>OY740775.1:16860867-18060867 GCA_963513935.1 Aphrophora alni
GAGAGAGAGAGAGAGAGAGAGAGAGAGAGAGAGAGAGAGAGAGAGAGAGTCACCTTATCAGATCGCTGCGTTGGTTCTAGTATTTTTGAATTTAAAGAAAAATTATAAATTTAAAAAAATAGGTGGTTCTGATTCTTTCACCATTACATAAGAGGACGACATTATATGAGTTGAAGAATCTGAAATAAACAAACCTGCAATCATCTTGGCGAATAACAAAACAAAGTCAGGACTAGGACAAGGTAGAAGAGATGAAGTGTACTTACAATGTAGCATGAATAACGCAAAGATGGACATAAATTATATTGTTCTCGTATCTTAACATAGCAGGTACAAACGCTTATGTTATCTACAAAGAAAACCATGCTCAAACTGTACAGAGAAAGTCCTTTTTGACAATACATTCCAAAGAGCTCCTACATAAGTACTTGCGTTTGAGGATCTAGTAATAAAATCTAACAACAATAATCAAGCTTCTCTATCTGAAATTATGGCAATTTCACAACATCCTACTGCAGTACCTACTGAGCCAGAAAACCCAGGTTCAGGACGAGGGAGGAATAGTTTCCTACGTGATAGAAAGAAGAACCCACTAACCAGCCTCCAGGTACAGGATGTAGTCAGTGCATATACCTAGAGTTACCTCTCCTATCAGTAGTGAATGTGATGAAAGGGCGAATTTTTTACACGACGAAGAACAAATGGATGAATAATATTCTCTATTAAGCAGTGGTCTCCTTTCAAGATTATCTATAAATATTTATTAAATTTGTCCAGTGGGTTAAAGTATTTTGATTGTTAATATGTTATTTATGTGGTATAAAACTAATATATTGTTTGATAAGGTAACTTGATTTTTTTTTTTTTTTTTTTTTAATTTAAATAAATAGATGTAGTGTAAACATGATATATTTTAACATGTTATTTTCCAAAAAACAGAATTTTATGGTATATAAGAAGTTTATTTTATAAAACAATCGCGCCCGCGATTTGCAAGTTAGTAGGTAGATTATATTTGTAGATGTGCAATTATTGCTATCTTTCATATATCTGATATTTTGTTAATAATTTTATTTTCGAAAGATAAAATGATAATTCATTTTAATGGTAAATGAATTTCTAGAATTTACAGCTCTAAGTTATTGTAGCCATCATTTCGTCTTTTTCGGCTTGTATTTCCGATATAAATTTAATCTTTTTTTCCTTAAATATTGTACTAGAATAATTTTTAACTGAATAAAAAGAAGGTTGATTGTTGAAGGATGTTGATAAATGTCAATCAGTAGTTTTTATTTCAATTATGGTCTATTCGTTTCGTTTAGGAAGAAAAGGGTGTATACATAAAATGTGGTAAATAATTACATTATTTTATTAATTCAATAAACACACGTACATATGCAAAGAGATATTTGTGAATTGATATTTAACTAGGTTGATTATTATTATTTTGTTTTTGAAACTATTTCGTTTCACATATTTTGTTGGTTAGAGATACAGGATTAGTTTGCATATTACAAATGTTCAAGAATAATTGATACTAATAAGGTATATGCTTAAACATTTCTTTGACACAATCAGACACTCCTGGTATATCTTGATATCAATAGTGGCTCTATATACATACGATATTAATAGTCATAACCACTTTAGATGTCATTGCAATTATCAGGGTTGTTACAATCATAAATTTCACAACAAGGTTTGTGTCTCCAATAACTATGGCGGTGCCCGTTACCGTTACCAACGTGGCCGTTGCCAATGTTTTCGTTGCCCTTGTTATCGTCGCCACGGTTGAGGTTGCCAACGTTGCCATTGCCAACATTGTCGTCGCCATGGTTGTGATCGCCATGGTTGTTGCCGCCATGGTTGTAGTCGCCAACGTTGTGGTTGCCAACGTTATTGTCGCCACGGTTCTTGTCGCCCTGGTTTTGGTTGCCGTAGTTGTGGTTGCCATGGTTGTCGTCGCCATGGTTTTTGTTGCCAACGTTGTTGTTGCCAACGTTGTCGTCGCCATGGTTGTCGTCGCCATGATTCTCGTTGCCAACGTTGTCGTTGCCAACGTTCTGGTCGCCATGGTTGTCGTCGCCACTGTTATAGTCGCCAAAGTTGTCGTTGCCTTTGTTATTCTTGCCGTGGTTGTTGCCGTTGCCCCTGTTACCGTGGCCGTTATTGTAATTACTCCAATAACCACCATAGCCACGTTTTACAGCTTGTACTGATCTTCGATGCCGCTTTACATCTTCTTTATTCATTTCTTCATCTTGCTTGCCTTTAGAGCACGTGATCCAAGAGAATCCTTCAGGTATGTCATTAGTTGTATAGCATTGATGTTCACCTTTACTATTAGTGCAACATGACAACGGATTTGATCCAAAATCATAACTATTCGATGGCTTGGAGCAGACGTAAGTTGACACTATAAGTACAGCGGCCACTTGTATAATCTGCACATAAAATTTTAATGGAAATTATAATACTATACTGTATGTATATCAATTATTACTGTATAAATAAAAATTAGTTTTAGTTACTCCGAAGGAAAAATGAAATTACAGATTTAGAATATTAGCCCTTTTACGAAATAGCAAAATTTACGAAAATATTGGAAAAAACAAACAAAAAATTGTTTTTCGACATATTTTAAATAACAATATTTACTGCCCGCATACGACGTAAGTATTTATTACGCAAGTGTTGAATGTTATATTTGAGCTGCCATATCTTACAAAGAAAAACATATAATTCTTCCTGTAGGAGGTTACGGTTTGGAAACATCTAAAGCTGCAGATCTCCCAACATATGTAAAAACAAATATGAATATTGGTTTGTAGCGAGACAAACTTTCCCTTACTTGAAGGTTGCCCTTTACTAAAATCCATAGAAATATTTGATATTATTATTGACGAAGGCTGAATGCATGTTAAGGTAGGTTTGAGAGTAATAAACAATGTAACATGAATTTATTGTAAATAGATATAACTACTAAGCGTATACTTGAAGTGTAATTAGACACTTGCTATTTTGATATAGTTAAACCCTTAACACTGGAGTGGTTTCTTTACCTCCCGAAATATGTAAAGAACAAATGACTAGAAGATGTAGTTAAAAGTTTGGAAGAACTATAATTCAAACAAACGACTATTTTATAAATAAGTTATTGCGAACTGTTTTCTCTTAATTTCATCAATAAGGTCGTCAATACTTCTTTCTTCTTTCATAGCCTTATATAGTTTACTAATGTTTATGAATGTAATGCAGTTTGAACTAAATAAAAATTAAAGATGTACTTTCAGTACCATTTATCAAAGTTTAAAAAAGATAATTATATACTTAATAAATAACAACTTGTATCTTAATAAACAAACTTTTTGATAACTTTCCTGGAGAAATTCTTAAAATTCTAACCTTACTTTTTTGTATTTACCACAAAACTTCTTTATTTAGCTTATAGTGTTTTGCATTACAATTCTGGATGCTTGATTACAAAGTTTGAAAATCTGCACACAATCGGCTGGTTTATAATGTAAAAGACACTTAGAATCGGTTGACGGTTCTTGAGACTGTAGGTCTACTTGGAGTATTACAAGACATCCGCTAGATAAAAAAGTGTTGTTGTAAAGCTAATATAGGTAACTCCAAAGTGTTAACTTTTTATTCTTCAATTCGAATAGTGTAGTTAGAAAGGTGAGCAAATCTATTTCTACTTCTAGTTTTTGACCAAAAAACTCGAATTGAGGAGCGAATAGCAATTTTTTTTTTACCGATCATCACGTTCCATGGCCTGGGCGATATTCGATGTGCCTCCCTCCTGTCATCATTATTGTTGGCCGCTATCATGTAGCAGCATGATAGCGTCCAATATTGAGATATTGACGATAAATGTTTTATAAGGAACTACAATATTATAAGCTCATATAGAACCCAATCAGAACCCAATTGAATCGTAAATTCAGAAAAAAAAGATATGCAATGCCAAAATGGCGGCCTTTTAAACTGTTTTTGTGTTATCACATGTGTTATTTAACTTATAACACACGAAATCAGATAAAAATTTGAGAATTCAATTCTGTATGTAACAACACCATCTCAATGTGAAAATCAATCTAGTGTTATCTGTATGCCGATTGGTTAGTATATAATTTAATTATAATTATAATTTAATATATTTTGGTTTCTTTTTATTTTTCCGGACCCCTTACAGGCCCTTAAACCCAAAATTAGAGTCCTATAAGTCAGTCCTTTGTGCCCTTAAATCTAAAATATGGTTCCTCTGAGATCACCTTTGTCCTTTAAAACTTAAATTTTTTGAATTTGGTTTCTTACAAATGTTAAATACACACTTTTTCATTTACCGCGACATTTAAAACTATAACTTGATCTTCTTCAATAATTTAGAATCTAAAAACCAAAATTTGTAACATTTGGGGTCTTATTCAAGTTACCTTGCGCCTTTAAATTCAAAATTTAAACCTTTTTTTTGGAAATTTTGATATTTTAAATCCTTTAACCCTAAAATGTTTACCTATTTTTTGAAATTTCCACATTTTATAGTCGATAACTCAAAAATGTTGACCATTTTTGAAATTTTGACATTTTACAGTCCCTTAATTCAATAGTGTTGAGTTTTTTGAAATTTGAAATTGTTTAGGTTTTAAAAACAATCCAATTTACGACCTATACAAACCCAAGAATCAGTGTATTTAGTTAACAACCCTCACCTTAGAAATCATTTGTTATATACAGATTTAGTAAAAACCCCAAATTGGGTCATGACAAAGTAAACTGAAATTTCAAAAAGTAGGATTTTAAATGGAAAGGATACATTAGAAAAAAGGCAATTTGATGTATAAACCCAAAAGTCAACTTGAAAGTTTAAAATTATACTGGAATTTATAATCTTTCTACCTAGAGTATACGTTTTGAAGACACATTTATCGAATAATTTTTAATTATATTTAATGTAAAATATGTTTTGTAAGTTTACATAGCTTAATTAAATTAATATAAGGAGCGCAGTCCAAAACACGTTAGTGGGAAGGTCCCAACAATAAAATGTAGTGTCAGCATACTTTACAAATTGTACTTAAACTATGCTTCCGAAAGAATTTTATAAAGACATATAAGTGGTTTAAATATGTGTTTAAATATGGTTTAGAATATTAAAAAATTGTATAAAAATATCAAAATATATTAAAATAAAAATTATTACTCCATTATAATGCAGAATACAGTCTTGAATTTAATCTAAAACAGTATAAAGTGATGTAGTTGACTCTAGAAACAATAATAATTATAAATAAGCACACAATTTTGATTTTTAACAGTGTAGATACATCTCCCGTTCCGAGAATGAAATGAGTTGATCAGCTTTCAATCTCTAGGAGAATTTTTTCAAATATACAAGAGTCATTACAAAACTTTAGATTATACTTTTTAACTTAACGCAGTATTTCCAAACTCTAATATTTAGAATTACCTCTTTTTTGTAGCCTATAACAATAGACCACAAAGTATTTTAAAATTAAACGAAACTGTCACACTAGATAGTAGAAAAGTACAAAAATTTCAGGGGTAAACCCAAAATATACGTAACGAAAAGTAAAGTACAAATTCTCTGTAAGAACACAGCCAAAAGAACTAACATTTTGACAAAAGTAATATACAAATACTGTGTACAAAAATCAAAACGATTATACATATCTATAACTTAGTGCTCAAAAACACGGAAGACCCACAATGTATAAAATTATATCTTTTTGGATTTAAAGAACTCCGAAAAATGAACGTCTAAGGATTTGCAACTTTCCTTGCCTCGAAAAGCCCAATTCATGGATTTAAAGGGCGCAAATTTTGGATTTAAGAGGCTCAAAATTTGGTTATAAGATCCCAGTAAATAAAAACGTGGGGTTTTAACGTTTATAAGACTCAAAATGTATAAAACTTTGGTTTAGGGGCCAAAGGATTTAAAGGTCCTATATTATGGATTTAAGACCAAGGATATGAAAAAAGAAACAAAAAAAAATCATTGTAAGTCTGTCTGTATGCTTATAACTTATTGTATGTCTATCTGTCTGCCGATTGGTTATTCATAGAATTACCTACAAAATATTTAATATATACCATCCAATCGGTAGACAGACAAAACTAGAATGATTTTTTACCAAAGTATAAGGGAAATTTTCTAATCGTGATCTTCCGATACAATTAAACATTTCCTATAAGGCATAAGAAACTAACTTTCTGTCATTACATGTAGAGTATGTCTGTATTACTTTGTGTGCTTATAGCTGGGTAGGTACCATGATGTTGACCATCATCTTGTTTTTGTTTTGGTACTTTCTCATTACATTTTTATATTCTGCTAATATACGCTTCATAAAATGAAAGTACTGTACATTGAATTTGGACTACAATTTAACCAATTTTACTACACCTATGTGATGACTAGTTATGTAAGTCCTGATTTTATGTTTGTAGGACATTTGCAAATAGTACGGTTATTTTGAAATAGATAAAGACTAATCTCGTGTTACATCGTATGTCAAAATTAAAAAATAATACTAAGAAAGTTTGCTTTTAAAACTCTGACTTATGACATTTCCATAAAAAATGTTAAACATTATAATACGCTACTGCCGCCAGTATGCTTATTTTCTTGATTCCAAACATCCATATGAAAAATACGTGGAAAACTGAAAAACAAAATCAAAGTTTGTGTTTTACTTTGTTTTAAACCTGATATTTCAATGATTATATCCGGCTCAAAATTATATATTATTTTTATATTCACCAAAAATAAAACCACATTCGTAATGCTTTATTGTGTTTTACCTTTATCAACTATAATCACTCTGCTCTACTCACCCATGTTATTGAAGCCATATCGGAGACAAGTAGAATAAAATCTTTTTACTTCAAATTACTTTTATATAATATTGAAAGAGGTTTTTAATTTAACAGTCTAACGTCGTTTTATTGTTTGACTAAACAATAACTAATGTGTAACTAATGTTTTCAATACTACAACACAAATCAATAAACTTCTTATCTCCGTTCATTTTGTGTCTTTCATATTATTTATTGAGTAATTCTTTAAATTTTATTACAATGTAGGATTTACTGACAATAAAACCGATTGGTCACGGTCTTCCCTTTAAAAACCCTTGTGATTGATTAAAAATAAAATGTAACGTTCGTGTACAAGTTATAATATCTCAATATTAGCGCTATCAAATTCTATTAAATTTTTGAAAATAAACTATAAATTTGAATAGTAAACATCCTGAATAGTAGATATGTTTTTGTTTTGTAAGCAATTACAATTTTGAATAATATTTAAAAAACAGCGTGCTTAGGTTTCCTCAAGAATTACATTCTCAGATGGACATAAATCTTTTATTTCTTTATTTTATTTTGAAAAGCACCATCAGAAGTAATAACTCTTTGACAGAGTGAAATGAAATAAACTATCCTTTATCATTGTTGGACCGACATCAAGTCTCGTTGACCTTATAAGTTAGCTCAATTGGTCTTATTCAAAATATTCTCACATTTCGTTACGTCCTTTAAACACAAATATATCTTTTTCGTATTGAATTCTGAAAGTGTGCTTCTTACACAAATCCTGGATCCTTGAAGATAATATTAGTTGACCACTGTTATCATCTGTAGGCAAAGTTAGTAAATCGGGAACATGAAATGGGGTTTAAAATTTACTTTTTGAATATATTTTATGTTTGGTGATGAATTTATATAAAGTTACCAAAAATTGAAGTGATGTGGTACTTTTATGTTATTTAAGTTATGAAGTTTTACTTTATTTCAATGAGCTGCCATTTTGTACTGGGTTGAGATAGAAAGCTCTAGTTTCCACTGTTCTTCTTCTTTAATCAAGGACATTAAAATGAGGTGTCACTTAATGGGTCTTTATATTTAAAAAATTTGAGCTGCCCCCCCTAAAATCCCATTTTGGGGAAATGGTAAAAGTTGTAACAGTTACTAAAAAGTTCACTTTTATTTCCTAGAAAAGTGTTCTGAGTTTCATTTTTCTATCTTTATCCATTTAAAACTTAACAGGGTGTATCCATACTTTTGACTCACACTGTAAAAAAAAATCCATAAATAATAATCAAAAAATAATAATTATGGGAAGAAATTCAAACAAAAGAAGTTATAATAAAATTTATACGTAAAATAAACTTAGCGAGAATACAGTCGACTAGCGGATGTACAAGCGGATGTGTTAGATTGAATTTCATAAAACAAGACGCCTGCAGTTGAACAGTTTCCCAAGGAAGCTATATTGATGACAACCAGAATGTCTGCAAGATTGTGCAAAATAAAAAAAGCCAATCAGAACCATTTAAAATTCAAATAAATCTAAATGATCCAATCAGAAGAAAGGAGAGAAAAGAAGTGAGAACATTTCTCTAAAAAACGCGGCCTGTCTATATATATATAACAAATATATAACAAAACTAATCATTCTATCATATTAAAAGTAAATAAGTCTTTCATTGTTTAATCAAAAAAAAACAATGAAAAAACAATGTTTAATCAAAGTCGTCAGTCTTTAAAAAAAAAAATTCAACATCAAAGTGAAAACGGGAGTGTCCGCGTAAAGCGTAAAGGTGTAGTGTAGTGTCAGAAAGGGTTCAATTATATAAAAGTGTAGTGTGTAGTGTAATAAAAAGTTTCAAATATATAAAAAAGGGGTGCAGTGTCTAAAGAAAGGAGAGAGAGTATTATGTAAGTAAAATGTAATATTTGTAATATGTATTTGTAAGACAGATCTCGGTGATTAAATTGTAATTAAATCAAATACCAGATTTCATAAACAATAAACGTCAGATTAAAGTAAATTAAAATTTTAAAAGGTTTGTGTCATAAGAATTAGCTGCCAGCATTAAGCAAAAAGCAATTGGGAGCATAACCTTTGTTTGATTAATAGCTATTGAAGAATAAATTAAAGGATAAGATGTTAAGGGATCTATTTTATTTAAATAGTGTAAAATAAATAAATAAGATTAGAACTAACATTTATTGTTTGTATAACGAAAGAAATTTAATGTATAGTTGGGAGTTAAATTAATGATAGAAGCTTAGTTAAGGGTTTACTTTTGTAATTTAATTTTAGGGTAGATATTGAATGTGTTCATTGCATTGTAGAAGAAGTATTATAAAACAAAATTTAAATGATTTATCAATTTATCAATATACTTAAATATTTCACATAGCATGTCTCTGTAATTATTTGAAACCTAGTAGTTCTTTTGGAGTGCCTCACAAGCTAAGCAAAATTTTGACTCGTTCAAGAGTCTGGTGGAGCCCCCAAGGATAAAGGTAAAGTCTAAATATAAGTTTAAATTCTAAAGGCTTACATAATTAAAAATACCCAAAAATCTTACAAAGGTGTAAGCACTCAAAAACCTAAATTTAAAAACAGGCCTTACAATATATGTTCAATTGATGTAATATTTGGTAATGTAATAAAAAAAAAATTTGGGTTTTACATATGCTCGGAGGACCACTGCTTTTAATGAGAAAGCGAATAACAAGAAATTTTAATATTCATCTAAGCTACAGAATAATTGTATGTTAGAGTACTCACGATGTCCAATGTCCATGGGAGGCGTTGTATAGCACTTCAACTGTTCTCGGCCGATACTTGTAACAATATATTGTATAATAAAACACAGTTCACACAAATAATATAGTTCCCATATTGCACATACAATGCAATTAAGACTTTCACAAAGATGAATATTTTATAAAGAGTAACATAAAACGGTCAACTGACAAGTGAATATAAAATAACGTAAAATAGAAAAAGAATTAAGCGATACTTATTTAAATTAAAAGTAAACTGCTGCGTTAATAGCGTGTAAAAAAGCGAAAGGAATTGCGTAGCGAAAAACCCCACGTGTTCTCTCTTTAGACTCGTCTTGCGTAACAACTCTAATCATACTGGCCTTTATTTTTTCCAAAAAATACACTTGGAAATGTCATCATTACAACGAGAAAAGTCAGAAAAAGTAAGCTTCATAAGGAGCGTTTACACTACTGTAAGCTTCAGATAAAACAGACTTATCAAATTGAGGTACGACATGTCCAAATACCTGATGAAGGTGAACTGCCATTGAGCAGAATCAAACCCAAATTCGATCGAATCCTGTCAATGCGGTTCCTTCTAAGGCTGTAGGTGTTTGATCCCCATGTATAGTGGTGGGCACTAAAATCTCCACCAAGGAAATTGGGTAGGAAACTGTCTCATCAAATCGAGAAATTTGACTTCGACAAATCTGTAATTTAGTGGCAGGTACAAACATCATTTTGTGTGATGTAGTAAACGATTTCTCTACTATTTGCAATGAAGTCCTAGGGTTTTTAAAGACGAAGAAAAGGAAAAGATGCAGATGTGGGGGAGTATTACCACTTCACACTTAGATCTATCCACAGTGACAAAATCTGTCCAAAAAATCGAAAACCCCGAAAGAATCTTGAGATCTTTTAATGTGTCTTCTCACGCCGTTAATTGTATCAAGATATTTAAATTTATATTTCTGGCCATATGACCTAGTAATAAAATCAAATAAAGGATTAGTTAATAATTCAAATAAATTTGAGTTAACAGGATGTGGTTTAGTTTTAATTTGATTGATCTGAGAGTACAATTAAATACCAACTGAAGCTGTTGAGAATTTATACGAACCCTGCAGGAGGAGATATGTTAATTATTTACAATAAGATCTTCGAACCTGGAACAGTTTTTGAGAAAATGAACGGCTATAAATGAACCATTTGCTGTTAGTATTTGAACTGTCTTCGTTAGTTAATAAAAATTGACACAAGATGTCATTTTATTTACATATGCACCTGCAATAGCAAATGATTTTCCTGATACTGCAGATTTTGAAATTGTATACAGCTATCGGGCATCGTTAACGGATATTTTGCCTTTTGACATGATTTACAAAATAGCCTTTTCTTAATAACAATAATTGTTTCCTTATTTAAGGAGAAAATACGTCCCGAAGATTTGCACATATTATTTAGAAGTGTTCCAGTAGACGATTTATTTTGTATTACCAGTAGTATTATTTATTTATTAAGACGAATTAATTTGAATATCGGAGAATTTTTTTCCCAAGAGATGAGTGAGCATTTGAAACTAGTACTCAAACTGAAAGTCAGACAGGTGTAGTAGCCCAAGAATACAATAACTAGTAAGGTTCTTCCATGATTTTTCTGAAAGTGGGATATGGTAGAATAGTAAGTTTAAAACAAAAAACTATGAAAACAATGAGATAAATTGGGAATTAGTGCAATAAAACTGTGCTGATTTCACTTGAAATCTATAAACATTCAGAGCTTCTTACAAGTTGCAGAACTAGTAATGCTGCCGAAGCATATAGTCTGAAGTATTTCAATTATACATTTATCCAACAACAGCCCATGGATATCCTTAGACATCATTAGTCCAATGAAGTCTTTCCACACAATTTGCAAGTTAGTAGGTAGATTATATTTGTAGATGTGCAATTATTGCTATCTTTCATATACCGGATATTATTTTGTTAATAATTTTATTTTCGAAAGATAAAATGATAATTCATTTTAATGGTAAATGAATTTATAGAATTTACAGCTCTAAGTTATTGTAGCCATCATTTCGTCTTTTTCGGCTTGTATTTCCGATATAAATTTAAACTTTTTTTCCTAAATATTGTACTAGAATAATATTTAACTGAATAAAAAGAAGGTTGATTGTTGAAGGATGTTGATAAATGTCAATCAGTAGATTTTATTTCAATTATGGTCTATTCGTTTCGTTTAGGAAGAAAAGGGTGTATACATAAAATGTAGTAACTAATTACATTATTTTATTAGTTCAATAAACACACGTGCATTTGCAAAGAGATATTTGTGAATTGATATTTAACTAGGTTGATTATTATTATTTTGTTTTTGAAACTATTTCGTTTCACATAATTTGGTGGTTAGTGGAACAGGATTAGTTTGCATATTACAAATGTTCAAGAATAATTGAAACTAATAAGGTATATGCTTAACCATTTCTTTGACTCAATTAGACACTCCTGGTATATCTCGATATCAATAGTGGTTACTATATGCATACGATATTATTAGTCATAATCACTTTAGTTGTCGTTGCAATTATCAGGGTTGTTACAATCATAAATTTCACAACAAGGTTTGTGTCTCCAATAACTATGTCGGTGCCCGTTACCGTTACCAACGTGGCCGTTGCCATTGTTTTCGTTGCCCTTGTTATCGTCGCCACGGTTGAGGTTGCCAACGTTGCCATTGCCAACATTGTCGTCGCCATGGTTGTGATCGCCATGGTTGTTGCCGCCATGGTTGTTGTCGCCAACGTTGTGGTTGCCAACGTTCTTGTTGCCATGGTTGTTGTCGCCCTGGTTTTGGTTGCCGTAGTTGTGGTTGCCATGGTTGTCGTTGCCATGGTTCTTTTTTCCAACGTTGTTGTTGCCAACGTTGTCGTCGCCATGGTTGTCGTCGCCATGATTCTCGTTGCCAACGTTGTTGTTGCCAACGTTCTGGTCGCCATGGTTGTGGTCGCCATGGTTGTCGTCGCCACTGTTAAAGTCGCCAAAGTTGTCGTTGCCTTTGTTATTCTTGCCGTGGTTGTTGCCGTTGCCCCTGTTACCGTGGCCGTTATTGTAATTACTCCAATAACCACCATAGCCACGTTTTACAGCTTGTACTGATCTTCGATGCCGCTTTTCATCTTCTTTATTCATTTCTTCATTTTGCTTGCCTTTAGAGCACGTGATCAAAGAGAATCCTTCAGGTATGTCATTAGTTGTATAGCATTGATGTTCACCTTTACTATTAGTGCAACATGACAACGGATTTGATCCAAAATCATAACTATTCGATGGCTTGGAGCAGACGTAAGTTGACACTATAAGTACTGCGGCCAATTCTATAATCTGCACATAAAATTTTAATGGAAATTATAATACTTTATAGTACCATTTATCAAAATTTAAAAAAGATAATTATTAATTATAACAACTTGTATCTTAATAAACAAACTTTTTGATAACTTTCCTGGAGAAATTCTTAAAATTCTAACCTTACTTTTTTGTATTTACCACAAAACTTCTTTATTTAGCTTATAGTGTTTTGCATTACAATTCTGGATGCTTGATTACAAAGTTTTAAAATCTGCACACAATCGGCTGGTTTATAATGTAAAAGACACTTAGAATCGGTTGACGGTTCTTGAGACTGTAGGTCTACTTGGAGTATTACAAGACATCCGCTAGATAAAAAAGTGTTGTTGTAAAGTTAATATAGGTAACTCCAAAGTGTTAACTTTTTATTCTTCATTTCGAATAGTGTAGTTAGAAAGGTGAGCAAATCTATTTCTACTTCTAGTTTTTGACCAAAAAACTCGAATTGAGGAGCGAATAGCAAACTTTTTTTTTTTACCGATCTTCACGTTCGATGTGCCTCCCTCCTGTCATCATTATTGTTGGCCGCTATCATGTAGCAGTATGATAGCGGCCAATATTGAGATATTGACATTAAATGTTTTATAAGGAACTACAATATTATAAGCTCATATAGAACCCAATCAGTACCCAATTGAATCGTAAATTCAGAAAAAAAGATATGCAATGCCAAAATGGCGGCCTTTTAAACTGTTTTTGTGTTATCACATGTGTTTTTTAACTTATAACACACGAAATCAGTTAAAAATTTGAGAATTCAATTCTGGATGTAACAACATCATCTCAATGTGAAAATCAATCTAGTGTTATCTGTATGCCGATTGGTTAGTATATAATTTAATTATAATTATAATTTAATACAGTTTGTTTTATTTTTGAATTTTCCGGACCCCTTACAGGCCCTTAAACCCAAAATTAGAGTCCTATAAGTCAGTCCTTTGTGCCCTTAAATCTAAAATATGGTTCCTCTGAGATCACCTTTGTCCTATAAAACTTAAATTTTTTGAATTTGGTTTCTTACAAATGTTAAAACCACACTTTTTCATTTACCGCGACATTTAAAACTATAACTTGATCTTTTTCAATCCTTTATAATCTAAAAACCAAAATTTGTAACATTTGGGGTCTTATTCAAGTTACCTTGCGCCTTTAAATACAAAATTTTTTTTGGAAATTTTGATATTTTAAATTCTTTAACCCCAAAATGTTTACATATTTTTTGAAATTTCCACATTTTATAGTCGATAACTCAAAAATGTTGACCATTTTTGAAATTTTGACATTTTACAGTCCCTTAATTCAATAGTGTTGAGTTTTTTGAAATTTGAAATCGTTTAGGTTTTATAATAGTTAATATTAAAAACCTTAACTTATATAAAACGTTAAATAAAGATTTACCTTAAAACAATCCAATTTACGACCTATACAAACCCAAGAATCAGTGTATTTAGTTAACAACCCTCAGCTTAGAAATCATTTGTTATATACAGATTTAGTAAAAACCCCAAATTGGGTCATGTCAAAGAAAACTAAAATTTCAAAAAGTTGGATTTTAAATGGAAAGGATACATTAGAAAAAAGGCAATTTGATGTATAAACCCAAAAGTCAACTTGAAAGTTTAAAATTATACTGGAATTTATAATCTTTCTACCTAGAGTATACGTTTTGAAGACACATTTATCGAATAATTTTTAATTATATTTAATGTAAAATATGTTTTGTAAGTTTACATAGCTTAATTAAATTAATATAAGGAGCGCAGTCCAAAACACGTTAGTGGGAAGGTCCCAACAATAAAATGTAGTGTCAGCATACTTTACAAATTGTACTTAAACTATGTTTCCGAAAGAGTTTTATAAAGACATATAAGTGGTTTAAATATATGTTTAAATATGGTATAGAATATTAAAAATTGTATAAAAATATCAAAATATATTTAAAATAAAAATTATTACTCCATTATAATGTAGAATACAGTCTTGAATTTAATCTAAAACAGTATAAAGTGATGTTGTTGACTCTAGAAACAATAATAATTATAAAAAAGCACACAATTTCGTTTTTTAACAGTGTAGATACATCTCCCGTTCCGAGAATTAAATGAGTTGATCAGCTTTCAATCTCAAGGAGAATTTTTCAAATATACAAGAGTCATTACAACACTTTTATATTATACTTTTTAACTTAACGCAGTATTTCCAAACTCTAATATTTAGAATTACCTCTATTTTGTAGCCTATAACAATAGACCACAAAGTATTTTAAAATTAAACGAAACTGTCACACTAGATAGTAGAAAAGTACAAACATTTCAGGGGTAAACCCAAAATATACGTAACGAAATGTAAAGTACAAATTATCTGTAAGAACACAGCCAAAAGAACTAACATTTTGACAAAAGTAATGTACAAATACTGTGTACAAAAATTAAAACGATTATACATATCTATAACTTAGTGCTCAAAAACACGGAAGACCCACAATGTATAAAATTATATCATTTTGGATTCAAAGAGCTCCGAAAAATGAAGGATTTGCAACTTTCCTTGCAACTTAAGACAAGCCCAATTCATGGATTTAAAGGGCGCAAATTTTGGATTTAAGAGGCTCAAAATTTGGTTATAAGAGCCCAGTAGATAAAAACGTGGGGTTTTAACGTTTATAAGACTCAAAATGTATAAAACTTTGGTTTAGGGGCCAAAGGATTTAAAGGTTTATTTTGGATTTAAGACCAAGGATATGACAAAAAGAAACAAATAAAAATCATTGTAAGTCTGTCTTTATGCTGATAACTTATTGTATGTTTATCTGTCTGCCGATTGGTTATTCATAGAATTACCTACAAAATATTCAATATATACCATCCAATCGGTAGACAGACAAAACTTGAATGATTTTTTACCAAAGTATAAGGTAAATTTTCTAATCGTGATCGTCCGATACAATTAAACATTTCCTATATGGCATAAGAAACTAATTTTCTGTCATTAGATGTAGAGTATGTCTGTATTAATTTGTATGTTCATAGGTAAGTACCGCGTGGTGCCCATCATCTTGTTTTGGTTTTGGTAGTTTGTTATTACATTTTTATATTCTGTTAATATACGCTTCTTAAAATGAAAGTACATTGAATTTGGACTACAAATTAACCAATTTTACTACACCTATGTGATGACTAGTTATGTAAGTCCTGATTTTATGTTTGTAGGACATTTGCAAATAGTGCGGTTATTTTGAAATAGCTAAAGACTAATCTCGTGTTACATCGTATGTCGAAATTTAAAAATAATACTAAGAAAGTTTGTTTTTAAAACTCTGACCTAAGACATTTCCATAAAAAATGTTAAACATTATAACACGCTACTGCCGCCAGTATGCTTATTTTCTTGATTCCAAACATCCATATGAAAAATACGTAGAAAAGTGAAAAAATAAATATAAAATCAAAGTTTGTGTTTTACTTTGTTTAAAACTTGATATTTCAATGATTATATCTGCCTCAAAAATATATATATTATTTTTATATTCACTAAAAATAAAACCACATTCGTAATGCCTTATTGTGTTTTACCTTTATCAACTATAATCACTCTGCTCTACTCACCCATGTTATTGAAGCCATATCGGAGACACGTATAATAAAATCTTTTTACTTCAAATTACTTTTATACAATCTTGAAAGAGGTTTTTAATATACAGTCTAATGTCGTTTTATTGTTTGACTAAACAATAACTAATGTGTAACTAATGCTTTCAATACTACAACATGAATCAATAAACTTATCTCCGTTCATTTTGTGTCTTTCATATTTATTGAGTAATTCTTTAAATTTTATTACAATGTAGGATTTACTGACAATAAAACCGATTGGTCATAGTCTTTCCTTTAAAAACCCGTGTAATTGATTAAAAATAAAATGTAACGTTAGTTATACTAGTTTTAATATCTCAATATTAGCGCTATCAATTTCTATTAAATTTCTGAAAATAAACTAAAAATTTGAATAGTAAACATCCCGAATAGTAGATATGTTTTTTGTTTTGTTAGAAATACCAATTTTGAATAATATTTAAAAAATAACGTGTTTAGGTTTCCTCAAGAATTACATTCTCAGATGGTCACAAACCTTTCAAGAATGTAATCATTCTTGAAACTTTGTTCCAGCACAGTAAAGAGACTGCACCTTGCTACCGTGGTTAATGATGTAAATTACTATACAATCTTGTTGAGTACTGTGGTGAAATTCACAATAATGATTCGAATTTGCCCCTAACCACAATCACTAGAAACTTTAAAATAAAACACAATTATCTGATTAGTTCTTCTTTTAAGCAAGACCCTCCGATGATGATAACCATGTTATCGAAATGTACATCAGGGCATTTAGTGGAAATTAATAAAGAACAATTAATCAGATAATTGTGTTTTATTTTAAAGTTTCTAGTGATTGTGGTTAGGGGCAAATTCGAATCATTAATGTAAATTACTGTTTTAATTTTATAACGTATGTAGTAGCATCCATCTTTACATTTGGACCAACCCGCCTTGCTCTTTGGATTGGTTCGCTCATCACACGTTCCTTTAGTCGTTTCTCTAGAGAAGGGAGGGGGTTTAATTATAGGGAGAAAATTAACAAAATATTGGAGCTTATTTCAATTTGCTAGTTTGGAGATTTCAACGTACTTTGTCGCTATTGTAAAGAATAAAGCACGGTTAAAAATATTGTTTTTCTGTACAATTGGTGTTATATTCTGTGATTCGCTTAATGTATTTTACTGAGCGAGTTAAAAGTCCTCCCTCCTCTCATTTGTGTGCATTTGATTGACATTAGACAATATCCGTGTGTTCGTACGAAAGCTGCTATGATTTCTGTCTGTGGAAATCATATGTAGGCGGGTCCATGCTCGGTTATAAAGTTGAAATTATATTATGTAAGATTTCATAGCATTCAACTAGAATGTACTGTTGTAATAGAGTTGCAACTGTTCCAATAGATGATTTAGTTATCAAGGTAGTTGAAGACGAATTAATTTGAATGTCCAAGACAATTTTTCCCAAGAGATGTATGGGTGAGCACTTGTGACCTAGTACCCAAACTGAAAGTCACTCAGGTGTACCAGCCCAAGAGTACAATAACTAGTAAGGTACTTCGATTTAGTTATCAAGGTAGTTGAAGACAAATTAATTTGAATGTCCAAGACAATTTTTCCCAAGAGATGTATGGGTGAGCACTTGTGACCTAGTATCAAACTGAAAGTCACTCAGGTGTACCAACCCAAGAGTACAATAACAAGAGTAATAACTATGTTCTTCCATGATTTTTATGAAAGCGGAATATGGTAATATGGTACGTTTAAAACAAAAATCTATGAAAACAATGAAATAAATTGGGTATTAGTGCAATAAAATTGTGCTGATTTCACCTATAACCATTCAGGGCTTCTTTGCAAGATGCAGAACCAGTAATTCTGGCGAAGCATATAGCCTGATGTGTTTCAATTACACATTTATCCAACAACAGCTCGTGGATATGTTTAGAAATCTAATGTCCCAAACAACTTGCAAGTTAGTAGGTAGATTATACTGGTATATTCGCAATTAATGCTCTCACATATCGTATAAGATTTTGTTAGTAATTTTATTTTCGAAAGAAGTGATTAGTAAGTGAATTTCTAGAACTGCAGAACTAAGTTATTGTATGACGGTCTAACATTTCGTCTTTTGAAGCTTATATTTCCGATATAAATTTATACTATTATTTCTTAAATATTGTACTAGAATTTTATTATATTTCTAATTATAGAGGTAAAATAATGTCAATTCGGTTAGATGTTTCTTTAAACTTGGTCTATACAAATAAAGAACGAATTTCTTTAGGAAGAAAAAGGTGTATAAATAAAATGTGGTAAATAATTTCATTTGTTTATTTATTTATTTAATAAACACACGTGCTTTTGCAATGAAATATTTGTGACTTGATATTTAACGTGGTTGAATATTATTTTTTTGTTTAATTATCTGGTTTTTGAAACTATTTTGTTAAACATATTTTTATGGTTAGAGGTATAGGATTATTTTGGATATTACAAATGTTCAAGAATTATTGATACCAATACGGTATATGCTTAACCATTTCTTTGACTCAGTCAGTCACTCCTGGTATATCTTGATATCAATAGTGGTTACTGCATACATACGATATTATTAGTCATAATCACTTTCGTTGTCGTTGCAATTAGCGGGGTTTTTACAATCATAAATTTCACAACAAGGTTTGTGTCTCCAATAACTATGGCGGTGCCCGTTACCGTTACCAACGTGGCCGTTGCCCTTGTTTTCGTTGCCCTTGTTGTCGTTGCCAACGTTGAGGTTGCCAATGTTGCCGTTGCCAACGTTGTTGTCGCCAGCATTGTTGTCGCCAACGTTGTTGTCGCCAGCATTGTTGTCGCCAACGTTGTTGTCGCCATGGTTGCCGTTTCGAACGTTGTTGTTGCCAACGTTTTTATCGCCAACGTTGTTGTCGCCAACGTTGTTGTTCCCAAGGTTGTTGTCACCATGGTTGTCGTCGCCATGGTTGTTGTCGCCAACGTTGTTGTTGCCAAGGTTGTTGTCGCCATGGTTTAAGTCGCCGTGGTTATTGTCGCCAATGTTGTTGTCGCCAACGTTGTCGTTGCCGTTGTTGTTCTTGCCTCTGTTGCCGTTTCCATTGGCGTTGCCCCTGTTAACGGGGCCGTTGTTGTAGTCACTGTTGCCATAAAAGTTGCCGTAGTAACCACTCCAATAATCATCATCGTTATTTCCGCTTCCGCTCCCGTTACCATCGCCTTTCCCGTTGCCGTTTCCTATGCCGTTTCCATCTCTGCTGCCGTACTCACTGTAACCGTTGTTGTAATCCCTGTTGCCATTGTTGTTACCGTTGTTGTTACAATTACTGGGGTTGTTGCAGTCATAAATTTCACAACAAGATTTGTAACCACTCCAAAAATCACCATCGTAATTTTCGTTTTCGTTGCCATTGCCGTTCCCGTTTCCATCGCCGTTCCCGTTGCCGTTCCTATTTCCGTTTCCGTTGCCGTTTCCAACACTTTGTCCATCGCCTTGTCTGCTTCCGTTGTTGTTGCGACCGTTACCACCGAAGCCTCGTCTAACAGCTTGTACTGATATTTCATGCAGTTGTTCATCTTCGTTAGTCAGTTCTACTGCTACATCTTGTTCGCTTGTAGAGCACGTGATCCAAGAGAATCCTTCAGGTATGTCATTAGTTGTATAGCATTGATGTTCACCTTTACTATTAGTGCAACATGACAACGGATTTGATACAAAATCATTACTATTCGATAATGGCTTGGAGCAGACGTAAGTTGACACTAGAAGTACTGCGACCACTTGTATAATCTGCACATAAAATATTAATGGAAATTATAATACTATACTGTTATTATATAAATTATTACTGTATAAATAAAAGTTTTAGTTAGTCTAAAGGAAACGAAATTAAAGATTTAAAATATCAGTTCTTAAAATTTACGAAAATATTGATGAAAAAAAATTTGGTGAGACATATATTTAATGCCAGGAAGTAAGTATATATTACAATTAATCACAAAAAATTTTCTTGTTAGTGAATATTTCGCAGTTTTCAGAAGATCACTGGCAATTTACAGCAAATGTTGTCTGGAAATACGTTTTAGTAGAATAATTTCCCTAAACAATATCTGCAAAATAAAAATCAACCTAAACTATACATCATAAAAAAATCATTACTGTAGTGCAACCGTAAAATAATGTACGTCAGTTCAGTTTGTATTACGTAACTTCAAAATGTAAATATTTTATGAGAGTAAAAAATTGTACATATTTAATTGTTTAAAAAGGTTGTGCGTAAATTATTTGTTTATGGAAATAAGTGTATAATTAGTTCTAGTAAAATAGAATTTATCACTCTTAGATGTCAATTTAACAAACATATTGTAATATTATTAACATAATTCTATTGTAAGGTCTTATTCGTTCGATTATAAAAAGAGATAAACTCCCAAAACTGGAAAGGAAACAAAATTTTATTGCAGATATTACAGCTTACTTTATATGTTATAGAAATCTATTAAATAATATTACAAAAGCCGTTAAATGGAATTATTATAGAGTAATAAGTAATCCAAAATGTCTATAGTAAATTATTAACAAATTTCTTGGACTCTGTAATAGTAAAGAATATTTACTAAGTAAGCAATATCTGCCAGAATCCCAGACAGATTTAACAACAGAGACACATGTAATCAAGTAGTTTATGAATTTAACACGTATTTCTCTAACGTTAGATGTAAATTGGGGAGGGTTGTCAACGCGGGGAGGGGGATGACTAATAATAAGTGACTATGACTATGAACCAATGCCTACATAAATACTATAAGACACGACATAGGATAGGGAAATAGTCTACGCTTTACGGGTGCTGTTCGTCACAAGTTTGACACACAGCTATCAGAAAGCGCTAGCAGCAGATGCTTGACTGTACGCATCCCACTTGGTTGAGACTGTACAACTGTTGACCTCTCTCTCACAAACCTTCTCACTTACTTCCGTCAGCATAGTCAGTGTTGTCAGTTCGTGCGCTGAGATAAGCGATTCTCGACCTTCCCTCGCATCTCTGGTCCCATATGTGGCATCCCTGCGTTTTCTCTTACCCGCCTGAAACATTGTTTGACCGTAGAGCCACCTAGCGCTAGTCACATCAACTTCAGATTCTCTAGCAGCACACCCTAGCGGGTATTGGTCAACTCAAGAATAAGCGTAGAATATTTAACATGGCCATGTCGTGTCTTTTAGTATTTATGTAGTCATTGCTATGAACATATGTACTGTTACTGAATGTTACATATACTCTGTGTAAACGGTTTACGAGGTTGGCTCTGCATCTGATTACGATAGCATCTCGACGTCTATTCATAAATATAATATTGATCTGTTAATGCTAACTCTGATTCACATAACTAACCTAAGTATTATGTCAGGGTTAAACGGCCAGAGTTTAACCTCTTTTCAAAATTGGCGGTAGATCCGACAAGATAATAATCATTATATACCTCTTATACGCGTGTTCCAAAACATTATCAGAAAACGTATGAAGTTTGTTTCTAATTTAATAAAAAAGATAATTACCAGGCTACAAGACTGAAAAAAGGCTAATTCATAGATATGAAACAAGACAATTTTTACACCAAACGTAGAAATAACTGACCAAATGGAATGGTTTACTTATGGTAACTCAAAATATGCATCTAAATAATGTTTATCTGTGAGTACGTGTGCGGGAGTGTGTGCGTGTGAATGTACGATCGTGCGTGCATGTGTGTGTTTAATACAAGGTATCCCTCCTATTATTTTAAATAAATTATTTTTATTTTACACTATTTAGTTTAAATTGTTTCTTCATCCGCCTTCCCTCTTTCTGTATAAAAGTTAAAATATAACGCAAACATTTACAATATAAAACCTATTTAAAAAACTCTTTTATCCATCAAATACTAAATCGTACATTTGTATAAGAGCAACGTAAAAAGAATAAAATACAACCAAACAATACTGACAAATATAATGAAAAAACCGAATAATTAATTGAATAAAAAATAATTCAACTATACTGTAAACTAGTAACATCCATCTTAATACACAATTTAATTTAGAAATCTCTAAGGATGAAGCTGATATTAACAATTGGAATCAAACAAGAAGATATATGAATCAACGAATCCCCTCCCTTATTTTCAAAACCGTTGATTTATGACAACTTAACGCCATGTATTGTGACACTTTCCCTTTGGCCTTAAGTGAGATATGTTATTAATTTTAAGATTGGTGTTTTTTTTAAATGATTGATGTCAAAAGCATTTGCTCATAACTATGCTTTAGATTTAGTCATTATAAATTTTATTCTACATGTGAGGTAAAAAGAATTAAAACAGAAAATTTGTAGTAGAATATGTACTTGGATTTTTGTAATATTATTTTTAATTGATAGGGTTTGTGTTTTACTAATTTGGTTAAAACAAAACAGGATGACGGTTTTGAGACTGTAGATTTACTTGGAGAATTACAAGACCACCGATAAATAAAAACGTGTTGTTGTAAAGTAAATGAAAGTAACTCCAAAGTTTTATCTTTTTATTCTTCGAATCGAATAGTCTATTTACAAAGGTGAGCAAATCTATTTCCACTTCTAGTTTTCGACCAAAAAAAAACACGAATTTAAGGAGCGCAGTAGCTAAGTTGACACAGCGTGAAACTATATTTCACTACAATTTGGATAACTGGAGTTCAAAATGGGAAATGTTTACTATTCTAAATTGTATTTTAATATACAAAAATAAGCGCTTCACATTTTCATATATGTGATTTTCACACCTACGTTTTTGATCTTCACGTTCTATGGCCTCGGTGATATTCGATGTGCCTCCCTCCCGTCATCATTATTGTTGGCCGCTATCATGTAGCAGCATTAAATGTTTTATAAGGAACTACAATATTATAAGCTCTTATAGAACCCTTCGTAAATTCAGAAAATAATATATTCAATGCCAAAATGGCAACCTTTTAAACTGTATCTGTGATATATTTTGTATTATTTAACTTATAACACACGAAATTAGTTAAACATTTGCAAATTCAATTCTCCATCTAATGACACCAACGCAATGTTAAAATCATTTTAGTTTTGTCTGTATATCGATTAATTATGATTTTTTTTTTGTAGGTATTTTATTCTTACCCATCCTCAGACAGACAGACACACAATGAGTTTTGGTTTCTTTAAATAAATTTCCCGTCCACCTTACAGACCCTTAAACCTAATATTAGTGTCCTTTAAATCCTTTAGAGCCTTAAATATAAAATTTTGGCCCTTAGATCCAAAAGTTTGGTCCCCTGAGATCCCTTTGTTCCTTACAAATTTATTTTTTTTAAAAAATTGGCTTCTTACAAAGGTTAAAAACCACGTTTTTTATTTCCCGGTGGTTTTAAACTCTCAAAACCAAACTTTTGGCCTTTTTAAACCTTTGTGCAATAAAATCAAAATTTGTAACATTTGGATTCTTATTAAAGTTAAAAACCATAGTTTTTCATGTCCTTGGGGTCTTAAATTCAAACTTTAAACTTTTTCCAATTTTGATATTTTATAATCCTTTATACCTAAATTTGTACCTTTTTTTTTAACTTGGCATTTTGTAGGCTTTAACTCAATAATGTTGAGTTTTTTGAAATTTGGGTTTATTTAGGATTTATACAAGTTAGTTTTTGTCAAAAACCTTATAGAAACCATTTAATAAAGAATTAGGTCAAAACAATCCAATTTACGACCTATACAAACCACTAGAGTCAGTATATTTAGTTAACAACCCTCAACTTAAAATCTGTTATATACAGATTTAGTAAAAACCCCAAATTGGGTCATGTCAAAAAAACTGAAATTTGAAAAAGTAGGATTTTAAATGGAAAGGATACATTAGAAAAAAGGTAATTTGATGTATAAACCCAAAAGTCAACTCGAAAGTTTAAAATTATACTGGAATTTATAATCTATCTACCTAGAGTATACGTTTTGAAGACACATTTATCGAATAATTTTTAATTATATTTAATGTAGAAATATTTTTTTGTAAGTTTACATAGCTTAATTAAACTAATATAAGGAGGGCAGTCCAAAACACATTTGCGGGAAGGTCCCAACGATAAAATGTAGTGACAGCAGTACTACTGTTTCTTCAACAAATTACAAATTACAAATTGTATTTAAACTAAGCTTCCTTAAGAATTTATAAAGACATATAAATGGCTTAAATATGTGTACCAATTGGGATAGCATATATAAAAAATGTTTTAATAAAAATAGATACTCTATCTTAATGTCAGTAGATTCCAATCTTAAATTAGATCTAAAACCGTGTAAAGTGATGTGGTAGACAATTACTGTCTCTTCTAAAAATACAAACAAATTAATTATAAATAATCTCGCAATTTTGTTTATTAATCCATCTACCGTTCAAGAAGTTTAATTGGTTGATCAGCTTTCAATCTGTAGGAGATATTTTTCAAATCTACAAGAGGTATTACAACACTTTTATAACAGTATAAATATACTTTTTAACATAACTCAGTATTTCCAAAATCTAAAATTTAGAATTCCGTCTAATTTGTAGCTCCTGGCTTAAAAATTGAGTATTATGGTTAATAATAAACTTAGACTACAATGTATTGCAAACTTAAACGTAACTGTCAGACTAGATAGAAGAAAGCCTAAAGTTCAACAATTATAGGGGGTAAATCCAAAATATACGTAACTAAAAGTAAAGTACAAAGTCTCTGTAAGAACTCTGTCAGAAGCATAACATTTAGACAAAAGTAATACTGTATACAAATACTCTGTAAAATAGTCAAAATCTTATTCATAAAGATAACTTAGTGCTCGAAAATCCGAAAGAACCACAATATATAAAATTTCAACATTTTGGATTTATAGAGCTCCGACAAAGTGGGGGGGGGGTCTTTAAATTTACTTGTATAAGACGTAAAAAGACACAAAATTTTGGATTTAAGGAACTCCGGGAAATGAAAAACGTCAAATGAAAAACTTGTATTCTATGACAAGCCCAAATCATGGATTATAAGGGCTCAAATTTTGGATTTTAGAGGCTCAATAGAAATGGAAAATAAACAAAAATCATTTTATGTCTGTCTGTCTGTCTACCGATAACTGATCTTATATCTATCTGTCTGCCAATTGGGTTATTCATAAAATTACCAACAAAACCTTCAATATTTACTAACCAATCGGCAGACAGACAGGACTAGAATAATTTTTTACCAAAGTATAAGGTAAATTTTGTAGTCGTGATCGTCCGATACAATTAAACATTTCCTATAAGGCATAAGAAACGACCTTTCTGTCATTAGATGTAGAGTATGTCTGTATTACCTTGTATGTTTATAGCTAGGTATGACCACGTGGTGCCCATCATCTTGTTTTTGTTTAGCTAGTTTCTTATTACATTTTCTCATTCTGTTAACATTCGCCTCTTAAAACGAAGGTTTATCGAAATTGGACTTGATTTAAACAACTTTACTACAAATATGTGATGACTAGTCATATAACTTTCGACTTTAAGTTTGTAACACGTTTACAATTAGCACGCTTATTTTGAAATAGTTAAAGACTAATCTCGTGTTGCATTGTATGTCGAAATTTAAAAATAATATTTAAAAAGTCTGATTTTTAAAATTCTGACCTATTTAAGACATTTCCGCAAAAAAAATATTAAAAATTATAATAGGCTACTGCCGCCAGTATGCTTATTGTCTTCAGTCCAAACAGTTGGACCGTGATCGCTAATATGTTTTATCGTATGTAGCATAATTAAAAAATGTATTACCGCGGAAAATAAGTAAAAATGTATTCTTTCTTTCCATATGCGCAATACGTAGAAAATTAAATATCTAAACTGTTTAAAATAATATTGAAATAGTATTGTATTATCAATACTTGCTGGTAAAACACGCATTAGCGTTAAAATCAATAAATCCACATTTGTAATGCTTTATTGCTACTCACCCATGTTGTTGAAGCCATATCTGAGACACGTATAATGACATCTTTTTACTTTAACTTACTTTTATACAATCTTGGAACAGGTTTGTAATTTAACAGTTTGACGTCGTTTTCTTGTTTGGTTAACTAATGTGTATTGCTTTCAATACTACCACACTTGAATCAATAAAATTGTTGTTCGTTTGTTATGATGACTTTCATATTTATTGAATGATTCTTCAAATTTTGTTACAATGTAGGATCTGCAGACAATAAAAACGGTTCGTCATGGTCTTCCATTTTAAAAACCTGTCTTATTGAGAAAAAAAACACAAAGTTCGTATATATCTCAAAATCATTGCTACCAATTTCTTTTAAACACTTCAATTCTATTTTTTCTATGTGTCTCTCAATATGTTAGTTTCTTTACAACATCCCGAATAGTAGATTTGTTTTTTTTTTTTTTGTTTTGTTAGCAATACCAGTTTTCACAATTTTTTTAAAATAACGTGCTCAGAGTTTCTTAAGAAGAAAATTCTCAGATGGTCATAAATATTAACTCTGTGACAGAGTGAAATGAAATAAACTATCCTTTATCATTGTTGGACCGACATCAAGTCTCGTTGACCTTATAAGTTAACTCATTTGGTCTTATTCCAAATATTCTTACATTTAGTTACATCCTTTAACCCACATATATCTTTTTCGTATTGAATTCTGAAAGTGTCCTTCTTACACAAATCTTGGATCCTTGAAGATAATATTCTTTGACAACTGTTACCATCTGTAGACAAAGTTAGAAAATCGGGAACATGAAATGGGGTTAATAATTTACTTTTTTTCAATTATTTAATAACACCCCGTTAAATACAATTTAATATTTGTTGACTAATTTATGTATATTTTCTAAGAAATTTAGTACTTTTACGTTATTTAAAATCTTCGGTTTCTAACACTTTTGAAATGACCAAAATATATAAATTTTCAAAAAGATTTTGGGAATAGAAAATTCATTATTTTACCAGCGTGGGAATAGATAAACCAGTGTCTCACATTTTACTTATAACAGTTGATTAGGTGCATCACCTTAAATAATTCAACATAAAGATAAGTTAGCCCTAACACACTTAAACATTTTGAAAAGTGTTTTCAACTTGATTTTAGACTAAAATATTTTAAACTATTCAATGAATTAACTTCTATAATTTCATATTATTCTTTTTAATTTATTTTGTGGCAAATTATTGTTATCACTGAATATCAAATTCTCGACTGTTTGTACATGATTTATATTCTAAATAATGTATTTTAGCTAACACATCTCAGGCGTAGACTCGTCATAGTCTATTTGTGTGTATGTTCTAGATTAATGTATTTGATAATCTGATTTCACTAAAACGGAAGAAATAAATGAGAAATTACGTGAGTAAAACACTGTATATTCATTTATTGAAAATTAAAACAACTGAATATTCTCATTTAACACGCTAAACTGCTATTTTGTATTTTCACTAAATAGTTTATTAGGGATATTCACCAGTTCACCAATCAAGTTGTTTGGATAACTTCGGTTATATAAATACTCCTTTCATAAAGAGTCTTTGATATTGTGACCACAGGATCTTGCATAACTGAGAACAGAAATGTGAAACATGTATTTGTAGCCAAGTTAATGTATAAAGTTGGAATTTAAGCTTTGAGAGATAGAAGGAGAGATTAGTTGGCAAAGCCAACATAGGGGTGGGCAAATATTTAAAAAAATTACATTTAGTTGCTTTGGTTGCTGTAGTTATTTGAAGGCAAAAACCTTAGCAGTCATCATCGTTGAAAAAAAATATATATATGAAACCTAGCCCACGAATAGCGTCAAGGTCGGACAAGAACAAGAGTTGGTCAAGAGAACTGAAAGGAAAGATGAAACCAAGGGATCTAATTAAAGATTACAGGTTGGTTAGTTGCTGTTATATTTGGGCTTTAATAAAAGCAGTACTTTTAAGATTACATTTTAACTCTATTTTAATTATAAACACAAGCGGTTTTACAGAAATTGCAAATCTACAAAAAGTAAAAATAATACTTGACACCCAGCTGATACGCTAAAGTGAGACACTAATTATTATTGGTGATTTACGTGGATTAGATCATTTGTTAACCTAATTTATTATTTCACTGAGTTCGACAAAAGTATAAAACACTAGGTATTGTAGCTTCACGATCAAAAAACTAAAGAAAACCTGTTACAAAAGTCCGCCGTATACAAAATTACTTTGGAGTACAATCATGTACAAAAATAGTAAACCTCTGCTAAGTTTGACTAAATCGAATGTCTAATTCGGACTAAAAATACTGTTATTTTCTAACTTTAGGTTATGAAGTTAACAGATAGTATTTTTCTAAAAAAACGCAAAAAGAAAAATAATGGCTGTTACTTTTGCAATATATTTAACTTATGGTCAAATTGTAATATGTACGTATCAAATATTTCTTTCAAAAGTCAAATGAGTAACAATAATGTATCTGTATTATGTTAGTGCGAATCCAGGAACTTAATTTACAAGCTAACGTACAAATTGGAAGAAAAGACTAGATTGGACATTAATATTTCTAAGAACAAGAATGATGACTATGTAACAATCTACTTCTCCACATGCCATAGAACACAATCAAAAAGTTACGTTAATAAAGGTTAGTAAAGTTATCAAAATTTCAATCGTATTAGCTAAATACGGTTTGCTCAATAATTATTTCTCAAATCAAGACAAACAAAGGTCAAAAATATTAAAAATAAAACTGTTGCGTTTCAAAAAGTGTATTCTTTCACTTTTTACACAAACGTATTACTGAATCCTGTAAAATATTTTGTGTTTTACTTAGTACTTGTTTTCTTATTTATTTGTTACTCTTTTGTTGAAATCTGATTATCAAGAACATATACACATATAGACAAAGAAGAGTCTGCAAATTAGCAGGAATCACGACCATTAAAAATAGCAGCTTTAACATTAATTTTATTTATTGCCAGCCTTATATAAAATACATTATTTGGAATATAAGTCATGCAAAAAAAGTCGAGAATTTGATATGATTACAATAATTTGCCACAAAATCAATTAAAAAGAATAGAAGAATATGAAATTATAGAAGTTCATTCATTCAATAGTTTAAGATATTTTAGGTTAAAATTAAGTTGAAAACGCTTTTCAAAATGTTTATGTGTGACAGGCCTAACTTATCTTTATGTTGAATTATTTCCACTGAATCTTAGTCAGTTTTGTGTACTATTCTATTGGTTTTTAAAGTCACTTAATTTGTATTTTACAAGTTCGCTCCCCCCTTATATTTCTTGATGAATTACCGCGAAGATGAGTAATAGAATAATGGATTTTCTATTTCCAAAAAGTTTTAAAAACTTTATATATTTCGGTCATTTCAAAACTGTTAGAAACCGAAGAGGTTAAATGATAAAAAAAGTAAATGAAAAAAGTCAATTTTCAACCCCATGTCATGTTCTTGAATTTATAACTTTGCCTACAGATGGTAACTGTGGTTAAAGAAAATTATATTTAAGGATCCAGGATTTGTGTAAGCAACACTTTCAGAATTCAATACGAAAAAGAAATATTTGAGTTAAAGGACGTAACGAAATGTAAGAAATTTTGGAATAAGACCAAATGAGTTAACTTATAAGGTCAACGAGACTTGATGGCGTCCAACAATGTTAAAGAATAGTTTATTTTATTTCACCCTGTCACAGAGTTATTATTTATGGTGGTATCTTTAAAAAAAATGTATGACCATCTGAGAATGTAATTCTCAAAACTGGAATTGCTAATAAATCAAAAAATCTACCATTCGGGATGTTTTAAACACACTTAGAAGAGTACACTCCTAAATCAATAGTAATCAAATTTTTAGTTTATTTTCAGAAACCCTAAAATTAATTGTTAGCGATGATTTTCAGATATTATTAGGCCTTGTAAGGAAACGATACATTTTTTTTATAAGTAACATGGATTTTTAAAGGTAAAACCATGACCAATCGTTTTTATTGTCTGTAGATTCTACATTGTAACAAAGAATCACTTAATAAATATGTAAGACACAATATGAAAGTAAACAACAAGTTTATTGATTCTAGTGGTAGTATTGAAAGCAATACACATTAGTTAATATTTAGTCAAAAATTAAAACGACGTCAAAATGTTAACTTAAAAACCAATAAAAGATTGTATAAAAGTAAGTTGAACTAAAAAGATTTCATTCATTCTACGTGTCTCCGATATGGCTTCAACAACATGGGTGAGTAGAGCAGAGTCATTATATTTTAATAAAGGTAAAACACAATAATTAAGCATTACGAATGTGGATTTATTTTTAGTAGGAATAAACATTAAATATAATTTAGAGCTGGATAAACATGGAAATATCAAAGTAAAACACACACTTTTTTTTCCTTTCTTTTTTTTTCTCTTTTTTTCCTTTTTCTTTTTTTTCACTTTTCCACGTATTTTTCATATGGAAGAACGAATACATTTTTATTTATTTTTCGTGGTAATACATTTTTTTAATTATGCTTAATACGATAAAAGAGATAAGTGATAACGGCACATCTGTTTAGACTAAGGAAAAGACGCATACTGGAGGCAGTAGCCCATTATAATTTATATAGTTATAATAACTAAACACTTCATTAATATTTAATTTATTGATTTTAACGCTAATACGTGTTTTACCAGCATGTATTGAAAATACAATAAAATTTCAATATTATTGTAAACCGTTTAGTTTCCTAATTTTCTACGTATTTTGCATATGGAAGGAAGAATACATTTTTACTTATTTTCCGCGGTAATACATTTTTTTAATTATGCTCCATACGTTAAAACAGATTAGCGATAACGGACCATCTGTTGGGAATCAAGAAAATAAGCATACTGGCGGCAGTAGCCTATTATAATTTTTAACACTTTATGTTAGATTTTTTAAAGCGAATTATTTTAAATTTTTGACATAAAATGTAACACGACATTAGTCTTTAGCTATTTCAAAATAAGCGTACTATTTGCAAATGTCGTATAAACTTAAAATAAGGATTTATATGATTAGTCATCATATAGGTGTAGTAAAGTTGTATAAATCGTCGTTATTTACTCCACATATTAAAACAATCTGTTTCTGTTAGATAGATAGCTTCTAAACCACGAGTAAGACTTTCCTCTACAACCAATTAATACAATTTTTGAAGTATTTTTGCTCTGTCAACAGATTATAAGCAATATTCAGAAAAACAAGAATACTAAGTTTATTTGGTAATATTATTGACGTTTCTAGTAAGATTGACAGCGCCTCAGATATACTGACATCGCGTTAAATTTCACTTTTGTTTAGGTGGATGATTATCTAAAGAAACAAATTTAACCCTTAATCCGATAACACGCTTAAATGAGATAATATGATAATTATTACTCTTGTCTGTTCTACCGCCACATTTGATAAGGGGTTAAACTTTAGTCTTTTATATATTTCAGGATAACGTGAAGCAGAGTTACCATTAACTGATCAATATTATATTAATGAAGAGACGTCGAGATGGCATCGCAGTCAGGTGCAGAGCCAACCCCGTGAACCTTTTACACAGAGTATTATGTAACATTCAGTAACATTGCATATGTTCAAATCAGATACAGTCTCATAGTCATCGTCACTTATTATACATCCCCCCCTACCCCCAAGTCGCTAATCTTCCCCAAATAATATCCTGCGTTAGAGAAATTCATGTTAAATTCATTACCTACTTGTTTATATATGTCTAGGATCCTTACATATTTCTTAAGGATTCTTTACTATTACAGAGTCCACTAAATTCGTTTATAATTTTCCAAAGACGTTTTGGATTATTTTCACGTTGATTAATTTTTAGTCTATAATAATTCCATTGTACAATAACAGCCATTGTAATATTATAAAGTAAGTTATAATATCTGTAATAAACGATTGTTTCCTTACCAATTTTGCGAGTTTATCTAATCGAACGATAAGACCTTCCAATATAATTATGTTAATAATAGCCTATTCAAATATATTTGTTAAATTGACATTTAAAAGTGATAAATCTCTCTTCAAAAAGCAAATTATACTTGTACTTCTATTAAAAAAGTAATTTACACGCAACGTATTAAAAATAGACAGTTTTTTCACTCTTAAAAAATTGACATTTTACAATTACATAATACAAACCGAACTGACGTATGTTATATTACGTTGGCACTACCATTCTGATATTTTTAAAGATGTAGTCTATAGTTTAAATTGATTTTTATATGGAGGATATTTTTAGTGAAATTAATTTACTTAAACTTATTTCCTGACATCTTTTGCAGTAAATTGACAGCGATCTTCTGAAAACTGAGATTTTCTGTAACACGAAAAATGCACGTGCTTAATTGTAGGAAATACTTACGTCGTATGCGGGCACTAAATATGTTTATTAAAAATATATATATTTTTTTTTTAAATCAAATATTTGGTAAATTCTGCTATTTCGTAAAAGGGCTAATATTTTAAATCTGTTATTTCGTTTTTCCTTCGGAGTAACTAAAACTAATTTTTATTTATACAGTAATAATTGATATACTAACAGTATAGCATTATAATTTCCATTAATATTTTATGTGCAGATTATACAAGTGGCCGCAGTACTTATAGTGTCAACTTACGTCTGCTCCAAGCCATTATCGAATAGTTATGATTTTGAATCTTATCCGTTGTCATGTTGCACTAATAGTAAAGGTGAACATCAATGCTATACAACTAATGACATACCTGAAGGATTCTCTTGGATCACGTGCTCTACAAGCGAACAAGATGTAGCAGTAGAACTGACTAACGAAGATGAACAACTGCATGAAATATCAGTACAAGCTGTTAGACGAGGCTTCGGTGGTAACGGTCGCAACAACAATGGAAGCAGACAAGGCGATGGACAAGGTGTTGGAAACGGCAACGGAAACGGAAATAGAAACGGCAATGGAAACGGGAACGGCAATGGCAACGGAAACGGCAATGGCAACGGAAACGGCGATGGTTATTGGAGTTTCAAATCTTGTTGTGAAATACATGATTGCAACAACCCCAATAATTGCAACGGCAACGGTAACAGTGGCAATGGTAACGGCAACAGTTATGGTGATTACAATGGTGATTATGGCAGTGGTTTCGACTATTAATGTCGAGATATACCGGGAGTGCCTGATTGGGTCAAAGAAATGCTTAAGTGTATACCTTGATAGTATCAATTAATCTTGAACATTTGTAATATCCAAAATATTCCTTTACCTCTAACCACAAACAGCATGTTTAACAATATATTTTTGAAAATAATTTCAAAAACCTGATAGTAAAAATATTTATAATGAACCAAGTTAAGTATAAAATCACAAATATTTCATTGCAAAGGCACGTGTAATTACTAAATAAATAAAGAATCAAATGAAAATATTTACAACGTTTTATTTATACATCCTTTTCTTCGTAATCTACATATAAATTTATAAAAAAACAAATAAATAAAATTCGTTCTTTAGTTTGTATAAACCAAGTTAGTAATAACGTCTAACCGAATTGACATTATTTATCTCTATAATTAGAAATAAACATTTGACCGTTCCTACAACTCAGTTAAAAATTATTCTTGTACAATAATTAAGCAATATTGTAAATATTATTAAGCAATAATAGTATAAATATATCTCTGAAATACAAGCTGAAAAACACGAAATGATGGCTACGATCATACAATAACTTAGATCTTAGGACCATTGCTGTGGAATGTGTTTAGACGAGGATTCCAGAGGATGTCAACGTCGTTGTCTACATTAGATAGGTACCAACAGCAGAACGGAGCTGGAGAGAAGTTCTGAGCGAAGAACAGTGTTATCCTGCTCCACGGAACACTTCGGAGGGATCCAATAATTAGATGATCTGGTGAATGAGTTAATGATTTTATTCTATCAAAGACCATCTTACAAGTCAAGCTCGATGTTTATTTATAAATATGGCCCTCAAGTCAACAGAGCTGATATGAGTAGATAACCAAAAGTGCATCCAAAAGTGATGAAGATAAAAATAATCAATTACAAATTTACTAAACTGACATTGGTGAATCAAAAAGGAATTCGTTAAACTTCGAAATAAAATCGTTACACTCTAAACAAGCGAATTTAGAACTTCAAGCTCTTGAACTTCATCTACAAACAATTAAAAATATGGACAAATATATAATCATGAATAATTAAATGGACAATTTGAGAAAATGATAGCAGTGATAAAATATAAACATAACACAATTTAATGCCTAAATGAGAAATTACAATCATTGTGCAAAAAGTACGAAGGAAATAAAGAAGAATGTGAAAAGATAAATATAACGATCAAGTTGCTCGACAAAATTTAGTTAATAATTGGAGTAATAACAATTTTAATCAAGATGGATTAAATTTAAAATCTACAACATTTCAAAAATATCACCTCATCTAAAGGTTCATAATACCCCAAAACCCCTAATTGTTTTCAATTATATATATATATATATATCATTCATAGATAACTGCTATCTCACTTTTATAATTATTAGTTACAAATGTAATTAGTTCGTACATGTGTTAGAAATAATTAACTCAGTTGTACGTGTAATATCGTAACACAGTGTCTAATATCTTAACCGAAATGTTTAGGACAATTGAAAGTGCTACTACATGTTCGACTAGTCAACAATGAAATAAAGATATAGTTCGAAAAAAAATTTCTAATCTTTAGTAAACATTAAAAACAAATTACAGTAAAAAAATAAATAAATAAATAAAAAAAATAAATAAATAAATAAAAAAATAAATAAATAAAATAAAAAAATTGGAACTCAATATAACTGTTTTCTCATTACATTTTAATGACGTGGTTCCTTAAGAAACCTTAATTAATCTTTTGTTTTTAAAGACGTTATTTCATTTAGCGAAATTCTCTATACAAATATTTTATCCTCTGTTTACCATAGAACTGTAAGTATGATCATTTAAATGGTTAGATAAATCAAAACTTATTAACTATACGAATTAAATATGCTCTAAAACAGTCACATTCAGCTTAGTGATTACGGATTGTTAATATTATTACAATGAAAGAGAGAAGAGTTCACTTAACAAACCCATGTCCCCAACACTCTACGATGGTACATTACGGATTGTTAATATTATTACGATGAAAGAGAGAAGAGTTCACTTAACAAACCCATGTCCCCAACACTCTACGATGGTACATTACAGATTGTTAATATTATTACGATGAAAGAGAGAAGAGTTCACTTAACAAACCCATGTCCCCAACACTCTACGATGGTACATTACGGATTGTTAATATTATTACGATGAAAGAGAGAAGAGTTCACTTAACAAACCCATGTCCCCAACACTCTACGATGGTACATTACAGATTGTTAATATTATTACGATGAAAGAGAGAAGAGTTCACTTAACAAACCCATGTCCCCAACACTCTACGATGGTACATTACGGATTGTTAATATTATTACGATGAAAGAGAGAAGAGTTCACTTAACAAACCCATCTCCCCAACACTCTACGAGGATACATTACAGATTGTTAATAGTATAACGATTATAGAGTTCACTTACCACATCTATGTCCCCAACACTCTACGATGGTACATTACAGATTGTTAATATTATTACGATGAAAGAGAGAAGAGTTCACTTAACAAACCCATCTCCCCAACACTCTACGAGGATACATTACAGATTGTTAATAGTATAACGATTATAGAGTTCACTTACCACATCTATGTCCCCAACACTCTACGATGGTACATTACAGATTGTTAATATTATTACGATGAAAGAGAGAAGAGTTCACTTAACAAACCCATCTCCCCAACACTCTACGAGGATACATTACAGATTGTTAATATTATAACGATTATAGAGTTCACTTACCACATCTATGTCCCCAACACTCTACGATGGTACATTACAGATTGTTAATAGTATAACGATTATAGAGTTCACTTACCACATCTATGTCCCCAACACTCTACGATGGTACATTACAGATTGTTAATATTTTTACGATTATATAGTTCACTTACCACATCCATGTCCCCAACACTCTACGATGGTACATTACGGATTGTTAATATTATAACGATTATAGAGTTCACTTACCACATCTATGTCCCCAACACTCTACGATGGTACATTACAGATTGTTAATAGTATAACGATTATAGAGTTCACTTACCACATCTATGTCCCCAACACTCTACGATGGTACATTACAGATTGTTAATATTTTAACGATTATATAGTTCACTTACCACATCCATGTCCCCAACACTCTACGATGGTACATTACGGATTGTTAATATTATAACGATTATAGAGTTCACTTACCACATCTATGTCCCCAACACTCTACGATGGTACATTACAGATTGTTAATAGTATAACGATTATAGAGTTCACTTACCACATCTATGTCCCCAACACTCTACGATGGTACATTACAGATTGTTAATAGTATAACGATTATAGAGTTCACTTACCACATCTATGTCCCCAACACTCTACGATGGTACATTACAGATTGTTAATAGTATAACGATTATAGAGTTCACTTACCACATCTATGTCCCCAACACTCTACGATGGTACATTACAGATTGTTAATATTTTTACGATTATATAGTTCACTTACCACATCTATGTCCCCAACACTCTACGATGGTACATTACAGATTGTTAATATTTTTACGATTATATAGTTCACTTACCACATCCATGTCCCCAACACTCTACGAGAGTACATTTCTCCTCACCAGGATCACGTACACACTCTATAACGTCACGACAAGTAGTGTCGGGTGTGACAGGTACTTCTGCCACTTCTCCTTCAACGTACACCCGGACAATCAACTGAAACAAATAAACAAAATTCAAGACGAATTTAAACTTGGAATGAAACAATTGCGTATCTAGAACAGACTATCAGATATTTTTATATTATAGACATACTGAAAATGTATCTATCGTTAACATAGAACGCCACTGGGAAATCAATTTATTCTTTGTATAAGTACTATTGAAAGTTACATGATGATTCAAAAACCGATATTGAGTTACTCACGGATATAAATAATATGTTCATTTTGTAGTCCCTTATACCTCAAAAACCTCTTTTTTCATCGATCTCTGTGCCCTATCTGTTGGCTATCGTCACTACCCTATGCACTGTGACTTAACTCTAACCATATTTTATACGTATTATTGATACATACATATATATATATATATATATAATCGAGGTGATATGATTTTGATCAAAGACCTCTAAAAAGTGAAATAAACTTTATTTATCACTATCTTAGAAAAAATTCCGACTTTGGAGTTATCGATTAAAAATAGTTTATGAATCAAGGTCGTCATCACAAAGTTCTAATATCGAAAAACTGCTCCACTTAATTTCAATCAAATATTGGTGCATATTCGTTGGTGCAAACTTCGTTTTCCATTATTTATGTTTGTAATATCTATACTCCAACAGAAACTTTAAAAATGTGGTAAGAACAAATACACCATACAAATTACTAGCGCACTGTGATTCCCCAAAACCATAAAACACTAAGAGCACAAAGATTGTAAAGTTATGTTTATTCTACCATATGTATATTTCAATAGCCCTGCTATGATCTTCAGAGATACAAAACAAACACTTTATTGTATTGTGTATTGTATCTTTGAAGATGATAGCAGTTTGTGTATTGTAACTCTGAAAATCATAGTAGTGCTATTGAAATTTACACAAGGTAGAATAAACATATCTATATAATCTTTGTGTTGATAGTGTGTTATTGTGGTTTTGGAGAATTTTCTTTTATTAACAATTATGTGTTTACACAACTTCTTCGACTCCCTCATATTTAAGCTTTTAATGTATACAATAAACATTTTACTTCTACATGACAATTGGAAGAACGTTAGAAAGTGTAGACATATTACTGGTGTGAGTTAGAATTATGTATATTTAAACAAAATTGTGTGATAGTTGTAGAGACTAAACAAACGTTGTAAAATTTTATATATACACAGTTCAGACTGAGAATTTCGAACTTTTCTATACGAAATAATAATTTTGCTATAACTGTTATTTTTTCTAGTAGAAATATAATATCATTTAAGATCTACACATTATTTCATATTGTAAGATGTTTTATTTGAATTTTAAGTTAAATCAATTAAAACTGTTTGAACAGATTTTTTTCGTGTAACATTTTTAAGGGGGGAAAATGCGACGGCTAGGTGACAACATATAAATGTCGTTTTCAAAGTCACTCACCCGATACCAGTACCACCACTATGAGATTATAGGCTCATATTTCATACTTCGAGTATACTTCTTATAATGAGGGGTGACGTATAGATCACTAATCCTACGGAAACTTGCTAAAAGAGTAAAATATAAAAAAGTAAGATTCTACGCTTATCATTTAGACGTGAGAGGGGAGTAAGTATTTAATACCCATTAGTGGAGAGTAGACCTGTTGGAAGGTTAAATGATTCGACTATTGTTTATATTTTTTCTAATAGGTTACATAAAAGTTACATAAAGTCTTTAGAAGAAATCACAGACAACAAATTAGGTGCGTCTTTTAAAAATATTTTTGTAACCCTATGAATCTCGAATTCATAAAAAAATTTAAGTCTCACAACCGATTTATAGAACAGTCATTAAATTATTTAATCCATCTATAAAGTTCATCTTTCATTAAATCATCAATTCTAAGTTTCTAAAACGTTCATTAACTGCTAATCGACCATTATGCTCTCATTAATATAAAGTCATAATATCGGCCAATTATATATTTAATTGTAGATTAAAGTTTGGTTTGTGACTTTTTGTAGATTTTTTAATTTATGATCTTTTTGATTTAAAATTACAATTAAAAATATATTGTTTTGGTTATTATTGTATGTGATTTTATGTAGTGTTTATATTTAAATATTTATGAATTGTTTAAATTTTATTTATTGTATTTTTGGTATTCACAGGATTATTTACCAAATTATCTACTGGCTAAACCTATAATTTAATTTGTGAATATAAAATTATCATAGCAGTAGTTCAGAAGAAGAATTAACAGAAGTGATTGAGTTATTAAGTAGTAGTATTTACAGAATAATACAAGATTTATTTAATCGTTTTAGAGAGACAGGAAGGTTTCAATAGATAATTAGAGACCTTTGTATATATATATTTATATATGGATAAAACTACTGTTTGCAAAATTATAAAGAAGGTTACATATCATAGAGGCTTATTGTGTAAACATTTCATAAAAATGGGTCAACTGCAAACTATAATTAACTCAAAATAAATTTTATATTAGTTTCTTCTTTTCAATATTATTGAAATGTTTTTTCCTCTTTCCTGTTTCTCCATTTTAAAAACTGAATTCAGAAGGGTATAACTAACTAGTAAAATAAGCTTAAAAACGTTATAGCACTATGTCAAAATGTACTTTAAGAGTTTCAAAAGAGAATTAGTTACTAGAACTAGGAGTGCCGATGTATGTAGAGCCTTTCGGCACAACACCGACACCCACCCCAAGAGTCCAACACACTATGTCAACAGTAGTAATGTAGCTATGGAAACAAAATTGTAAACCGTTAAAACACCTAAAAATTACAACATTCGTTGATCTTATTTTTGAAAACCGCCATCTTTTTCTCCAATTAATCCTTCTTTTAAAGTTAGTTAGAGGTTAATGTGATATTAAGAATCTTGTATTAAATATTTCCTAGAAACAGAGCTCAAAATTTAATTAACCATTAAGTTCATCTGGTATTTACTAATTGAACATTAACTAAATGTTCTAGAAATCGACTGTCAGACTTTTAAATTAAAAATTAAACTTCATTTAGTAGCCAATTTTTTTTAGTCAGGTAAAACTTTCCTAGGAAAAGGTATTAGAAAACAGTTCAAACTTTTTAAAATTATTTTACATCTATGCGTTACGTCTCATTCCCATCATTATACTTCAGAGCTGCGCTCTGTTCTTAGTCAGGGAAGAGACAAGTAGTACTGGATTGAGTCATTTTAAAACAAAAAATATGAAATAATTTGTACAAACTTATTGTAAAGAACATGGGTCGATGTTCCTGGCCCTAACTGCGGAACAAAACACACAAATAGATATACAAAACAAAATGCTATATTAATTAAAAGAGGATATTGTTTTGCTCGGTCAATGACGAGAAACTTAAAAACAAATAAACGATCATTTCCAATTATTAGATTGTTAATATTCACAATCTTAGACAAATTGATATTTAATTCTCCATGGGCGTCATAACTAAGAACAGTTCTTGAGATTTAAATATGTAAAACTTAAATATTGAAAGCATGAATAACTTTCTCTTCAATAATAATCCGACAGATAAATGGACTTTAGTTGTGTTGAGATGATATTCTCTGTTGTAAATCTTCGAGACCAAACAAATACAACGTAATCTGAAATTGTTTAGATTTCATAACAATTTGTCGATTGTAATAATAATTGTAGATGTTCATTACATTGAAGACGATAATTAATTATACGAATCATATTTGGTGAATTGACTTTCAAAACTAAATAAGAACTCGTGAAACGATGTTTTGTTTTAACGCGACCATTTGGAATTTCGATTGTATGCTTAGTTGTTATGCGGTTACGGCCAAAGGCGCCTAATAATTTAGGGGGAAAAAAGTATATTGCAATTAGGCTGAGTATATGTATATGTATAAGTATATGTACAAGTTTACTTTAGGTATTCAAGACAGTACTAAGCAATGGAAATACAACAGGTTAAAATATATCATGTTGAATTGTAATAAAAAGTCATTTAAAACATTAGAGATATGAATGCAATATTTAACACATGATCTACGGCATTGTCTTCCTGATATCAACACAGTTTTATTTAATCTGTCATTTAGTAAGAAAATAAAAGATTTAACTTACACCAAAATTATATTTTAAAGTGTTAAGATTAGGTTTGTAATGCGAATACAGGAATACAGAAGGCGCTACGAAGTTTAAATATAATGGTGTGACCGAGAAAAAAAAAACTTGAAATGAAAAATGATGTTTTAATGTCGAAAAAATCGATATTACAAAATATTTACAAGCAACAAACGATTTTCCTTTTTCAACGAAAACGAATTTTTATTTTGTCTGTAGGTTAAAAGGATAAAATATTATTTCTTGGTATTTGGCTACCAATAGCCAAAATTAGCCTAAACAAAATTTTATGATAAATGTTATTCCATAACATTTATGATAAATGTATATAATCCATTGTTCAGAAATGTATAAACAATTAAAATGTTTCTCTTGAGAGTTTCAAAATGGCGATATTTCATAACTTTTGTAAGTAACTCGGTTATCCTTTGACCAAAAGAAAAAACTTTTTAATAACTTTTTTTCATTTCATTAAAAAAGGAAAATCTTTTATATATTTGACATTAAACATTTAAAACGTCCTTCGTTTTGAAAATATACAAAATAAAGTTTTGGTTATCTGTTGTACTGGTAAAAGGTTATATAAATAATTCTTATCAAAAAGATTCGGTTAATATCTTGATAGGATACAATGGATCAAAGTTCAAATATCGAAATAAATTTTTAACTCGTTTCAGACTAAGTGTTCTGGTATCCACACGGTTGAAGTCGTCATTTATCTATCGTGAAGTCCATCCAGGACAAAGGTCACCTGTGGATTTTGGAAGGGGACCACTTTAAACTTTAAATAAATGTTGGGTTCCATGAATGGAAGTTGATACGGAATTAGAGTTCAATTTCATAGGAGACGTCCATTTCATAAATTTATTTATTTTTTATTAGAATATCAAAACTGTAGTTATAAAAAGTATAATAGCCTAAATAATTGTGAGAATGAATACCTGTTATTAAAGTTGCCTAACATTTATCGTGAATTCAACTGAAAGACAATTTACCCTAAGTTGTATTTTTTACACTTAGAGCCACTTTTTTCCACACTAATTATTGATAGAATGTTTTTTATTGGAGTTTTTAAAAATATTCCTAAGATAAGGCTCTAAAACTATTGCACAACCATTTCTCTAAATTAGTTTAAAATACCTTACTTTTTAAAATATAGAACTATTTAAAGTTAAGTACATTTAGTGCTTTAGTACTTTATTTCCCAATATATCTTTCTGGTTAATTTTAATAATTCTAGGGTCTCACTAAAAAGAGTAGAAAATCCAAATAAACTTTAGTGTTTTAGCATTTTGGTTTTAGAGAAACATTTACGTAAATATAAGTAAATCAAAATTGCCATTTCCCACTCTCTTTAATAATTCAACAAAAATATAGTTTAGGACTAGCTTAAAACAATATGAAACATTGTAGGAAGTGTATTACACATGATTTTGGCATACAATATTATCAAATTCAAGTTATGTTACCCATAATTATAGTTTTTAATACACAAGATTCCTGCGTTGGTGCAAGCTACGAGATAAATGACTATTTTATAAAGGTTTGCAGAGTAACAATTAAACTTAGAACCACTTCATAACAGCGAGCTCAGTGTTTTTAATAAAATAAGTCATTCATTCAAAATCATTTTCCTTCAAACTCACATTTTTTGTCTTTATTTTCAAACCGTAAAAAATAAATGTATTTTATATACTACTTACAAAAATTTAATATAACGATAAAATTTGATTTATATTAAAATGATGTGTGGAAAAAAATAGATTAACAGACTAAACCTTTATTTTAAATGCTGATTCTTCTTACCCTGGATATATACTAAGATTGCTAATCCAAGTTGCAGAACAAGTAGGATGTTCTAAACCCCCACAAGTTTCAAGCATACTTCAGACAGAACGTCCATCCCCACGAAACGCAGTTATCCTCCCATAATTACATCTTCTCTTCAACTCGAACAAAACAACCAACCCTGTTCTGAACATCTTAACTGAGTTTCAAGAGACAATTAAATCAAATTTATAATTAATTTCAAAGTCTTATTGACACAATATTAATTATTTGCCATTTTATAATTACACAGTAAAAATTTCTTAGAGCAGTAAATTTAAACTCATCCCCTATAAAATACCAGTTATATTTAACCGACACAAAAGTTTTCAAAATTTTACGTTTATTTTTGATTGAATACGTATAATCTGATGTCAAATTTAAAGTTGAAAATAATTAAGATTCATCGAAATCAGTACATAACATTGGGTTAAAACTTATTATAAGCTTATAAACAGTATTAAAATATTATAAGTAACATCAACAATAATAAGAGTCTCAAAAAACTACATAAAAGGCTGGGTTTATTACGATTTTTGGGAGCAAAGTGACCTCAAGTGCGAAGTGCGTTGTTGAAAAAAAATTCAACCAACCTAAACTGTATTAAAATAGTCAATTTGAATCATTGGAATTACCTATTCTTCAGATATTGCGTGAAAATGAGTCTTAAAATTTCATGAGTTTAAATCAAAACTCATAACACACTCACCTTGTGCAAAACTGAAAGGGTTTTAGTTAATCAGATTTCTCGTTCAACAAATAATTGATAAACATGACTTTTTACCCTCACCCAATATTCACCCCCAATTTTAATAGATTTAATCACAAATCTAATCATTTCATAGTATCTAGATCAAACTTTAAAAATTGGTGTCAATTTGATAACTCGTTCTTGAGAAATGCGTGAACAAATTCCATAAACGAAAGGACAGACAACATTATTCTAGTCTAATGGCTTAAACGTTTAATGTATCAAGAACCAACGAAATTTATTTCTTCACTTCATAATCAGAAAATAACACAAATAGGCTAAATACATGCTCAATATTGTTTTTTGGTTTATATTTTTGGGTGTATGAGACGTTGTTCGAACTTATCGATATCACGTTCGTGCTCAGATCACCAATTCACTTCGATATTACAAATTTCTTTAAAATAACAAATAATACAAATATATTCAATGTTAACCCTTATTTTCGAACCCCACTCTTAGATGATTTTCGCCAAAATCTAGTTAACCTCTTGAACAATTACCCCCTACCAAAGTGTAAAATTTTGAGTCGTCAAACTCCCTGCTTTTCACTTAATCCGGCTTTAACCGCATCTAAATTAACCCACTACTATTTATCCTATAAGGAGACTAAGTAGCAATCCATGTGAAATTTGAACTAAATTATATAAAATACATCCTTATTAGTGTTATTTAAATCGTACCATTATACAAATTTAGGATCTATCACTATTTTCAACTCCAACACCTTGTAGATTTTGATCTAAACAATCTTTGGAGACTTTCTCTCTGCAAAATGCAAAATTTTAACTAATTTCTAACACCTATGAAAAATTATCATTCTCAATCTACTTTCACTGCCAAAACTGTACATCCAATATAGACGGTAGACAGGTATAAGCAAGGTTAAACACAAAGTCAGAGTATTTAAGTAATCAAATATTACAAGTTTACCAAACTAAAATGTTCAATTTTGGAAATAACCTGTTTTTTCACACCCATTACGTAAACGATTTTAACTCACTCTTAATCAACCCTGAACCAAACCTGCTATCCATTTTTTAGGTAATATGTGATAATTATTTTTCACCAACACCCTAATTTCATCCGCTTAAAACCCTTAAGATATAATTTATCTAAAATTTAATTATTTCATTGTATCTAAGCCTAGGATCAAACTTCAAAATTTGTAGTAAATCGAATCAGATTCATTTGGAATAACAAAGTATGACAGACGGACAGACATAAATTAGTTTGAAACGTGATCCTAGAGCTCGACTTGAAACAGTAAACATAAATCATATAAAGAAAAATTAATATATTTAAAAAACTATGGAGAGTTGTTTTTAAATACTGTATTTCCTTTTTTTAAATCGATTAGTCGATAGGTTTTCGAATAGTTGCTTTTCAAATAAATGGGATGAAAGCGTTTAAAAAATCTGAATTATCCCTTAATGAAAAAAGTTGCATCACATTTTACGGATTATTAAATTCCCTAAAAATTGGGGTTTTACTTCTTTTTGATGCGAATATAATTTCCAGTTTTACAACCCTTTAAAAGTTGTAAAACTACCCTCATGGAGCGCATATGATTTATACACCCTTCAGTTGTTAAGAACTCGAGAGCAATATGTCTTATCAAAATTCCACAAATATGTATTTTTAAAACATTTAAATACCTTCATTTAAAGTTCTTTTTTTTTTGTTCTATGGTAAAACCAAGATACGATTAAAATAATAATAGTTAAGAAAACAGCGGTAAGAACAAACAAAAAATATAGATTAATTCAGGAATAACAATATTATTTGACAAAATAACCATTGTGCATTAATTTTACTTCATATTGAATCAAAATTTGTATATATTTTACTTTTATATATTTTATAAGTGTAAATATAGTAGGCTAAATACCAGTGTTTTTCAACAAAAATCAGTATTTTATACTGAAATTTCTTAGTTTTTTTATATTTATGGCATTAAAATATTTTCACAATGTTGCAGAGTAATTATTTATCTCACAAATACGTAAAGTGCGATTTAAACGATCAGCACGTTTTCGGTGTAATTGTATCAAAAATCGGGACTTTTAATATATGAGTTTCATTTTAAACGATAACTCTGCGTTATATAAAAATAATAACAATGGATTAAGTTATTAGGCTAAAATTTGATTCAAGGTGAACCTGAAATATTTTAAACATAAATGTTGTCTCAAAAATTTATACGTAGAATTTTTACTTTAAGATATAATGACAGACAACACATTTTTTAACCCTTTCCCCTTAAATAGCTACTCCTCTGAGAACTTGGTAAACATCGATTTCTCAAAAAAAAGTTTTAAAGCAAAGTTCTATAATTTGTTTTACCCTTTTTTAAATATTTGTGACATATATTTAAAACTATTTTTACTATACTAAACATGAAAAAACACCATATCGATATGTTTTTTTCTTATTTCATAGTTGAAACTTAATAATTTGTATATATCTGGAAGACTTTAGAAAAACACAAAAATTGTTCTGAATAAATTTAAATAATGTGAGAATCACCTTTACAATAAAAATACAAAACTAAATTTCTTCAACCGTGTTTAGAAAGGTTCTATGGTAAACATCTTTTCACAGAGAAGTTAATATAAAACAAATACAAATAAACAAATATAACAGACGTAACATATTAAAAGCAAAAGTTATGAAATGCTGTATAAATGTAAGCAATAATCCGACATATTGGCGAGCTTAAGCTGCAATGAAATCATGTACTCCTATGTAAGCCTACAATATTATCTCTGAGACTAAGCTCTTAATACACACTTCATAAAATACTTGTCACCCTTAAACTTAAATCGTTTTAGATATAAAGCTCAACTACTTTCATGACTCCTGACGCTATAATAAATTTCTGTATCTTATCTCTCTATAACTACATTTAGAAACAAATCTGTTTTCTTTTTTGCTACATTTAATAGTCCATGTGGAATCAAGAGCACTTTCGCCATAGAAACGCATAATACCATCTTTGTATTCTATTTCATAAACGTAGAATAATCTTTATGTAAATGGTAAAAAAATATATTAATTTTTTAATATGGGGTCAGCAGTCATGAGACTAAACAAATAAATTTTGACATTCTCAAAATTGGCTAAAACAGTTTCAATAACATTTTTCAAAAAAGAAGCTTCTATGGAACCACAAAAAAAATCACGTTCCCACTCCCAATACCAAAAATTATTATTCGTTGTTATCACCTATAAAATGCAGGAATGGAATTATAAGCAAAATAAATCATTTTTTTAAATGTTTGTGCAACTGTTATAAAAACCTTTATGTCGTAAAATCGGCTACACCGATTTCGTTGAAATTCTTCTGTTAAATTGCCATACGTTTAGCCAAATACAAAAATGAACAACGAAAGTAAAAACTCGACTTCAATAAATACGTGTTATGATTAGGACGAGCTATGGTAAGCAAAGCAAGCATAGGTTTTATTTAAATATTTAGATACAATTAAACAGAACTCTTCTATACCAGTTCTATACTCTCTTTAAGAAATACCATGGGGGTCAAAATCAATTTTCGTACGTACGAATAAAAATATAAGAACATTTTAAAACTGTTAGCGACTAATGTTAATTTTCCTTACTCTTTCTATTGTGTAAGGGTGTGTTAGAAAGCTAGTTCAATGTAACAACATTGAACTAGCTTTTTCACACACCTAATGTAAATTATCACATCTCTTAGGTTATTTTGGGAAGATAACGTGGCGATTATTCGTTACCAACTTCACTTAAATGAAACCGTTAACAAATATTCCAGTCAAGGTTGGAGAGTTACACTGAAGTTTCGGATTTGTTGAAACAAAGCTAACATTATTGAATAAAAGTAATTTTTGTTTTCATCGTAGTAATTTATCTATGCATGCGTATTTATTACAGAAAATACACACTTAAAAAGTAAATTCATTGAAGATGTTAGATGCCGAAAAAGGACTATAAAGTAGAATAAATAATGCAAAGTTTGTTATTAAACCGAAAAGTTCTTTACACTCAATATAATAAAGTGAGAAAACAACTCTAAAAAAAACTATATTTAGTAAAGAATTTTATGGTAGCAGGATATGAGCTGAAGAAAAAGTATTTAAAAAACATTTGAAGTTTAGCTTTTTTAAAACCAACATTCACGGTAGAAAGAACAAACAATACAAGAAAGAAAAACAATTATTGAAGGAATGGTAAAAGTAAAAAGTTACCTAGGAAGGGTGCGATTAAAATACATGAAACAATTTACAGAAAATCAATGTCAAGATGCTAAGCATTTAAAAGAAAATAGAAAAGTTTAGAAAGTTATTCAAAATATATTAATTTGTTTCCCAGATAAAAAAAAAGAATAATTTACCCTCTTATATTGTTAATTCGATATACACCTTTTTTGGAAAAATAGTCTCTTCTAATTGCATTGGTGAATTTTATTTGATTAGATTGTGCAGTGATCAGATACATTTATTTAACATAATATGCAGTGTTCATAAGCTATTACATGACAAACAGTGTTGTGTATTCTAAATTGGTTTTAACATTTAACAGGTGAAACAATAAATGTAAAAGTCACAAAAATGTAATTCTAGCAGTTTTACTTAGAAACGTAATAAAATGTAACATTTAATTGTTACATTTAACAATTTACATTTACAATTTAATTGGTTTATTGTATAAGGATACCACCATAAGCAAAACTAACAATACATATGTGCTAACAATAGGCAACATTGCCACTGAGATTTGTGGTACATTTCTATCTTTAAACGTTCAAATATAACGGAGAAATTCCACTAAACCCATTAAAAACAGTATTTCACCACATCTAAACGAAAATAGGCAGTGTTCCTTTACTTCATTTCTGAGAATCTGGTGAAACCGATTTTCATGAAATTTCTTACAAACTAGCACTGTAGGTATGTCATTACTTCTCAACAGTCACTAAAATTCAACATGGCTTACGAGTGGTATGGTAAAAAATAAATCCAAAAGTAGAAAATGAATATCACAGGTAATCACAAATTATTTATACAACACACACTTCTACAGACAACGTCAATTATTCACAACTTGTATATTATACAATATGTATATACAACTAAAGCTTCTGTATATTATATTCTAGAAGAATTATTTTCTTTAAAGAACCCACTTTAATTTAGGTTTATTGAAATTTAACGTAGACATTTCGTAAAGTTTAGTAGAGGCGATAATATTTTTCTAACTAAACCTCAAAGTCAACAGAAATCTCTCTTTAAGCTTTTCATATCCTTCTACATTGCCTTGCTTCCTTTAATATATTCTCTTCAATATCTTTGTAGAATCTAACACACACAAAAACAACTCCCGTCACAATCTTTGTGGCAAATTCAAAGGAACTTTATGCAGGTTATTTTATTTTTCATGATTTGTACCTAGGTCTATATAAAATGTGTGTTTTACGGTTTTCTCACTTTTAATAAATAGGATCTATGATTACCTGATTAATGGCAGTACATAACAAACAATTTACAGTCATGCTTCGTGGAACTTAAGAGTGATCGTCTTGTCTTCAATTTTGCATTTCATATGTATGTTAGTTTGAATAGGACACTACACTTAGCCGATAAAATATCTACTAAAACTAAATATATCTAAATTTATAACGATGTCAAAACATTAAATTGTTTTAAAGTGTTTTTGTTTACAACATATATGCAATGAATTAGTTTATAAATACATTATAATTGACGTCATGTATATGTAAATTAATCTAATTATACTCGATACAGAAATAAACATTCCAACCTACACATAATAACGATTAGTAGTATTGTTATAAATTATAGCCAACGTACACTGAGGATTATCCTCAACTGATTATTTGTCATTTGTTAGTAATACTTCTCGTAATCAACGTACACTGAGGATTATCCTCAACTGATTACTTGTCATTTGTTAATAGTACTTCTCGTAACCAACGTACACTGAGGATTATCCTCAACTGATTACTTGCCATTTGTTAGTAGTACTTCTCGTAACCAACGTACACTGAGGATTATCCTCAACTGATTACTTGTCATTTGTTAATAGTACTTCTCGTAACCAACGTACACTGAGGATTATCCTCAACTGATTACTTGCCATTTGTTAGTAGTACTTCTCGTAACCAACGTACACTGAGGATTATCCTCAACTGATTACTTGTCATTTGTTAATAGTACTTCTCGTAACCAACGTACACTGAGGATTATCCTCAACTGATTACTTGTCATTTGTTAATAGTACTTCTCGTAACCAACGTACACTGAGGATTATCCTCAACTGATTACTTGTCATTTGTTAGTAATACATACTTCTCGTAACCAACGTACACTGAGGATTATCCTCAACTGATTACTTGTCATTTGTTAATAGTACTTCTCGTAACCAACGTACACTGAGGCATATCCTCAACTGATTACTTGTCATTTGTTAATAGTACTTCTCGTAACCAACGTACACTGAGGATTATCCTCAACTGATTACTTGTCATTTGTTAGTAATACATACTTCTCGTAACCAACGTACACTGAGGATTATCCTCAACTGATTACTTGTCATTTGTTAATAGTACTTCTCGTAACCAACGTACACTGAGGCATATCCTCAACTGATTACTTGTCATTTGTTAATAGTACTTCTCGTAACCAACGTACACTGAGGATTATCCTCAACTGATTACTTGTCATTTGTTAATAGTACTTCTCGTAACCAACGTACACTGAGGATTATCCTCAACTGATTACTTGTCATTTGTTAATAGTACTTCTCGTAACCAACGTACACTGAGGATTATCCTCAACTGATTACTTGTCATTTGTTAATAGTACTTCTCGTAACCAACGTACACTGATGATTATCCTCAACTGATTACTTGTCATTTGTTAATAGTACTTCTCGTAACCAACGTACACTGAGGATTATCCTCAACTAATTAGTTGTCATTTATTAGTAGTACTTCTCGTAACTCTGCTTGGTTGACATCCATTCTGAATTCAATGCTGGATATCTTTACTTGACCCATTTATTTTGGTAATCTAACCAAACCAAGCTCTTAATATTTGGTTTACTATTGATAATTAAAATTTCTTTATTGGTAGCGTTTATTCTAATTTATTATATTTTTTCTTCATTTATTTTTAATCATACTACTTCCTTCTTCTCTGTTACAAATGTCAACCATATTAAGCGATGAAGGTAATCCCCCCTCATAACATACACAAATCATTTTATCTTTCACTTTCTTCGAACCAGAATATGATTTTACTGGAATAGACTACTTGTTAATGATTGTTCTCCATGTTAGCTATCTTCTATGGAAAGAAACATCTTTCAAGTTAAAGTAAAACGTTCGGATAGGCTTATAATTTTCTATGCAGTCCATTGATTGCTCCGGTTTTCTCTGACTCATTATTCTCTTTAAAATAAAGAACATCCATGGATGGGAATTACTATATAATTTTTTAAGTTTCTTCCCACACATCAATTTGGTAAAATGGGGGTGGTTCATAATTGCCTATACATTTTCCCCAAAGTTCTCCTTCTTTATTATTCACTTGTTCAAATTTTAGAGGGTGGATTGACTTTTGGTACACTTATTAACTACACAAATTAAATCAATGGCAACTCCTGGGTTTTAAAACGCATAAGCAGCTATCGAAAGAAAAATGATAAGCATGACTAAAATACATTAATAGTATACAATATTCTACAATAATTGTATTAATATTTTCACACAAGTATCAATATTAAAAAATATATAATAAACGATATTGAGTGATTTTTATAAAACTTCTTTTTAACACTGGTTTATTCATTGTTTTGTTCATATTTTTTTAACTAAACTTACAATCAATATAACACTGATTTATTATTGATAAATAACACAATGTGTACTATCTATTATATCAAAATTATTAAACCATGCCAGAATGTATGATTGCGTCTCCAAAATAACAAACTAGACCAATGCCAACCTTGTCACTTCTACTGTTCTGAGAGTTGAGACGAGGAGGGGAAACTACATACTAAGCAGTACAGTATATGTATTGCATACTTTACAATGCATCGTTGTGCACGTAACTTGTCATAATATGCTGTAGCAATTCAGGGAGTTCGCCTTTCGATATTCTACATAAACGATTTTACTGTAACACTGATACGCGGTTGCGTTGTTATCCAATTGTTCACAGAAATTTATACTAGTTACATTATTTATTTTATTTCTATTTTATATGATCCTCATAATTACAAAACGACTTGTCCTTAATGGTCAATCGAGATAAGTTCTAAATACATTTTACTGGAGAATATGCTAATAAACATTTAGCATTAAAACTAAGTACCAATAAGATCCAACTATTTCGCACTCTGTTCAACCGATAATAATTCAATGATAACTTACTACGAGGCATTGATACACAGTGAGTCTGCTTCACATATCCTAGTTTGCACACTTCCTTTTGATTATTTATACAATTTATCTTATAAACGATACAATGCTTTGAGTTATCTTAACCCATTGTGTTCAGTGATTGCGATGTTTGGGCCTATTCCAAATCTTATAAAGTGATTGACGATTTTAACGCAGAAAGGGGATATGCTAAATGAACAAAGCTTGATTTATGAGATGTAACTTCGTATTGAGTTAGTTCCCCTTTTTACATTTATTGATTTATGTCGTTTGTTTCATAAGAAAGTGTGAAAAATTCTGTTTGCACACTTACTACCAAAATGAAATTACATATCACTGTATTAGACGCTATTATTTAGGATTTTTTTAAAGCTTTTAACAATTTAGTTTTCTACGCAGTTTTGAAACGTTGACTAACGAAGCATGCTAGATATATACCGGTATTGTAATTACTGTATATATATATATATATATATATATATATATATAAATTTGTTCAAAGGAAATACTAATAAGTTATAATTTTTTTTGTATATATATAAAATAATTAGTATGTAATCGAATATAAATAAAGAGATTTCACTCTTTTTAAATATACGTATTTACTTAATATTTTTGAAACCATGCACATTATCTGGCCGCACTTCGTATTAGTGAACCGGTTAATAGCGGGCATAAAGTGAAAATGTTAAGTACACACAAAACAAAACAAAAGTTTTGCTTGAACAATAAATAAATACTTAATTAAATATCGTTATACATATTGAAGTGAAAAAAGTCTTTTTGTGCAAAATATAGTCATAAAAAAAACTATTGGAAGTCTTGAAGAATCATAATCTCAAAAAGAAAACGACAAAGAAGAATTATAAATAAAATTCTTTGAATCCTAATTTTGGAAACATTGCAATACAAATATTTCAAACATTTCAAACAATATAAATGATGAAATTGTACCTCATTCTAAAAATTTAAAAAAAAAAAAAAAAAAAAAAAACAATTTTCATATTTAACAATTATATTATTTCTTAGCGGTTTTTAATAGGAGTAGAAAATTTATTTTTTAGGGATTTTTGATATTACAAAAATGTTTCTTTGTGGAATTTGGAAAAGCTAAAATATGTTAAAATCACTTCATACTGCATCAGCCACAATATTAAAGATAATATTAATTTTTTTAACAACAAATTTTAATGACTGCCAAGATTATAATTGATGCACATTTCTATTTTGATCCAACTGTTAAATTTCGATTTGGAAATGACTTGTTTTTAAAGAAACAATAAAACAATTTATATCAAAATCTCTTTATCTCAGACTTAGATAAACAAAACTGGAAACACTTAGACAATAATAACAGAAGAGATACATAATATAGATGTACAACAATAGACAAAGATAAAACAACCGAGACAAACATTGTTTTATACATTCTGTCTACCATGACACTATTTCTTTGTCGTTTCTTAATTTGTAAAAATTAATGACTCATTGTGAAACTGATTAATGGCACCAGAGAACACTGAGCACTGCTGTATCGTTACTAAGAGATTTTAATAATCTAAGATTAATGTTTGTTAGGTTAGGCTGTTGTTTGAATAGGCTTACACCTTACTTTACTCCACAGAATTAATCTATTCTTAGTGTGTTTAGCGGTGTCTAACAGCCACATGCAGTATAAAAAACATAAATTATTTTATAATAAAAATAGATCAACACTCTTTCACGAATGTTTTCATAAAAGATAAAATTATTTCACTAAATCTTTTTGTGAATATGTTTGGATCACAATCCATTAAAAATAAAATGAAACAAAAATACTGTTATTTATTGTATTTTTGTACTTGTACAGTTTAAATAACCAATTGATGTGACCAGTACAATTACTTACGTAACATCAATATTATAATCCAACTTGAAAGCTTTAAAATTAAGCGAATTCCCCAAAGTAGGTCAATAATTATAACTTTAAAAAAAAAGTGAAGTGGACCGAGTGTGAACATAACATTTGTTGAACGTTGTCATGATGGGGTATTTAAAATATCCAGCTGCGTTTCCATATCCGTCTCATTACATCTCCAAATAATATCAAGGCTTGACGATGTTCTGAAAATCCTCAGAATTGGAATAGATCATCCTTTAAGACAACCATTGGACAATTCGAACCGATATCATGGAAATTCCAAAGCAGATGATGATATGTTAAAAAAATTATATATATATGGAAAAATTAGGGTATAATTTGTGTGTGTAAGGGGATGCTTAGGCGTATTTTAAAATATTATTTTTCTTAATTTACATGAATTACACATATTATAAAGGCTTTACAAAGATATAATAACATCAAGCCTAAGATGATTTTGTATATAATCGAATTATTCCCTGGAACATTTAACTCGTATCGAACTTCATAGAGTTTTCAAACCTTACACTTAATTTTGTCTAAAATCTAATCATTTTGTGAGACACGAAATTAAACATTTTGAATCATCAGACAATCCGTTCTTAATTAAATGTACGAAAATAACTCGGACAAACATCATAGCAAATTATAATCCTAAGACCATTAACAAAGAAATATCGAAATTTGTGTAACATGACAGTACTTTTTACATTGAGTAAAAATCTTCTGCTAATCTTAGCATTGTCTTATTATTTATATTTGTCGACACGTTACGAGTTCCTCCATCTTCCAGAGGTTGTACTTAATCTAATTATGTAGATCCAAGTAGATATAAAATTAGTTATGTAGATCCTAGTAGATATAAATTTATTTATATAGATCCTTGTAGATGTAAAATTAATTAAGTAGATCCTAATAGATATAAAATTAATTATGTAGATACTAGTAGATATAAAATTAATTACGTAGATCCAAGTAGATATAAAATTAATTATGTAGATCCTAGTAGATATAAAATTATTTATATAGATCCTTGTAGATGTAAAATTAATTAAGTAGACCCTAATAGATATAAAATTAATTATGTAGATACTAGTAGATATAAAATTAGTTATATAAATCCTAGTAGATATAAAATTAGTTATGTAGATCCTAGTAGATATAAAATTAGTTATGTAGATCCTAGTGGATATAAAATTAGCTATGTAGATCCTATTAGATATAAAATTAGTTATGTAGATCCTAGTAGATATAAAATTAGCTATGTAGATCCTTATAGATATAAATAAACTAAGTAGATCCTAGTAGATATAAAATTAGTTATGTAGATCCTAGAAGATATAAAATTATTTATATAGATCTTTGTAGATATAAAATTAATTAAGTAGATCCTAGTAGATATAAAATTAGTTATATAGATCCTAGTAGATATAAAATTAGTTATGTAGATCCTAGTAAATATAAAATTAGTTATGTAGATCCTAGTAGATATAAAATTAGTTATATAGATCCTAGTAGATATAAAATTAGTTATGTAGATCCTAGTAGATATAAAATTAGCTATGTAGATCCTAGTAGATATAAAATTAGTTATATAGATCATAGTAGATATAAAATTAGTTATGTAGATCCTAGTGGATATAAAATTAGTTATGTAGATCCTAGTAGATATAAAATTAGCTATGTAGATCCTTGTAGATATAAATAAACTAAGTAGATCCTAGTAGATATAAAATTAGTTATGTAGATCCTAGTAGATATAATTATTATAATAACGACAGTACTTTCCTACTACGCAATTGGTATTAGAGTTCATGGAGACGATTCAAATATAAATTGTATATTTAAATTTGATATACAGTTATTGTAATAACAAAATAAAAAATATGGTACATTTTAAAAATTGTACAAAAATTTATAGAAAAAATAACGTAGTAAAAAATTAATTAGTGTAGAAAAAAGTATGTTTTCCTAAAAAAATTGTCTTGAAGTTCTTAATGATATATCAGTTTTGTGAGTAAGCAATTTGTTTAAATACATTTTATTAAAAGTCCGTCTATCCTTCTATTGTAAATCCATCTTTGCACAGAATATCCGTTTTCACTAATTTGGTTAAAATTTGATACATTGACACATGTCTCGAATATATCCATTGTAATAATTACATTATTCTGAATCAATTTTTTTAGTAACAGTTATAAGATAAAAATCATTCAGGCACCAAATTTTTTTTCTTTTTTTTTTCAAATTTTATTAAATTGTAGACCCTACCCGTAAAAATAATAAGTCTTATTGGTTCTCATCTTTCCTAAAATGGCTGGTCGGAAGTTATGAGTAAAGAAACAAAAATAAACCATGGACGTTGTCTTTTAAAATTGAATAACTAAAAATCTATGAAAACTATTTTCATAAAAAATTAGTTATATGTATACCAAATAAATATCTTAAAACACACTTAAATTAAAATTATAGTGTTTGAGTAAGTTCGAAAATTTTACGTTTACCGAAATCAGTTGTGTTCGTTTGAAGATATTCAGACTTCTAAGACGGTATTTGAATTTTATTTCCGTTTATACTGCTACCTCCTGATTCGAAATTTTCGTAAATAATAACAAATTATTTTATTTTGAAAAAGTGATGGGGATATTACATTTCCTTTCCGATTAACAATATTGTCAAATATTCTAATCCTACTTTAAATATATCGAAGAAAATCAAATACTTTAAATATATAAAGAGATAAAATAAAGTATACATGCTTCTAAAATCCAGCTCCCTTTATTTCTAATTATTGTCTTCATTTGGTTGACGCCTTCAAATACAGCGTATACAATTTAAAAACAGATCTCTTTCGCACGAAGCCTAACAAGCGCCTTTCATAAATAAATTTCAATAATTCTTAAAACAAATGAAATGTGCAATTATATCAGAACTCGTTTTATTAGATTGTTAACATATTTTACATATTTAAGATGATCTTTTTATTATATAATTTTAATGGAAATATAGTTATTGCTGACGTATTTACTGTATTTTGACATCTATATCTATAATTAATCAATGTAATAGTTTAATATTAATTTATTTTTAAAAAATACAAAACAATAATGACAAAACATTGTATGCCCATTTCGTATCGTTTTATAAACGATATACAGTAAGTATATGTAAACTGGAAAAATATGGATACAAATACCCCTTCCTAAGACATATTATGTGCATACGTATATATGCATATCGTATAATATATTTATATGGACAAACATTGGTTTTTTAAATGGCCAGTTTTAATTGCCAGAAAAAAAAAGTAAACCAGTTAGTTTTCAGTCGATTTCTTCCCTTTTAGCCGTCTCAATTATTGTTCGAATTTCGTTAATATTATTGTTAAATAATTTCTTGTTTTTATACGATTGTTATATTTTTTATGTTTTCTTGCTGAGTTTATTTTGTATTTACGGATACATTTACGGATACATCAAATGAAAAAGTTGAAGTAATCTTTTTTTTTTTTTTTTTTTTCATTACTGTTGAGACCGATGGTTCTTGGTGGAATTCCATGTTTAAAGATAATAAAACACAATTATTTATTTTGTAATATCCACTTTTAATTAGTCTAGCCGACCAATGGTTTCGCCTGCTAAGGCATTGACGAGGCTGTATTACAGACTGAAGAAAAAAGACAAAAACAGAAAACCTTAAAGCTAGAGGGTGGGAGTTAGGATACAATGAATGGAAGGTTGGGGAAATACCCGGCCTGGGCAATGACCCTAGGAACAATACATATTGGGAAAACCAGTTGATTGTTCTAAGTACAAATAACTTTTAAAGGTTTTACTAATGGAGAGTTATACAAATCTAACTGGTCATTTAAAGCTAAATTAGGGTTACAGTATCTTATTCTTTTAATTTCTAAGCTCTCCAAAGCAGGCGAAACCATTGGTCGGCTAGACTAATTAAAAGTGGATATTACAAAATAAATAATTGTGTTTTATTATCTGTAATTTTATTCGTTAGGACCTCGAATCCGTATTTTGATTTATATTAAAGTTTTCAATATTCGAGCAAGTCGTCGAGAGAAAGTGATGATTACACGTCTTCGAATCGGACTTTCTGTTCTATTATGAAACACATTTCTAATTGTGTCGCGGTGTTTTCACTGTCAGTCACATTCTTATAAGCTGTACGTGGGCGACAATATTTCGCGTTCCTACTTAGTTTAATTCAAACGATGTTGGGAGATGATTTTAATTATCCTTAATTAGCAACTGGATATTCTGCACGTTCTACTCAGGTTATAAACTAATTTGTTATTGTTGTTGCAACCTTGTAATATTTTGTTTGGTTTCAAGCTTTAACTATTATAGAATTGCTATCAATTTTGATCACACTCGTGGGAATGTCGTCATCTAAGCCTACCCAAAGACAATGCTACACATCCGAGTAAAATGACTTTGTTTTCTTCGTAGGGGTTGCAGTTGTACCTCCGATATTCCGAGATTGTTCACAGTTTGATAAAATAAGAAGTTGAATAATCCAAATCAGTCTAAAATTGATAACGTTTTTCAAGAAACTTAAAGGAAAGAAGGGAACTTAAAGAAAGGAAATTTTTCAAAAGTAAATGATACTTAATCTTCACCAATATCATTAAAACTTCCAACTATGCGAGTTTCCTTCTGAACGACGTTTTAGACCAAGAAAGGAATTTCAGGTTCTACTAGAATGTACAAAAATACGTTAAAAAATTATTTTTCACGAAATGTTAATAGAAAAGGACACTTCTGTACCGTCTTACTGTCCAAGAATATAACACAGATTGTTTCAGTGTTAACAGACATTTTTGAGGAAACTGAACGAATATTATTTTAGGAATGTGCGAAACTTAACGAACATTACATTGTAGGGTATAACCATACTGAAGAACTTAAACATCAATGCTATTAAGGAAATAATAAATGCATATTATTGCCACAATTTTCTTTTGCCACATTTTTATAAAGCCTTTATTTGAAACATTACATTGTAGGGTATAACCATACTGAAGAACTTAAACATCAATGCTATTAAGGTTAATTTAATGCATATTATTGCCACAATTTTCTTTTGCCACATTTTTAGAAAGCATTTATTTGAAACATTACATTGTAGGGTATAACCAAACTGAAGAACTTAAACATCAATGCTATTAAGGTTAATTTAATGCATATTATTGCCACAATTTTATATTGCCACACTTTTATAAAGCCTTTATTTGAAACATTACATTGCATACTGAAGAACTTAAGCAGCAATGCTATTAAGGTGAATTTTATGCATATTATTGCCACACTTATATAAAGCCTTAGTTTGGAACATTACATTGTAGGGTATAACCATACTGAAGAACTTAAACATCATTGCTATTAAGGTTAATTTAATGCATATTATTGCCACACTTTTATAAAGCCTTTATTTGAAACATTACACTGTAGGGTATAACCATACTGAAGAACTTAAACATCAATGCTATTAAGGAAAAATTAATGTATATTATTGCCACAATTTTCTATTGCCACACTTTTATAAAGCCTTTATTTGAAACATTACATTGTAGGGTATAACCATACTGAAGAACTTAAACATCAATGCTATTAAGGAAAAATTAATGCATATTATTGCCACAATTTTCTATTGCCACACTTTTATAAAGCCTTTATTTGAAACATTACATTGTAGGGTATAACCATACTGAAGAACTTAAACATCAATGCTATTAAGGAAAAACATTAACGGCGTTATTAACTGATTTGGATGCATGGGTAGACTTTCCAAAACCTTATCTCTTAATATGCCTATGTAGAATTTTCTCCATTGTCTTAAAGAGAAAGATATAAGACTTATCGATTGATAGGCTTATATCATTAACGGCGTTATTGCGCCGTTTATTTTCTAAAAGTGATCTATGCGTTGTGAATTACTAAGAATCAGCTAGTCAATTCAGTGTGATTATACTTTTACATCGTAACAAGTGTTGTATCTGAATTAAAACAAGTACATTATTATTTGAAGGACCCCTTCACTTAACTTAAGTAAGATAAAATGAACTCTTTTAATTAATTATAGTGCACAATGGTTCATCATTCCATCAAATTAACGATCTAAGAAGCTTCCGTTTATTTGAGCCAGTCATTAATCTTCTCTCCTAACATCTTAACTCCCGTTATGTCAAAGGCAAAAATACCTTTTAAAATATTGTTTATTGTCAACAAAATTATACACTTTTAGTTTCGTAGCTCTTAGTATAACGTTAAAATTATTAGACATAACCCAAAATATGTTATTTTTATCACTATGTAATCAACATGCAACACTCCCTGATTGATTCACTGATGGATCCTCCGTAATTTGCACCCGAAACTATAAAAATGATGAATATTAGTTCTAATGAACTCTTAAATTATACAGGATGTCTAAATAGCTTTCTGTGGCAATTAATACTAGCCATTGTAAAATATTTAATGTTACATCTGAAATAGGTTTATATACAATGTGTTTACCATCAGATACTTTAAATCACGTTGTTGGTATTATTTTTTTTAGATTGAAGTAAAGAAATGTTTTAAAAATTTCTTTAATTTTTGTCTATCTGTAATCTACAGCCCGAAAGGGTGGAGTCATTTTTATCAAATTTGGTATATAGGCATAATTCGGACATAGCTTGAGAAGATTTTTCATTTTCTTTTAATGAACAATCTTCAACTTTTTTATAATTTCGATGTCGCCTACACAGTATAAATATTATTAAAAAATTAACAAAATCATTAGTAATTAAAGGTTTTCTGACTCTCAGTTATAAAATTGGAGTTGTCAAATAACAGTAAAATGAGTCTAAACAAGTAGGCTTACACGCTGTCGGGTCGTAGAATAACAATATTTTTGTTGTTTCTCATAAAATGTCTATCGAAAAATCAACAACAAAAATGAGTATATTTGAAAGGAAGAAAGCTATACATTTGCATAAGCACTAAAGGTTAGCTTGTGAAACCTACTTGTCTCTGTATTTCCTTTATTTTAACTAAAAAAATACTATTCCATTTAAATAGATATTTAATAACCAAACTGTAACAAAATCAGATGGTATTTTCTCGCTGTATAGCTGGCAACACGGTTGTTGTTTCCTTTGCTATGATGTTTCCACTTATCCCTATGTGTCCAGTGTATACAGGGTGATTCAGGAAAATCTTTTAAACTTTAAATTTTATATTAAATACCACGTATTTATTCAGCACGTAAATTACAATAAACGTCATCAAATCTATAGAAAAACTGTAGGAGATTCAAACCGTTGGCAATGCCTGTTTCGGTTGCTATATTATGTGTTATTTATTTGTTTACTTACTGGTAATTACTTGGTAAGCATTCACTTGTTGGTTGCTATCCAAAAAAGACTTCGAATTGGATTTGATGCTTAGCACGTTCCAAGCAAGCCGACAATTTTATCGATCATACGGAAACAACTGGTAAAATTGAAAAAACAAAAACAAAATCTGTAATAAGTTCTTTTCAGAAATCACTGCGCCAATTAAGTCAAGACAAATTTACAGAACATGACAAAGAGCTGTGAAGAAAATTATGGCCGTAAGAAGTTCTTGTTATGCAACAACTGAAGATATCGGGAAAGAGTTCGGTACTCTCAATGATTCAAGGTGTAATGTAATTGGTCACTATGTAATATGGTGGAAAAAGAGGATATAATTCACTTTCTTGCTGTCTGCCCAGTACTTGCCAAATTTATCGGAGAAACATATTGTCATGGGATGAATTAAAAGAATATTTAAATGGTTTCAAACGAACAGACTTAAGCTGCTATTGTAAGACAATGTGGAAGTACAGGTATGGTTTTATAAAAGTATTTGATTTTGTTCATTGTAAAACTGTTCTTTGTAAAACAATGTACAGTAAATGAGTATTATTTTATACTTTCATGAGAGAAAATGTTATGTTTTATTTTATCTACTTTTCTCATTGGCTTTTGTCTGTTTCGTCATGTTTGACTATATCTTAAATTGCTATTTTGAAAATAGATAACTATTGTTCTAATTTTGTTATTTGATTGATAATCAATGTATATGTTAAACGTTTGACGGCCTTGGGCCATGGGTATAATTGTCTGCAGTATAGTTATCTGCGAGAAATGGAAAATTATATTATAATAATTGATTGTAAATGTATATTTTACTTTATAAACTACTGTTGTATTTATGTTCAATAAAAACATTATTATTATTAGTCAAGAATAAATTTCAATTCTTCAATACGAATGTCAAATTAAAGAACACATAAGCCGGTAAATATAAGTTAAATAATTAACATAGCCATGAAGACATGCACGATATTTCTAATCATATATAGACATGAAATTATTGAGTATCGAAACATTCTTAAAGTAACATACAATGAAGAGTCCATTCATTCTCCTTTCATTAAACAAATTTTATGAACATGAAATTTGTAAAATGATTATATAATATGAAGTATGTGCAATTTTTACAAAAGGCTTTCAATAATTCAACTTGCCAAAACAATATTACTTTCATTTGATTTCGTTCCAAAAATCACTGACTATTTATCTCCGTGGTGTTATTTTCAATGAACTAAATTTGATTTATCCAACGTGACCTAACAATCCTAATTGGCACTCCCCAATGAAACCATTACACATTGATTGTGGACAGAACACGTGTGTACTTTATTAACCGTTTATTTGGAATTCTAGAGGCAATTGATTGCCTATTAATTTGAGCTAATTACTTGTATGAGTTATTAATATGATTTCACCAAAATATGAAACAATAATTAATAAAAAATAAACTTGATTTGTATATTTTGATTCCTTTTTTGTAAACAAATATATATTTGATTGTGTATTTATGTATTATTATAACTTTAAATATAAATACAAAGTTTCATATTTATTAACGAATTTTATATGTTCACGTTTTGGTGAAATTACATATATTTAAGCCGTTTTATATATTTATTTTTTAACTGTGTATGTTTTGTAATAAACACCCTAACATTCTATTGTAATTTGATTTCACTGAAATTGGTACGTAGGCTCAATTTAACCAATTGTTGGACAACCCTTTTAATCAGAAAAATTCTCATAAATGTTAAAATGGCCGCCGATTTTTAAATTCATATTTTTCGTGAACAATAATAGCTCTAGCAACCATAATTTTAGTGAAATTTAGTTCGTAACATAGTTTTCACAATCCCTTAAATGCGATTATTATTATTATTTAATTACTACTGTATAAGTCCTAATACTAGAATAGCTCATTCCTGTGCAGCTATGAGATCTTAAAGCCAAAGTCCAGGGTGGTAATAATGAATTCGTATCATAAATTCGTATGAGCTGAATAACGGGTATGTTTCCCATTAACGCAACTCAAAAACGTTTTAGACGACATATAATAATGCTACAAAGACAATATGCAAGGAGTAAAAGACAGTACATAAAAATATCAAGAAAATTAACTATTTATAAAATTGACATACATACAAATACTCCCAATAACCATCAGTAAATGTCTACGATTGGTAAATTATTTATTAAAATGGGTTTTACAATGTGGAAGTTTATTTGTACACGTATATTTTACATTAGACCTCATTTTATGCTGTATGATGATTTACATTTACCAATTATAAGTCGTTAAACAAGCTGAAACACGAAATAATCAGTCAGTTTGTTACGGATCAAGCAACCACCACCCATACACAGATTCTTGTATTCTGTAATAGAAAGATCCAACAGAGAACTTTTTACTAAACCTACAAGTTGTTTAAATACATCTTTTCAGATCGAGGAAGTTGATAATTTAAAAGTACTTAACATCCAACATGTCCGCCTCGAGAGATTTCGTATCTCATTCACTATAAGTCATTCAGATTGGAAAAATATTAACAGCTGTTTCCTCAAGCCCACATTGAGCAAATGCGGTAGATTTTTCTCACCGTGATTGAGAGAAAAATGCCTTTTTAACTCTTTAATTACATCGCTCTTTGCCTTTCTCAGGGAGATATATAAGTTGCCTTCCTCTAATCTGTTTACGAAAATGTTTGATTGCCTACCGTCTTTCTTGCCCCTTATACTTGGGTCAAGAATCTAATCGGATCATCTCCTAATCGTAGTTCTGTTGAGACTATTGAGGTCGAGTTAGGATCTGCAAGAGAAAATAATGAACCCAGCTAGGCCAACTCATCTGCCTTTACATCCAGCAACTCCACTATGACCAACGTCGAGACAAGCTTTAATAATATCCTTAACGTAGATGTGATCTTACATCATGTAAACGGCCACAGTACTGATCACTACTTGAAGAGATAAAGGTCTCGGACGCAAAAAAAGGTGGCACTCTCTAGTGTGTACCACTAAAAAACCATTCGATCGTTGGCTACAGAAGACCCTACACCCGTTCCACTACATGACTTGCGTATAAGATGTCTATGTATTTATATTTTAATTGTTTCATATAAACACTATTTATATTTTATTTACTTATTTGTTATTCAATATAAGAAAATTATTTCCAGTTTCTTGATTATAAAATGTTTACCGTCGACAGCAGCAATGTAAGGAGGGAAGTTTGATTTTCTTTCAATGCCTGTAGCGATTCCCTTCCATTTACTTGTGGTGTCAAATAGTACCATGAACTCTTAACGCAATCTATTTCATGAAAGGTATAATATATTTTTAATTGAATTTTGAAAAAAAAGCTTTAAAACCAAAATTATTTTTAAATAGAAAACAAATTCAGTTGGTAAATAACTATTTTATATATCTAAGTTTTTTTAAATATATTTTAAAACCTAAATCATATCTATACAAAATTATTGTTCATTTTTTTATTAAATTGATGTTTATAATTGTCATATAATAAATGATTTATTTATTTATTCAATATAAGTTTTCTTGACAAATAGTATTTGTATAAAACAGGTCATATATAAAACATTACAACACATTGAGACAATACACACATAAAATCACAAAATTGCCAAGCTTCTCATGATAATTACTTTTTAAAGTTAAAATATTTGTAAAAAAGTAGACGCACATCCGAGATACCAGGATGAGGTCATACAGAAAACTTCGTAACGAAATAAAAGTGGCGCTGCGGCCAAATTTTCAAAACCAATGTGTACCACCAGCAGATGTTACTTTCAAAGAAAATACAAGAGTAACTCTTGATTCGACTGATGAAACTCCGATATACAGGTAATAAGTGATCAGTCACAAAGTGACATCACTTCTGATAAATCTTTGCCAAACAAAAATACAAAACTTAGCAGAAGTAAAACGATCGAAAAAATTAAGAAATTTGTTGATTTCAAATTGAGTCCATGCAGTGACGACAAATATTTGTCATTTTTCCATGTTATCCTAAGTTTTTTATAATCATTTATTCACGAAGACACTTTAGAGTTCCAGGCAGACATTTTATCATTGATTCAAGTTATAAAAAGAAAACATTTCCAAGAAATTTCAATAGGTCTTCTCACGATCTTCTGTTTGGTCAGACAAATCCTGTGAGGTCTGGATATAACTAATTTCAAATTCAATAACCTCAACGTCAATTTGCACAAAGGTGGAATTATCAGGACCATTGTCGTGTCAGCCAGACGGCAACTGACCAACCTTGTATAAACAAATCATGAATTTTAACTGTAAATATATATTTTATATTTGCATCAGTATAAAAAAAAAAAAAAAAAAAAAAAAGAACTATTTGGAGTGTTCAACGAAGAGATAAAAAAGCACATTTTTATGACCAAAATAACAACTACATCGTCTTCAACTGATGTTGATTTTATAGAATTACATTTGTTATACAATATTATATGTAAATTTAATAAGTGGTTTGTATAATTAAGGGGGTCAGGCCATATATATTTTATGCAATTTCTTAAAACTTTTACATAAAAAATAAACGATTTTTTAAAACTATCTAAAAGGAACTTATTGTTTTACTTTGTAAATCAAACTCTCGCATATATATATATATATATATATATATATATATATATATATATATAGTTCTTAACTTAAATCTATATTTAATTTGTGCAATTACTTAAAATATACAGTGAATTTTAAAATTTTAAACCATTACGAATCTACTAAAATTTCGTACGCTATATTTGTAGGTTATATTTATACATTATATCCCTTTTAATAGTACTGTATATACTGAAACCAAATACAAACATATTATTATAAACAACAGTTTTGAAAGCTTGTTTACGACTAATTAAACGCCATACGTACCACCAACCTCTCCTCAGGAGAAATACAATTACTCAATTGAATGTTCTGTAATTGCAAGTTTTCTCTAATTCTATTTAATAAGTCATCAAAAGTAGATATTTTCATTCTGAAATAGTTTAAAAAACGTAGATTCATCACTTCTTAACTGGCAAATAAGACTTAGAAACAATCAATCTCTAACAATCGGATGCACACAATATCGTCGATTCTGGTTACTTTTGTATCGCAATAATACCAGTCCTCCATTATGTACGAGATCCAATCAGCAACAACAATATCGATGAACAGTTTTGTATTTTGCATTCGAAAAAGTTCGTATACGGAAATTCAATGGAATAGTGTGAACGTACTCCTTCGAACGGTCCCATATCCGAATCAAGGAAAATACATACAGCGCGAACGGACTCTTATACGAGAATTGTAGTAGTTTGTCCAAAGTCAACCAAATAGCACCCCCAACTGGTTGACATTCCTTTGAGTCTACAAAGTATACTGGACTTACACTTTCTTGAATAAAAACTCGTTTCAAACAGGCACACTTCAGGATTACATAATATGCCTATGATTTTAGAATACTGAGACATGCAGGCCTAAAGCCTGTATTCTCTATAAATACACCTGAGTTTATCACTTCACCTTAGATGCAGACGTGCATGAAAGTATATCTCAGAGGTCAGCCACACACGGCCTAATATGTTCATCTAATTCTTTTCATTGTGTGGACTCAAACAATTTTCTCATTTGTATATTTAATTAAAATAAAATAATTAGTAAATTCACTAAAAACTATTCGCGCACACATGCAGTATCACTCAAATGTGTTACATCATTATAGCCTACTAGAGGAAAAGCAATATATGTAAAAAGGGTATTCGCCTTTAACGTTCTGAAATAAAGAAATTACGCCTAAAGAAAAAGATAAATAGATGGGTAAGTTAGGACAAAGGAACACTTCTAATTTATTAAACTGATGAGATATTGTAAGCAAGAGTTGATTAATGGTTGGAACAACTTTACTTTATTTAATCAGACTCCAGTTAAGTGAGCTGGAACCGCCTCTTGAGACTAGACGAGCTTTAATTTAAAGTGAGATGAACATTATTATGTACAAAGCCATGGACTAAGATGCCATCTTTTATAAGTTTGGGAAATGAATATAAAGTTTAGTTTGCCGAAACCAACGTTTGGACGAAATTATTTCTAACGAAATTCTTCGTAAGACAGTTTGAAAACTCTGAAATTCGATTTCCTATCTACGAGGAAAGTCAATTTGTAGGAGACATTTCACTTGAACGAGTTAGCCGTGTTTACGACAGACAATTTCTTAGAAATATTTATAAACAAGTGTTAACTTTTAACTTTGTTTCATGTGACAGACGGAAATCGATTCCATGTAAAACCTAACTTTAGTTCGCTTCGCCGCTTATTTTTCAACAGATTACAACACCACTTTTATAGTTATATACGAGACCTAACTAACCTAACCTAACCTAACCTAACCTACCTAACCTAACCTAACCTAACTTAACCAAAACTTACAAGTACTATGACTACGGAACTGTACAAGTAAGAACTGGCCACGGAAGGAAACTACTGTTTGGACGAAATTCATACAATCCTGTAGACTTGGTTTAGTTAAGTTTGTGAAATTAAAAATTATCAAAATTAGGTTAGGTTATTTAAAAGCTTTATGACAAGGTAGGTATATGGAATATGTTCTAAAGGAGTAACCAATACATATATTAATGTAATATACATAGTTTCACTAATGAAATTGTTTAGATTTATATTTATTTACCGTTGTAATTGAAATAATATGTATTTTGCCGAAGGAGCTGCATTCAAATTTGGTTTGGATTTTATACACAGTGTTTTACCAACCCCCGCAGTATCAAAATGGCGGAGATATATTAAAAATTGTGTTTATATAATTATTTGATGTCAACTTTATAAAATACTAGCAGAGTACCTATCTTTCGTACGGGGTTGACGTATATTTGTATTGTATAATGGAGTATAGATAATTGAGTGTTAAAAGAGTTTTCAAGGCCAGTGGGGCGGTGCCCTGATGGAATTTCTAAATAAAAATAGACCTATGTATTAACCAGGGACCCTAAGAATGTCCATGTACAATTTCAGCTCAATGGGTTCAGTAGTTTTTACGTGATTGAGTAACACACAGACAGACACCATTAGATTTTTATATAATAGTATAGATATGTATCGAATTTTTAGTTTGAATTTGACATAGGTTGGGAATCAATTTTGAAACCTGAAGTGTACAAACGGGAGAAGCATTTGTGGGAATTCCTAACATTCGAAGCCGTATTTTCACTTAAGTACATCTAATGTGAAATCGAGACGTTTCTGACTGTACGTGCTAGAAGACAGGAAGGAGTAGAGCACCCCCCCCCTCAATGATGCACAGATTTTCTAACTACGTTAATATATGCAAGATAAGTTGAGACAATGTTTTATGTATTGATGTAAGTGAAGAAAACTTGAGAACAAAAAAATAAAATAAATAAATAAAATATATTTTTTAAATAACTTCTACTTTTTAAAGTTAATTCAAATTTTTATAAATTTTTCCATATTTTCTTCTCCCTTCATATTTTGAAAATTTTATATTACTTAATAATGTTACTTCAACTTTGTTTCAAAACAAATTGCACAATTTATTCAAAATATTATTTAAAACTAAAATCAACAATATCCCACAGAAAATTTAAAAAATGTTACGCTAATTAATCCAGGATTTAATAACGTAATCGAAGCTCATACAAAACTTTTCTAACAACCTTTTTCGTGCAGAATTTAATACTTTTTAATTGATATTGCTAGACTTTTTTTTACTTGGAGGTATTTTATAAATTTTACATTGCTAATATTTATGTAAACATTTCTTAATTGATTAATAATCTACTGTAATGAGCTACATTTGTTCCAATAACCAAACGAATGAAAACAATATTTTACAAAAAAAACTCACTTTATTTGTGCTAAACAAATATAAGACGACGTTTCAATGACCAAGTCATCATCCTCAGTTGCTATATGCAACACAAACCCTAATGACAGTCACATACCAATGTCAGTAGGGTAGGAACTGGGGAAGATGACTTGGTCATTGAAACGTCGTCTTATATTTGTTTTGCACAAATAAAGTGATTTTTAATCAAATATTGTGTTTTTATTCATGACTTTATTAATAAATGTAAGCTTTCAGGATTTTTAGTTTTATATATAATTAGTGACTGGGATAACATCCGGTACAATAATATTTACAACTCCTAAAGTTATATAAACCGGCTTATCATAGCTTCATATAGAGTCAAGATTAAAACTACCGAAAAACTGTTTTAAATTGAAGATATTTTGAAATTTACTGAAAAATTTACTTTATTATATTATAATATCATATAATTGACTTGTTAATTGACTAAATTAAACAGACATTCAGATTCAACAAGATCATCTAAATCAGTATATAAATATTTTATACAGTTATGTCTTTACAATTTTGTATGTTATAAACTATCTTATTTTTTATCATAAAAACTTATTTGATCATCATTGAATGATAATTTAAAATCTGCACAAAATGAGCTATTGTGAGATGAGAAATCACTTTTACTTTTTTTTTTTTAAATATAAAGATGAATTGAACTTTTCCTGTTATCAACTTAAGTAACAATTATTAAAACCAAACAAAGGCGAACTACACTTAATTTGACCTAAAGTACTTTAATTCATAAATATATGTTCTGCACGATATTTCATTTATCTAAACACAGTTTGTAAAGTATTAAATTTATCTTTAAACACATTTAAAAAAATATATTTCTATCATGGCAAAGTAAACTTTAAACCAAAGGTTGATTCTTAACGCTTGAAAGTGCTGCTTTTCAACCGCATGGCTCATTTGCTTTACTGAAAAAGTTTCATCAGCCTGTTAAATTGTCGTTTGTAATACAATAAAAGGAATAAAAATAAAAGTATAGAAAACACAACTTTGACTTTTTTCAAAGGATATAAAACGTAATATAAAGCTATTAAATGACCATGGAAGATTGTAAAATATAGAGTATAAACTCGTTAGTAGATTTCTATGTAACAGTTTTATCGTTCTAAATTCTCGTAAATACGTAGTAAGTGACATAAGATCAATTTCAAGATTCGTACAAATATATCCATTTCGAGAGTAGTTCGAAATTTTTTACAATGATAATTCGGCAATTGAATTGCAAAGCCTAGGCCATGGACCGATTTTAATCAACTTGATATAAAGGGATAATTTGAAGTTGTAAATTTTTTGAATACGCAAAATTGGGGGTAGCTGCTTTAAGACTAATCTCAACATTTAGTTTTTTTTTTCAATAACAGTTAGGGTGATTGTGTGCTCACAAAGTGTTTCTGTGCTCATTTTTTTTTATATATTTTTTTTTTGAAGAAAATTTGCATCAAGTGAAAACCAATCCATACTATAGAGAATCAAGAAAACTGAAAAGGTTATTGATAGGATATAAAATTTTAAAAACATAATCTAAAAATTATACAATAAATTCAGTAATAATCGACCTAATAGGCGACATTTTAGTTCGATTTAAATCATATATAGGTATAGTTATAAAAAGGTTAATCTATTAAAATAAATAAATAATGAAACCGTCGCGGGACGGTAGACAGAAGTGAAAACTTTAACTATCAATTTAAAATTAATAATGTAGTAATAAAACTTTTTCACTTGCATTAAATGTAATAAAAAAAATTAATTATATGTAATGGTTCATTTTTATTATTTAATACATATTTAAGTTAAAAACCATGTAATAAAGAGGCAATAATTGGAGAGTGGTCAATTTATCATAGATTTTTAAGTTTTAATATATATGGGGGATGTGAGAAAGTGTGTGCAATATTTTGTCATTGATTATTATTTTACTATGTATGGGAGTCTGAGAAAGTTAGTGGAATATTTATCGTAGATTTTTAGTTTTAATATGTATGATTATGTGAAAAAGTGTGTACAATATTTCTGCATTGTTTATTAGTATGACGATGTATGGGAGTCTGAGAAAGTTTGTGCAATATTTCTGCATTGATTATTAGTATGACAATGTATGGGAGTCTGAGAAAGTTTGTGCAATATTTCTCCATTGATTATTAGTATGACGATGTATGGGAGTCTGAGAAAGTTTGTGCAATATTTCTCTATTGATTATTAGTTTGATTATGTATGGGAGTCTGAGAGGGGAAGTTTGTACAATATTTCTGCATTGTTTATTAGTATGACGATGTATGGGAGTCTGAGAAAGTTTGTGCAATATTTCTGCATTGATTATTAGTTTGATTGTGTATGGGAGTCTGAGAAAGTTTGTGCAATATTTCTGCATTGATTATTAGTATGACGATGTATGGGAGTCTGAGAAAGTGTGTGCAATATTTGTGCATTGATTATTAGTTTGATTATGTATGGGAGTCTGAGAAAGTTTGTGCAATATTTCTACATTGATTATTAGTTTCATTATGTATGGGAGTCTGAGAAAGTTTGTACAATATATCTGCATTGTTTATTAGTATGACGATGTATGGGAGTCTAAGAAAGTTTGTGCAATATTTCTGCATTTATTATTCGTATGACGATGTATGGGAGTCTGAGAAAGTTTGTGCAATATTTCTGCATTGATTATTAGTATGACGATGTATGGGAGTCTGAGAAAGTTTGTGCAATATTTGTGCATTGATTATTAGTTTGATTATGTATGGGAGTCTGAGAAAGTTTGTGCAATATTTCTACATTGATTATTAGTTTCATTATGTATGGGAGTCTGAGATAGTCTGTACAATATATCTGCATTGTTTATTAGTATGACGATGTATGGGAGTCTAAGAAAGTTTGTGCAATATTTCTGCATTCATTATTAGTTTCACTATGTATGGGAGTCTGAGAAAATTAGTGGAATATTTTTCGAAGATTTGTAAGTTGTAACATATATGGGAATGTGAAAAAGTTTGTGCAATTTTTCATTACTAGTTTGACTATGGATGGAGCCTGAAAACATTATAAAACAAACACGCTCGCGCATGCAGATCGCGCAGAGTAATATCCTAGAGGTTGCTTTGATTGTACCATAAGCTTGTCCTAACCAAAATTAATTATTAAAATCAAGTATTCAATGACGGCGATCACCATCCATCATATTGAAGTATTGAATTACCATATTGCTTTCAATTACTCCTGAACTTCATTTTTGTTTAGGATTTTGTAGAGTGATTTGGGTCAGTAATTTCACATTTCACTAAAATTTTAACCAATTAGGTACAGGTCATTTTTGAGAAATTAGGTTTTTTATAATAACTTCATGTACGATATGTTATTTTTTTACCGATAAATCCCTAACCGGTGACAAACACTTTTTGCTTGCAAAGCTCCCATTGAAATTAGAAGTTATTATTATTACTTTGTTTTTAAATAAAGTTTATCCTACATACCGAATTTCATCAAAATCGGTCTACTCCTTTGAAATAAGAATAACACAAAAAAAAAATGTATAATTTGCAACAGAAACATATGAGGTGCTTTTCTTTTTCTAATAACAAAAACACTGTGAACTGAGTAGTATTAATAATTTAAGCAATATGGTAGTGTTTACTAATGTACGTCGTACATTCCAGGGATTTTCACTAGTACAGAAAACATACTTAACGAAACTATAGGCCTACTCTAAACGCATTATCGCCTGCATAGCTTATGATACATTCCTTAAATTCATTTCGCCTTCCATTGATGATGCAGGCAAACTAACAACAAACCTGTATTACTGGGAAAGAAAAATATGAATGTTCTAGACAAGGGGTTATGTACGATGTCCTATTTTATTACAGTGTCACCCTGATTCCTCATAATCATTTTGTGAGAAAATCTTCCACACATAATTTTTTAGACAAATTAATGGAAATTGAATTCTTATGTATATATGATTATGTATAGTATACTTCGAATATCTCTATATGTCCGTCTGGTTTTAAAAGTCTAAGAAACAGTATTAAATTTTACCCTAGTTTTGGTAATTGTGGTAAAATAAAAAAATTACTCAAATGATTAACTTTTGATGATAAATCCGAATAAAATTAATGTTTGAAAATTGTTGTTTTGTTATACACAACATTATTCTATGCTTTCACTATTAAATTAGTGTTATCATTTTTAAGAGACGTACCACATGTTTAAAACTCCCAATTACAATAAATCTCATTGAAATCAGAGAAACTGTTTCCATTCCACAGGTCATTTGGAACTGACATCATTATTTTGTAAGAAAATATTTTTAGAATCAAAGATCTCAAATTAATATGACATTTAATTTCGAATATATCCGTCCTCGTGATACGGTAGAAGCTCAATTACCATGACATGGATATCGATCATAATCAACAAGTTTTTGAGTGTTCCTTTGAATATATATATCCCCTGTGGTATGTTGGCTAAGATTAACTTAAAGACCTCTGGTTTGCGGCCATTATTCTTATTTTGAAAATACCTTTAAAATGAGGTATCACTCAATAGGGGTTGCTATTTAAAGTTCTTGACTTACCCCAAAACTACCCCATTTTGGGGGTAAGGGTTGAAAATTTTGATACTTCAAAAATCTCCTCCCTTGGTTATCTAAACTTTCCCCAAAGCAAATCTGTCTATTTCCATTAATAAAAAAATAAGAGGGGGTGGGACTTTTTGGACATATGGTATATATAAATCTGTTAGTACATTTTAAAATAGCTGCGGTATTAAATATGTTGGGGAGAGGGATATTACTCATACAGGCCCTGCTATCTTAATATGTGATGTGGAGCTGGTAAATCTCCACCATCTGGAGTGCTTAAGTCCCCAGCAGTACATGAAGGAAAACAGAAACCGTAGCGGTCATCCATGGCAGCGAGCCTGCGACCATTGCGGGGCAAACTTGGTGATACCGAAAATGGGACTATAGGAGAATGGGGGCCTTGAAAGAGCTTCACCCGTGCTGATGAAGAAGGACTCGTAGAGGTAGTGGTGCTGCTGGTAGTACTGTAGATATTTCTGCCTCCCACCTTCTACTTTTGAGTGGGGATCGGTGTTGTGTCGCAAGGCTCCACATGCACCGATTTTCCTAGTTCTTGTAACTCGTTATATTACGCTCACAACTACATCCTATGATATAAATATATGGTTTGTACTGAACATGTAAGGAAACACTAAATCTAACAATTGACATCGTATAAAAACTAAACCAAGCAAATAGTTTTAATTTATCAAACAACAAAAATTATAGACACATATCACTTAAGTGTTTAACGTAAGCAAAGTTTAACATATCTAAATAATAAATACAGAATAAAATTTTAAAATAGTTGTCGTTTGACTTTTTTAAACTTATTTTTTAATCTTTAGATCGTTTAACAGCCTACAATAACTCATTGTGTACAGATTAACTATCTGCATTACGGTATGGACCCCACTAATTTAAATAAACGAAATTCCCGTCCCATCTGTTACGTGCTGTGTACATGGAAGATAGAGGTAAGAACAGGGCTAAGAGAGTACAATTTTTATATTTTAGTACATTATTTCCATAGATTGTAATACGAATATAAAATCATAGAAATTAATAACGTACGACGAATCAGAGGCAATCAAGAATCAATAACAAAACAAAGTTCAGTTTTTGTTTGTTGCTCAGTAAAGGGTGTGTGAACTATTTTGACCTCAGTTTTTTACTGATCTCCAAGTTTCATAGCCTCAGGAAACCGTAAAAGTGATTTTTGCCCACGCCGTCTGTCGTTGTCGTCTGTAAGTAACCACGAATAAGAACAGGAAATATGGTACAGAGAACTGTAGTAAACTCACATAGAACCATACTGAAATTGAGAAAAAACTAATTGAAAATGACAATATGGCGACCAGTTTAAACAGTTTCTTGTTCATAACTCGTGTGTTATTCAACATACAAACTTACTGATATCAATTATGCATGGAATAACACCAACCTCATGTTTCTACAATGACAAATAGAGAAATTATTGTCAAAATGTTATTTTGAACGCTGGAATATGTAGACATTTTTGAAGCCCATCTGGGCCGATACATTGACAAGAATGAAGTGAGTGGAGAGTTTTTAATGTACATATCTACATGTGGAGTTTGGCGAATCGTAGCGTTAAAAGTTGTGTGATGGTAAAACAATATAATTTCAAGCTTTACATTCTGTCTGTCTTAACATGCAGATAAAGGCTTTCCTTGCATTTATTGTGAGTAGTCTAGACAATAAAACAACGTGGTTGAAGAGGTTACAAATTCATTCGTTCTTTTTCATTTTTTTCAAGTTGTGAATATGCCTCATAAATTTATTTAGTTAGTAATTGAGTTTTTTAAGATAGGTGTATTTATTTTCTTTATAATTTTCTAAATAAACAAATTATTATTATTATTGGTATTAGTTCATTCAACTATATCTGGGTATTTAATCCCCCCCCCCTCAGTTAACAATTAGCGAAATCGTTTTCTCGCATACATAAACAATAGATTCAACCATTTCAACAAAATACTTTACTTCTCTCCTTTGTCAAAAAATTTACAAACTTAAAAGAATTGCTCGTTTATTGGTATTTGTAGTATAAAAGTTATAAATTAAAATACAAAAGACTCATAAAGTATTTTAGATTTTACAAAAAAGTCTTTAAATCATCCATGAAAAAATAAGCTATAATTAAATTCAGAACACGCATAAATTGAATTAAACGAAAGCTAATTCTTAGTACTGAATCACCTAACGTGACAAAAAAAGGGTGAAAAAAGTGATACAGAGCCGAGTAAAGGGTGGGATTGAAACCGTAGTAAATCAGGACAGGGTTGACATCAAAGGGTGAACAAGGGGATGCAATTTATTGCCCTCCCACTCCCTCGGCCTCGTGACTACGGTAAGTGTGTAAGGTCAGCGAAAATAAATCATTAAAAAAAATGTGTTTAACAATTACGAAAATATATGAGCCAAACTTTTCGTGTACAGTAATATTTTTAAATTCACTCGTAGATTGTCAAACAAGTAAACTATAAACGTAAGCCTGCATTAATAGTCGTTTTAAAGTAAGATAACATCAGGATGAGTTTGGTACAGTTTTTGTCATATTTGACTGAGCGGAGCTGGTGGTGGGTTTGTTTGGGGGGGGGGGGGAATTACGACCAACCGCATACCATGTGCTGCCAACTTAGAACACGTCTCCTTTTCATCCTTTTCACAAAATTACTGGTTGAAGTTGGGTCATAAGCTAGAGCAAGAAAAGAACAAAGGAATCGAGTTAAAACACACGAACCTTGCTAATTCAGCAATAAAGGCATTATCCGTTTCCAAAAGAGATAAACTATTGGGGAAATAAATCTATCGCAGAAACCATAGTGTGGAATATAACGTAAATTTTGTTATCATAAGGAGAAGCTAAGGCTAATTGGTATTATTTGTTATTTATCCTCAAAGTACAACAAAACCAACTATCAATATATAAAGTACGTATGTCAGATGCAGGTGAAATAATATGTACACGAGGTTTTTTATATTCAGCGCATTATCTAATGCGCAACTAGGAGGTTATAGAGATGAAGGAACAGCTGAAGGAACGGCCATAATAAAAGCCCATTTTTAAATTTTCTGACAGTTTATTGATGTATATATTTAAGCTAGTTCAGCCTACTTTCTAAATATCACTGAAATAAAATTATAATTTTGAATACTATTATTATTATTATTATTTCAGTTTTGTGATTACGCAGTTGAAAATTAAGTATTTCAATAATTTTTTGTTAATATCAAAACCATTTATGGACATCTTTGGATTCAGACTTTAAAACTAATCACAAAGAGTTAGTGCTTTATATTCTCCTACAGCTCGAAAGTTATTCCTGAAACAAAATATATAAATTGCCAGCTGCTGTGAAATGTTTACGGTTAAAAAATTGTCCAACGATTTACTAAATCATACCAGTACACAAAATTACAATAAAATCATACAAAAATGTTGAAGCTTTTACTAGCTGATTTATATAAGGCCTTCCCAAAGTTTTATTCTCTTTGTACTTTTGACAAAAGTTTAAAAACAATGAGAAGCACAAAATATTTTATTTTATATTTTGATTCAAATACATTATAATTGATGGAGACATAATCCTACTACTAGCATCAGTACACATTTCATAGTCTCAGGTGTTGACGTTTCCCTGCTGGTGATCACAATAGATTCATTGCCTATATAACAAATTTCGCTAAATATGCAATATAATTACTAAAATAACCTGTTTAAATAGAGACAGTTGCGTATTTATTTTAAAATAAGCTTGTCGCATATGCCGTGGTATTCATTCACACTATATAACACAATACATGTTAAACGTTACTCAACATTTACAATAAAACAAGGTCCTGTAAAATCAAGGAGTAAACATAACATATTTCACTGCCACAAAAATGAGAAAATTAAGATAAAGTTTTATTTTTACTAAAAGGAATTTGATTAATGCACTCCAGAAAGGCATAACGATTCCGATTAATCAAGGGTGTAATTAAAGTAAAAGGGGAGGGTTTGCTGTGAAGAAGTGTAAAACGATTAGGCAAATAAGAAGCTATTGACGTAAGTGGAAGGCATTTTGCCAGATTTACAAAACAAAAAACACCGCTCACTAATGTTGTTTTGATTTGATCTCCGCTCAAAGTTTCTGACAGCGGCGGTGAGCCCATTTGTTTTGTAGATTACTTTTTCAAGATTTCACGCCAGCTCAACTTTTTTTTAAACTTTATTTTTAGTAATTTTTCTGTATATTATAATGACAAACTTTTTATATTTTAGTAGTCTTATTAATTTTGAGGACTTTTAAGTTAAAAGGAGCATTGTTAGTACAAAATGTACGTCTTTCTACCTACCCGGGAACAACTGTAAAGATTACAAAATTGGACGAAATTTATAAGAAAATTATAATTCCTAATTTATAAGAAAATTGAATTATATGAAATGATATTATATTTCGAAATTCGGTGATACCTCATACATAAGAGCGAATAATAATAACTGGATATTCATAAAACATGATATTTATTTATAACTTTGATTAAAATTTGATGTCCATATGAAAACTAACTCATTTATGACAATTGGAATATCATCTTACGCAACTGAAAACCATTAATTTTGACAAAATCTACTTTACACATTAAAATTAAAATTTCTCGCTCCTCATAGTTTTTCTATTATAATTGTCAAATATCTCTCCCATGCTCGCCAAATTTGTACAATGAAATTTACAACGGCTGAGACAAATTCTTTGAGGAAAGTATAAATTAAAATTCTTTCCGATTGTACGCCTTTTACAAATTTGTATCTATAAAAAATAAATATTTTTACTTTATTGAAAAGTAATACAAAAAAAGAATTAGTTAGGTTAATAGTAAGCCTATATTTCATCACTAGGACCAAACAAACAAAAGTGAAGGTTTTCGAAACAGGCTCAAGTTTTAACAGCCTAAGGCAGAGCCGAGGCCGGAATATGAGCGAGGATCGAAAAGCTTTCTTTTGGTCCAAGTGATGAACTACGTTTTTCGTTATACTGCAAACAATATAAGAAAACAATTTCACAAAAACTAAAATGTTATAACCTACAAAAGTTTGCATATGTTGCACAAGTTTGCAGCTATTACAGCGGTTTAGTTTGTGTTAGTGGTACCCTAACTTTAACGATGGTAACAGCTGATATCCTCGATGTTTTTAGGTCCTAGGACTAAAAATAATAACTTTAGCATTTCAATGCATGTATTGAAAACAGCTATTTTTGAAGATGTATGACGAAAATGATCATATGATAATGAGTTTTTTGCATTTGAACGACTTGCATTTGAATGTTTAAAAAATATATAAATTGAAGACGACTCATTGATAACAACGCGATGCGTTGAAATCAGGGACGGCATACTACAACGAATATAGTAGACTATTATACATGCTATAAACTCATGGAAGTGGACTCAAATGAGGGACGAAGTTATGTTATAACCATTTATTTATTAGTTATCCTCAATAAATCTCACAATTATTAACTTCTACTTTAAACTATTTTAAATGGTATTTAGAGTTTTTACACAACAATAAATTCTAACTTATTTATAAATTAAATTGGCATACTGCCTTAGTTACAAACTTCTAGCCGGGGTCGAATAATAACAAGATTAAATGGTTGTGTTTTTGTTTCGTGAATTTGGCAATGCGCCCTTCTCTTACGATAATATCTCCATATTCCTCTAATCGCTTTATACTTTATCACATTTACTTCTTGGAATTAATGTTATAAGTATTTTATGTGCTAAAATTAAAACTAATATTTTTAAAGAGCAGCTACATATACTTCACTTAGTTTTGGCAATAAAATTTTATATTTTCGATTTATATTTGGTAAATAATCGGTTTATAAAATGATGAAATATAACTGTTAAAGTTTTAAAAAATTGTTTAATATATTAGCTATGAAATAAACGTATATCATACAATGGTTAAAAAATTGAAATTATATTTAATTGCTTATTTCAGCTTACAATATGATAAAATTATTTTAAAAGTAACTTAACCTAGTTTCAATCGGAATTAAGTAAATTTATTATTCCACTTTTAGGTGAAATAAAAAGTCGTTTGTGTAAACAAATGTATTTTCAATGTTCGATCATTTTTTAAATATTGGAGCAAATTTTAATAAAAATGATTTGAACCAAATTGAGAACAATTAATTTTTGTGCTTTCGTTTCATGATACACCTAAATTTTAAATTACGATAATTTAAAATTGTTATTACATAATTGTGATACTTAAATATAAATATTTTTGTTCTAGTGTTTCTAAAGAATAATCTCCATGGACCACACGTATAAAGAAGCTATGTTCGTATGACTCAATGCTCAAGGAGATATACTGTAGTTAAAATTATCTACTAATCATAAGGTTCGTTTTGTGACTAGATATCTCGCCTTGTATCCAAGAGGTTCCAGGATCTACCCCTGTGAGGCTTAAAAAGTCTCGGTGTTGACCCACCATCGTGGGATAGAGTGGAGAGTTACAACTGAAAACAGGCTCTAAAGTGAAAATTTTAATAAATTTAATAAGAAAAACTATTGCTTTTATATTTCCCGTAACTAATTTGAATATTACAGAAAGGGTGAGTTGGGAAAGAGAGAGAATCGGACGAAACCCAAGGTGAATTCACACGTTACAACTGACACTAAACCGTTATGATGCACTATTAATTAAATAAATTCACATCCAAAAATAACAGAAATTAAACAAACAATGATTACACTGTCTCTATTTATTTTCATGGCTTACATTTTACATATATATTTTTCAATAACTTTGAATACACATGACTAAAAACTTGTGTTAACCTCCAAAACCTCATGAACCGATATTAGTTCTACGTAATTATTATATCAATCCGTTATGCAATAGTTTCCTACTTCCACAAGTGTAAGCATTTAGTTCACTACTTTTCTTCTTCCATGTTGTTCAAGTGAGATAGTCTAGTATTAACAATGTGAGCCTTATAGCAGTAACTATGATTACAATACGTCAATAGACCCCTCCCCTAAGTAAACATTTACAATAGAGCTGAACTACTCATTGATAGTCAGTTCGAATCTGAACACTACAGACAGAACACATATTTCTGTCAAATATATATTTGACTTTCAATTACTTGGTGCAAAAGTTTGACTTGTCGACTGTTTTCAGTTTTGAAAGATTACTGTGAACAATTTAAACGATATTCAGTACGATCATGATTTTCAGTTTTGAGTCTGTCTTTCAGTCAAGCATCGTCGTAAGAAAAATATTGGAATTTATTTGAAATTTAGAAGTTTGCTACAAGTTTTCTACATTACACGATCACGAGTTATATTGTCACGATTATCAGTTTTGAGTTTGTATTAAGAAAAAGTAGTGGAATTTATTCGAAATTATTTTAAAGTTTGCTATAGGGTGTCTACATGATTAGGGAGAAACTTTAAGACTAAATATTATTGTCATGCAACATTTTAAGAATTGTAAACACATAAGAATGACAGTTACTGTTTTAACTTGTATACGAGGTAGAATTACCAGGGAATGATTAAATTTTAGTCAAATTATTTTTAGAAGTAAAAGAAGGTAGTACTATCCCTTTAGGGTCCAAACATTGGCGACAAAGACCGTACTTTAACCTAAGCGTGACATAATTCATAATATTTTGGAGACCCGAGTAAGAATTTAAATAGATTTGAAAATACTTGAAAACTATCTTCTAAATACATTGTAAAATATAAATGTTTATTATTTGATGAAACTCATATATACAGGATGATTCAAGAAGATATGCAGAGATTTTAGGAGCTCATTCTAGATGTAAAAATAAAGAAAATCTAAAATAAACCTACGTCTCAAAACGCTTTGTTTCTTGTCTATCCGCCATTTTATTTTTGTACAAAAACATTAATGGAATTTTTATTGTTGGAACATTATAACTTTATTTTGTATTATTTTCAAAATGGCGCTGTTTAAAATGTTTAACGTCAAATATCTCGAAAACAGTTAACTTTACAAACAATATAGAAGAGACAAAATATTTTTACTGTTTACTTAATGCTCCTTTCTCCCCCTCAAACACTCTCTCTTCCTCCATTCTTCTTCTCACTATTTATCAATCTCTTTCTCTCTCTTCCTTCATCTTTCTCCCCTCTTACTCTCTCTCTCTCTCTCTCTCTCTCCCTCTCTCCCTCTCCCTCTCTCCCTCTCTCCCTCTCTCTCTCTCTCTCTCTCTCTCTCTCTCTCTCTCTCTCTCTCTCTCTCTCTCTCTCTCTCTCTCTCTCTCTCTCTCTCTCTCTCTCTCTCTCTCTCTCTCTCTCTCTCTCTCTCTCTCTCTCTCTCTCTCTCTCTCTCTCTTTCTTCTTCCTTCATCTATCTCTCGTCCTCTCCTAACTTTATTAATCATCCTTTCTTCTCTCCCAGTTTTTTAATTATATTTTGCTTTTTAATTATAATACTTACTGTCCTTCACACTGGAATGTCGACTTCCCTGGCAAAACAGTTTGTGTATACCTCCGATACAAGTGCTAATACAGTAGTACAAGAATAGGTTCAACTATGCTCGTCATACCACTACACCGAACTGTAATGTTTAACAATAATTAACTTTCTGTGCCCGCTTGTCGCGTATGAAATTCAGACCAGGAAAAATTTACGTCTGTTGATGACCATGTCTGAAGACATATTTCTTGGTCCGACACTAGAGAAAGGTGAATCACCGTTTGAGTTGTGGCGGAATTGTATATTTTGTATTTAATGTGTATGAATGGTTTGTATTTCACTACATGTATTTATTTACATTATTTAATATTTAACTTATTTTGATATATTTTTTTAATAACTATATAAATGATATTATCTATATTATGTATAAGTGTGTGCATACATATAATATTATTTAATCATATGTTATTTTTATTATTATTATTATTTATTTTTTTATTATTAACATATAGTTTATTTTTATTTATTATGTATTATGTTATTTTATTTTTCTCTCTCTCTGTTCCTTCCTCTATATGTATTTCTCTTGGCCACATTCTTCATCCCACTTTCCCAACTAACTTCTCTCTCCCTATTCTTTCCACATCTTTCTCTCTATATATTAAAATATGTATTATATACTTTTCGATTTTTAGGTTATAGCGGGAAAAACTGGTATCACATTTCAAAACATATAATTTTCCTATATATTTGTATAATTAAAATTCCCTGTCGTATATAATATAACCACTTGCAGCTTCGCATACAACAAGCTGATATTTACTATTCTTCCTTCTTTTTTTACTAAGCTGCTATTTAATACTTATTCCAAAATGACTGGTGAGTATTGAGAAAGAAGTTGACAATTTATATTTAGGATAAAAGTGAAGTCATAAAAATCCATTAAAATCGCAAAGTACATGAAGCTAAAGAGAGATATTCTGCATTCCAAAAACGTCCGGCTCTACAATAAAAACTTTCTTTTTTTAATAATCAGAACTATTATTCTATTTTCACTAATAGAACTTATTTGGAGAACTAAATTTTCCAATCCTACCGAAACCGAAACGTCTCAAAATTATAATGTTAAATCTTGAAACAAATTAAATTTACAGACAGTTAGACCTTCCACTAGTTTTAATTTATTATTTTCCTAAACTATCTCAAGTAACGTTATGTTGTATCCTATGCAAAGCCATAAATAAACCCCCCCTATCATTAAAAGTCATGAAGAAGTAATAAATGCCGTTTATCGAAGTAATTTGCATACATAAATGTACAGCACGTCAAAACATCAAGATATTTTATGCGCTATTTCAAGAAATGTAATTCATGAGTACATCTGAAGAATAATGTTTTTAATTAATCATAAGAGTAATTAAATTTAGGTGTGAAGTAGGGGGGGCGGAGTTGAGACTAAGTGTAAAACGATTAGGCAAATATGTATATCTGTCGCTATAAAAGAAGGCACGTTGCCAAACTTATAAAACAAAAACCACCACCGTTTTCATTTGAACTTATTTCGATTTTGTAAAAAAGTTAATATGACGATTTTATTTAAAATTTTGTTTCAATTTATCCTAGTGTTAGATATACGTGATGAACAACTTTCTTATTTAAATAAATGTGAACATTTATTCATGAGATGATTATAAATATAATGGTTTGAGTGTTAGAGGACAGAAAATAACTAAATCTTAAAGTTTTGTTTAGAATATTACATAAAATTCAATATTAGTTTATCTTGTTAGACAGTGGATATTTAATATTACTTTCCATACCTGATATACGGATGCTAATGCTGGTGGAATTAAACCTACACAATAACATCAATACCTTCAAAATGAAATTATATAATGTAAGTGCACATGAATAATTACCTACTAAATGTGAGATTGTATAATACAAAAGTAAAACAACACAGTTACTCCTAATTCACTTACTCCCATAAATACAAGATCTATATAAAAAAATGACCGTTTTACTTATAAATCTTTCAAGGTCGGAAAAAGTCAAAATTGTGTTCAGAACCTAAATTATAACACAACAGAAAGAACTAAAACTGTCACAATTACAATGCATCATCTCAGAGAAAGTTGATCGAAATTGACCCATCATATTAACAATGGGATTTTTTTAAACTCCCCCACCAGCCTGAAAAATATCCTATTAAAAAAAACAGTTGTTGCAAATGATTGGAAATGTTAAGCAAAATCGATCCCTAAACAAAAATGTTAGGACACACACCCACATATTGAAACACGGGTTCTGTTTTTACCTTATTTGTATAATATAAAAAAAAAAAATAAGAGTACAAAAAGAAATGATTATTATAATATTAATTTGTCAATCAGCTTCAAAATATATGATTACAATTAAAAGATTAACATCCAAAATAACACACAACAGGTAATAGATATAAATAACTGGTTTAGTCTATTATAAGTCTCTCTCTCTCTCTCTCTCTCTCTCTCTCTCTCTTCTCTCTCTCTCTCTCTCTCTCTCTCTCTCTTCTCTCTCTCTCTCTCTCTCTCTCTCTCTCTTGGTGTCTTTTTTAAATGTTATTATGTATGAATGTGCTTGTGTGTATGTGTGATTGTATTTATCTGTAACACGTGTAAGCTACAGTACCGGTATTTCATTTTATTTTAATTTTGTTTCTAAATTTTATTACGTTGTTTAAATTAAATTTTTTAAATTTTAATTTTATTTTAAGTTATAACTTTCATTTTGTCACTTTAATTTCAAGATTGTTAATTTTTATTTTATTTTAAATTCTTAATTTCATTTTGTAGCTAGTTTAAATTTAAGTTTGTTAATTTTTTATATTATCTTAGTTATTTTTAATTGTTTTAAATTTTTTAATTTTTATTATTATCAAGTTGTATTTTATATTTTTATATAATTATGTTGTTATGTTGTATGAGGTTAGGTGGTAGAGAGGACTACACAGTCCTAACCTCGCCCCTAAATAAAGACAATTCATTCATTCATTCTCTCTCTATCTCTCTCTCTCTCTCTCTATCTCTCTTCTCTCTCTCTCTCTCTCTCTCGCTCTCTCTCTCTCTCTCTCTCTCTCTCTTCTCTCTCTCTCTCTCTCTCTCTCTCTCTCTCTCTCTCTCTCTCTCTCTCTCTCTCTCTCTCTCTCTCTCTCTCTCTCTCTCTCTCTCTCTCTCTCTCTCTCTCTCTCTCTCTCTCTCTCTCTCTCTCTCTCTCTCTCTCTCTCTCTCTCTCTCTCTCTCTCTCTCTCTCTCTCTCTCTCTCTCGCTATTTCTCTCTCTATTTTTTTTTTTTTTACAGACAGGAGGCAAAATACAATAAATTAGTTTATTTATATTTATTATCTGTTATTTTCAATGTTCATGTTTTGATGGTGAAGATCACACACACACATATTTATATATCAAGTAACAGATAAATGCTCTCAAAACCCATGCTTCTTGAAAGAAACTGGACGAGAAAAGCAATTCATCTTCTTTCTTTTTCTTTCCTTTTTGTATTTCATAATTTGGCAAATTACAAGCGCTATATATTTTCTCAATTGTATAAAATGTCACGTCACCCTCCTTGTTCCACCACACCCCTTATTTTAATTACGTCCGTTATTAATTAAAAACATTATTCATTCCTTAATTATGGGAATAAAATTGCTTCAAAGTATGGAAAAACATCGTGCATTTTACTTTAAGAAATTTAATCTTTTATAAGCTTTGACAAAAAATACTTCCTAAGTTGTTGCATATCTATTAGAAGTAATATAATTACTTGAACATGTGTTGCATTTTGAACGGGGTTTAACGTTTACGCGAATATTTTGTTGTTTTTCAAGACACGACTCAAATATAACAAATGTATAACATTGATAAAACAAAAAATTGGCAAAAACCGCGACTGTCAGAGTTAATAAAGTACTAACAGTTTTCATTTTGTGTCTAACTAGGATAAAAATGCGACAGGTAGATAACATACACTTTTATACAACCACTACAGAGGAGTTTTACTTATTTAGTTACACAAATATAACAATTTCAAATTCATGTACTATAAAAAGTGATAAATCCAAATGTTATGGCCGTGGTTTTACGAAAATATATATCATCCGGAATTAGTTTACAAAAAAAAATCCATTCTCATTACACGCTATGTAGAAGGGTGATTGAAACAGGTGTCACAGCTGTACTATTTGATAAGTACAAAATTTACAAAAAAAAACCTTAAAAGGTAACATCTAAGATTTTTTGAGTAAAATTAGAGGTATTACCAAATTACAGAATTTTCTTATGGAAACCTTTATTTTATATAGCTATTTTGGATAAAATACACTATTTTAAGACATTTTTCTTCTTGAATATCGTTCGACATCTCTTACTGTTTAGGAGCTTTAAGCACTCAAAGTGGTGAAATACAAGGTTTAAGACGTTTTCAGATGTCAGTATTCCGTACCGAAAACAGTTGAACCGAATTTATAATTGACACGTGGATAGACTGTAATGTATAAAAACAATAATAAAATTTTCGAAAAGCAACATTTTTTTTACTTTTTTTTATTCACGTGGAAGGACTAAAAAATAACAATATTTTTGAAAAATTATTAATTTAAAATAACGTTGGCAATACACCTTATAAATATCAGATAGTTAATTAACACTCTTTATTTCCTAAAACAGTTGTTTTATGCAAATTGGAGTAGATAAATTTTTGAAAATTTAATAAAAAGTAGTCGGTTAAAATATGTCTTAAACCCAAAATTCGATTTTGTATAACTTTTCAGACAATTGTTTAAAACACTTACTGTCTTACACCAGTTTGTAATTATTACTGGATGTATTAGACTTTGTGAATATGATATATACCTTGAAACAAAATAATAACGCTTAATAATTTTTCCTTAATTCACAAAGTGTAGTACAATTTAATAGTACACCTATTATTATTATTTAGTTACACCTAAATTCTTGGAAGGATTACTGTAAATCTATTTATATATGTAAGTAATTTTAATTGTATAGCTGGTGCCAAATTAATTAGTTCTGTAGTAATTTATATTGAATATTATGTATGATTATATGATTATATATATGTATGGGTGCACTGAAGGAAGGTTATATACACACAGGACTATATGTGTAAATATATGTGACTCATAGTATAAGTTTTAACTATATTGTTTTGTTTATGCCAACCCAGCTGACGGTCAAAAAGACCATTGCTGTAAAGTACTCTGTAAAGAAAGAATATTATTAAGTTTATTTCATTTTATTTTATCTTCTATAATTAATTAATTGTGAATTTATTTTATATTTTGTATGGAATACATGTCAAAATAAAGTACTTTTTCTATTCTATTCTATATATATTCTATTCTAGTACAATTTAATAGAGACCTGGTGTAAGCCAGTGGATGTTCTACACAATTATGATTTTTGTAATCACCAATAACTCTGTTATTACTCAACCTACAGAACAAATAAAAATAACAGTAGTGTTATTACACCTTTTCTAGTTAAATTACTCCTGAATTTGACTATGGAAAATTGTTTCAAAACGTCTCTAGAAATAGCTTGAATTTTGCCAATTTTTGAAACAATAGAGTGCCAATACTTCCTAAAAGGTCAAAGATATCGAAACATATCCAAGAATTTAAAAAAACGTTTAACGTAACGTTGTTTATTTCCAAAAATAGGAGTTTCCAGAAGAAAATTTATAGCCCGACCACCATATTGTAAAAGAGGCAGGTTATATGAAAAATTAGTATTTTTTAACTCTAAAAATCCTGGGGTTTACTTTTTAAAGTTGTTTTGTAACTTCGTACTTACCTATATAAAACAGTGCTCACACACGAATCACAGCGTATATTATCAATAAATGAATATTTATAATCCACTTTTAATGTGTGCTTTTAAACTAAAGCAATTCTTGACACATAGATTTTTAATCGCATAGTATGTCGGTTTACTGTTGAATAAAAAATTATAGGTACAACCAAAACACATTATAATAAATAGTATATAATATAAATATTGATGATTAGTTATTAGTCCTATAATTATTATTATCAACGAGATTTATAATTAACTTTTTCATTACCTGTATTTTAGTAAATCTTATTAATATTCTTTATACAGGATGATTCAAAATTTCACTGCATTATATCGGAAGCTGATTCTAGAGATAAAAATACATAGGTCCGGGAACGCTTCATTTTCTGTCTGTCGGCCATTTTGTGTCAAAAAAATTAATAATTTTAATGTTTATAATTTTTAATGTCAAATATCTTGGAAACAGTAAATATTACGAATATTTTACAAGAGACAAAATATTATATTTTTTAATGGCGAATGAAATGGGGTTTTAAATATTCTGTAACTTGAAAATAACCAAGTTGTTGTCGCAAAATCTAAAACGAAAAAAATTGGTAATTTGTCAAGAAAATGCAAAACATTATCCTTCCTAGTTATTTATTATTATATAAGTGTCAAGAACTCATGCTAAAAAGCAATATTTTTTCATAACGTACTAAAAAATTTGAAATTAACTTGTTTAAAACTTAAACAATTTCTGCAACAAGAATATTTCCAGCAAACATTTCATTTAATGTCTTTTGTGGTGGCGGAACGGAAAACCACATCCTTAATGTCGTATTTTCGAGTCACTCTAAATAGGTTGACATCTTTTAAAGAGTATCATAGATAATCCCAATGTAAGGTTAATCAAATATTTACTCCCTTGGAAGAATAATTTTTAAAGTGTAGGCTGAACCCTACAAACTACAATTATAGTTATTGAGAAAAAGTATAACTAAAGGAATAAAAATTATTTTAAAATACATCAGTAAATTTACAAGTTTAAAATTTCAAATTTTTGTCACTATACAAAAAATCTGAGGAGAACAAAATCTAATATAGATAACATGGAAAAAGGTAATTGGATACGACACTTTTTAGTTAAATTAAACTTTACAACTGTCATAATTCTGTCGTAATTTAAGTTTACTTGAAATCTTATCAAGTTTAGAAATTTATTTACAAAATAAACACATAGTCTAATAGTTCGGAATGTCATCGTTTGACCAAACAATATAATAAATTATCGTAACACATAACTAAAACCAAGATTTAGCTGAAATTTGAACTAAATTCGAAAATGGGTCAGGTTATGTTTGGATTGCTTAAAAACGTTAATAAATGTCAAAACCGGGTCATTCGTAACATATTCTATGGGCGTTTCGACCAAACGGAAACAATAGTTTATTCAGTGGCTGCTATCTATATAAATAATGTTTCCTTGATGGAGAGGAACCTGACAATAAAAAAGAGTTTTAAATACACACTGAACACAATGTAATGCACCCCTCTCAAGTTGTGTCACAATAGACATAACATTACAATTCAGTTTGAAATCTCCACATTTATAATGAGGGTTTCCACAGGGAGTAATAATTTTATATTCAATTTGTTGTTTGAAAGTGAAAACTGATTATATTTCCAAAATGTTTAAAGATATTAAAAACAAAAGAAAAAATCTTTTTTTAAAAACTTTTTCATTCAAAATTGGTTAGTCCGTCGGAATTAATAAAAAAATTAAAAAATCTAGACGTTTTCCTTCCATAGAATTATTGTTCCAGGTGAATATAACAAAAATCACATACGCGTGATATTATGGGCAAGACATATTTAAATGCACTTTTATACAAGAAAATAGCATTTTTCGTAATGTTTACGCTTTTCTCATAAGTTTTCAAATATAATCGTTTAAAGTTAATAAACATTAGTTGAATTTGTTTCGTTCTATTGTTGATTAAACATGATTTAACACTTAGAGTCGTTTTTAACCCTTAATTGCATCCATAAGTGCATAATGTGCATGCATAGAAAACAAACATTTTTATAAACGTTTTAATATTGAAAACATTATGAAAAAATTATTTTATTGGTGGTTTCATGTTCGCTTATTACGAATCTTCCTAGAAATTTGGTAAAATCAAAATGTCTCACTGAAAATAGCTCGAAATTTAATTTTAAATGATATTTTTTACATTTTTTCTTTTTACTTTAAATATAAAAGAAGGAAATATAAAAGAACCAATAAAAATTGGTTGCGAGTACTTTCATTTTATAAATTTTCATTTTTTCCAATTTTCACCCTTTCCTCCCCTTCTCCATATCCCTTCTTTTTCAATACATTTACAAAGAATAAAAGCATAGAGTTAAGTATTTTAAAATTTGTTGAGATAAGGGTATTTATTGAGGGTATTTGCATTTTTCGCAATGTTTACGCTTTTCTCTTAAGTTTTTCAAATATAGGTCTAATCGTTTAAAACTAATAAAAATTGGTTGAAATTGTTTTTTTTCTATCATTAATTAAACATGATTTAACACTTAGAGTCATTTGTAACCTTCAAATATATTTTGAGCCCATAATTGCATCCATAAGTGCATAATGTGCATGCATAGAAAAGAAACGTTTTTATAAATGTTTTAATATTGAAAATATTATGGAAAAATTATTTTTTGGTGGTTTCATAGTCGCTCATTACTAATTTGTCGAGAAAATTGGAATATTCTATTTGGTTGACTGAAACGGCGTGGATTTTACATATACAAATGCTACACTTTTTTCTTTTTCTTTTTAATTATTATTATTATTATTATATAAATGTAATAGACGTGCAACAACCAAATTATATTCTTTTCTTTTATATTTAAAGTGAAAAAACGTAAAAAATAGCATTTTTTTAAATTAAATTTCGAGCTATTTTCAAACAGTCATTTTGAATTTACCAATTTTCTAGGAAGATTCGTAATCAGCGACGATGAAAAAAACAATAAAAAAAAATTCAATCATATTTTCAATAATTTATATAAATGTTTGTTTTCTATGCATGCACATTATTCACTTTTGGATCCAATTTGGTCTCAAAATGGCTCTTTAAGGGTTACAAACAACTAAGTGTTAAATAATGTTTAATTAATAATAAAACAACAAAAATTTTAACCAATTTTTTTTATTAATTTTAAACGATTAGACCTATATTAAAAAGCGTAAAAATGACTAAAAATACGGAAAGAAAATTTCTTTTTGTTTTTATTATTCTGACGGACTAACTTGTTAAAAATAATTTCAATAATTTGTGTTACTTACCTACATACGTAATTTTAAAATTGTTAACAAATAAAAGTTCCCCTGGCTATATAAATTGTTTTCATAATACTCTAAGAAATGTCAAATGACTGGAGAGACAGAGATATTGTGATGGATGAAAAATCATGCTGACATTTTAGGAAATGTTTGTATTTGAAAGATTTGGATATCATTAGCTGTAATACTAATAGATCAATCATCTCACTACAGGTTGCACATTTTTCAAATTTGATATTAGAATGTACAAAACTTAGATTAGAATGATGACAAAACAGTCTTTCACTTGCTTTTTTCCTATAAATTTATCACTTTCGAACATCTCTTTTCAGATGGTAATTATATGTTAGAATTGAAGTTAAGGGAATCAATTATGTATTACGATTAAAGAATTTACAGTGTGCAACGAGGCATAGCTGATTGACAGGGTCTCTGCAATTACCTGACCTTCCTTAATCGAGAAGTTATAGACTGATCTTGCCCTGTAATCAATCTGCCTATCACTGCTAAAAAATATTCAAATTAAGCAAATATACGTAGTTAAATTTTTAGATATTATCATTGATTTTATAATTTTTGTGTTCAAAACGTCTCTCAACAGTGGTGCAATTTTGGTTCATATGGAAAAAATGTACTTGTAAATAACAAATTAATTATATAGTAACGAATACCTTCCATATAAGATGCCATTAATTTTCAATATACAGGTTGTCCAGAAAGTGTTAGAACGGCATTATATTTTTGAATCATTTAAGATTATGCGATAAAACTTAGCACATCAATACTATACCTTAAAAACTACGTTTTGAAGCAACTATCAATATTGCATCACCTTATGTGGACGGTCCCCAGGGTGTCAGAAGCGAATCTTAAATGAGTGCATAGTTCAAGTTTTACACGTGTCTCGTCACTATCAAGAGAATACAATGCCGCAAATCCGACCTCAAAAGGTTTACCGATACAAAATGGCGGTTGATTAAAAGTTTAAACATTATTACAATGTTGGGCTTGTTGAAAATGGCTTAATTTTATTTCTTGGTATATGTTACATTAGTAAAACCCCGACAATCCACATTGAATATGAGAAACAATTTTTTTTTTGGATAGTGAGTTCCAATTGTCAATGTAGTTTTTATTTATTTTTAAATCAGACTAAACATTCAAAAGGTCAAATAGACGTCATTTCTGATCGCGTCCCCTATTTTGAATGTGGTCTGGGGTAAAATAGACTCAAATAGCTCTTTAATTTGATATGCTAGTTAGTCTAGGCTAAGATTAAAAGATTTGAAGGTATAGTATTTATTCATGTGCGTAGTTTTGTGCCTAGATTATGTCATTGCTTAATCTGCATTGTTCAAAAAATATAACGCTGTTCTGAGACTTTTTGGACACTCTGTATAACTTAACTCAATGAAAAAACAAACACTTGTTTTCCGCGCCCTTCTACTCTCCCCCTCCCCCCTGTAGCTAAGTAACTGTTTTTTTGTAATATATGTTAGTTTTAAATATCTTCTTTAATCTTTGTTAAGCTGCCTTGTAAGTACCGTTGCTGGCGAAACCATGGTCGGCAAGACTCAAATAAATTGTAGAATTTACTAAATATTGTGTTTGTTTTTTCATTAAAATGGAGTTCTACCAAGTACCTTCGGTCAATAGTGTAAATCGTATATATAACTTAACTGTTTCACATTTGTTACCCTTATAAAAAGGCAATTCCTTTGGGAATTGCAAAACATTTCCCCTCAATTTTTTTATTCATCTTCAAGTTTCATGTCGGTTCGTCATGCCGTCCGTCCGTCGTCGTTGTCGTCTGTACGTAAGCAGGATAACGGCCACAAATATTAAGGTAGGAACATACAATTTGTTATAGGGATCTATAGTGTGCCCATATAAAACCCTATTGCAATTTAAAAAATAATTGAGAATTTAAAAATGGCGGCAATAACAAACAGTCTATTGTTCATATTTCGTTTATTATTCAACTTATAACACTCTAAATTATATACAATGTAAATATTTGAACTCTGAATGTTTACCAACTCTATTATCGAAATTAGTGGAGACTTTGTAATATATGAGGTCAGTTAGAGCTTAGGCAACGTGAAGTAAGTTGTGATATATGCATTTATGAGGCTTATAAAACCTGTGTAACAACTGTTTTAAACCAACTTATTCTACTGGATAAGACTCAAGGCTTTCTGTGTGTAGAGATCCATTAAACTATGCAATTCAGAATCAACTTATTTAGTTTGGAGTAATATGATTAAATTGCTCGCTTTCCAACCCCACAATATAAACTGTGAAACTTAATAAAACTTTAAACTGTGTTTCTACGAAGAGATCTGCATTAATCAAATTACATAACGTCATGTTTAAATTAAAAAACTATTTTTTAAGCAATTTCCTTGATTTAATCTATTTATTCGGAGTTAATAATATGTATATATATATATATATATATATATATATATATATATATATACGATAAGAACTTGTTCACATAAATGTAAATTAAGAAGTACCCATTAGTATAGACTGCATTGGTTTAAACTGATCTATGTTATTTTAAATCCACTAATCATGTAACTCAAATAATAGAGGGTAGCTTCGAAAGCAGAAAATATTGTTTAAGCGTCTTGCTAGATTTCTCCCAGACATTTGATAAGGATTGATATACAAATTGGAAAGAGACTTTCCAAAACAATATTTCGGAATTTAAAGAGATCACTGCTGGTGTGCCACAAGGGAGTGTACTGGGACCATTGCTGTATTTATTATATACAGGCGATCTGCCTCAAGAAGAAGAAACCACAGTCGTTACATTTGCGAACGATACTTCTACATTAGCTGTTGGTGATTGTGTTACAGAACCAACAGAAAAACTTCAGAAAGCCATCCTGAAAGTTAATGTGTGGATCAAAAGGTGGAGTATAAAACTAAATGAGTCTAAGTCAGTCCATATAAATTATACTTATAAAAAAAGAGAAGGAAGTGCCAGTGCTAATAAATAGTAAAATTATTCCATATAAAAATGAAGTTAAATATTTGAGAATGAATATGGATTCGAAGCTGAACTGGAAGCCACACACCTCAAAAAAAGAAAGGAGCTTGAGATTAAGTTCAAGGATATGTATTGTAATTAGTTTCAAAGCAGGATTAAGTATAAGTAATAAGTTACTTTTATACAATCAAGTACTTAACCTGGTGTGTACAGATTTGGGAAGGTGTTTAAGAGAAGAAATAGAAAGAAAATTCAAATCTTTCAAAACAAAATACTCCGGATGATAGTGAATGCGTCTTGTCACATACGAATTGAAAATATTCACAGAGACCTTAAAGTGAATACGATTGTTGATAAAATCAAAGCAGTAGCAGCGAAGCATGAAAAACTACTCCAAACCCATACTAATGGTAGTGTTCAGCAGATGCTAGTTCATAGAAATTCAGAACGAAGACTCCGTAGGACTAAACACTTTGATTTGGTTCAGTGATTGGATGGCAGCTATTCAGTGGAATGAACATCTGATACACAGTGAAGTATTTAAAAGTTATAACTATTAGATAAGTTTGTATTTAGTTGTGGTTTTGAATAAAAAATAAAAACAATTAAATTAATTTTTTTAAACTAATCATGTTTGTGAGCGTCAAGTTTATATAGCAATGACATACTTCTTAAAACTCATTTTGTTAAAATATCCCAGTAATACGTATGAATATAATATCATTACTTATATTCCGTCCTGTGTATATATATATCCATATATATATATATATATATATATATATATATATATATATATATATATAAAGTCCGTCCTGTGACATCGATTGTTCGTGTACTATGACGCGTCTCGGAGGTTATGTTTCTTCTTTAGAAATAAATCACTCACGTAAGTTGGTCAATACAATAAAACGAAATTACAATGACATGATGAACTGAACGTCTTTTAAATAAGATGTATGGATCGTTGATAGCCTCAACTCAATATCTGCAGATCGACAATAACAATAAACAAACGTAGAACTACAAGTAACAGGCAATTTCCGAAAAGTCGTTTAAAACAGACGTCATTTTTTTTAATATTTGCATTCTTTCATTTCTTATAAAAGATCAGTAGCCTAAAACTTAATATATATATATACACCAAATTTAAATGAATTCTGTTTAAAATATGAAGTTCGGAAGAGAGCTGGACATCTGGTAACTCGAGTCAACCGATCATAACAATACCTTCCAGCCGGACTCGGGTCGCTTATTCGGATCATTTGTCACCTAGCTGCTACCTATACTTGTGAAATGACTTTTTCATTAATTTGTGAAAGTATCGTATTCATTCTAATATTTTTGAAATCTACGTAAAAAATAATGAAAAATGAAACCATACAAGAACTAATAACGTTGAAATTGAGTGCGTGGGTTGAAACGACAAATTATCAATACTTGTAGAAGTGTTTTTTACAATTTTTATACAAATATAGTGGTTTAACCCGGCTTCGCCCGGGACTTCTAACATTATGTTATTCACTAATAAATGTTGAATATGATCTTGATTTTAAAATATTCGCAAACCCATCTGCCTTACATCTAGTAAAACTTAATGGTTTATCTGGCTTATTGTTAATGTGTGACAATTGGGTATGCCTTTTTTATTTTACAAAAGTTTAACTGTACATACTGTATAGTGTTTACTTTATTTCTGATTTATCCCTTACATCTAGTAAAACTTAATGATTTATCTGGCTTATTGTTAATGTGTGACAATTGGGTCTGACGTTGTTATCTCGCAAAAGTTAACGGTACTGTATAGTACTTACTTTATTTCTGATTTATCCCTTGCATCTAGTGAAAGGTAAAGGTTTATCTGGCTTATTGTTAATGTGTAACAATTGGGTCTGACTTTTTTATTTTACAAAAGTTAACGGTTTAATTTTACAATTGCAGTCTCTTTAATTTGAATGGTAATTCAGTCGATATCAGTGATATTCTGGGGATAAATACTGTATTTCCCTTGTATTTTTCGGTCATAAGTTCGGCCCTTTTATCTCCCAATGGACGCCCTTAGAGACAAAACGGAAACCTTCTTCACGGATGGGCAATAGAGGACTATCACACCATATACCCCCATTGATTGTACTGGGATTCGTTTTTGAGTTTTACCGGCACGCACATTCTAGACTTCCTTTTATTATACAGTATATATTGATTATTCTACAAATTATGTTTAAGAACTTTATAGCTCCAATTACATTTCTGGCATTAGGCTTAATAATGCATTGCAATCATTTGTAACAACGTCTAGCTAATGCGTTCTCTTGATGTATCACCGTATCGTTAAAATTGGATAAATAATAAAAATTATACCTCGGTTAGAGTATAGTCCATGACTCATAGTGACTAAATACATTTATGGAATAGAGGAAATCACTGGTTTACCGCAGTCGTTAGTAGTTTATTGGCAAGTGAGTATCCAGTGAACGTTATGTGAAACGATTTTATAATTAGTTTACAAAGTTTTTATTAAAAGTTTATTTAGGGCGAGTGTTTTAATATTGTAAGTTCAACAAAACGTGAAGTTATTCACTCTCAGGCTAGGGATATGATCGTGTCTGTGTTAAATTACTTTGTATGAAAACGAGACAATAAGGGACCTACATTAGATGTAAAAAGTGATTGAAAGAGTGGTGGAAGCGTGTAATGTGTCTTACATAACTGTTCGTAGGGTAAAACTTGAGTTTAAATTGGTTTCTTTTAACAGCAAGGATAGTAACACGGAGTTAGGACAACCAAACATGGACCAGGACACAAATATGATGCTCTCATCTACACTGGAAACCGCAGTAAGTAACCAAAAACAAAACAAAATTCAAGGAAAAGTTATATAACAAAGCTTGACGCATTCACGAAATCTGCCATCCTACAACATTGTGTCTATTTTTACAAAAGTCAGGAAGTACCAACCCTTCGGAGTTTAAAGTCTCTCTCCTGCATATTTGTTCAACGAATGAACTGCATCCTTGTTCAAAGATTTGGTTTAAAATTAAAAGTAATTAAGAGTATTAATGCAGATGCTTTCCGTCACGTTGTCAAGGTCCAGGTTTTAAAGAAAAAAATGCGTTGTGTTAATATTAAAAATTCAATCCTCGGTGAAACTGGTCAAATACTAACATTTCTAAATATATTGGGTGGACCGACAATACTGTGACTTGTAATTTTGATACACTTCTCGGCAAGGCTAGATACTAATAACCATCCTCCAGGAGGCTAAAACGGTTAGATAAATACACCAACACTAATCTACCAGTAAAAAACAATGCTGAATAACACGAGGAGACGAACGCCGAGGTATTTGAGATGTGATTTTTCGAAATTTATACATATAAAATTTATATTACCAAGCAATGCAATAGTGTTTGTTTAATAACTAGTATAAATTGGTGTCATATTCCATTAAATAAATCAATGTAATAGTGATTGTAAGATTAGGTTAATGAATATGAAAAATGTAACATTTCACTAATTCTTATTAAATGGGAAAAACTAGCAAATGCTCGAAATTTGAAGGTAAATTTATATTGGAAGACGTTGGTTGCACCTACATTTTACAGCATGAAAAGGAATATAGCCTATCTTGAAAACTTAAGGATTAGCGAACTTTAATGTTTTCTGAAGAAAAATTATTCTAGATAAGTGAGCACTAGATTAGGTGAGTAAATAACCTTTCTGGTCTGTCATTGATATTTTAAAATTATCGTAATTAAACTTGTCTTAAAAAATTGTACAGTTGAGAAAAATGTTAAAATTTTCAGTTTAAAATTATTTACTTTAAACTTTTCCAGAATTTAAACTAATTGGGATAAGCCCGAAATGTAACTTATATTGCAAAAAGATAAAATTTCAATATATTTTAAAATATGGCTTTTATAGCCGTACAGATTTAGTTACAAAAAAAAAAAAAAAACTAGATCAATAAAAACAGCTGATCACAAATGATTAAATATGAGAATAATAGTAAAGCAGATACTCCAACTGGATTGATTAGAAGGTTGAAGTATAAAGTAGGGAATATTGATTGGAATAAACATTTGCCTACTCATACTCTGAATTTCTAGTTAGGAACACAACCTCATACTCCATTCTCATACACAAGAGGATTTGCTGCAGTTTTATCCGTATGGCCCATTATCTGGGTATTACAGTGGATTTCATTACTTTGATGTTCTACCTAAATATATACAATATTGACATGTCCAAAAAATCAAGTTTTATAAAATGCCTCTCTGTCTATCAATCAACACCGACATCTCAGAAAACTTGTGTCGAGTTTGTTTAAAATCGGCACCTGCCAGTGTTTTTGATTACGTACTTAAAATATAAACCTATATCTAGAAACTAGTTTGTATTTATCTGTCAGGAATTAATAATTCGCAAACACCATTTTGATATAGCTTCTAAGTACCAAATCAACCAAATCGTTTATACATACGCTATCGGTAAAATCAAAATTTAGTGTTATATAGCGCTACCATTAAAGATCAAATTTCATCCTTACAGATTACAGTAAATTGAAACATAAGAGTGAACGTCTTGTTGCTTGGATGTATCCGATAAAAAACGTTCTTTCAAATCCAATGTGGAACAATACTCATAGACCAGGTAGTAACAGTAAATAATTCCACACCTACTCTGCACTTGAACAAAATGGCACTCACGGAAAGTTTTAGAAAGGTTTCATTTCATTTAAAGTTTTTGTATGTGCATAGCATAGCAACCACATAATTTTGTTTAACACTTCGTACCCCGTACTATATTCAAAGTCAAAAAACTACGCCTTGAAGCTGTGAAATAACTGTTTTGAGTAGTCGTTATTTATCACAAAATAACATTTCAAAGGGCTTGTTCACACACCGATTGCCTTAGTTTCAAAAAACCTAGTTCCTAAATTTTAAAACAAATACCAGGCATCTTTGGCCTCAACTTATGTAACAAACAAACCAACAAACATACATATATACAAAAAAATTATATTCAAATAAAACGAAACCTTGCTCGGTCAATTAAAATTACGGTAAGTCGAAAAACCCGCAACCATTTCTTTGAAGCTGTGAAATAACTGTTTTGAGTAGTAGTTATTTATAAAAAAAAAATAATAATATTTCAAAATCCGTGTTCGTACACTGATTGCCTTGGTTTTAAAGAACCAATTTGAGTCTTGTTCCTAAATTTCAAAACAAATAGTAGGCATGTTTGGCCTCAACTTATGTAACAAACAAACATACATATATACAAAAAAAATTTATATTCGAATAAAACAAAACCTTGTTCGGTCAATTAAAATTAAGGTTTGGAAGTAATTTTAAAAAAAGCGCAACTATTATCCAGTTACTTGAATACTTTTTCTAAGTCGAAAAACCCGCAACCTTTGCTTTGAAGCTGTGAAATAACCGTTTTCCGTATTTATAAAACGGAAAATAACATTTCAAAATCCGTGTTCGTACACTGATTGCCTTAGTTTCAAAGCACCTCGTTCCTAAATTTCAAAACAAATAGTAGGCATGTTTGGCCTCAACTTATATAAACAAACCAACAAACATATATATATATACAAAAAATTTATATTCGAATAAAACAAAACCTTGTTCGGTCAATTAAAATTACGGTTTGGAAGTAATTTTAAAAAAAGCGCAACTATTATCCAGTTACTTGAATACTTTTTCTAAGTCGAAAAACACGGAACCTTTGCTTTGAAGCTGTGAAATAACTGTTTTCCGTATTTATAAAACGGAAAATAACATTTCAAAATCCGTGTTCGTACACTGATTGCCTTAGTTTCAAAGCACCTCGTTCCTAAATTTCAAAACAAATAGTAGGCATGTTTGGCCTCAACTTATATAAACAAACCAACAAACATATATATATACAAAAAATTTATATTCGAATAAAACAAAACCTTGTTCGGTGAATTAAAATTACGGTTTGGAAGTAAATTTTAAAAACTACATTACTTGAATACTCCACAGTTTTTTTTACAAAATAGAAATTAAATATTTGAGTGTATATACAAAATTAATTTTTTTTTTCAAATATTGTACATTTTTATTTAAAATCTAGAAATAGATTCAAAAATTATTTTATGTTAAATTTAACTAATCAAAAAATGTGATACTCAGATTTTTTTTAAATGCAATATTTGCATTTACTGTTAGTTGGTTACTATTAAATTGCTCACTCTCACATCAAATAAGCCGACATAGTGGAGATGTGTGGGCCACGCAGAATTGCATCACGCAGGATTGGTGTCACGCTCTATATAACTTACAGGACCAGAACCAATGGTGGCTTCATTATCCCCAACAATTCTATTGAAATTTTATGTAAAGGGCATTGTGTTGTGAAACCTTGGCTAATGTAAATACTCTTTTACACCTTTCCCCTCTTTAAGTATGCATTCTGCCTTCTCCTAGCACATTCTATCTTAAAATATTTCAACTGCAGATGTTTAAACTTGGCGCATATTACCCAGTTTCAAATTAAAGTTAGGTTACCCACGATTGTTCAACCTACTAAAGTAATTTCGCACCAGTTATAATACTTGCTGTATATTTAATATAATGTAATACTTGCCTACACTATATCATCGTAAACCGATAACGCTTACGTAGATTCGACACCGATTGATTGTATTGGGTTTTTCGTGCATTACACTCATTCCACCTCTTCGTTCGTCTAACAGACATAGAGTGCAGACGTTAGCAAATAAATAATTTTAAAATAATAGTTCGAAAAATTTTACTGGTCGAAATTTTAATTACATTTTTTCAAAATCGATATATATATATATATATAATATATGCTGGATTTATATACACACTAGACAATATTTTGTTCTCAGAAAATTGATCGGTATTATATATATATATATATATATATATATATATATATATATATATATCATTTCATGTAGATTTAAAACGTGAACAAAATAAATGGAACTTGTACAACGTTCTGGTAAACAATTATCTTCAAAATTTGTACTAACTTACACACACTCATATATATATATGAGTATATCATATATATATATGAGTGTGTGTAAGTTAGTACAAATTTTGAAGATAATTGTTTACCAGAACGTTGTACAAGTTCCGTTTATTTTGTTCACGTTTTAAACCTACATGAAATGATGCCCACATGTGTTTTTACGATTTGGACATAAACTACATTTAGTAATAAATTTACTAAAAAACATAATTGTTAAAAATAGATTTCAAACCCGATTAGATAACACATTTTAACAAAATATAGCATAAAAATTAGATTTTATTATACCTTGATTATGATTGGAGAAAAACTCTCTTAAAATTTCAACATGGTGTTAAAACGAGTTTTCTGTGATATATTTGAGTAGAAAATCAAACTAATTTTTCCGTAGAACAAAATTATTTATAAACAAATTAAAATTTTCTAGGTTTAGTTTTGTTAATTAAATAAGTTCGGAGATTAGAACACTATCGGTCTAAAGTATATAAACTGATTATGAAATGTGCTCTCCCAAATATAACTGGAAATGTTTAATAAATTGAATTTATACATTCACAAGTTAAGAACAAGATTAGCTATGATGTCATGAACCAATAACCACTGTAAATTACAACGTTGTTGACAAACGTGAAAAGGTTTGGTCCTCTCGGAGTCGGAGGAATGCGCCATGCGACGGAAGTGTTGGCTTGTTTAGCATACAATACAAATTGTATCTAACCTCCCACCACTACGGTCGAGAATATAATTAAGCCTTATAAGGATACGCCCTTTTACAATATTTGTCCATCACAATAGTCTTGTCGACAGCTTTAAACTGAGTAATCGTAACATACATGTTTGTCGTCATCATTAGATACGTTCGTTTTGAGTGGAATACGGAATCCAGTTGAAATAATACGTTAATATATATATATATATATATATAGAGAGAGAGAGAGAGAGAGAGAGAGAGAGAGAGAGAGAGAGAGAGAGAGAGAGAGAGAGAGAGAGAGAGAGAGAGAGAGAGAGAGAGAGAGAGAGAGAGAGAGAGAGAGAGAGAGAGAGAGAGAGAGAGAGAGAGAGAGAGGGGAGAGGAGGGAGAGAGAGAGAGAGAGCTTGATTTGTGAGATAATATTAGATAGCTAGATAAAACTAGAACACTAGATCTCACAAAAATTACGTTTACTTAATCAATCGCGTTTCAACGACAAAGTCGCCATCCTCAGTGATACATGAACTACAATACAATGAAGTACAAAAGTTCGTGTATCACTGAGGAAGGCGACGTTGTCGTTTAAACGCGTTTGTTTAAGTAAAAGTAATTTTTTGTGAGAAATTGACTACGTTAATACTCTGATATTATTTATCCTCCAGTATAACCAATGTTACAAAGACTGCAATGTGAAAAGGGAAATAAAAAAATAATAAAGTCAAACTTATTACAGTAAAAATTGGAAAAAGAAAAATGTCTGCATATTTAAAAAATATTTTACATTTAATAAATATACAATGTAGTAATAAATGGATTTCTTTTTTTCATTTACTTATCTTACAATCTGATAATAAATTGAACTAATCCTAAATTTACTGTTTTTTACATACTTAAAACACTTTTTAGTAAAACTCAAAACACATATAATTGGACGCGAACAGGCAAATTTTAATGTCGGCCTTTTTTTTCGAATATCCACGAAAGAAATTATATTTATAAATATATTAACGAAAACGTAGTTAAAATTACGCCGATTTAGATTTTAAAAAAATGTAATTCCGTCTTTCTGTCCTTATTTAGGTTTCTGCAAGTAAAGCTTCACTCATGAAGATTATAAATCAAAGTAAAACATGAGAAATTCTTTTAGGATAAAAAAAGGTAAAGGGCGAGATTGTGTTATTTGTTTGCATCGTAAAAATTCTTATGAGACGGAGATGCTTGCAATGAGGATACCGACTTTACAAATGACGTAACTAAGGACCCATAACTTGTCAGATAAAAGCTAAGAAAGAGGCTTGAAAGAGTTATCAACGAAGAACATTTGAGAAGGGAAGGACAACAATTATAAAGTATAGACCATCAAGAAGAGAACGAATGGATTCCCACAAAACTCTTAGAAATAACAACAGTAATAGTAAGTATACTGGTTCTGTATTGAAATAAGTAAGTAAGTATTTGAGAACAGCTGAAAAGGTTGGCCTGAAAATGCAACCGATGGAGATTTCTTTCGTTGCAGCCCTTGAGGAATTAAGGAAATAATTCAAAATTTCTTTTATTTCGAAAGACCCTACGTTATTCTTTTCTGTATTTGGTAAAGAGTTCAGGATTTGTTAATTAAAATAAATGCATTTTAGAATTCCTGTTTCTAACACCTTTTTCCACAATATTACCAAGAGAAATCTCAAAGCACAACTTAAAATATTTTCGTAGTTAGTTTTGGAAGGGTTCTAATTTCGTTTTTGTATCAAAATCATCATGATGGCGTGTATACTATCGCGTGAATAAGTTTCAGACCTAAAACAAATCATCTGACGGGGGGGGGGCGCGTGCACGCACACGAAATATTTTAACGATGACTGTATCTCAATTCCAAAAACTAATTAAAACTTTCAATTGTAAGTGTTTTGTTGTTGTATCTTCTTATCTATTATTAGTTTGGTACAAAAACAGAAAATATTCTACATGGGTAACTTTTTTTATGTAACAGAAGTCAAAAATTAAAACAATCTTCCCTTTATTTATATTAAAAAAAATAACACCACTTCATCATTATAACAAAAACAACACTTCATAATTAAGTATTTTATTAAAATCTTCTGCCTTTCAGCGGCCACTTTTTGTTCTTTGGGTTTTTGAATTATTTGTATGTGTTAACAAAAATATTTTTTTATGCTTCCAACACAAGTTTCAACCTCATGAATTAAAATTTCTATTCTATTAGTTAAAATACAAAATTGTGGATTTTTATTTAAGTTTTTTTTTTTTTAAAGTAAATAGAATTATTGTTACAAATGTATACATCATTTTATTTTTGTTGTATTTTTATGAATAACTATGAAATTAAATATATATGAAACATAAACAAAAAACTATTATACAACAGGTAAACTTAAAATATAAAATTCATACTTGATCTTTTGTTGTTATTGTCTTGTGCACTGTAGTGCAGGATTGCCATATGTCTATGTATTAATACAATATATGATCTATATTAAAAACGTAATTACAATTTTATCGAAACATAATTGTTTTTAGGCATCTAGATGATTTATCGTCAGTGAAAAAATAAATAGCTCGATTAAGTAATGTAGGCCATTAAGAGTATTTTAATTTTATTGTTATATTAATTCTATACTAATAATAATCTGAATTGTTAGTAATTGAAATTAATCTTCTAAACAGAAGAAATCTAACCACAGAAAAATTCACTCCTGCCAGTATACAATATAAAACCAAACTAAATATTAATTTCATATATTATTTACATCTAAGTAAATTATATACATGGCATATTATATAATGTAAACCAAACTACATTAGTAATTTATAATTCCAGCCGAGTGGACTAACTGCTGAACCAAGAGATCCAAATTTGGTAATCTTAATTATCCATCGTCTAATTATTCATACAAACAATAAGGTTCGCCCATTACCTCATAAACAGAGCCGATAAATTTGGTCTCTTGATTCAATTCCTTGACACAGGCCGCAGCACAAATCACGCGAGTGTTCTTCTGTTGGTAAGTTTACTCAAATCAATTGTAATACTAATTCGGTTCATTACAAATATAATATATTCCAAGTATCATAGAATTATATACAAGATTTGATACCGTTTTATAAAAATCTTTGTTTGTAGTTTAAAAATGTGTTAATAAATAAACTGCTTAAATATACTTATTATTCGTGAAAACTTTAAAAGTTATTTTTTCTCATGGTTCAAACGAATGATCAATTTCTGTTTAGGTTTGCCAAAATTGTATGAGGAACAAACCTAAAATAATTGACAAAAATTGTCCACCATATGTCCATTTTGGTAATCCATTACACAGTCTACAATTTATTTAGTTACAATGCAAACAATAAACAATATTATTATTATCTGTGGATATAATTACGATATTTTTATGAAGAACCACTGTAACATAAGCAGAACCCTATATTGTTAAACATTCAATTAAAGTCAGATTTAAAAATTGTTGTCAAACATTGGTTGCAGTACAGTATAACAAACACACAGAACACAATTCTCACAAAAAATACGACCAAGTATCAGAGGCGTTTCAACGACAAGGTCGTCCTCTTCGGTGTTAAACGAGCTACACCAATCAAACTATAACTGATTACTACTGATTATTACTATTGGTTCCAGTGATCCTTCAAATTGAGGCGTTCTTTACCTTCTTTACCACAAACATATCAATACTTTTAAATTATTTGGAAGGGAAATTTCTCTTTGGGAACTCAATTTAATTAAAAAGAAATTTGTTAAAGCGACACTAATAAAATATAGGTACGCAAATTTACAGCAATAATTAATAATATATAACAATAATAATGAAAATTTTCATTAACAGTTTTCTTAATAATACATAAATACAAAAACAAATACAAGAGAACTAAAAAAACGTAATAATATATACACATCAAATGAAATAAAAATAACTTTTTAACAAAATAGTATAAATTATAAAATCTAAATAAATTTAAATTTGACTCTCCAGATCAACAATAGGAATAAATAAATAGTAATAACAAATAATATGTAGCAAAATATTGGTGATTACACACTAGTCATATAATATTAGCTGTAGTTTCCCATTACCTGTATAAGAAGAAAGTGTTAAATAAGGTGATATAATGTACGGACTTGTCGTATCGAGTAACAGGACTGAATTAATCGTTTATAGAATATCAGGTAAGTTTCTGAATGTGACGTTCCCGGAATCCCGGGAAGGTCTACTGAATAACTTCAACCGCAACACTAATTTTATATAGAGCGGTGTGTCAGAATATACTATCGGCTAGGACACCTCTCTTATAATCGCAATGTCTAAATCTAGGACCTACAATTTAATTTATTTATTTATTTACAGATATTGCTTGGAGTGGTGTTTGGCTAGACCGGGTTTAATGAATATGACTTTAAACGGGTGTCGGCCAACCCCATTTCCTGGGTCGAGCCTAGTTTAGGTTAAAACCATCCACCATCCCCCGCAAATTGAGTGGTGTTTTTCCTGCCATAGAACACTAGTCATCTCAGTTGGAAGCAGAACTCAGCACAGTTGTAAGCAGATAGGTTTACCATCCACTTTTCCCTATTTCCTGTCTACCGATGCCGTTTTGGTAACAATTTTCAAAATTTCCCAATGCCCAATAACAGGTTTTTTACAATGTCCACCCATAGTTATATCGCGTACACTTAGACCACATGTTAGTAAATTCGTCATTTTTGTCCATATTTACTCTAATATTGCACACAACTTTTTGTTTTCCTGTCTTGAAAATTATGTACTCGCATCGTACCTTTATGTTGGCTCAGTAAATTTGGTAAGCCTTATATAAAGTGTAAATTAAGTGAGTATATGAATATAGATACACATAATGTGAAATTTTCGGAACCACATGTGTAAGTTCAAAATTATTCTATTCTAACTTTTAAAAAATAGGTCAGTTGAATTTACGTTATTCTTTTTCTCTAAATCATATATTCCTTCTATGATTAATTTTTTGTTCACATTTTTAATATGAAGTTTTTGCACTTTAAAATATTTGGTAGGTTTTGGATCTTGAAATAAGTTTACGGTGTTTTCAGACTACCTTCAACTACCGTCATTTTGGATTGTCAACTTTTACGGAAATCTGTTAAAGTTTTTGTTTCTGATATCAATAACACAATGATAGTATTTTACTATTCATTTTGTTTTGTATTATTTATTATTCTTATTTGTTGTATTATCATTATTTTCACCAAATGAACCAAGGAGGTTTATGTGGATCTAACAACTGAAGATGTTTACTTATATTAGATTGTATTTAGTAGTTTGTATGGACTCCATAGGATTATTGTGGTTATCTTGATTAAATAAAATGTTGGAGTGAATATTACGTTTTCTTTCATTAGTTAAATGAATTTTCCACAAGTGTTACTCATATCATGTATATAAATACCATTATTGTTACTTTTAATTGCATGGTTCCTTGTGTAGAGTTATACAGTGAAAAACAACTTATAATACAATTAAATCTGATAGATGTTCAATTGGAGAAAATTTTGAAGGCAAAATTATTGTATTTATTGGAGTTTATGTCTTGGAAGAAGTACAAGAATATTGTACAAGAATAGTACAAGATTATTGTATGTGCTGTTAGAAGAACTCAACATAATACACACCGATACACACACTCAACCGTTAATCAACACACGATGGCCCCCTAAAACTGGCTTTCTCCGGCAGAGAGGTACCTAATTTTCCTACACGTTGGTTAAGAATATTTGAAAAATAAATTCTGTTTATTTAAGTTTATATTATACATTTTTGATTGATATAAAATATGAAGGAAAATAATTTGTTATTATTAGTTAGTAAACCCGCAGTGGGTACATGTATTGATAATGTTGTAGCTATCGCACAACGACCCCGTAGTCCAACATCACAAGGAAGTGAGGAATCGTCTGACGTGAAGATATGTTTTCGTATTGCCGAGTGCCGAGAAACGGCTGTTTAGGAAAAAGCTGTTTGAACAGCACTGAGGATCATAGCAGCATTCTTGTAGTCTAGTTTTTGTGCACATCTTTGTACTAGAACTAGGTACAATATCCATCGCTATGTGGCTATATCTAATTGGTACGCTCTGTGATTCTGTACACATTGTTCATAGTTCATTTACAATCGACTGAAGACGAAGTCAGGAATTGTAACAAATAAACACAACAAGAGAGGATAAGCCAAAACTACATAAACAAAAATATTGTATTACACCTAACCACATAACTAATCAGAAAAATAATTTTACGTAGTCTTATAAAACAATTTAGCTCGGTAGGTATCAGGGAAAAGTGAACAAATGAAACATCATAGACACGATTTTTATTATATATATATATATATATATATATATATTTAATTCATTTATTATATTTAAATATAACCTGAACTTGATGACACTAAGCAGACATTATTTGATGATATCCAGTTTTAATGACGACGATCAAAGGTCGTTAACGTTTTTCTTTTTAAATTATTTCTGAACTGTAATTTGATTTAATTGAAACTTAGCACAATAATTTACGTCATTAATCTATGTCAAATTTTATCGAAATTACTAAAGCCGATTTTGATGAATTAAGTCTTTTATAACAACTTCACAGACCCTTCTTTCCTAGAAATGTTTAAGGAGTTGGCTACCAATACTTTAGTTTGTGTCCTCAGGCGTTACATTTTAACCAAATTTGAACAAAATCGTTGCTAAATGATTTTAAAACGTCTCACAATATGGCGAACATAACCTCATAAACTAAATTTGATCGGGTCAATATTTTGGTCTGTAGAACACTACACAAATGGTAGATAAAGAGACATTATTCCAAAAACCAATTGTTTGTGCTTTAGGGGCCCCAAATTTATATTTCAGCGAACAACTGACATTGATTTTGTTTACTCATCACACAACTTTTTTGTACTACGTGTATTAGAAATACACTTCCTCTAAAGTAGAAAGATTTCCGCGAAATTTAAATAAAAAATGAGAAGGAGCTTATATCTGAAGTTTTAACCAATTTAGTCATATTCAATTTCATCAAATTAACCAACGTTTTTATCCAACTATTTTGGTTATTATTTGTACTATGTTAATCTTTATTATTTACAGAGTTAACTTTATATCGATTTTACATCTCGATCTTGAATGGTGTTTGGTTGACAATTTTAGCGAGTAGAGAGCCCCAGTGGGGAAGTTCAAGAGATGTTATCTAAAACGTTTGGTTGTCAGTGTTATTGAACAGAACATTTCTTGAATTTCCCAACTGTACAATGCGGTTCCTAATTACAAAAAACTTTAAACTTTACTTAGATAATACACAGTTTAGTTGGAAAATAAAAGTTAAGTATAATATTTCAAATATTTACATAATTTTGAATATTGAAGATGTGTTTGTAGACTACTAGTCTGCAGTACAGAATGTTCAGACTTGACCGAGCAAAACGAGTGTGTTTCCAAGTTATTACGTTCACTCGTTGTTAAATTTAGGATTAAGTTTCTTTCCAAGTTGGACGAACTATGTAAGAGCTTACTTTATTTTAAATTTTATTTTCAGTTTTCAAATAAATGGCGATGATTCAAAACAGTACAAGCATGGACGGAAGTATTAACATAATGATTTGAATGAAACATAATAAGTCCAACATAAAAAATGAAATTAAAACTGTCTTCTATAACTTCTACATAGAAAGTTATCAGACCATAAAGTAAAAAATTGCTTCTTTATTATTTCATTTTGTATATTTCATTTGTATGAATTAAAGTCATTTTCGAGTTTATAGAGTTACAAAAATATGACATCAGTCATTATCTAACTAAGTTACACTTTTTGTTTGCTGTGATTTTATCAAAGACTTAACCTAACCTAACTTTCATGTAACATGCATAAGTGGATTAGAAAAATATATAAACAGTAATCGGATTGTTTACACTTCCAAAAAGGAGCGTGGTTTACTGTTTTACAGAACTACTCGCTATAAGTGTAAAACATTTCCTAACTATAGATTACAATTAAAAACAAATCAAACTTTCAAGGTACCCAAAACTTTTCACTGTGTTTTTGGTTCATTGTCAAACACTTATGATTATTTACTTACACGTATAAAATGTAATTTATTTAACATTATGCTACGTACTTACAACTATCTCTATAATGATTTCCTAGCGTTAGAAAGTAATGAATGGATTGTTGTACTCACCGGTACCATTATAGGAGTTGTCTCACTCGCAGCAGCCACCATGCCTTGGCGAGCTTAAGAGTTCACCTGAAAACAAACCAATACAAATATTAGTTGGATAATTAAGCTGTTTTCTTTTAATTCGGACCTGTAGGGCGGGAGGGTTCTAAGAAAACTCTATCGTCAGAAAACTAAATTTGTCGCACTTATATTGTCTAATCTATACAATATAATTTTTTTTTTTACAATTTAACTAGAGATTTCATGTCTGTAACTAAAATGTTGGGTAGGGGGTGTGCAGTGGTGAGGGGGGTAATGTAGTACTTGCAGGTGAACACTAAAAACGCCGTACTGTGTTTGAGCACTGTAACTTTGTATTGCAAATAGATAAGACACCTCGTAAGTTTGTTGTTATTAAGCTATTATTAAGGATTAGGTTATATAGATTAAGCTTGAATTATACTAAGTTTCCATAGTAGTTAACAGAGACTAAACAATTATTGTTGTGACAATATGTAAAAAGATTGGAAACAGCTGTGGTTACAAGCATCCAACACGTCACGAATCAGTAGAAGATAAACCAAGGCTTGAGATTAGGGGCGGATTGGACGTTGGCAGTGAAACTACCTGAAAAAACGAGAAGGTCGAAAGTTGCCAGGGTGGTGTCGACATCATAATAATAAGTGTTCTTGTGATAAATTTAAAACATTTTGGGTGAATTGTTCACGTAATTTACAAAGTTAAACTTACAACAATAATTACTCTCTTTTTACTAATTTACATGGTGGGTTAAAATGGGAGGGGATGGTACTTACAAACCAAAAAAAACACCAATCCTCGTAGTTACCTCTGAACTGAGTTACACAACAAACTTTTCATACATTTAATTATTCAAGTACTACCAATGTCAGAAGATTCGATGTCATTCATAACACAAGAGAGTGGACAAGGTCGTACAGTGGGAGGGTCTCAAAGAGTTTTGTAGGACTAGCTCAAGGTCAGCGGTCACAGTTGTTTTATTCGCTAACTTTTCGCGCCACAACTTCTTCTCGAGCCGGAGTCCACGATGACGAAACAACATTCGTAACCTTCAAGTTAAAGCCATTCTCCAGAATTATGTACAAGTTTGTGTTCAGTTGTGCTACGTAATTCAATTTTAAATTAGGTAATGATGACCGAAAGGTTTTTTTTTTCTTTAAGGAAGAAGGAAAACAAAATTCAATTTTAAAAAATCATTCAAGTTAACATTGGCTATGTAAAGCAGAAATAGATATATGAATGAAGTACCATAATAAATACTTAATACGACAACTGCTCTAGATTCTAAACGTCTAAACGTAAAAGCTAACCAATCACCAAGGTTACTCAAGGTCATTTGTAAATCGTCTCAAGTCAAGCATGTTGAATAATTTTTGTTTGCCTTCGTATTCACAATAACTTAAAAAATGTCCGTCTCTATTATAAAATATTTCCCACAATAACTGGCGAACGAAATATGTGTATTATGAATACCTAAAAAAAATCCTTAATTTATTGCATGAAAATGATCTTTCCAAAAAAAAGACTTACAATTGTCATAGGCTAATGTTATTCTAGTAGTAGTAGTAATGAATATGTATACCATAAATAAAAATGATAATATTTTATAAATACATTAGTTTCCGGATTCATTTTAATAACTTGATTACGACCGTGACAGCCTTCGTTTTTTCATTTTTCAAACATAAATAATAGAGAAAAAGTAATATAACAGGTAAAAAAAAGTAATTCTCCTGACCCCAAAAAAAAGTATTATTTTAAATAGTGTCTACTATCTGTTGGTACTCTCCGTGCATTGTCCAAGAGCACAAACAAAGGAGGCTAATACGTGATATTTTGCATATTTTGGATACATCTCGAAGCTTTTTTGTTTCGATAACTTAAAATTATAAATTAAATTTTTAATTAACCGTAAGTAGACAACTAAAAATGACTATAGATATTTTACAGGTAATTACTATTTTCTCAAAAACTAATCAATCTTTACTAAAAAGTTTACTGTCCCAAACAAAACGTTTTGGTAGTAATCTATCCAAAAACAAAATTTTCGTTCACTCAAGTAAACCAAACAAAAAAAGCTTGCATAGATCATAAAAACGACATAACTTTTTTAAATCGATTACACCGATTTGTTAAAAATGTCTGTAAAATGTGAAGATTTATCACCTAGCAAAATATTAAATGTTGAGCTTGACTTATGAGAAAAATTATACATTATAACAAACAGACAGAACACAATTCCCACAAAAAATACGCCTAAGTATCAGACACGTTTCAACGACAAGGTCGTCCTCTTCAGTGATACACGAGCTACACCAATCAAACTATAACTCCAAGTTTAATTTTGATTGAGTTATAGTTTGATTGGTGTAGCTCGTGTATTACTGAAGAGGACGACCTTGTCGTTGAAACGCGTCTGATACTTAGGCGTATTTTTTGCGAGAATTGTGTTCTGTGTGTTTGTTATACTACCTAACAAAATCACAAGTAAAAGAAAATTAAGGTTAAAAAATAATAAAATGTTTATTTTATTTTATTAATAATAAAATCACAATACATCGATAAAGGTGACCTTATCAATACGTGTTTCACAAAAGAAATATACAGGATAAAAGCATTTTATAATTTTCACTTCTCACAGTTAAGTGGTATAGACACATTTTTGGGGAGAATTTTACAAAAATTATTATTGGTATTTGGTTTTTACACTAAAGAATGTACTGTTATTATGTTAAATTAAGCTGTTATATTTGTTTACAACAAAGGGAGGAAGCTATGATTTAATTTATAACATGATACTGAATTCTAGACAGTATCATGGAAAAGGATAAACTAATATTAAAAAAAAATAAAATCTGGGTAGATTTAACTCATCGAGGGGGAAGATGTTTTGGTGAGTCAAAATAAAATTACAACTAATACCCCCCGCCTCATATTTGATATTAGCTGCAAACACAATATTATATTTTCTAACGAACGGTACACCAATGAAATTGTATTAGTAAGTAAAAGGAGTAAGGGTTGTAAAGACCACAAAGTCCTCTTCCGTCCACTTCAACAAAACTTCTACAATGAGGGGTTGTAAAGACGAAGTTTTAATGACCTTTTTTAACGAGTGTATCATAAGTCATTGAACGTTTTCTCATATAATAATTTCTTTCAGACAATCCAGTAAAATAATTTAAAAACATACTAAAATTAATTTCCTTACTTTACAAGTCAAGTTGAAGCCTTTCTGGGTTGCTGATTATCACTTTTAAGTCGTTTCTAACAACAGATACATTTTTATTTAATTATCTAAATACTTTTGTTTACGTGTATACATTATTTTATTTTTCATAAAAAAATAATAAATAAGTCCAAATCAGTACTATTAGGTGATCACTGCACAACACGATGATTTAACCCTATTTTATACTCTGCATATAACCTCCAGATTTAATTGGCTCAGTACTATATCAGTAGATAATGTTTCTTTGTTGTCTATCATCATAGTTTGGAGAGTCTGTGATAAGTCTAATACAGTCCCACGATCTTCAAAATTTTAGTCAACAAATATTTTTATCTTTATAGCACTGCAATTTTAAAATAATTTCGCCGTTTTTCAATAACGGCAATTACATCATGTTTATAATAGGTGTTACAATCTATACCACGTCTTCTGTAGTCAACACATTCTCTTACAATTTACAACAATTACAAACCAACATTAAAGATAATCTTAAAAACAGCAAAATTATATCACACTACCAACTTAACAATATCTATCATACTACTAGCATTGCCAATATTACATAATCAAACCATGACCAAAATGAAAATAAGTAATGTTATTTCTACCATGCAATGTTGTTTCCCACACTAAGATTCATACTGCTATTTAGTTTCATCTCAATTGTTAATCTCATCCAGATGTTAATATCAACTTACAAGATTAGAAAATATACGTATTGTCAATATTTGATGCCATGATGTTCTTGTCTAGAACCAGCATTCTTATTTTTCTACTAATTACTCCCCCCACCCCACCCAATCCTAAAAAAAAAAAACTTATGTAAAAGATGTGACCATGACAGACGTATTACGTGACTGAATGTACCACTCTAGTCTACGTTTCAGACCTTGACATTTGACAGGTACGAAAAGGTCGCATTTTACATCATCAACTAATTTATATTTATATTAGATTAAACTTGTCTTTATTATGTTATTAATATTATAATACACTATGCCGTATAGAATATAAACAAACTGTGAAAAAATTAACTTTCTCATAAGCTCATCCATACAACCAAATACCAACTAAAAATAATATTTGTCATCCTACTAAAACATGTCTTCTACACTAGTTTTCATTAACGAGTTTTCTCTTTGTATTTCATAATGGGAGACATATTAGAATAGAAAGATCCCCCTATAAAGGTTTTGACATTAAATTTAATCAAATTATTTATTGAAATTAGGTGTTTATTTCTTTTTACTTTCTCACTTATACTCAGCGTAGAAAATGTTATGTGATGAGTAAACTAATCGATGGTCAAAGTTTAAGCGTAAATATCCGTTTTAAGGTACACTGAGTCTCCATAACTCCGATTTCTATGAAGTTTGGTATGAGGGCATATATTGTCCATATTCTGAGTCGTTTTATACACTCACCCATCGATAACTCATCAGAATTTAGGGGTAACTGTCATAAGACCAAAACAAAAATTTCATTGTTTTGAAATTGACTCTAGAGATTTTGATAAAATAAAGCCTCCAAGTACATAAACTAAACTTGACCGTTATCTCAAGTATATCAGTTCGAGATTAAAAAGTAAACATTTTTTAAACGCAAATAAACGCTTAATTTCTCAAAATCAATCCAATCTATATCGTTCACATTTAGGTAAAATTTCGATATTTTTGACGCAAATTAGCGTGCCAAATTGAAACTAAAAGAAAATTACAGTTTAATAATAATTGACAAAAACGAAAATTAACCTTAATCGCCGTCAATAAAAACAAAATTTCAATAACATTCGATGTACACACAAAAGCAAGCGCAGCAAGCTCTTAATCTATTTCATAAAATATTTTCAAAGAAAAATATATTTTATTTCACGAAAACTTGATAAAGAACCTTAATAAACCAACTTCAGAACATAAAAAATACAAGGTCAATAAACTCGGTAATATTTTTTTTTTCTTTCTAGAGACTAAATAGAATAGGTATATCTTTCTGGAGGTGGCTATTTGGTATATTTTGTTAGTATTTAGTTTTGTAAATTAGTATGTAAGAAAGTTACTACAATATATTTTTCACTCTTTACTCTTAATTTATGTTTCTCGTGTAGCAATTTTCAATAATAAAAAAAAGTTCCGCTAAAACTTATTACTTGTATATTTGTTTTGTTAATTTTTGTAATATGTAAAATGTTGACCAATATTTGAATGTTTGCTATCTAATGTTAGCACATATGTAATATTTGCTATACATTTCAATTGGGGGGATCGATATAATTACAAAAATAAAACTTAAGACTATAATACATGTCCCTGTTATTTACCTGTAGATCTTTATTGGCTCTGGAGTTGTTTCTATTGTCATATACACACTTTCAACAATAGTTTAACGCGACATTTAGAATGCACATGTTTGGAAGTTTTATAAAACTAAAAGGCCAACTACTGTTTAAGTCTTTTATAAGTACGTGGATATTACACTAAAATTATTCCATTTATAGTTTGTAAAACTAAGGATGGCGGCTGGCGATAGATCGTCTCGCTAACCACACGCAGCTTCCACTCATAACTGCCCTGGATTCACCTACTGAAGTTATTGCAAAATCTTTTTTTCTACCTTACAAGTTAGAGAAAATTTTTTTTGTTTTGTTTCTTAATTGTGCTCAAAATTTTAAGAAAAATTATAGTAATCAATTTCAAGCAATCGCTTTCCTTACTTGTCTTCTAAGGAGATGATTACACTGCTGTCGTCAACCTCATTAGTTAAAATGTTGTGGTAGTCATAGTCCACATTATGTTCCATTAGTGATACATACATCCAAATATGAGTAGAAGAATTAAAATGACATAACTCACTAAAGAACAACACTATATGTTACCTAATTACAGATATGTTTGCTATTATATAAGCGCATCACAAATTTATGTGTGTTTCCCTAATTTAAAATTGCATGGTGAAACGAAATTTAATTAAATTCCTAGTACCTTTTATTTTTCAACTGTTTAAGTCTATTAGTCTAAAGTTTATAGAATTTAGCCATTTAGAGCTTCATTTTTGTGCAGCTTAATGGATTACGTTTATTTGTAATAATTTAATATTTGTGGGTTGTGTTTTTTAAAAATCATACCAATATTTTATATTTTTAATGTTATTTTAATGTCAAAATTCTAATAGATCACGATTTTGTTTTTTCTTTCTGATATTGTATTGACAGATTGTTACTTCATAAGTGATTTCAGTTTAAAAAAAAAGGAAACAGTGTATAGTTTTTAGTGCTTTGTTTTTTTTTTTTGTTGATTCTGTATTGACACTTCATAAGAGGTTTCAGTTTTTAAATAAAAAGGAAACAGTGTATAGTTTTTAGTGTTTTGTTTTTGTTGATACTGTATTGACAGATTGTTATTTCATAGGAAGTTTCAGTTTAAAGAAAAAAGGAAACAGTGTATAGTTTTTACTGCTTTGTTTTTTGCAAAGTCTGTACATAATTATGTTTTTTTCTGAATATATTTTAAGTTAAGACATGTTAGATGTATATATTTCAAGTTAGGGCATCTTAGATATCTGTTTATGTAATTATTCAATACGATCAATCATATGATAATTATATTTCAAAAATTTGTCTTTATTATTTTACTTTTCTTTTATTCACATTATTTCTCCTTTTTAACAATAACTGGTTTGAAGTTGTTTTTAATAAAAATTCATAAACATTCACATTCACTAGGTATTACTGAACAATTAAGAAAGTTGTCTTTGTAACAAAAACGTTTACAAGTTTGCAGTAAGTCAGTCAATAATTAGACAGGTTGTCTGGGGCAGGACTTCTGTGAGTGTGCGTGCGTAATAGAGGTAACCAGCCGTGTTCGTTCGTTTACTATAGCCTATAATTTAACCAATAATTATAAATAATTCTATATGACATACGTTTATGAGGACTATGATAAAGTATACTTCGACTATATTTAGTAAACTCTTAAACAATTCTGCGAGTTTTAAAATTTGTTTGCTAATTAAATACGCCGATATAACTTTATAAAAGTTTCAATGAACCAGGTTCAACTGTTTTAAAGAACTAAGCGTATACGTAAAAGCTATTTTCATTATACCTTTTTTTTATACTCCCCAGTGGGGTTGTATTGAGATTTAACCAATGTATTTGCAAATTACATACGTATTACGTTGTAATAAGGTGTTCGAAGTGTCGTCCTTCATAGTCAATAGATTAATTTACACATAATAATGACTCGAATTTGCCCCTAATCACAATCACTAGAAACTTTAAAATAAAACACAATTATCTGATTAATTGTTCTTTATTTAATATTTCCACTAAATGCCCTGATGTACGTTTCGATAACATGGTTATCATCATCGGAAGGTCTTGCTTATAAACTAATTCTAAACTTACATATCTACTAATGAATAAAAATTAAACCTTAAACTATAATAACCTGTAACCGCAGTGCTCAACAAGATTGTATCTAATTTACTCATGTACATTGCTTTAAATACACAATCTTCCAAAGTTGTCTATGATATGGATATGCCTCTCTTTCGTTGATTGTTTCCCTTGGTGATTCTTGTACACAGTTTTCGTCCCGAGATTTAGTAGTCTGGGAAATGATCCGTTCTTCAAAGTACCGACATGAAGACTCGAGACGTGTAGGCTACACGATAGTTTCTGTAGTAGTTTTTGTTCTTTTTGAAACTAGATATTATTAATTTCAGTTTCATTCTGTTGGCAAATAAATAAATAGACAATATCCGAGCAATATCTCTGCAAGTTGATAATATCTTCGAAATATTAATTCTTCCATACATTTTCGTTAAATATGCTCTAATATAGCCTGTGAATTCTCGTGCGATAAAATCTTGTTTCAGAATTATTTTGAAGGTAGCAAACCTCAATTATATATTAACGCATTCATCAAGCGCCTATATTTAATTTTCCGCTAAGCAGTTGTGAAGTAGTTAACCCTTTTAGAGTGATCGGCAGACTTCAATAAATGATCGATGTTTACTTTGTACGGAAATCATATTAATTTCTTTTTTACACCCATGGAGAACTTATCAGACTGTTTTTATTTCTGTAATTTGTGTTAATTTATAACGACTTAAACGGGTTTCCCAACTACTTTTCAGAAATATCGGGACAATTTATCTTCCAACAGAACATAGTTTAACATTTCTTGGTACACTACTGTGCCATTGTTCTGAAATCTAATTATTAAGTACCTCACATTCTTACGATGTGGAACGACAATTTTGGGAAACATTTTACTAAAACTTTGCTTCAGAGTATCTGTGTATTTATCTTTTTCTTGTAAAGCGTTCTCAAACAAATCATACAATTCAGAAGTTCTTTATTGGGTGACATATTGACACGGTGAATATGAATACTGTATCACTTTAAACTATCTGTAATAGCAAAGAACCATTAACAGATTGCCCTATAATGTCTACACGTTCCTCATTTTAATATAGCAGAAGAATTTTTTGAAAGAACAATGTAAACACACTGCTCATGTGGTACTTTCACCAAGGAAATATACTATACGGACTTCTGATTTCCTTCTCACCATAATATAAAACAAGCTAACTTTATGAGTTATAGATACAACCACTATTCGATAAATTAATGTCATTTTACAACCAATCAAAGTTAAGTCTGATTGAATAATCCAAACAGTTGTAGGTTGCCAACTGATTAATTGAAATGACTGTTCTTCAATCCCACAAGAAATGTTTCAATTAAATAGTAATTCAAACAATAAACAAAAGAGGTACAGCCTTAATTAAAAGAACTCTGCTGGATGCCGCGAATTCTGCAAGACAGGAAACGGACAGTACAATCAAAGGACAAGAGTAACGCGCCTACACTCGGCACTAGGCGCACGCCAACATGGCGTCTTATTTCAACACACTCGGTCCAGATGGAATAAATTTTGCCATTGTAATTCTCAAGGTTATACTCTGAAATTTGCATAAAGTAATGTGTACGCACATAAAAAGTATTATGAACGAGCTGTTAGTCCTAAGTCGGAAGTAGTCAAATAAGTTAAGACGTCGTTCTCACAGGACAAAACGTAAAACGTGTTCTTGGTACACTTAGTGATATTTTACGTTCATGTTTCTGTCTGTATGAAACATTTTGATCTCTAGATTAGATATTTGGTAGTCCTAACTTCAATACCTGCAAATACTACTTCGAATTTGACCAATAAATTTCGCTTAAAATATCTCATATAAGCAAAAGTATATGTTTAAGTACTGAGTTTAAGTTGAGTATAGCTTAATAATGATAATTACAACAACAAAACTATGGTTTAAGGAATCCGAAATAGTTATTTTTGAAACATTGTACATACTGTGACATTTGTCATAGACATGTTTCTCATCGTCCAATACAACTACGATAACTGCAACAATAATTAAAATTAAAATTTAAAATTTTGAACGAAAAACTCATGTTCCTATTTAGAACCGTAGGCCTACTGAAATTCACGAAAGGAAAAAAAAAACAAATTAAAAATGACGGCCACTATAATAGATTTTGCTGCAATGCAACCGAATTAGATCTAAATTTGGGAATTAAAACTATTCATGCTATATATAATGGTAATAGTCTCAACTATCTATGAGATAAAAATAACAAAGTTATTGGCATAGTTGTAATTAAGCCCTCAGAACTACAATCCAGATTTAAATTGTTAAAGATACAATCAGGATACAGTCGCCACTAACACGGATAAACAGAGATTTGAGGGCTTTTCTATATATATACTACTGGTTAGGAGAGGATATTTCCATAATTTTTCAATTCAATTTTCGAATTTATAAAGACCCATAACTTTGAAACAATATACAGGATGATTTAAAAGAAGTTTCCACCTCTATTATTGAAAATAAGGAGACAGATTTTCAAATAATGTTTACTGGAAAGTTATTTACCCTTAGAAGGAACCTTAAAAAATATATGCACAAAATTGAAATTCATCACTTCCCCTTCTTCCAATTCCCAACTCAAACATCTTAATGGGTATCTATGGGTTGTGAAACAAATAAAAGGCTATTGATAATGATGAATTTACTTGGTAAAAAATAAAAATTGACCAATGCGTTCGTTCACTACCCATTTCTTTGTAATTGGTTTTTGAAAACCAAATTTAATGTATATAATAGAAAAAAATTCTCCCACATAAACATCAAACTTGAAGAAAGTTTGTTTTCAAAGTTTTCTAAATATCTTTCATGACTTAGTAAAAAGCAATTTAAATGCATCAGTAAACATACTTTTATTTTATTTTTTCTTCTAAAATACTTATATATTACTTCTCCAAAAGTTCCGGAATGGAAAAGTAATCAAGAATGAAAAACTGAAATCATAAAAATTTCTTCTGTTGTACAAAATTTTGAAGCCCCGGAGAGAACGAGCCCTCTACTACGCCAAGTCCCTCCCTCTAATATATAACATCCACATACCGATATAGCTTAGTCTTAATACAATTTCGAAAATCTTATAAAATTGCGGCAAATTACATGTGTTTTAGTCATAAACCTAGATACGAACAAATTGTGGAAACATAAATAATTAAATGTAGAAGTGAAAAATTGTATATTAAAAGGAGAAAATAATATGAATGTTTAGATTACACCTCATTTTAAAGGTCTTGTTTTATAAGCAACTTGCACAAACCTTGTTTCAATAAAATACTGTGGCAGATTAAAATCTCCAAAAAGGCCGTCTTACTTTATTCTTTAAAAAAAAAAACAGTAACAGAGAAACCAGTCAGCAATTTTGATGAAATTTAATCAGGGTTTGTTATTTCAGTGCTAACATTTCAAGATACAAATGTAAAAAATGTGTAAAATATGTTTTGGTCTTTCCTTATAATATATTAATGGAATTGATGTCGTTCATGAAGTCTTCTAAAAGTAGGCGTTTATAAAATCGAGCTGCAAAATGGAGGCAAATCAGAAATCGAATAACAGATGAAACCCTATCAATATCGAGAGAGAGAGAGAGAGAGAGAGAGAGAGAGAGAGAGAGAGAGAGAAAGAGAGAGAGAGAGAGAGAGAGAGAGAGAGAGAGAGAGAGAGAGAGAGAGAGAGAGAGAGAGAGAGAGAGAGAGAGAGAGAGAGAGAGAGAGAGAGAGAGAGAGAGAGAGAGAGAGAGAGAGAGAGAGAGAGAGAGAGAGAGAGAGAGAGAGAGAGAGAGAGAGAGAGAGAGACTCGCATGTTATGAAGGATTACTATTACAGATTTGCATACTATTGATCTGTGGAGGGAACATATTTTGAACAATTGCTCTAGAAATAACACAAGTAAAATTTATAATACACGTTATTATTTATGCAATTTTAGGCACGATAAAAAAATTCGTAACAAGAAACCAATATTTCTGGCATACTGAATATAATCTTAGCATTGAACTGTTAAATCGTATTTTTTCTGATTAACCTTTCTAAAAAAAAAAGATAAAAAATCAGTATATTTGAGTGAGTTAGCTACAGTACTTCTAATTTGTGCAACTTTTAAACAACACCAATAAAATTATATATCACTGGATGAACATTTATATTTGTAAATATTGATTTGCCTTTTAAAAAAACCAATTTTGAAGAAAATAGTAAATTAACCTCATATATCGAAAAAAAATACTTTTACCAGGCAAAAATTTGCAAGTTTGCAGAATTTTATCTTCCCGACTTTAAAATTTATTTAAACGTGTCAGTACTTTTTGATCACCAGGTATAAATACATCTAGAGAATATTATTAATCGATACGTCATTTTTTAAGAGGGAGGGGAAAAGTGTTTTATTTATTATTATGTATACCAAAACATTTACATAATGTCAGTAACCTTTCTTGTAGTGGTTTAAAGTATAATTATTTATTGGGTACAATTGAAATGACCTTGTCGATATAAACAGCTGGTCTTCATTCGCTACAAATGTTAGCTGTTGAACAACAGTATGGTTATTACCATTGTCAAGAATCTCAATTCTGTTTAACTCAACAGTTTTCCGTTGTTTGTTTTATAACAAAGTCGCTACAAGAAAAATATCAACAACAGTTCGCATTAAATTGGAACTAAGATTTTTTTTTTAATCAAATTAAGAAATCTTTACACTCGTACATATACACTGGCCGCTAGCTAGCGCCGAGATACTGACAGAAAGAAACTAGTGAACACTTTTTTAATTTTAATATATTCACATTTACGAGGCCAGTTAGTGCTTATCCTACGAATAAAGTGCTGAGATACACAAACTACTGGTTACTCTTGATCTCCAATAAAATTAATATTTCTTATTAAACCCAAGAAAAGAACTTTTGGGCATTACATTTAGAAGAAGTGGTTGTATTATATTGTATGATGGTTAAGTTCCATGATGGCGACCAACAATCAGTTTTTATTTGTCATGGACCTTATTTTTTTCAACCATTATTTTACTCTATACCGATACAATTTAAAGCTGAATCCTAAATCACAAACCTTTATTCTAAGTTGTATGGTCCTAGAGGATATACCGAATAATCCAGTTTCAGGAATTTTCTGAAATTTACAAAACCGATGGTAAAAAAATGTTTTTAATCAATCAGCTCAAATATTTTGTGAATGTAAAGGTTGATAAACCAGAACAATTAATTAAGTCTGGGAACATGACTTGCTGGAAGTTTAAATTCATTATGAAAACCTTCAGGACGTAATATCAAAGAGCGTCTCTTTTGATGTATTGTTTGATTTAATTTGTTTGTAGTTTTTCTGCAAACAACGGAAATGGTAAATGGTGGTCGGACACGGTCGGTTGCAAGGTCTTGCACGGCCTTGAGTTGTGTGACAGCATCGGAGTCGGAGCGGCAATGGTAACAACATCAGACTCGGAATGCAAAGTAACTTCATCTCACAAGCCATCGAGATACACATCTTAATGCAGATCTAAATCTCTGAAAGGAAAGGAGAATTTATTTAAAAGGTAACAGAAATGGCGGAGCATGATGGCGAAATAACTCACTTGTACGACACAGTTTCTTTGTACATTAAGACAACACAGCGAAAATCTAAATTAATTTAAATAACACTTCACTTTGCATATCAATATCATTTTATCAAATTATGTGATACAAAATTCCTGCTGTGACACTATGAACTGTTTTGTGCTTCATATACTAAACATTACCAGTATGCAAGTACTCTCCTACCTAATGCTTCACAAGGAAGATTATTTTCGTTCAAGTCTGCAATAATAACAAAAACGTTTTATGAAAAATATATTTATAATTTGTTTTCTCATGTTTTTGGACTATCGATTCAGATTTAAAATTGTTTCGCTATTTATGATGCTGGATGATACGAGTCATGGAAATATTTATTACCTAAACTAATTAATTACACATGATCAAAACTTCTTAATATTTGGTCATAAAATTGCTTAAAATCTCCTAGAGTGTTTAATAAATACACACGCGAGCACACGTATAACATATACATATATATTCAATTTATATTTGTTTATGTACATATAAAAATATAAAAAATCTAGGTTGTTTATTATTATATGAAGATTTTATATAATATTAAAATAGTTATTATATTTCAAGACTTGTTTAATATTTATATATGATTACACCAATAGATGAATCATATAAATGATAATAGTCAATAAATAATAGGCTGTTTAAAAATTGTACAGAAAAAATATGAATGAATTATACTCTTTTTTAATTACTTAAAACATTTCAATTTTCAAGAACATATATAAACACATTCCTACTTATTTTTCATAAACTTCGAAATCAAATATTTCGGCCAGTTTTACAAAGTTTTTTTTACCCGCTTCATTAATTAATTAACAAATTTCATGTTTGTATTAAAGTCCTAGAAGGTAACATTTAGGATTCAGTGTGTTTAGATTAATGTTTGAAGAGAGCGATATGTTGTCATTCTGAGATATTGTTGGTTTCTTTAAAGTAGTATAAAGAAACAAGTGTTTTGTTTATTTGTAACCGGTATAAAGAAAATACAACTTGTTGGATTAATTTGTTGAAACAAGTTATAAATGACATATTTTATTAGGTTTACAATTAATTACAACTGCCATAATTTTATTACTAATTAAAATTGTGTGACTCAAATAGAACTTGTACATTTGGTATTTAATATGTTAAATTTTAAACCAAATTTAGAATACACCACACTGCTTGCATGTGTGTAGATTATAAACACTGCATATGTTAAATAAATTTATCTGATCACTGCACAATCCCACTCTCTTCATAGATAAACAACAAATTACAAATGTAATCTCGTACCTGACCTCTCAATGAATTGTGATATTCGTATGGTTAAGATATCCAGCATTTGTATATATTCGAGGCTTGCTAGGACCGGGACACTGACACGAGCGAAGCGAGTACATAAAGAAACTGATATACACATTTATGAGGTTCAGAAAACACGTGTAACAACTGTTTTAAACAAACTTATGATATTGGGTAAAACCCCTTGATCTACCTGTACAATTTAATATTTCCTACAAAAGGACCATGCCCCAACTTTTGGTCACTACATTTATAGGATGTGTTTGTATTTCATTGTATGATGGAACTATGTAAGAACCATGGTGGTGTACATTAACTTACTAAATAAGATTTCATATTCTGAAGTCTATCAGCGAATTTCTATTATATAAATTGAAGCTAATTATGAAAAAATGAGACAATTAAATGCCCACCTATCCTACCTATTGGCCTAATTTTTTTTTTTTTTTTTTTTTTTTTTATTGATTTTTTATTACAACTGAGTAAGATGTACTCATCTAGTAATTTATTCCTCATAAATGAATAACGTTTGTAAGGGATATAACCCAATGGTTACTCCCTATCACTAATTGTCCATCAAATCAAATCCGAAGGCTTGGTTCTCTTCAGTCTTCTTCCAGTTACATCCAACATCCCTCGTAGCTCATGACGTTCGTGGTGCCTGATGCGCTGTCTGTGCTTCTCTGCCTGCTTTTTTATTTCATCTCTGACAGTATCTATTTTGAGGTCCCTATGTAAATCTTCATTTCTGATGAACCAGGGTGCGTTAACTATACATCTTAACACCTTATTTTGGAACACTTGGATTATATTTATATTTTTCTTATTAGTGCAGCCCCATAGCTGAATCCCATATGTCCACACTGGTCTCAGGACCTGCTTATATATCAACAGCTTATTATGGATTGGCAGTTGTGATTGTCTTCCAAGCAGCCAATACATTTTCCTGAACTTTAGATTCTTGTTTTTTCTTTTTGACATGTTCCTTCCATTTCAGCTTTACGTCAAGTGTCATTCCAAGGTACTTAGCCGAGTTGGCATGAGGAACCTGTTTAGAATTTATTATAATTGGAATACGATGTTCGTTCTTATTATTTGTAAAGTTAACATTGACTGATTTCTCTTCATTAAGACTAATGCGCCATTTTTTAGTCCATGTGCACACCTCATCAGCGACCCTCTGGAGTTTAATTACAGCTTCTTCGGTTTTCTTATCAGTCACTAAAATCGCCGTGTCATCAGCAAATGTACCTATGGTTGTATCATCTGGTGTAGGAATGTCCCTTGTGTACAATAAGTACAGGATAGGTCCCAACACACTACCCTGTGGCACCCCAGCAGATATTTTCTTCAGTCCTGAGTATTCGGCTTCATATTTCACTCGAAAGTGTCTATCAGATAGATATGACTTCAAAATAGTGTAGTACTGCTTTGGTAAATCTCTTTGCAATTTCCACACCAGTCCGTCATGCCATACCCTATCAAATGCCTTTGCTACATCCAAGAAGACAGTTGCACATGTTTCTCCTTTCTCAAACGCATTTTCTACTACATTTGTGATCCTATGGACTTGATCTATTGTAGCATGGCTACGCCTAAATCCAAATTGATGGTCAGGAATAAGATTTCTGTCCTCAATGATGGGCATGAGTCTCTTTAACAATAGCTTCTCAAACAACTTTGAGATTATTGGTAGTAACGAAATTGGTCTATATGAATTCTTGTCATTAGATTGTTTGTCAGGTTTTAGTATCATAATGACTTCAGCTACCTTCCACTGAAGAGGAACATACTTAATCCTTAAGCACGCATTGATCAAATAGAGCAACTTCCTAAGTCCTTTCTCTGGTAGGGCTTTTACTACTTGGCCAGTAATCAAGTCATAACCTGGGGCCTTTTTTGAGTTTAAATTAGTTTTGATTTCCTTTTTTAGTTCCTGAAGTGTCACCGGAGTTATCTCTACATCATCCTGCTTTTCAATTGGAGGTATGCTTTCTTCCTCTGTTTGTCTGGGTAGGGGTTGAAACGTTTCCTCTAAGTATTCCGCGAAGAGGTTTGCTTTTTGCAGGCTACTTCTGGCCCATGTACCATCTGCAGTTTTAATCGGGGGAACCTTTATTATAGGTCTTTTAATTCCTTTTGTTGCCTTCCAGAGGAAGTGCTCTCCATTTTTATGAGTGGATAGACTATCTAAGAATCTATTAATTGATTCATTCTTCAGTTCACTAATATAAGATTTTATTTCGTTACACAATTTATTTAACTTTGTTTTTGTCTCTGGATGTCGATTCCTTTGCCAGTCTTTCCTTGTCTTCCTTTTTTCCCTAATTAGTTCCCTTAATGTAACTGGATAGTTAATTTCTCTATTCCATTGTTTATGGCTTACAGGCGTACTCTTCCACGCAGCATGTTGAATGACTTCGTTAAACGCATCAAGCTCCTCTTCTAATTGAAATACATTTTTAATGGGTACATTCACGTTTAAGTTTTCTTCCAACAGGTCTCCAAACATGGTCCAATCAGTTTTAGCATTTGTTAGTTTGGGGGTAGTTGTCTTGTTTAAAATTATGAGTTCATTAATTGTCAATATAACTGGGGAGTGGTCCGAAGAAAGGGTCTCATTATTTTCAACTTGGATATATTTTTCCGAAATTCCTCTGGATATGAAAAAATCTATAATGTCTGGAATCTTATTTATGTCTGCCGGCCAGTAGGTAGGTCTACCCCCTGAATGAAAGCTACATGCTAGAGCTGTTCCTGCCTCAAACAGTTCTTTCCCTTTTGGGTTATTTAATCTTGATCCCCAATATAAATTCTTAGCGTTGAAGTCTCCTCCAATAATAAAGCTTCTTCCAATATTTTCGAACAACTGCTTGAACTCTTCACATTTTATGTTGTATTTTGGGGGACAGTAGATAGCACCAACATTATATTCTTTGTAATTATTAGTTTGAATCCTGACAACGATAACCTGAAAGAATTCTTCTTCAACCCTTAGAACTTCGTAGTGTTGTAGATTATCTTTAATAATTAATACAGCCCCTCCTCTAGCTCTATCTGCTGGGTGAATGGCAGAGTACCAGTTATAGCCACGTATATGGACATAAGATGACTTTGTAAAATGGCTTTCGGATATTAAACATATATCTATTCTTTCCATATAGAGAAATATTTCTAGTTCTTGAATGTGCTGCATTAGACCATTTGCGTTCCAGGTTGCTATTCTGAGAGTTTTATTCATGTCTAAAATAGCTGTTAATATCTGCGAGGTTTATGACTACCTCCTCAACTTTCCTATCATTAGAGTCTAGCCGCTTTTCTATCATCTCCAATCTCCTTAATACCTTTTCTAATAGTAGATTGTTTTCAGCTATATCTCCCCCTTTACCAGGTCTAGTCTGAACCACATGGGAATAGGTACTTCTACTTTCATCTTGTTTTTGTAGCATGGGCTTTGGAGCCAACCTATTCTCCTCATCTTTTCCCTTATTTGCTGAGGGATACTTGCTTTGTTCCTAATTTTTTGCAACTCCTTTGCGACTTCACAGCCTCGATAGTTGGCAGGGTGTATTCCTCCACAGTTAACACATTGTGGTGGAATATTTTTATTTGTTGTGCACTGAGCAGTAGAATGTTTACCTGTACATTTCACACATCTAGGTTCTCTATGGCAGTATTTTGTTGTGTGATTAAAGCCTTGACAATTTTTACATTGCGGTATTAAATTTGTAGTTCTTCTCAATGGCTCAATCTTCACCCTCATATGAAGTATCGATTTGATGTTATAAATTTTTCCTACTTCTTCTCTATTATCAAATGTGAGCATGTATAACGGGAGTCCTCTTTTGCAGATTGATTCATTCCCGTCCTTGTCAGTTTTCTTCTCCTTTTTGATAATGTTGACAGCATCAATTATTTTTAGTTCGGCTTTATTGGTTATATCCTCTATTATCTCTTCTTTAGTACAGGATGGGTGTAGACCCCTAGCCATTACCTTAATTGGCCTGTCTTTCTTGTCTTCATATGTGAACCATTGGAAGCCCCCTTAATTTAACTTTGTTGAAAGAGCTCTATATGCATCTGAATCCTTTGTATTAATTTTCCACACGTCATTGTTTACGGAAGCTAACTTGGTCATTTCCTCCAAGTTCACTAGCGCTCTCACTGTTGCGAAGTCCTTTATGCCAACAACATTTATTGGTGGAGGTGGTTTTTCTTTAGGAGCCTTTACCGGCTTATGATCAGGTTTTCTGACATTATTAGCATCTTCGGTTACTTCAACTTCAGGTGAACCTTCTGCTTTCCTCTTTTTTATTTTTCTTACGGGTTTCTTCCTTCTTATCCAATCCGTTTCCTTAGTTAATTCCTCCTCATCTGTATGATACTCGTCAGTGTTGTATTTTTGTGAGGTTTCGGCCCCTTTCCTCATACTTGACAACTGAAAGGTTTTTAGCTTGTTGTTTTCCAATCTCAGGCTTAATACTTCTTCCTTTAGCTTGAAGCTAATTATGAAAAAATGAGACAATTAAATGCCCACCTATCCTACCTATTGGCCTAATTTGGCGCCATTGTTTGTTTACTAAATATACGTTCAAAAACACAATTACGTTATATTTTGCTAAAATACGGAAAGTAGTTTCGGTTTTACAAACCGTAAGAAAAGTTCGTTCAATCAATGAATTTTAAAATGGCAGTCTATTTTCAAATGCCATAACAAAGGCTTCTAAGTATAATTTTCCAATAACCCATTTTGTGCTGAATAAATCTGTACCAGATGATTCTATTTACACCAATTAGTGTTTTTGTGATATAACATATGAGATTGGTCATTTTAACCTCAAACTTAACAAAATCAGCAATAATAATTGACTATGATCACTTTTTATATAGTTAAAAAGTGGTCATAATTAAAATTAGGTTTCACTTGTTTCACAAATTTAGCGATCGTTTGTAACAGTATTTCGGCAATTTCTTCGTATTTAGGACCTTCTTTAAACTGTATTATAGCTCATTTTTTGAATCTGGAGATATGATATTATTATAAGGTCAACAAAATAAAGAATGTAAATGTTTTTGTGTAAAAGTAATTCGCTTTTTCTTCCTAACCTAACCTCTCGGTCATCATCGGCTTATAAAAACGAAGAAAAGAACATTACCCTTGAATACTCTAAAAGTCTAAGACTCGGAAGAGAACAAGAATTGGTTAAGAGAGAACCTGATATGATAGATGAAAGAGAGGAGTCTGACTCAAGACTACATGAAAAAATGTGCAGGTTCCCTCGAGATTGCCTCACCTGTACTTCTTATGCGTGTCCTTCTATAGAAGTAAAACAGCTGAATACGCAGTACAAACCCAGCTAGATACTTACAAATTCACATAGGAAAAAATACTTTATTTCCCATATACGAAAAACTTTAAATTATTTATTTTCTTTGTAATCAAAAATAAATATTCAGTTTTCTAAATTATGACGCTTCGTGACATTTAATCAGAAGACATACTGCTTTCCTTCAACAATTCAAGCTCTTGGAACAACTTAATCTATCACTGCCATAGACTATTGACATTAGCATATCTTACAAACACATCTTCACGCTTCCCGTGTTCTGTCTTTCAACACATCTATTATTATTGTACCGTCATAAAGTTTTCACACAATAGCTTCCTCACTAATTAAACGTCATTCTAAACAACAAGGATGTAATCAATCTCATAGTTTTACACAAAAACGTTTTTCCATTCATCATTGTTTATTATTTGTGTGAAGATGCCAAGAGATTGAAATACTAAGGTTATCATAATGAAATGAAATTATAATCATGAAGAAGATACAGAATGTTTAAGGGGGAAAGGGAAGTAACAGTGGACTAGAAAAGTTCAACTCAACTTAGCCGGGAAATGCTTCGTTCCACTATAACTCAGGAACTATTTGAGACGAGAACATCAACTTTTGTATACAACTGAATACTATTATCATGTTTAATTAGTATAAAACATATTATATTCTTTATAATCTTATGTAGAACTATATTACTGATATATATATATATATATATATATTAGTTACCTTTTTTAGTAGTCAGAGCAATTCTTATTTTGTTGTAGAAACACTACATTTAATTTATTTGTTGTGGAAACACTTTATTTAAGTGTTAAGCCTACACCTGACGAAGCCGGCTGTGAACGGCGAAACAGCGCTGTAGTGTTTCTACAACAAAATAAGAATTGCTCTGACTACTAAAAAAGGTAACTAATATATAAGTATAAAACACACTAACACTGAGAAGTCTTTTTACTGTCTCACATATGCATAAAATAGAGAATATTATGCGCCTGATCGAACAATCGATGTCCAGCTAATTGTGGATATATAAATTTTGAGGTTCTCTGCATCTAAAAAGTTGTTTTTTATGTAATGTGTCTGATTTCTATGCAGTGTTATAGACCAAACTTGTAGGCAGATTTTAATGAAATTTAGTACCTATGTGGGCGTATTGTAGTAACATTTTGTTTTGTTTTTTTACATTTTTCGATGACAACTAATTTTTGGATAGCTGCCATAAGAAAAGAACCCAAAATTAGGATTTCTCAAAATTGACTCTAATGATTTTGATAAAAGTTTGCTCAAATGTACCCTTTAAGGATTCAAATAAAACGCATTGGTCTCCATCTCTAAAAGAATTATAATTTGTGAGTCATCGATAATTGTTTTTTTTAAACTAGACCATGGGACTGTAATGAAAGATGTAATTTTTCAAAGTAATTTATTCTAGTGAATTGGTGTGAATATTAATGAACCAAAACTTTATGCATAATCGAAGCAAATAAATATTACGGTTTAAGAATAATATTTTGAAAAAGGAAAATGAACCTTGTCGCCGTCATTAAAAGCTGAATTTTAATAAAAACTATTTATGCTGAGGACGCGTTTATGACATAAGCATATCAAACTTAGGCCTTACTTCGATATCTATTGAACACCATCGAATTAGCATTATTGTAGACGAATGGTTGGAATTTATTCGCGTTTGGGGATAATGAGTTTGTGCAATGTTTTACACCGTTTATTAACATGGAGGCTGTTTCAAATTTTTAATCTTTCATTCAATGAAAACTGTTCATTCTATAAGATATCTTCAAAAATGTTTAAGTTTATATAATTTAAAAACGAATCTAACAGCACCCTTTCTGTTACAATTGTATGTTGATACTCATAACGACATGCCAATTTAGAGCATTGCCAACTTAGTACAGTAACAATAAAGAGCAACAATTTGACATTTTAAAAACTACCATCTTGAAAAAGCTAAACTGAGTCAAATACTGTTTTGTACACTATTAAACATGTTATACAAAATGTTTAGAGTATATCCAATTTGGATCATGAGAACAGAGAAACAGTCAGAAAGACGGAAACAAATCATTCCTTACGTTTTACTTCTTTTGATGGTCCATATTTACCATCCTCACTTCACAAACACTCTGTATACCTAAGAGTTTTTTTTTGGAATCAACCTGAATGTTCCAAACATGTGTAATCACTACGTCAAAACTGCAATCTAACAATGATTAATTCCTAAGTTAAGTTGATTACAAATTCCTTTCACGTTTCGGAAACTGATAAAATTCTTTGGCCGATTAGGAAACATAAGGATTGGTTGTGCTAGGCCATGAGAAAATCAAACAATCAATGTACAATGTTTTCTCACGCCATTACATTGTTTCAGACTTCACAGAACTTTGTGTTGACCAATTCCGACATGATACATGCACACTTATTTCTGGTTTGTTGATTGCATGTAATCGTTCTTCGCTTCCGCTATAAGACTCTGTGAAATTCTGATTTGTAAAACGACATGCAGAAGGTGCCCGACGTTCTCCGTTGGTTTGATATTCTAATCTTAAACTGATATTTATCTTATACTAGTCATTCACAAATTCAAATACACTCGTTGATGAGTTATATTTATTTATAAAGTAAGTACAAATCATAATGAATTAAGATTTGAATGTATTTTCACCTAATCCTGATTATTTTTCTTATTAAAAGATGTTACGTGTTATTCTTAATACCTGTTTCAGGCATTCCCCATCATCAGTTATATCTAAATTAAAAGACAGAACACAATAAAACAACACTGTTCACTCCGATAATAGGTTGTTTAAAGAACACAAAATATGAACACGACACGAAACAAGTACAATAGTGTGACATCTGAGTAACATCTTTTAATAAGAATTATAATCATAGGATCAGGTGGCGTAAAAATATATTCAAAACGTAATACTCCTAATCCGTAGGCTAAGTGGAGCATAATGAATTGAATGATATAGCCAGGAATTCACGTATTGTTTACAAGAATAATTAAACAAGTAATTACACCATTTGTTCTAATGAGATTCGTGCTCCTAGCGGCTGCAAAGTGAACTTAAAAGTCCTGCTGAATCAAGTTAACTTTACATACGTTTAGAGTAAAGTGTTTTTAGAATATATATTTTTACTTTTAATATTTTATTTTTGTTATTCTTAGATCTCTCCAGTCATCACGGAGTCGTATACAGATGCGGAACATGTTTAGTGTTGTTTGGAGGTCACGAATAGCTATACAAAGGAAATTAAAAACTAAACTTCAAAAGGAACCACCTCAAAGACCGATTATTACTGCATAATACAATCGTTTCCTTGAAAGTGGTTGCTACCACAGGAGGCGAGGTCAGTTCCACACCTCAGATGAAACAGTGCGTCAGACCTACCTTCATCTAGGCTAAAGAAATCAACTGTTTTGTACTGAACATTCTACAAATCATCGTTGGAAGACTTTAGGAAAACCTACGCAATTTAAACATTAGAGATTACATTTGCTACAAGATAGTGGCAAGGAAAGGCAATTGAATTTTGTAATGAAATGATGATAGAATGGATAACAAGACAAATAGAATTATATATAGTAATACAGTGAAATTTCGTTTGCGTTCTGTTGAAGCGTTCGGTTCATTTTTTTTTTTTTCTCGAAGCACTGTAACTGGTGTTATTTACCTAAACGTGGTGGAAAACTAACTAATTCCACAATTACAGCAAGATACGGTCAGGAGTTTCTTCTTTTTTTTTAACAAGATAGTTCATCTCCACATTTTCACCACATATATCTTCAATTGAATCATAATTGCTTGTATTGGACGTGGACGTAAGCTAGGCCGTCACGATCCCTTATTTGATGTTTTTTGAATTTCTGTGATCTTTTGAGATTTAGAATAACAAGAAATTTCAACTTTTGTAAGATTCGTATCATTTGGGTCGAAATCGCTTATAAATTAGATATCAGCCGAGTACAAGAAGAATAATGAACAAAACTTGAAGTTTTATTGAATTTTTGTAAACAAAACTTGAAGTTTTATTGAATTTTTGTAAACAAAACTTGAAGTTTTATTGAATTTTTGTAAACAAAGCTTGCAATTTTGATGATTTTTTGTTGTAACACTCAATTTATAATGGATTATTCTTATTTCGTAAATACATGTTACTTTTATTTAACTAAGTTTTGAATTACCTATATATAATTATCTATACATATAATATATAATTATATATTATATAATTATAATATATATATTATATATATAATTATATATATATATATATAATATATATAATTACCTATATTATTCTCTCAATTACTTAAGTCACTGTGTTGCATAAAGATGTTTTTACTTCATGAATTAATGTAATGATATGCCGTTATGGAAGGACTCGTATATTCTCGAGGAGGGTTTATGATACTTCACCATGGAGGGGAACGAAGGCCTATAAATGTAATCACGTCAATCCAGAAGTATTTTTCTGAAGCTGTAACAGTCCTAACACAGTAATATTAATATAAACCACTCGCTGCGGTCACATCTATAATTGTGTTAAAAACCTTTAGATAATTAACAGTATTTTAACTTCATTTATAGCTTATATTTAATCGACTTTATATTTTGCATTTATTCATTTCTGGTTTAATTTAAATAGTACAGGTAAGATCCTACTAATTAATAATAGATAAATGTTGACGTACTTTCTCACATTAAAGTTGACACATAAACGACACACAAAAATAAATTTATTATGTTTTTAATGACTGGAATAACTTATAACTCCTGATTATGATTTCACGTTCATACGGTGGCTAATAAGTAATGTTGCAGTCCTTATATGGTGCAATTGAGAACAATTTAATCGAAATAATTAAAGCCGTAACTTTTCAGACAGTCTTTTATCTCTGCATGTCCTTTTTTGAGCGTCCCAACAGACTTATTTTAGGAAATAAAGATAATCACTATTATTGAGTCCTTACTAATATCAAAATTTTGTTAAAACCGTTAAAGACGGTATGAACGAAAAATTATTTGTTAAGTTCTATGTTAGCAATATGAACACTTGTATAACGTAAATTTTTATTTATGGAAAAACTTAAATGAATAAACTGTAGACATATGATCAAAATATGCTCACAATAAAAACTTGGCAAGTATTTAGTCTAAAGCTCGGTGCACAAACTTTACCGGAAGCCAAAAAACACATAACGTCTAGAACGTATAAAATAACTTTATCTTAAATTCAATTTTTATTTAATTAAAATTTTGTTTATCTTTACTACATTTTCTGTATAGGCTATTTCGTGAACATGAAAAGTCAAAATAATTTTTGAAATATTACTCCTGAAATATATTTTTGTTTCGGTTATCCACTCAATATTACTAGATACCCCATAAATGAATTACTATTTTCAATATTAACATGATGTATTCCAACTAAAGTCAAAGACTATCATATATTCACTTCATACTGACCTGAACCTATATCCGTAAGTTAGAAATACTACAAAAAGACCACAATTCCCCTTATTTTCGGAAAAGCAAAGGCGAGAATTAATTACAAAACCTATTGAAGTGCTTGAATGGAAGAAATTTCTCATTCCGTTAATACGGTTTTGAACTGAGCACGTTGTAAAATGGAACGACCTGCTGGCTAACATAACCATTAATACTGACACTAGACGGGGTTAAAACTTTCCTCGAGAGACTCGTCAACTCCCTATTTCTACGTTCTACGTGACAACGATAAGTGTCCCGCATTTAAGTGTTTTACGTTTGTCTTCTTGGACATTCATTTTATAATTTAGTTTTGTAACGCTGCCTTCGAAAAACGTTTATTGTCATTGTGCACCTCAATGTCAAATGAGTCGTAAATACATAATCAATTGAACAGTAAATTTCTTGTTTTAATATTTTAATATTGTTCATTATACTCTAAGCTCTCCTTTCATATGGAAATATTAAGTCAATGCTTCGATGTTAATGTTCGTGTTGAGGATATGATGAGAGCACTCGTTGGTACTAATTATTAATACACAATAGTCGATACCGGACCGAGACTGTAGACACGAGACGAAGCCAACCGCACATTTCAAAAAGAATTACGTTATCATAGTGATCATTTTATAACATAGGGCTTTAGTGGAAAAACCGTGGAAGTTGAAACCTAAACTGGTACTCCCGCCTAATAGTTCTGTAGTCAGACCCAACTAGCGTATGTGCCATTGTGTCTTTAATAGGATTTCAAAGATTAGCGGAAACTCAACAACTGGCATGTCTTGCAGTTATAGGAGCGATTAGTAACGCTCTTAGTGTAGTCTCGGTCTTAATATCATTTTACTGAATTTGTTTCACTGGAATTATAAAAACAGCGGAAAGGAAAAGTGCACATCACTCACGACGTAGGAGACTACAGAACTATAGACAAGATCGTTCAGGAAGCTTCAGAATAATATTTATGGTCACGAATGATCGCACTTTGAAAATTATCTCTGACCCTATAAAGGTGCAGTATTCCTTCTGAAAACCATTTACAAAGGTCGTTAGAAATGGCTTGAGAGAAGGAAGTCTTTACCCATGCATGAGCTGGGGTGGTTCACAGACATGGCCTAATACAAAGGGTGGAACAAAGGCCTACGAGGAGGTAAATCTAAGCAGGGATGTATTCTACCGATGGGTATATACCCTAAGTTGATTCAGTACAAATTACCTTAAAGGAATGTCTCCTAGAAAACTTGAGACTTGGATATAACGATATGTAAATATTTACGTAGATTTGTAACGAATTCAAGTAAAAGTAGGTCTAGGATTGTTTCCCACCCTAGGACTTCTAATTTTGGATATTTCCGGCGGAAACTCGCAAATCTTGCCGATTAAGGTTGTTGCGGGTCACTGGCGTGAAGGCCTGCTAAGGATTGGTCAAAGAACCATTACTATGGTAACGCTAGATAGCTCTGTGCTCAACATGACTTTAGATGTAATGGGCCAAGAGTATGTCTTTACGAGACCTTTTTCGGAAAGTTTTTACTCTCGAGGAAAGGTAAGGTAATGTAACATTAGATCAAGGCAGTCTTGTATGGTACACAGGTGGCTCTGTCATTGAGGAAAAATCCTGATGTGGTGTGTACAGTGCGTCTCCCTAAAGTGTTCAAAGCACAAGTATGGGACAGTATAGTATAATTTTCCAAGCCAAGGTTTTTGCAATTCTGGAATGTGCCAATTTAGGTATAACGAAGCGGCAAACGCATAATTATACTATCCGATAGTCTGGCTTATGTAAAGGCTCTTGACTTAGAGCCTTTCTCCTCCAACCTGATGTGGAAATGCTATCAGGCTATGTACCTGGTCACGCAAGCATTGACGTTAATGAATGTGCGGATGAACTAGCCAAGAATGGATGCAAAAATGTCCTTTTTGCGTTCAAAGCCAGCCTGCGGATTGTCAAACTCTTTTGCCTACAATCCTATTGAAAATGGTCCAAAGACAGGAACTGTAAACGCACTGTCAGGATTACTCTGGACAAAATTTCGGCAAAAAGTTTATCAAAGGTACTGCTCAACTACTAACCAACTCGTTATTGAGGCTGAATAGACGTTGTACGAAAGAAGTTATGGCGTTACTTACTGGACACAGCCACTTCAGGAAACACTTGCTAACACTTAAGTCACCAATAGTGATCCCGCTTGTAGGCTACGTAAACTCTATGAGACTGCTAGGCATATCATCCTGGAATGCGAGAGGCTTGAAGCTAAGAAAAGAGCTACCTTTGGACCTCTACAACCCGGTGATGACTTCGATGCTAGCATAGGATGGAAAGTCCTGAGTCTCCACAGTATCGGCTTCCTTAGCTAGTAGGTTCTTGTGGTGTATAATAAGCTTAGAGTGAAAGTGAAGTAGAAGGATCTTGAGTCGCCATACTCCAAGAATCTAATCTTGTTATTGCTTTAAATAGATTTCTGATGTTAGCTTTATTGTTCCACGATACTATTTTAAATCAGTTGAAGAAGTTCGTCAAATCGAAATTATTCTCTAAAAGTTATTGTAATTTCATGTTTCTTCTAAGATTTACATAATTGTGTTTAGCATATTTTTTTTATAACTCCTAAAGTTGTTATTTTATTTGGGATGTTATCATGTCAAGCTTGTTATTTTGCTAATGTACAGAAAACCGACATATGATATGAACGGGTACTGATTATTAAGTACCACAGTTCATTAACCGCACACCCGGTGATAGACTGTAAGTGTGAAACCTTCTCGGTTATTTTAAAAAGCCATTCCTATAAATAAATCAACAAGTTAGAACATATGGCTTGAACAAAGAAACTTTATTGTACTAGATGGAACGAGTCTTGTAAATTCCGTTTTCCTAATTTGCCCAATAGGTTCGTGCGAGTGTTAGCGTGTGGACAGTCACGAGTACAATGTTTCTCTATTGGTAAATTGTTAAAGTGTTTTACATCCCCTCTGGACAATAGAAGACCACTCTTTGTGTGGTCAGAAACAGCGGAACAACACTACAAGGCAACTTCCTGAATGCTGTTAGTACATGTTTGGTATTGCCTTCATCATAGAGTGGTGAGAAACATTGGGTAGACCCGCCACGAGGGTCCTCTAGAAGACTGAAATTAATTAGGAATAAGCAGTCAAGGCAGATAATTTGTTCACATTTTATTTTGTCTATGTTATAAGTTTAATATTAAAATATTATATTATTTAATTTTATAATATTTTTTGTCAAACTAAGATATTTTTAATCCTATTTTCACAAATTTATCATTTAATCTTTTTACTTTCTCACATATACTGAAAGGTTATGTGATAAGTTACAAAATATTAGTTTTGGAATTATCTCTGTATTTTTATCGTCTACAGACCAAACAACTATTTACGTTATTGGGCAGTTTATTTGTCTTTATTGAAATATTACACAATTCTGTCTGTACCGTCTTCAAAATATTATTACATAGTTTGTTATTTAAAATATTGGATTTTGTAAACTTACGAAAATATCAAAAAGATACTATTTTTATAGTTTTGAAACCAAAAGATTATTTGTTTGATGTTTAAGTTTTTTTTTTTCCGTAGACGATTTGCAAGATACATTATAGAAAATGTTCACAGCTAATTTAAACTACAAAATAACTGTATGAAATTACCTTAAAATATATAAAAACAATATAAATAAATATACATCAATTAGATATACTAACAATAAATTAATAACAAAATTTCATTGCTGTCAGAAATCAATTTATCATTGGAAGGGCTTTACACCCACATACAAGCAATTGTCCATGATAAATTATCGTAAGATTTCTCTTTGTAGCGGCAATTTTATGATTTTTAAACATGCAAATGCTAAAAAAAAGATATTCAAAACTTTGATTAGGATTTTTTTTTCCAATAAAACATTTTGAACACTAACTCCTGGAAGAACGAAATTGGTCAAGGGATGATTCTTATTGTAAGTAAACGTTATTAAATCCAGCTAATCAATTTCAAATTTGAATTTATATACTTGTATACTTTAACTATTGTACCGTTTAAAGTTTTACTTATGCTTAATGAAGACGAGGTAGTAGCGTAATGTACTGAAAAATCAATCAACCCCAATAGCTGCTGTAACTTTGACGGTCCAAGTCCCAGCTGCAGCCAACTAGACGTCCCATAAACAATTGCGACAAGTCTTCCTACATGATTTCAAATTTGTAAAATGCGGAGATTACAACACACAACAGTCTACTAAACTTATATCTTTATTGTATTAAATCAAGTTCCCACAAAAACGTAAAGAGATTGTCTATCGTAAGACTTCGATGGCATGAATGAAAACTGTAAATAACGTGATTTATAGAGTAATATTAAACATAATAAAATCATATATACTGAAAATGATGTACAAGTAAATCAATCAATCGACATACCAATTACATAAGAACTGGGACACTACTTTCAGTTGATTGTTATATTTCTTTAGCATTAAAAAGAACGGATCTACGGACATTTGACAGAAGCTTGTCTATCAGAGACAACAAGGCAAGATGAAACTTTCTTCCAGTTTTCACTGACGGACATTCTCTGCGCGATGAACCGGTTTCTCTTGGGTTGACATTAAGAATAGACGTAGATAAATTCTTCTCTCTGCAAAGGACATGACATCTGTTGAGAATTCAGTTCAGCAAGAGCGGTAATCCAGAAGGCGGATTATAAAACAGCTAAAATTAAACTAAACAACTTAATTAAAGATCACTCGCGTTGGTTTTTCTTTTTCAGAATCAGTACTTCTCCACTTTCACATTACAAAAACCAAAACAATTTCCCGTAAAAATGACAACTTTCACGGGAATACAATCATGCAAATTTTAGCACTTTTATCATATGAAAGTAGAAATGTTAGGTTAGTTTTCTTTCAGTTGAAAGTTAAAATTATTTGTTTCCTCTGGAATGTATACTTTACAAAGTTTATTATAAAAATTTATCCGCAAAGTTAGACACATCTATTATACGATAGCTTCTCACACAAACATTTCCTCTAAATTTGGACAATTTACGTTTCTCAAAACCATTTACCTTATCTATAATATCCATGATACAGGTTTATATTTTATAACCGCCATTTCCGAATCGTAATTTACGAAAATCACTAACTATCAAATGTTACCACAGATTGATTTCAGTTTAAATGTACATATTAGTTTGTGCACTCCTAAATAATAATAACTTGTGGTTCTATAAACAGTAGATTCCGCTCCTCGTTGGAAGGTTAAATGATCCGACAATTCTAAGTCATCCATACATAAATATAAATTACGTGACAAGATATCAAATTTTAAAGATAATCGCATGGAAGAAAACTGTGTAACTGCTACGTAAATTATAATTTGTTTCATATTTTGTACACTTCATTAAATAAAAATATCAAACCAATATTAACCGAGGAAGTTTTTTATTTCAGGTCAGATAAAAATTGCCTACAGGATTGTTGAAGAAAAGAGTAAAAATATATTTAGCGTTTGTATTTTTGTTGGTACGACTGCTTGCTGTGCCTCATTCAGACCATTGTATTTAAAACTTGGGAGCGCACTGTATTTCTAGTCGAGGCATTTGTATACGTGTATCAAACCATTTAGTTATGTTATCAGTAGTCTTTTTAAAACGAAAAGCCCATATAAAAACATATATGGTTCCGCCTAGCTGCTAAAATCCTTATCCATAAACTCTATAAGCTTTCGACCGTGACTGCATAGCAAGCTTCAAAACCATGTTAAATGGTAAATTAAAAACAATACTTCATTATTTCCCTCAATCAATAAATGTAAAAAACTGCTTTCTATAAAACAACAAATGCTGGCGTATGCAATAAACAAACACAAACGCAATGTGAAATGGTCAATTTAAACAGAACCTCGTTTCACTCAGTCAATAAATGTAAAAAACTCTTTCTATAAAACAACAAACGCTGTAGCATGCAATAAACAACACACAAACTCAATGTTAAATGGTCAATTTTAACAGGACCTCGGTTCACTCAATCAATAAATGTAAAAAACTATTTCTATAAAACAACAAACGCTGTAGCATGCAATAAACAACACACAAACTCAATGTTAAATGTTCAATTTTAACAGGACCTCGTTTCATTCAGTCAATAAATGTAAAAAAACTGCTTTCTATAAAACAACAAATGCTGGCACTTGCAATAAACAACACACAAAGCTCAATGCGAAATGGTCAATTTAAACAGAACCACATTTCACTCAGTAAATAAATGTAAAAAACTGCTTTCTATAAAACAATAAATGCTGGAGCATGTAGTAAACAAACACAAACGCAATGTCAAATGGTCAATTTAAACAGAACCTTGTTTCATTCAGTCAATAAATGTAAAAAAACTCCAGTATCAAATGGTAAATTTGAAACAGGATCTCGTTTGCTCAGTCAATAAATGTAAAAAATCGCTTTCTATAAAACAAAAAATGCTAGAATATGCAATAAACAAACACAAATCTTGAGATTCAGTAAGTATTATCTTATAGTTAAATCAATTTACTGCCTCCTCCTCTAAATCATTAAAAGCCGCAACGTTTACATGAGCTTTAACCTTCAGAAAATGGCCTACAAGATACTTTCACAGAGATGTGTCTGTTTGTAAATACTTTAACATTGCAATGCATGTGAATGGCAAGTTTGCGTTCCTTAATCAAGGTCCTTATATACTGCTAATGAAAGGGGCAGTTTTTCACCATAAATGACAGTATTATCTAACAACTAATTTAGTTCAGTTACATTAAAAAAATATATCGTGTTTTGGTAAAGCTTTCTAGAAACTGAAATTTTATTTTATTTTTATTTTCTCACGTCACGCATATAACATAGGATGTCCATTTATTTGAAAATATACCCGTTTAGAGAATGTTGTTTTTGGAATGATGCCATCTTTCTATAGTATGTGAAATGTTCCACAACCCAAATACAGTGGCCGATTTTAATCAAATATAGTTTGTGGGCATGCTTTTTCTATATCTCAGGAAATATTCTTTCAATAACTTAAATTTGGGGTAGATGCCATAAGAAAAAACACAAAATTAATATTTTGATAAAATTTTGCTCAACTGTGCCTTCTAAGTATAAAAAAAATATATATATTGGACGCCATCTCTCCCAAAATTTCGATTCGTGAGTTATCGATACAAAACCAAAACCCAGTCGTGAGGCTGTTATAAAATTTGTCATTTTTCAAAGCCGGATCTCCCGACTCCGTTTAAATTTTAGCACAATGTGAACACTAATAACCCAATCTAAAATACAAAGACAATAATGTTCCGGAATCTTAATAACAAAATTTTGTCAATGGAGACAGAGAGCAGTTATTAAAAGTTCTATTTTTAGACAAATACGATTTATGTTGAGATTGTATTTATAGTTCAAGCGAAGCCAGTTTAGGCCCTTATTTGAATATATAAATATGTTTCAAAGACGTCGTCCACGGTACTTTTTCACTTTTTGATTGACAACTATAGATCCTGGGTGATAGTGATATGACCTTATGAATTTCTTACCAATACCCACCCCCTCTTACCAATTTTTAATTCTGTACATCAAAAAACATTGACTAAAAAAAGCACTATTGTTAGACAGAGAGGCTACTAAGGTCGCTTAGGTCATAACATGAAAAGTGCAAGTTGCTATCTCTCTCCTCTCTTCCCCCCCCTCCCTCACCAATTTTATTCTGTAGCCTACATCAAAAAACATTGATTAAACAAACAGCATTTTTTTTAGAAAGAGTAAAATGTGCTGAATATCCGGCAACTTAATTTCTGTTATCACCTTTATTAAATTATCAAAACTGAACTTCTCTCAGTTTTTTGAAAACAACCCCATTCCATTGCAATAAAATGAAAAACCTCTGGTTTACTATTAAGGTATTTTCCCCTAATATTTAAAAAAAAAAAAAAAAAACTTTATTCATTTTTCAAAAAATGACCACTCTAATACTATAATAATGTTTGTGCTGATATAGTTGTTGAATAATAAATAAGCCAACAGACAGATACATTATTATTATTATTATATATTATTCATATTCATTGTTTTGCCTTAGAACTACTTTAATTAATTAACATACCTTATTTGAAGTCGATAGTAGTTCCTTATATTATATTAATTGCTTATATTATATTAATTGCTACATGTTTCGCTGCCATAGGCAGCATCATCAGGCCAGCTAATAACATAAACACATTGTTCACACACATATCACAAAAACATATAAAATTCTTGGTCTAACACAAATCATCATGCAGTGCCGGTTATATGTTTTTGTGATATGTGTGTGTGAACAATGTGTTTATGTTATTAGCTGGCCTGATGATGCTGCCTATGGCAGCGAAACATGTAGCAATTAATATAATATAAGCAATTAATATAATATAAGAAACCAATATCGACATTATTATTATCCGTTACACCCATTTTTGAAAATCCTGCAATCGCTTAGCCATGATTTCGAGAATTCGAGATCTTTAATGAAAAATAAATGTGTATAAATTACAACAGTTTTTTGACAAGGAATTATAATTTTGAAAGAAATATTTGTTTTATTTCGAACATTCTAAGTGTGTATAATAAAACAATTTACTTTTCCCCACAAGGTATTTTCTAAGTAAGTATAGTATATATCTTTTTTATTGGTGGAATTGTTGAAATATATTAAAATAATGTAAAAATAAACGTTACTGAATATTTTAGGTACCACTTTTAATAACTTAAATTTTACATTAAAATGATTGACAGAATGAATAATGATGAAAATTTTCTCATTAAAATTGTGTTTAGTGATTATTTCATCGCAGTGTAAATTGTCACAATGTGAACATGGAGGTGTGGAAATTCCACCTGTAAGGAGACTTACAAATTAAATGTCTTTTATCCTCTAATTTCATTTCCATTTTTTTTTTCTGAGAGCACTCACTGTAACTGGCATTATTTACCTAGTCATACTAGAAAATTATCTAATGGCACAATCACAGGTGAATATGAATAATGAGTTTAAATATGAGTATGCACCGCTATATTTTCAAATCAAGGTTACATCTTAAACCACAATCCCAACGTTGTTGCGTGGTGGAATTATAACCTAGCCGGCGTTATCTCTTGATATGACGCTTTTGGATTTTTACATGTGGGATTACGTTAAAGAAAAGATAAAGTTTTTGTTAACAAATTACTGAATTTAATTAAACTTTCGTACAGTTCGATTTTACGTTGCGAACATTTTGTTATATGCACAATATTTTCCATTACAATATTAAAAAATATGACACTTGTTATCTACGATTTTATTAAACTGAGTTTCTACAAGCTAAGAAAACCCCAAACCAGAAGTGGAATTACAGTATTTAATCATTAGTCTTAATAGAATTTAATTGGTTTGCATAATAGAGAAAATACTTTACCACTTCCTTTCTGACATTATTTTGGTATTGAATCTTAAACGGAAGTATTTTCTCTCATACGGGAAGAGCTAAAAGGTCAAACTTTTTCAAATATTTTTCTACCCTAACAGATTACCATCTAAGTTGCAAAGAAAAGGACAATGTATGGAATGTGCTTGTCTGTTATTTTGATCCTTATCGCTAATACGATTATAAAGTGACCGCCAAAGGATAATAAATACTATTATACAAGCATGCGAAACATTATTTTCTTTTTATAAAATCAGCTTGCAGGTTTCACTTCGTGAGAAATTTTTAATGTATATGAAGAAAACATGTTCTCAGATTTTATTATTATTATTTGTTTTAGAAAGAAGTATTAAATATTTTTTTAACATAAAAACAACTTTTTTGTGAATATGTCAAAAATTAAAATTAATTTTCACGATACACACGTTTCGACCATTTTCACTCATAATGTTATGTGTGCGCAAAATATTTCACATATAGGCTTCCAGTAATGTTGTAAAGATTTTCTTTTAAATTCTCTATCGTCAATGGAATATCGTTGTAGCATAAAATTTTAGAAGAAATGCAACAAAATAAAAACAGACCATTTAAGTCTAATATTTTTATATTAACAAATTAATAATATATTAATTATTACAATTACTAATTTTGTTGTTAAAATTTAAATTATTTGTAATGCATTATGAAAAATTATACCTAATCAACGTTAGTATATCGTAATAAAGTTTTAATAAGAACATTAAAATTTTAATAAACATAATGTTTTTAAATGTGTATTTCGATCAATTTTGTTCGTATATAAATTGAAACATCGAAATTGTGTATAATTTTATTTTAATTATTAATTTTAATGCTTATACATTTTTATATCAAGCTAGTATTATTAGTTAAATAATTTTGTTTATAGCCTACTGAAGACCGACGGTACTCGATACAATAATTCCATATTATTGAAATAAAACACACAATATCTTGCATCGCCTTATATATATTCCTATGTATAATAGGGATTTTTGTGTAAAACTTTCATGTATCAAACAAATAGCCAACAATAATGGACATGACTCTAACGTCATTTAAAAAATGTTAAAAACCAAATTTTAAAAAAATGCAAAATTTTTGATTTACCAAGAAATCAATTCTAAAAAACTAGAATCAATTATTTTAGGAAAGTTAGCTACAAAGTAGGTAATATTTTGGAAAATAAAAACACTGTAAACCAGCCTTTTACTGTAAGAGAAATTTAGGGAAAATTTTAAGAAATTCTAAATAGAAAATAGAAAAATGTAAAAAAGTGGAGTTTATAAATTAACATGTAATGCTGCTTATGTTGGTCAAACAGTAGTTTTTAGAGTAGACTAAGTGAACATGAAAGAAATTGGCGGTTAAGTTGTAACGATTCTAGTTTTTCCAGTTATTTAAAAAAACATGTCAACTGATTTTTATATACAAATTAAGAGATTTTCGTGTAATAATTTTAATTTATTCTCAAATTGAATTGTTGTCATTTTCTCCACTACTTCAACCTTTGTCTTTCTTACACTACTAAGCATGTCTAGAATTGTATTTGTCGCCGCCAATTTAAATTGGGAGAACCTTTTGAGATCGGATTTGCACCAATGTATTCTCCTAGCAGAGACCTTTTAAACTCGACCTATGTATGCTCTCATTTAAGATTTTCTTCTGACTTCCTGCGGACCGTCCCCATAAGGTGATGAAAATTTGATAGTTCCTTCAAAAAAGTAGATTTAAAAGTGGGAACTGTGTACGAAGAGGATTGAGGACATTTTTAATGTAAGCCTAGACCAAGTAACACATCAAATTCCAAATTTTCTCCGTACTCCTCGTAGACCGTTCCCACTGGAGGTAAAAACTCACTCTATCCTGAAAAGTTGTTCTTAACATCCAGTGTGCGTTGACGGGTTTTTACTTATGTAACTCATACCAAGAAAGAAAATTAAGCCATTTTCAACAAGCCCAACATTGTAACTTTAAACTGCCGCCATTTTGTATAGGATGATTTTTTAGGTCGTATTTGCGGCATTATATTCTCCTAACAATGCCTATCTTTAATATGATGTAAAACTCGACCTATGCTCTCATAAGATTTTCTTATAAGTTCCTATAAGTTGATGAAAAATTAATTGATAGTTACTTCAAAAAGTAGATTTTAAGATATAGTATTGATGTTCTAAGTTTTATTGCTTAATCTGCAATGGTTCCAAAAATATAACGCCGTTCTGATATTTTTTGATCCCTCTGTATAACAATATACATTGACCAAGGAGTAACAAACACTTGAACAAAACACTTAATACAAGTTAAATGCCTTATGAATAGCTTGCTCCTAGCATTGCGATTGTGATAGAATTAACAGTATTACCAAGATTGTAGAAATTACGCTATAACTCTCCAGTTATAAACCCTGGAATGCTGAAACTGCTTGAACTCAAAAACTATCCTTTACAATCAATGGCTGCATTCGGTGTATGGTTACTAAATTTAAGAGAAGCATAAAGAATCCTACTATTATTTAAATTTTACTCTAATTCATATGGATGAATATACAAGGTGGCTGAAAAGAAACTACCACACCCACTTAATTTTTTTAATATTTTAGATATTTGAATTTCGTTTACGGCAATCTATTTAGGTGAGAGGGACAACCCAAAAAGCAAAGGTTCAGGTATTTTAATTGTGGAGGCCAGTGCATCAAATGGATGGATTTGATGGATGGTTGCTCAAAAATATCAAATAACACGTATAGGCTTGTGATACATTTTACACGTCTTTGTGAAATAAGAAAAATGGCATAAAGAAAATTAATTTGTTGACCACCGAAAACAAAATGGTGAACAAAATAGTTATCTTATTTACGTAACTAGTAAGGAAGATCGACTTAGAAGGAAAGACAATCGATTTATCTAAATATTGGTTCACTGCTTCAAATACAAGATATCCTTGATTAGTAGGAAATCTTCTGAACACTACTTCTAACCTAACCTAACAACAATTACCAAAATTTTGAAAACGTGTTTGAACAAAGACTGAACTACTGTATATAGTTACAGGGAGACAATTAGATCATTTAATATGAGGTAATAAACACTTTAAACACAAGGGGATGCACCGTACTTCTTTAAAAAACTGTTTTTGACCGCCATTTTGCTTTGAGTGGTCAAAATTTAATTTTCTTTATGTCATGTTTCTTATCACACGAAGACGTTTAAAATGAGGTATCATGTGCAATTTAAAATTGTTAAGCAACCACCAGCCCCCCACAATTAAAATAATCTAAACCTTTGCTTTTTCAGGTTGCGCCTCTTACCTAAAGAGATTATTACAAACAGAATTCAAATATTTAAAAAAATAAATGGTCCTGGAAGTTTCTTTTCAGCCACACTGTATACATATTACATGAAAGTTATATCAAATTTGTATATAAGATTTCAGTGTAACTGTTTTGATAGTAGTAATTTATTTCATATTTATATAACCCAATGAACCTCGAAAATGTTTTAATTCATATAAACGAAACAGATTTCCTCATCGCGTACAATTCTTAATTACCCAAACGAAGTCAGCTTCTGTTTTAACTCGACTATTGGACATTTTGGAAAGTTTTAGAAACTACAGGTTAATGGATAGGTGGGAAAGTTTTAGAAAACGGTGCAACTTTAATTTTTCCTTTAAAGATTTTTGTTGTTATAACTCGTTCAAACCGTTATATAAATACTTTTGAGAGCGCCCTATACGCTTATAACACTCGCGTCCTTGCCTTGAAACTGTATAGTAACAGTTGTGAGTTGCCACGGTTTTAAAAACCGAAATTAAAATTTAAAATATTATACGTACGTAGTTTAGGCCTAGTATTTCCTAATGACTGATAGATCCTTTTAGTAACTGAATAACAATCAAATTTACTAACGAAATGTCCAACAGTCGAGTTAAAACAGAAGCTGGCTTCCCATGGTTAATTAACAATATGTTTCAATGTATTTTTTTAAAAAGACTCATCTTTATACAAAATTTCAATTTCTTGTGTTAAATCAATTGTAAAAAACTATATCATAACTCGAGTATTCCAGATTTGTTTACATAATCACAGTATATGGTGTGTATTCTAGAAAGTAAGCCAATGAATATGAATATATACAAGTTGGAGTTATTATATTGCTGTACATTTCTGGTCATTGTACTTTGTCGAGACAGTCAACGCCCATTGGCTCTGAATAACGATTCAAAATATTCCAAGCTCTGCACGTGATCACAAGAGAAAGGCTGTATTTGTCACTAATTTCAATTCACGAATTGTTCGCTTTCTCCGAGCGACCTTTCTGGCACGGCAGGTGAGATTGTTAAACGATTTCTTTTAAAAGGAAATATGGTAATATTAAAATTTCGCAATTGTACAACAGTTTTGTACGTAAAACACTCAACGAGACGATCCAATGGATTATTATCAAAGATAATTTATTATTCCCCTCCCCGTTATACAATTACCTGCATATTATATCTATTAATTAAATAATTATTTCAAGTGAAAAATATACGACCTAGACCGGGAATCGAACCCAGGACCTTCGGCTTTACGCGCTCTCGTTTCCCGGTCTAGGTCGTATATTTTTCACTTGAAATAATTATGGTATCAATAATACTAGCTTGGTAAAATAATGTATAAGCGGTAAAATCAATAAATTAACATATTATATCGTTCAAATTATGAATGATGAACTTTAAAAATAATTGTTGCTATAGAATTGGCTTATATGTTACGTCCATATAGTCTACTTGGGAACAGGTGGCTCAGTTAATTTTTGAGTGTGTTTATTTGGCTACCATTCGTAATAGCACAAAGCAAACAAAGTTCAAGTTAGAGTGTTACGTTTTCTCTAGAAATTGGGCAGAACTTTGACTTTATACAATAAAGACACGCACAAAATTAAAAATTATCCATCTTAAAAATTTAAAATATATATTCAACCTTGGCTTTTTAGAATAAACTATACTGACTTTCATCAGACATGACATATGTTTTAATATTTTAAGTTTATTCGTTTTGCATTTTTAATTCTGTTGTGATTTTTTAAGCATAAAATCAATATAATTTTGATACTGTCACTGAATTCATTGTAATTGTTTTTATTATGCAGAGAAATTAAATAAAAATTAGGAACTAACACCTACTTGTCTGCTACTGAAATTTCTTTTCGTTTCTATTCAATTATTCGAAATCTAATTTCATTTACTTTCGATTGCACACACAAGTTTATATAATTAATTTTTACTTTTCGCAAAAGTTTTAACAGATCCACGGACTATAATTATTTATTTATATTTTGTTTCCAACCCGAAATTTTTAGGGGAGTAGCAAGGAAAACTTTTTAATTGAGAGGCTATATTTTATAAATATTTTATCAAAATCGTTAAAACCGATTCTGAGACAATCGGAATTTTCAGTTTTGGTCTTATTGCAGCTACTTTCAGATTTTGAGCTGCATATTTTTTTAAAAAAACTCCTCAAATTACGACCAAAATATGCTCAAAGATCAAATTTCATCAAAATCTATCCACTCTTTTAGGTTGTGGATTACACAAGGTGGATTACACAGAAGGTAGCCAAACAGACAATATTCCAAAAACCAATTTTTTAACTTAAGGGACGTGAAAACGATTTTTTTTTGTTCAAATCAACTTTCTCTATACTACATGTATTTGAGGAAGTGAAAAAAAAAATGTTTTTGAACACTTGTTCTTTTTTTATCAACTAACTAAAATTGCAACAACTAGAAATGTCTTCAAAACTCAGACGTCAAGTTAGACATAAATGTTTTCTAAAGTGTAGTAAACTGCTAAAATCTCGACATATGATTAGCCGCCAAACATGAAGTTTTAATGACAACTAATTTCTTTTTAACATCCAGTGTTCCCATCAGGACCACCGTCCCACGGTATTTGAGGATGTCTTTGAACTGGGAACTAGTTTTTGCTGTAAACGCAAGTGTGTTAGCATGCACAACATGTGCAACATTGTCGACCGTTTCCACTTCTAGTCGGACCAATCAAGTCAATCTATCATCAAGAGACATTGACTTGTCTTTTCTACGAACTACGACTACAGTCTAGCTCTAGCAATGTGCAACGCACTATAGTATGTGGGGGTAAAGATACCTAAAATATTCAATCTCTTCGTATGTTTGTCATACAAGAACAAAACGACAGGCGGTTTACAGAATAGAATTTTGTTTGGATAAACTTTAAACATTAGTTTTTTAATATTTATTCTCGTGTTTAACATTTCGGAACATGCTTCATATATATATATATATATATATATATATATATATATAAAACAAGCTTATATTATTATAAGTTATAACTTATAGCACAGCCTTATAAAAACATCATTCTGTTTCACAAAAATATAAGCTTAAAAAATAGTTTGAAAGTGTTGGGCTATAAATTATTAGTTATATTATAAATGTATCAATTATATCTGTATCATGAACACCAAAGACTTATAGTTGTACGATATAAGCCTATTTACATTGATAATTATTTTATCAGTATTGTTTAACTCAACAATATATATAAAACAAGCTTATATTATTATAAGTTATAACTTATAGCACAGCCTTATAAAAACATCATTCTGTTTCACAAAAATATAAGCTTAAAAAATAGTTTGAAAGTGTTGGGCTATAAATTATTAGTTATATTATAAATGTATCAATTATATCTGTATCATGAACACCAAAGACTTATAATTGTACGATATAAGCCTATTTACATTGATAATTATTTTATCAGTATTGTTTAACTCAACAATATATATAAAACAAGCTTATATTATTATAAGTTATAACTTATAGCACAGCCTTATAAAAACATCATTCTGTTTCACAAAAATATAAGCTTAAAAAATAGTTTGAAAGTGTTGGGCTATAAATTATTAGTTATATTATAAATGTATCAATTATATCTGTATCATGAACACCAAAGACTTATAGTTGTACGATATAAGCCTATTTACATTGATAATTATTTTATCAGTATTGTTTAACTCAACAATATATATAAAACAAGCTTATATTATTATAAGTTATAACTTATAGCACAGCCTTATAAAAACATCATTCTGTTTCACAAAAATATAAGCTTAAAAAATAGTTTGAAAGTTTTGGGCTATAAATTATTAGTTATATTATAAATGTATCAATTATATCTGTATCATAAACACCAAAGACATATAATTGTACAATATAAGCCTATTTGCAGTGATAATTATTTTATCAGTATTGTTTAACTCAACTGGTTAAACATCTCCTTGCATTGTAAGGGTTATCTAAAATTAAATATTGTATTTTGGTCTTTTATCAGGGAGCCAATGGTCTCACGTACTGAGCCAATGATGGTATTTATCATTTTAAAAAGACAAAAAATAATAAAATAAGCAATATCAATAAATAGATCGGTAAACAATTAATTATCAGTGACTTATCTGTATTTAAAAAATCAGGTATCTACTGAAGTGCCTTGAATCTGTTAGTAAGATGTATAAGGTATTGTAACTTTTACGAATATAATTGTCTTAAGCAGAAACTATTGAAACTACATTTTGAGCTGACATTACTTTGGGAGTTCTAACATATTTCAATTTTATGTACAAAATAAAGTGAAGTACTATAAAAATTCAAACAAAGAATAAACCTAAATTATATGTATATTTTCTGAATAATAATTATTTTGAAAAATAATTGTAAATTAAAGAAGATGGTAATGTGTCAACCCAGCAAGGCGTAATATTCTATTGAGAAGTAAATTATAGTTCCAAGTAATTATATAGTTCCAAGTAATTATATAGTTCCAAGTAACTATATAGCTCCAAGTAATATAGAGTTATATTAGTCATACTATTTATGGATCAAAAATCAAACAACTCAAAAACACGTAGTTTGAAGTTCAGACATTTACAGTGAATTATGCTAGTAAATCAGGATTTTTTATTAACAGTTCAGAAACTATTTAGTGGCCATATTAAACGTTAAATGCATATGTAATGAAAATGTTAAACTTATAGAATAGAAACATATTTTGAAACATTTTATGTAAAAGATGAACCTATAAATAGTCGTTGAGTATAATTTAAGAACAATCATAAATATATTCATTAGGGTTGTAATGATTAAGAATTTAGTTAATTAATAGATATTTTATGCTATTGAAGTAACGTACGGTGAGTCAGAAATCTAAAATAAAAGGGATTATAGGGATAATGGAAATTTTAGGGATTATCCGTAAGCAATGAACAACGGATAATCTACGAAAATCTAGGTTAATGAATGGATTAATAAATTATTTTGTAATTATGTTCGTAACAATCTATGAGGTCTGATTTATGCTAATTGTCTCTTAATTCTTAGTAATCAATAAATGAACAATTTTATAAACATATTTAATAACTTTTGTAAAATTCAAATCATAATTAAGGGCTCTGAATTTAAATTTTAAGGTTAAAAATTTCCAAATCAAGGATGGCGAATTCAAAGTGGCGGTAAAATAGAAATGAAAATTGCATTTGTATAATCATGTTTAGCCTACACGAATAATTAGCATAAAAATACGAACAGTAACCACAAGTTTGTTTAGATTATCGAGTCTCTCTAAGGAAACTTGCTTTATCGATGTCACCCTTTACTACCGGAATACCTGTCTAAGTAAAAGCATGTTTTTTTTTTGTAACAACTGTGTATTTGTGTTTGGTTGATCTGTTATAGAGATTTACTTAATAAAAATAATATATATCAATAAATCAATAATTTCGAACGAAAATTTATAAAAAATATATAAAGTTACTTTTTTATAGGAAAAAATTCGTTATAAAGATATAACAAACAACTTATGAACTTGTAATTATATAACTATGTTAAACATTAAAAGTTATATCCGCGATGTAAATAAAGCCTTCATAATGATTATTTGTGAAGATAGGCAACAACTAGAAAACCATATAATTATATTCAGTTTGGTTCAATTCGTAAACAAAAACATTAGTTCTTCAAATGTTCCAGATAATTCTATTTAAAAATATAAGAACTTTAAAAATCCATCTAAGTAATTCAACACAACCATTTGATTAATTTCTTTGTAAAACTAAGTTTATTTTGGCTGGACTTGATGTTTTAGGGGTTAATTAGTCGGGTAGACTCGATTAAGAAAAATTACATTTTTTATAACACCTTCACGGCAAAGTTTTTGATTTTGTCTACAATTCACGAACCAACATATTAAGGATAATGGTGACCTGAACTTTTATTTAAGTCTCTAGAAAGCTTCTTTTAATCAACATTTTATTAAAACCCTTACAGCCGAATTTACTAAAAGACGTAATTTTGTGGTTTTTGTCTTACCTGTAAATTTTAAGGTATCGAAAAAAAGTTTTCAGCAATAGCAATGTACGCTTATATCCAACCAACAAAATCCATTGAATTATTTCAAATTTTGCACACCAAGTTCAATCAAAATCTGTCCACTCTTTGGGCTGTACAACATTAGACAAACGACATTCAACAGAAGTCGGACGATTGATATATATCATCATTCCAATTCCTATAAATATTTAATTTATTTGTACAAAAGTAAAAAATATATATTACTGCTTCTTTAAATAAACCTCTGTCAAAGTAAAAAAAAAATACAAAAATGATTTAAAAAATAAACCGAAATATAAATTGTTCTTTGTATAAAAATAAATTAAACATTTGTAAGCTGTAAACATTAAAATTTTGAAAATAGCATGTGGTAATAGTAAGTGTGCACGAAATTATGAGAGGAGACTACGATACAAGATGCTGACTATTTTAATATGTGATAGTAGTAAGAGTGCACTAAATTATGAGAGGAAACTAGTGCACAGGATGCTGACTATCTTAACATGTGATAGTAGTAAGAGTGCACTAAATTGTGAGAGGAGACTAGTGCACAGGATGTTGACTATCTTAACATGTGATAGTAGTAAGAGTGCAATAAATTATGAGAGGAAACTAGTGCACAGGATGCTGACTATCTTAACATGTGATAGTAGTAAGAGTACACCAAATTATGAAAGGAGACTACGATACAAGATGCTGACTATCTCAATATGCGGTAATAGTAAGAGTGCACTACATTATGAGAGGATACTAGTGCACAGGATGCTGACTATCTTAACATGTGGTAGTAGTAAGAATACACCAAATTATGAAAGGAGACTAGGATACAAGATGCTGACTATCTCAATATGCGGTAATAGTAAGAGTGCACTACATTATGAGAGGAGACTAGTGCTCAAGATTCTGACTATCTTAACATGTGATAGTAGTAAGAGTGCACTAAATTATGAGAGGATACTAGTGCACAGGATGCTGACTATCTTAACATGTGGTAGTAGTAAGAGTACACCAAATTATGAGAGGAGACTAGGATACAAGATGCTGACTATCTTAACATGTGGTAGTAGTAAGAGTACACCAAATTATGAGAGGAGACTAGGATACAAGATGCTGACTATCTCAATATGCGGTAATAGTAAGAGTGCACTACATTATGAGAGGATACTAGTGCACAGGATGCTGACTATCTTAACATGTGGTAGTAGTAAGAGTACACCAAATTATGAGAGGATACTAGTGCACAGGATGCTGACTATCTTAACATGTGATAGTAGTAAGAGTACACCAAATTATGAGAGGATACTAGTGCACAGGATGCTGACTATCTTAACATGTGGTAGTAGTAAGAGTACACTAAATTATGAGAGGATACTAGTGCACAGGATGCTGACTATCTTAACATGTGATAGTAGTAAGAGTGCACTAAGTTATGAGAGGAAACTAGTGCACAGGATGCTGACTATCTTAACATGTGATAGTAGTAAGAGTGCACTAAGTTATGAGAGGAAACTAGTGCACAGGATGCTGACTATCTTAACATGTGATAGTAGTAAGAGTACACCAAATTATGAGAGGAAACTAGTGCACAGGATGCTGAATATCTTAACATGTGATAGTAGTAAGAATGCACTAAGTTATGAGAGGAAACTAGTGCACAGGATGCTGACTATCTTAACATGTGATAGTAGTAAGAGTGCACTAAGTTATGAGAGGAAACTAGTGCACAGGATGCTGACTATCTTAACATGTGATAGTAGTAAGAGTACACCAAATTATGAGAGGAAACTAGTGCACAGGATGCTGACTATCTTAACATGTGATAGTAGTAAGAGTGCACTAAGTTATGAGAGGAAACTAGTGCACAGGATGGATGCTGAATATCTTAACATGTGATAGTAGTAAGAGTGCACTAAGTTATGAGAGGAAACTAGTGCACAGGATGGATGCTGACTATCTTAATATGTGATAGTAGTAAGAGTGCACTAAGTTATGAGAGGAAACTAGTGCACAGGATGGATGCTGACTATCTTAACATGTGATAGTAGTAAGAGTGCACTAAGTTATGAGAGGAAACTAGTGCACAGGATGCTGAATATCTTAACATGTGATAGTAGTAAGAGTGCACTAAATTATGAGAGGAAACTAGTGCACAGGATGCTGACTATCTTAACATGTGATAGTAGTAAGAATGCACTAAGTTATGAGAGGAAACTAGTGCACAGGATGGATGCTGAATATCTTAACATGTGATAGTAGTAAGAGTGCACTAAATTATGAGAGGATACTAGTGCACAGGATGCTGACTATCTTAACATGTGATAGTAGTAAGAGTGCACTAAATTATGAGAGGATACTAGTGCACATGATGCTGACTATCTTAACATGCGATAGTAGTAAGAGTGCACTAAATTATGAGAGGAAACTAGTGCACAGGATGCTGACTATCTTAACATATGATAGTAGTAAGAGTGCACTAAATTATGAGAAGAAACTAGTGCTCAAGATGCTGACTATCTCAATTTGCTAATAGTAAAGAGTGCACCAAATTATGAGAGGAGACTAGTGCACAGGATTCTGACTATCACAAAGGCTACGTGCAGGAAACTATTTGTGGAATGTGTATCAATGTGGAATGCAAGGAAATTTTGTGAGAAGACTCGATGGTGCTAGGGGAAAAAGCATCCATCAGGTTTAACATTTCAACATAGATAAAAGGAATGATTGAAAGAGTTTCCCGCAGAACTCATCCGATGGGAGATATTTGGAGCTGTGAAACATACACATCTTCAATATATGCGCATCCCGACCAGATGAGGTTTGCGAAACCACGATTTACCTGACCATGGTAACATAATAATTTTATTAGCGACAATTCACTACTGTGCTATCCTGTTAGCTATTTCTCGAAACAAAAACAATCAAACAGTAGTTAATAAATAAAACGCATTAGAGTTCACAACTAGAAAACACACCAACAATATTTCTTTAATGTCATATCTTAACAGACTTTGTACCACTAATTTAATAAAGATTATGACGTTGCAGATTGAGCTGTGAATGGCAAACTCTTAATTTCACTGTCATTTGATTTAATTGTGATGTCACTGAACTTAAAGGAGTGGCTAAAAACACTGCTGTTATCTGCATTACTTCTTGGCATAGTCTTTGTTAATTCAACGGCATAAAGTTTGCATAAGTGAGACAACTAATGATGGCGACTTAGTCAATGAAACGTCTTATTAGTTGTGTATTCTTTTGTGAAAAACAAAGCGTTTCAGTGTAATACGAATACGTGTTACATTCCAAAATATTTTAAAATAGAACAGCATATATTTCTTTATCCTTATAAGATTCTCTCTAATAAACTCTAATTTCTTTTAACAGGTTTAGATAAAGTTTTTATTAACCCTGAAGCTAAGCGTAGGGAATAACCGACTTCAGTTCGAATTTAGTTTTTTTACGAGCTGACTTTGTTGGGTATAAAATTATTAAAAGTTATTCGAGAATGCTTTTTTTAATTAAAAAGTCGTAAAAATTTACGTTTTAAACTTCATTATATTACATAATAAAAAATAACCACGAAACAATGAAAGATGCTATAAAATGCAGACATCGATTTACTTACGTTGGGGTTGGTTTGTTTAACTAATTTAAATTTATGGTTTTCATTTAACTTTAGATTTCTTAAAGTTCTGGATTTAAGTGAATTTTTATACCCTGACTTCTCAAAATTTAATGCTCACAATTATATTAAATCCTATGTAGTAAAATAATATTTATTCTTTCATGCAATGACAGTTGTATATGACAGTTTTAGATTAAAATTTATAGGGTCTTAATCATTTATTAAAAGTAATTAATTTAAATTTCATCTAAAGGTTCTGACCTCACTTTCGCAATTGTATCACTTATGTGAAATATAAAACTTTGTAGTAATGTCATTTGTTTATCTCAGAATTATCACTTATCTAAAACCTAAACGAGAATTTTTTCTACACAGTATCAAATATTTATTAATTTTTGCGAAAATGATAAACCTGTTGTAAAAAAATTTTAAATGTGTGAACTATTTGTGTGTAACTGAATCTCGTATTAGTTTGTTTTAGAAAGACAGGAACACATTCTACGTAAAATAAAATAAATTGTTCACTTTAAGAAATAGTTCACTTTAATCTACGTTAAGAAATAGAACAGATACAAAATTTACAACTAAATATATGAATGAAATTAAGCCGTATAATAAAGAATTAGCTGATGTGAACACTCACACATTTTATTTCACCTCCAGAGCCATCTATTATGAAAGATCAACTTATCAGTTTTTGTTTTGTTTTATTCCTCCGTTAAAAAATCAAAAAAGGGTTTTTGTATTGCTGTAGTTTGTGTTATCCTTGACATTATATAGCAAATCATTTGATTTGATAAAATCTGTAATTCATTCCTCTTAATTTGAGAATTCTTTGTATTATTGTATGACATTATTTTCTCACCAATTTTGTAAAGCATGTTTATTTTTACAAAAACAAGTTTAATAGTTATTGTAGATTAGGGAAGTGATGAAACGGCCACAAATAAAACCTATAATATACTTCCACATATGTCATTTTTAATCTGCAAAACTTTTATAAGCCTACAAGATTTGAACCTTAATCTGAACAGAACAGACGATAAATTCCAACTTCATTTTAATATCCACAAACTTCACAAGAACTTGTATCAGAAAGAATATTTAAATTATAATTTTTTACAGTTTTCTCTGTAATTAATTTTGTTCAATTCAGTACGTTTTATAGGAAGAAAGTTGCTTTATACCTTATAATAATTCGTTCTTGAGACTCGTCGACGTTTTGTTTCAATTCATTTTTCTGTTTTACAGGGAATCGTACTTTTGCAACTAACATTATTAAAGAACAGAAAAATCTCTGTGCACGGACACGAATGACAATTAAATTTTTTTATCTGTGTGATGAAATATTCTTTTTGTCATGAGTACCTTAGATTTCATTTGAATAAGATAAATCTATTATCTCACAGTTATGCAACGTGTTTGCATTGACACCACAATGTATTTAGCGATCTATGGAAAGGGATTTGTTTTTAATATTAGAGAGAACAAAAACCTATAACATTGGAGAGACATCAGAATCAGAGGCTACAGCAGAGAATGGAGTGGAATTCGATATGCTAGATGTGGGGGTGTAGTAGGAAAGTTATCAAACGTTAAATCACCATGAGAGGATGATAGACGTCACAGACGATAGAAGGAGAAAGGCCATGGAAATGTAGTAGTTGTATAGAATGATGCGAGCGGAAAGAAAAGAAGAAATCCAAAGATTGCAGAATGGGGATTAATGTAATTATATGTTAAGAAACAATAATATATATAATTTTAAAATTATAGAGGATTAACACTGCTCTGTTGTTGCCGAAAAAAATCTATGAAAACTACTACAGTAAAATTTAAAAGTTGACTAAATGAAACGGCTAGGGAAGAAGAATAAGGGATAATCAACTATTGATGTAATATTTGTGTTAAGACAGATCGTAAAGAAAAGATGGAAGTATAGAAAAACACTGACATGACCTTAACAATAAGTTACTCAGACTGTTTATGATAAGATGCAAAGAGAAAATATACATGAATGAATTTTAGAGGAAGATACATTAGTGAAAAAATGTAACGTGAATAAAACGTATATGAAAAATTCAAACATTATATTAGGAATAGAAGAAAAAGACTCTAACCGGTGGTCACAAACAGAAAGTGGAGAGAAATAAGGAATTTTTCTTACCCTTCCTTCATAACATAAAATTAATAAAGTCACACAGTACAAGGCAATAAAAAAACAGCGTACGAAACTGAGGACAACTTGGAGAGAAATCTAGCGAAATGGTCAAGGGCAATGAGGAAACGTTGATTGGATATATATTTGAAAAAAAATAAGATATTGAAGGTGAATAGAAACAAAGAACTAAAAATAAAAATGACAATGAAAGTAAAAGGATTTCGAAAGAGTGTGTCATTTACCAAAAAAACAAGATCACTACTAATGTTAAGATACAAGAGGAGGACAAAGATGAGAACCAATTTTAAAATATGGTGAAGGATTTAATATGACGATGAGAAAGAGACTCGAACACAATAATGTCCAAAGGGTACTAACATGTGAGCAAGAAAGATCGGAGGAGACGACAAAAAATAGATTTTTAGAGGAATACCAAATGTTAAGAGAAGATAGAAAGAAGAATGAAGACCTTCGGGATAGACTCAAGATGAATCACTTAAAGTAACAATAAAGAAAAAATAAATTGAGCATGTGATGAGGATGGTGGAAATTGGTTCCTAAAACAGCACAAAAGAATATTAAAGAGAAAACACCTATAGTATAGTCACAAACATGATGGAAGATACAAGTTCAAGAGCATATGCAGACCAAAAGATTAGGTTAGAGACTGGTGGAGTACGGGTGGTAAACCGTCAGGAATGGAGAAGGTTGTACCAGATGACTGCTAAAGAGGAAATGTCAAAAGATGAGATGATTACCTACTAGGTTATGAAACAGTGAAGAGGAACAACAATAGCATGCTTAGCATGTCTTCGTGCACATTCAACATAAGAGCTCATTACATTACTGTAGAGAGACTATTTGAAAACACTGTTTAATCTATTTTATGTGTAGTCTGAAAATCATTTTTAACCTTAGAACGAAACCACCGTACGTTTTCAAATTTGCTTCAACATCATGTTTACACTTTTACTTATTGCTTGGACTCAATTAGAATATGTTTGGATTTCGGTCTCAATGTTTTCAAATTATTCCATTACAGCAGTATGCATGAGTAGCAATAACTAATTAATACGTCATGTCGGTCTATATAGAGACACTGTAACAAAAAGAGCCGCCACGGACTCTATAATAAAATGCATGTTTTTCCGTCATCATATTTCAAATGTGTTTATAGATTAACTCATTACATTGTTAGTGATTGATAACTTGACCAGCCGAGAGGGAAAAAGGAGTTCAACTATCGTATAAAGAAGTACACAGTGAAAAAACACACATTAATACTCCGTAACTAACCAAAACATATGGGATACTTTCTCACCGAAAGTAGAATCAGTAATTAATGATGAAGTAGAAGGTCGTATCCCTCAAAACCCTATCAAGCGATTTCGATGATTATAAGGGTTCAATTTTACTTTGATTTAATTTTGCAGATTACGATATTTCGGTAGAAATATCATATATGACTTTCCAAAATGTCCAATACAGTTGAATTATTACAAGTGAGTCTATTTGTACGAAAGTATCAATCCTCGATGGATATAAACCTTTTGTCATGTAAGGTTGAGTTATATCCCTCTCTCTTATCAGATCTCTCTTGACCAACTCTTGTTCTCCCCCGATCCTGACGCTGTAATTTAGTGTATTTAATAGTCTGTATAAGTGTATATTACTTTCTACCATTTTTATATAAGGCGATGATTACGATAGATTTTAATTTAAGCAACAGGGAAAAATAAATAAAATAAAATTCAAATGTTAAGCTCATAATCTATGCAAAACATTGCTCAAACTTTCTCGCACAAACGCACCTATACACAAAACCAAATATTAAGCAAATACTAAAATATTCGTCGTAACCTACCCAAATTGGGGGTACAGGGTGTTTAGAGTTATTACTAGAGTTATTCTAGCCAGACGTAAAAGAATAACTTGTTAGGTTCATTGTAAAAAATGAACTGAAAACTATTTATATTCATTACAAGGTGGGGGGGAGCTCTCTTGGCCCAGCTTTGAAATACAAATGTAACAAACGTTGCATCTAAAAAATTATTTAACTGATCATCACAATTTGTTTTCAAATAATTGAAACTCAAAAATATCTCTGCGATGATGAAGGCGAATGTTTACTTTTTAATCTGAGTCGAAACCAATGTTTGCTCGAAAATGTTATATAATCAAAGCCTATTGGGACGTACAAAATAGCTGTAATTTATAATCCTATAAATACAAATATTAGTTCTTAAGTATTTTTATGTTTTGCGTAAAATTTAATTTTCACCTTCTTATTATACAGTGTGAGTCAAAAGTATGGATACACCCTGTTAACTTTTAAATGGATAAAGATAGAAAAATGAAACTTAGAACGCCTTTCTAGGAAATAAAAGTGAACTTTTTAGTCACTATTACAACTTTGCCTATTTCCCCAAAATGGGATTTTTGGGGAGCAGCTCAAAATTTTTAAATATAAAGACCCATTAAGTGACACCTCATTTTAAAGTCCTTGATTAAAGAAGAAGGACAGTGGAAACCAGAGCTTTCTATCTCAACCCAGTACAAAATGGCAGCTCATTGAAATTAGGTAAAACTTCATTGAGGCAAAATATGAACATCCACATTCAGGTGGTAAATAACCCCAATAGACAACCAATGAGCTGCCATTTTGTACTGGATTGTTACCATTACCATTACCATTACCATTCATTTTTTTATCTTTATCCATTTAAAATTTAACAGGGTGTATCCATATTTTTGACTCACAGGTGCCTCAATGAAGTTTTACCTAATTTCAATGAGCTGCCATTTTGTACTGGGTTGAGATAGAAAGCTCTAGTTTCCACTGTTCTTCTTCTTTAATCAAGGACATTAAAATGAGGTGTCACTTAATGGGTCTTTATATTTAAAAATTTTGAGCTGCCCCCCTAAAATCCCATTTTGGGGAAATGAGCAAAGTTGTAATAGTGACTAAAACGTTCACTTTTATTTTCTAGAAAGGCGTCCTGACTTTCATTTTTCTATCTTTATCCATTTAAAATTTAACAAGGTGTATCCATACTTTTGACTCACTCTGTATTATTAATTTCCTTAAATGGAAAAACCTCGCGGTTATCATCCTAATAAGAAAAGAGGGTAAAATAGAGACCCTTAGCCATTGAATACTCTAATAGTGTCATAATCGAATGAGAACAAAAGACTTGATAGAAATATGAAAGAGGAATCTAATCCAAGACCTTTATTAAAGGAGGTGTAGATCTAGCTATACCTGTACTCACTGTAACCCCCTGAGAGGCTATGTTATTTAATGGCGACCTAGTTATATTATTAAATTAGAAATAGTTTTTCTTTTCAAAAAGTCTGACCACAGATTAAAACAGAAATGTTGTTGTTTACTACAGAGGCAATATAGGAAAGGATTTGCGCCTATAACGAAAAGAAATAATATTTATAAAAGAAACTTGTGTAAATCCAAGCAAAATAGAACTTAACCGTCCATCATTCCTTCATAACACGTCCTCGTATTTCATTGAACTAGAGTTTTATTAACGGCGTTCAAGTTTCATTTTCTTTCTTTTTTTTCAATTAATTTATTTGGTACACCTGTTTAGGTCATTTCACAAACTAAATCTGTGGACGATTTTAAGAATTAAACTTTTTATAATATCTCCAAAGACAGGCTTTATTTACCGATAACTCCCGAGCTGTATTTTTGAGTAGCGTCAAGATCTTAGAGGCTCAAATTTTGAACTAATCTAGAACTTTCAAATTTGATCTTAATACATACCAAAATTATAAGTTATATAAAAATTGAATAATGTTGTTATTTAAAGGTGAAAAACTATCTGGTCGTCATCGCCTTACAAAAATCAAGAAGAAAGAGACTACAATAAGAGACGCCAAACCCTAGGGTCGGAAAAGAGAACAAAAAGAAATGCTGAGAAAGATGAAAGAGAGGGTTATAACTTAAGACAAAGTACTTAGATGAAGTAAGTAATATAGGGCATTCAAACTCGTCTTAAAAATTTCCCACGGGAGCGTATTCTGGAACCTACATTCTGGGAGGTATCCCATAGTTTGCTGCGTTTTTTTTAACGTGAAGAATTCCAATAAGCAACAGTTTTGTATTTAATGTAAAATAACTCTATCGTGCAGGGATTTCAAGGGTACAGCACATTGCTAGAATGTCAGAATTAATTGAAACAAGTGAATCCTATGACGTAGATATCACGGATTTCCCACGGTCAGATGCTGCTCTCAATGTCTTTGTCACGCACAGATAAACCTGACTGTCTCTGTCTCTTTCTTTGTCTGTGTAGGATCAATTAAAGCTACAATAAAACTCAACACTTCCTCATAACTGCTGTGACTATGTCTGTGCCAGACAGAGTCCACTTGATGGTCCTCGAGTATGTAAAGGTCAACCTTCAGTTCTAGAAATATCATTTGTTCTGCAACATTGAACACAATAATTAAGAATATCTTTGAATTGCTACAGCTATTAGAGATTATTGATAAAAACAAAAGTTAAAGACAAGAGAATACATTGCATATTTTTTGTTGTTGCTTAACGTCTATACTTTAGACTAATGAGGACGCTAGAAATGTAAACAGTTAAATCGACACCACTCGCAAGTCCCAACTGTGACATATGAGATTGTCCATAGGCATATGAATTATACTCTTCCAGTTTCTGACTTTAAAATAACACGGTACGAGCATCAACATCAGTGAAGTTTTGCTGTTTCTATTCTTAACAAAACAATTTATTATTACATGTTTAAATTCTGCCGCCATGTTGAATTTATCCTCCATAAAAGTAATGTTAAACTTACATCGTAGTAGTAATGAAATTTGTTATTTGTGTCTCATTTTAAAAAACACCCAAGCACAAATGGTTTCTTTTTATTAGAAACTAGCTTATATTTATAAAAATGAAAAACTTTTTTCTAAATAAAATTAAAAACTGATTAATTATTTGTATAACTTAATAATCATAACGATTCGTTAAACAAACAAAACAAAATCGTAATTTCTAATCTAATAAAAAACAAATTTTACTGTCAAACTCAGAAATAGAGTTGGACCAGGGTTGTACCCAAGTATTCTTATCTAATTTAGTCATAAAACAGGAATTCATAGATATAAATTCAAAAAATTTATTTTATTTTCGCAGAGGGTTTACTAGGAGATTCATATATAGACCCTCACTTAAAAACCTGACCCAGACTTAAAAATATTACTCTGAACTTTCGTTTTCATATCTGTATTCGTTTTTATCAAATTTCAAGTATAGAAAAATGTCATTACTCGATCTAAATTATGGAAACACTGACACCTGAGGCAATGAAAATGAGATATCAATCCTACCCGATGGAGTAATTTTCCAGACTTTCAGGCAATGGTTACTTTACTAAAAGCTCTAGAGGTAGAGCTTTTGCACGAACCTGGTATGTATGCTCCGTTTTACCATGGTTCTACCATAGAAAAACCGATCGGTTAGTTTCAAAATCGTGCCCAATTATTAAAGTTACAAAAAATCGTTATTCAAGGATTTTTCTTTCTCGTCTTATATTGCCCCAAAATTACAGATTTTAAGGTGTTTTAATTTCCCCGTCCAATAATGGCTGAAGACGTTGTCTACAATAAAAAGTTATAGAGAATAAAATAAAGCAATAAAGATTCAAGTTTCAAAATATTTTAATAATATAAATGATGCGGCAGTTGCCCGATGATGCTGCAAGGCGAAACAATTGTAGCTCATTTATTATTATTTATATTATTAAAATATTTTGAAACTTTAAGCTTTATTGCTTTATTTTATCCTTGAATATGGAGTTTCAACAAGAAATATCTGCTGTTACATTAAAAAAATTATAGAGTTATAAAAACAAAATTACAAATTAAGAAAAACTGCAATAAATAAAGTAGAAATTTTATGTGTAATTCGGTCAAATTAAACAACTATTACTTGAATATGATAAACAAAATAAATTATAATACAATTTGATAATAACAGCCGTTTTAAACGGTTCGTTAGTAGTTACTTCATGAGCCTAAAAAACACAACTTGGCGATGAGCATATAATCGTGGATCGCGGGATAACTTCGCGATATACTCGCGCATATCTAGATGTACCCAGTAACAGTATACCTCTATAAATATACAAAAGGAAAGATAAATGTACGAAATAAAAATTACACATAATGGGTCACTAGATGAAGTAATCGGAGAGCGTATTCTACAAATGTAAAACTACCATGTTGTGGTATAAAAATATAACCAAGAAAAAAATGAAATATTTTATTACAAAATTGTAAAAAGTATAATAATTTAGAGCTTAAAAGTGTGGTAGATTAAAGATAGAATCGAGGAGATGTTAGAATTCACGGAGACAGACTTTCAGAAAATACAGACGGATTGTGAATAGAGTTATTTAATTTTCATTTCATTTTATTTATGTTCTGTGAAAATACATTTTACGTGTTTACAATAGGGAAAAAAGGGAAGTTACAGATTGAACACAAACAATATTAGGGATAAACAGCTAGTGTGGTTCGTAGGATAAAACAAACGAGAATTTCTAAGCAGGTTCTATCGTGGAAACTTGAACTAGGAAAGACCAAGAAATAATGGGAAAGTGGTATAGACGACGATATGATACAAAGAAGATGAAATTAGTTGGGATGACAGAGAATTATGACAATTGGATATCAGAAAATGTATGTAAAGAAATTTTGCATCAAATTTGTGATCAATATTTAATATATATATATATATATATATATATATATATATATATATATATGTTTGCCAAATCTTATTTTTTGGGATCATATTGTAGTTTTATTAACCTTAATCAATTGAGATTCCTGATAATTCTCTACAAATAACAATTTCCGAGATACAGCCCAAAAAAAAATATATAACCTATATTTTCAAATTTATACTTACTGTTTGTCCAATATTATTAAGGTGTTAGGTATGAGGAGTTAAGGTTAAGTTCTTGATAACCAGTGGTATTATTGAAAAGATAAATTTCCTAATAAAATTGTTTCTCTTGATACAAATATCCGATAGTAAGACTGAAAAACAATCTCATCCAGAATATCCATTACTACTAACATTGACCCACTGCAAAACATCAAAATTCATGAACCCGGCCTTCAATAAGATTGACACGTAACCCATTCTCTCTTGGTGATTAAGAATAGCTTTCAAGTTACAAAAAGAATCAATTCATCTTGATTCAAGGCCTACAATTGACGAAAACTAATCACTCGCAACAGCTCGCTTTATAAAACCACAGAAAAAATAAATATAATCCGAAAGTGTTGCCAACACTTTTCATTCTTTTCGTTGTACATTGTTGAAACCACCTGATATTACTTTTAAATATAACATAAGGAAACATACTTATTTAAATCTATTCACTAAAGTGAGAGCTGCTGAAAATAATTTAAGCATTAAATTGGATTTCTAACCCCATTTAAGATATTATAACATATTTGTTCTGTCAGTTTGCCAATAAAGTTTTTTAGGTTTTTATCACGTTACTTCAAACTTAGTTCATCTATAATTACCTAACTGTTGAATATTTTTTTAAAATTTATTTTAATATATTTGAAACTATTACATTTGATTAAATCTCTCTTGATATTCTTAGTCTCTAATTCTATTTCCAAAATGCCAAGCAAAATAAATAAGACAATACTCGCCATACAACTAACACGCTGACATGGAATTACTCAAATTTCATTTGGTGCTTTTACTTTCACAACACCAAAACGTTATATAGTTGTGTGAGGTTTTCTGAAACCAAAAAGTGGCCTGTCGTATCTTCAGCGTCTACAGCCTAAACTTTTATCAATTTAGGTACGTGGATATATTTAATCAAAAAATGGAGAAAATCGTCCCAATATATGCGGTTTTTTGCAATTTGTTGATGACTCAAAATTTAAAGGTAGCTGGCGTAAGAAACAAAATACAAAGGTCTTTAAATGTATTTAATATTCTTGTATTTTAGGCCAATCAGTCTTCCTCCCCATACAATGACAATAGGCCTTAAATCTTCCTGTGACGGCTGAGGTTATTCCGTCCCTAGCCTGGCAAACCACCGAAGAGAATATATTTCCTATTTTCTTTTGGTTGTGACAGAAAATGAAAGATATGCCCAGTGAGCCCTTGTGTTGGAAACACAAGAAAGTGTCGTGAACAACTCCAGCTTGTTGTTGGTTTGTAAACAAGAAGTATTTTTCCTTCCTTTCGCGGCTGGTAGATTGCACACCCGCTATACACACGTGAAGTGATGACATGTAACATACGCCTCCAAACCCAAGTACTGGAGACCACACTTATCAAATTAGCTTAATATAACTATATCGTCAAGATTAGCCATTACAGGCTCACCTACTAAATATTCCACTTTTATAATTGACAGATTTATTTCGTCTTAAATAATCATAGGCATAAATAGACGAATATTAACATAACAGGTTTAAAATGCTTTGTCATTAACGTAATATAGACAAATGTCCTGCTTTAATAAAAATATAATCAGGGTTTACTTCGCACGTTTATAGTGAAGAGAAAGTATATGAATAAAAAAAATAAATTATTTCCAGTTGTTTTGCTTAAATATCCGTTTTTATATTCACCAACTATACAAAAAATTGTCCCTACATCTGTGAAAATAAAAGGGATAAGCAATTTTGTTTAATTTTGGTATAAGATATTTTTATCTGGAATATATTTGGTTATACATATTATGTTTATCATAATTATCTAAGATATAAAAAAAAATTATATTCGTACAATGATTACTGTATTTAAAGTTTTTTTCTTCATTATAATTTTATATCTAAAAATAAGAGCAAAAAATGTGTTATCTCCTGTTTTTATTTTCTAACTCCATAAACAGAAAATGAATATTGTGATGTTATTTTCAAATCGATGTTAAACGTGTTTTAGTATTTTCCCCTCACATATACGTAGTATATACTAAACAATTATAAAAAAGCTATGTTTGCTGATATAGCTGTTTCGAGGTACCCTTAGTTTTTGGAATAATGTCTCTCGTATGGCAAGTGGTCTACAGCCCAAACGGCTGGACTGATTTACATCGAAGTTCGATATGTGACATATTTTCTTCGTGATGGGATATTTGTTTTTTATTACTCAAATTCTGGGGGTAGTTGCAAACACTTTTTTTTTTTAAATCAAAAACAGCCTTAACGTTTTTGATTAGATTTTGCCAAAATGTACGGCCTCAAATAAGCATATTGGTCCACATCACTCAAAAATACAAATGCGAGAGTTATTGGTAAAAACACACATAATTGACCTTGGATCAAAATAAAATACTTCATTCCTTAAAATCGGCTTTACCGGTGTTAAAATTTTACTTGAATGTGAATATTAATGACCAAAACCCGTGTACAAAATCTGTTCAGGAATAATTGGCAAAAAACAAAAATGGACCTTGACTACCATCATTGAAAGTTTGATTTTAATAAAATACGACTTACATGTTTACGACACAAGTGAAGCAAATTAAGCCCTTTAAATTTATCAATTTTGTTGAACGGGGTCCACGATTATTTTCACTTTTTGATTGATAACTACTGAACTGACATATTTATGATTGCTTTATTTGGTTTTGAAAATGGGTGAGTGAGAAAATTTGTAAAATGTTTTTGCATAATTAGTTCTAATCGTTATTTCGGACGTTTCTTCTTATCTGTAGGCCCCATATTAATCTCATTGCATTTAGAAAGAATTAGGTTCCATTATAATATGTATTTAGAAGTAAGATTAGAGTTCGTCAAACAAACAAATAAGCATAAAAGAACCTCGTAGCGAATAGTGGTTTAATACAAGTACTACATAACAATGACTAGGTTAGGGTAAAACTAAACTGCACAGCGAGCATAAGAGGAAACCTTAGGTGTACTACGAGGGGATGCAGTTACTGTCTCTACAAATACACAAAGCACACCGTGTAAGGCTTCTGTCGGGATTAAAAGTCCGTAGCTTCCTCTACTGTCACTCATGTGAGACTGTTTTAAAACTAGGAAAAGACTTTTTTTTTTTTTAAACAAAAGACAACAATTATTATTCTACACTGCTAGGTGTATTTAACTGACAGTATTTTATTATAAAAGTAGCATTTTTTAAATTTCAAAAATGATGAACCCTTTGCAAGGGATGAAATATATGTAAATCATGACCATAAGAATTCCAATTATTAGTAAAGTGATAACAAATCATACAAAAAACAAGTCTACGTACTACTACTAACATAGTACTTACCCAATCCGTCCCATCATACAATGCAATAAAAGCAGATCAAGTTGGTTTCCTTGCATTAAATGTTAAATTGTTATTGATACATCAAGAAGTAGGTTAAGTTTTGTTTAAAACAGTTACTAAACAAGTTTTCTGATCCTCATAAATATGTATATCAATACATTCTACGTCAGCAAAGCCCTACCAATCCTCATAGATTTGTATACAGCGTGTTCAATAAGTCCCGGGACAGTTTATTTTCTTTTAACCATTACAGATAGAGCTACAAAGCTTTGCACGTTGTTATAGACATCAAAACCTATTTTCGTACGTATTCAGTACACCGCTACCTTTCCAAGGGGACGGCCCACAAGAAGTAAGTAGGAAATCTTAAATGAGAGCATAGGTCGAATTGTATATAGGATAAAGGCCTTTATGAGTAGAATATAATGCCACAAATCCGACCTCAAAAGGCGGATTAAAGTCCATATTAGCTACAACGTCAGGTATGTTGAAACCAGCTTAATAATGTTTACTAGGTAGAGGTTATGAAATGAAAACTTTGCAAATCGAAATCTGGCTTAATAAAACTATTTTTAGACTGCTCACTGGCTCTTTATCTCCAATGGGTAAAGTCTTAAACAAACAAGGCCCACAACTTCACTTCTCAACAGGTCACATGTAGTAAAGAAAGCACAAATCAGATGTCGTGACATCATTCTTGACAAGGCATCATTCTTGACAAGGTATCATTCTTGATATGGCATCATTCTTGACAAGGTATCATTCTTGACAAGTTATCATTCTTGAAAAGTTATCATTCTGGGCAAGGTATCAATCTTGACAAGGCATCATTCATGACAAGAAACTCTTTTTTTTTCCAAAAAACAGACCGTAAAGAAAACTAAAGTAACTCGCAGTACATTTGCCCTCTTATTAATCTCAAAAGCCCAATTTTTCTCAATACTAGACGTCCAATAAATCCCTAATCCTGATCTATCTTTATACTTAGTTCTAACATGCTGTAAAGAAACAGCATTTCCTCAAATAAAAAACATTCCAATGTCGAAAAGTAACCATACATAATGATTTTAAAAATCCCTACACTCATCATCAAACGCACTAACAAAAACACCAACTCGATCATAAAAATCAATACACCTGTAAGTCAATAATAAGATCATCCACACCTCAGAAAAACACTTCTGCGCTTATGAATTAATATTAAATCATTTAAAATTCCAATATCTCAAAATATAAGTCAGAGCATCTCAACAAAGTCAGGTAATATAAATAGTAACACATTGGGAACATTCAGTTCGCGCTATTCCCAAAGAAAGCTCTGGCAGTGAAGTTTATTCCAACAGTTGTCGATCACGTAGGTATCGTTTTAGTGAAAAACAATTTCTGATAAAAGAGTGACCATTTTATGAAAATGTACTCCAACTATACTGATAAAATTTTGTCAAAACGTACCTTATATTATGCTCAAACAACACTATAATTGTCATCTCTCCAAAAATGCCGATTCAGACATTATCGATGTAAAACAAAACAAATCGCCTATGAAGCTGTTATATGAAATCTAATTTCTCTACATTTGGTGAAGTGTAAAATGTATACGGGAATAATTTACAAAACATGAAAATGAACTTAACCTTCGTCATTAAAAACTCAATTTCAATCAAAAACGATTGATGCGTTTATGACATAAGGCACACATATCTTTACAAAATATTTGTTTTATATGACGTAAGGTCTATAACGTGTTTGTAAGATGAACCGAAAAAAAATATCTCTACGAGCGAAGAGAAAACATACTAAACATTAAAAGATGCAAAACACAAGAAAATAAGGTTAGTTTCTTAATTAGTTAGGGTTAATATAATTAATAAGTTTCATATTTTGCTCCACCCAATCTATAGCTACTTCAATGTTAAACTTTATTTACTGCCCTAAGAGGGTAGTTAGTCTTACTACTGATGGTTAGACGTGTAGCTAAACACACTGGGTAAACAAATGTCCAGTTAGCTGAAATTAAACGCAAGTAAATATTTATGAAACTCCTTGATGTAAAGTCAAACACAGCTGGTAGCACATAGGACTAAAAGCAACACTATCAATTATGAACAAACGAAGGAAGCAAAATATTTACTCACAACACAGGTGTGGTAAACATAGCAATTTAAAAAAATAAATCTCCATGTAATAAAAACCAATGTAATGGGAAAACATCTGTGCAAAATAGTGATTATTTGAATCATGTCCGTTTGCCATTGGTCTTCTAAACTAGTGGTCCAAAAGGATGATCGAATTTGAACAAATGTGGTATGCAAGCATATTTTACCAATTCTCAAAGCAGATTTTTAGAAATGCTTTCGGTCACTCAAAATTTTAGAGTAGCTACCATAGAACTAAACTTCAAAATGAATAGATAGAATAAAATCGGAAACAATATATCATAAAAATTACGTTTACTTAATCAAACACGTTTCAATGACAAAGCCGCCATCCTCAGTGATACATGAGCTACAATAACTAAAATATAATTTATGTACCACTAAGGATGGCAACTTTGTCATTGAAACATGTTTGATTAGGTAAACGTAATTTTTGTGAGTTCTTGTGTTCATGTTTTATTCTATCTAATATTATCTCACAAGTCGAGCTCAATATTTAGTCAAAATTAGTTCTAAAGATTTGAGCAATTGTTTGCCTATAACGACACAAATCGTATTATTAGTAATGTCTCGATTTTATGTTAAAACTTGCTCTTGAAATTTTGTCGAAATGTAGAGATTAACGCTCCAAACCAGTTTGCTAAAAATTATGCTTTAGAGATAATTTAAAAAATGAAAATGAACGTAAGCTTCTGGTCATTAAAAACTCTATTTCGTTCTAATACTAGTCCTCATACTACTTGCCCTTACGATGAATTTTTGAACAAGGTAGATATTCGAATTTAATTTTTTGTAAGTCCAACAACTGTTGATAAGGGGACCTATATCTTCCAAGACTCAGCATTAAAGAAAATTAAATTTTTATTTTTTACCGATATAAGTAATGTTTGAGAAGATTCCGACAAATATTATTTTGTGGATGGGTATGTGTAGAAACAAATTAATCGTCAAAAGTTAATTTAGAACCTTGAAATGTTATATTGGTGCAGAGCTAACAGGGCAGTCACCAAATCAGCGTTACAGATAAACTCTCATGATGAAGCGATGAAACTCCATCAGAAAAAATATTATCAAAACGCTTTGTAGGTAGTGTACTGTACAATTATCATAAAATGACATTTATTTTTTATCAACGCACGACAGCAGAATCTGTAATCTTTAAAAGAAAGTATTTTAAAGGAACTTCTTATGATTTATTTTCACATTCTAATGTTCTTTTATTTTTAAGAGAAATTTCAAGCTATTTTTATTGTACTGTGTATTCAATTAACGCTAATTATATTACTTACAAGTGTAAATACTGGAACTCCCAAAACACTCACCTGTAACAAACAAGATATTCATAATTAGCTACAATTTATTGATTTACAATTTTTATTTGTATTTATTTACTTCTGCACTTACATAAAACCCACACACTCTATCTGTCCGATTTTCATGCAGTATTTTCCTTGTGTATATATATTATCTGATTAGCTTTTAGTTATTTATGATTGATTAAAATTTGTTCTATAGTTTCCAAAATATAACAATACTTGTCTGCAAGGGTAATACGGAAACGAAAATTTAGACATATTTTACGCATTTTTCTAAAATTACCAGTGACAACATACATTTTTTCAATGACAAACATGGGTGCTAATTAGATTTCAAAACGTTTTTCACATCTGTGTAGTTTTTAACATTTCTTGCTTAATTTCAGTACATAATACATTTTATCAATAATATAGTTATTATTATTGTCACTTAACGATATTTAATTCAGCGTAATAAATATAAGATGTTGTTTATTATTTTAACAGTGGGATCGAATTTGCAGTACTTTCTCACCCGCCATGTCACCTCCACAACCTTCCCTTCTTACACAACTCATAGCTCACGTTAATCTAATTAAAAACAGATCACATGTGTACATGTATAAAACAAAACTCTTCGTCTATCTGTTTATCTGTTTGTCAGTTTAATCCTCAAAAACTGTTGATCTGATTCGCATTAAGTTTTCTTTCCTATGTAGGTACGTTATTCGGTCAAGATTTAGTCTATATTAGGTTACGCTTAGGTCAAACAACATAAATTTTATCAATTAAAAAATTCGTACAAAATTAAAACGCTATTTAAAATTGATAGAATTATTAAAATTGCTTCTCAGATTTAAAAATGATAAGTGTAAAAGTTTATAAAAGTTTTAGTTTTTATTTTGGTTCTCTAAAATTAACAATATAATTCATCAATTGTTAATACTGTTCATTAATTAATCATTGAAAAATATAAAAACTTGATTGCAAATCTCGTTGACTACTGGAATAATTATTACATAAGACTTTATATATAGGGCGGATAATTTGAAAAATTATCTTATATTATCGTTTTACCTACTTTTCAGGTGAAAAATAGGATAGTGATTATTTTGTCGTTTTTTATTATTTAATCTTAAGTGTATAGACTATAATCTTAGACTATAAAAAAATGTTGGTTTTAGTAAATAAACTGTCATAAGTTATTAATAGTTACTTAGCAAAAGTCAAACAACCATTAAGTATCACGGTGAAAGAAAAAGATAAGAACTGTTTTTCATAATTCATTGAAATCAAAACTCGTTTTCCAGTTGAAGATTCAGTAAACACAATGCACTTTATTAAATATTAATAGATGTCAACAATGCACAATCTAGTTCAGCTAATGAGCCTATGTTTATATTTCTGATAAGAAGAACAAAGGCATTCTTATGTATTGTAAATTTGTGTTTTGGTAAATCTTAGATAACATAAAATGTTAACAACAGGAGCTCTTGATTGTGTCCATGTTTTAACGCTATATCAGCAGCACGTAATTTGTCTATTCATTACTGCACTATTCAGTATGCACAGTAGTTATTTTTAGAATACGAAACAATAACTATAATTTCAACAACCTGTAATTGAATTTGTAATTACATCGTGGAAAATAAAACAAATAGATGTTCGTTGTTCATGTAATTTAGCAGTAAAATTATCAAATTATTTCGGTTGTCAACTTTAGTTGTCATTTCATTATCAATTATAGTAATATTTTGAAAGATTTATGTTCTTCTTCTTTTATAATTTAGTATTATATGTAAAGTTATTTTTATATGTCGTATGCCTGCATACATAGACAGGAAATGTTTTTAAATATATCTAGTAAATTTCCCCACGTGTTACCAAACGAACCATTCAATATGCACGTTTCTAAGGTATTGCTGCGATCATCTAAACAGACTACGTTTGACGGAAATGTACACACAAGTAAGTAAATTTTAACACAAAATTTGACTATTTGGTCACGGGAGCAAGATTTAACAAACTATCAAAACTTAATTCAATTATAAGAGTAGGCCTAGCATGGCATACTCTATTACTTTATTAATTTTTGAGAATTTAAGCACCGGATCTGAATTTTCAATTATTATTAGATTACGTAGCTTTACAGTTTTTTTTTTTTTTTTTTTTTTTCAGTTCCTTTGATTTTTGGGTGTCTAATTACTAGTTTCACCCTTTACTTCAAACCTTTACAACGCAGAATACTTAGTGCGAGACATGTCTTCTGACCGTACGAATCTGTCAAAATTATAATGTAATTTACAGTTATAAGTTATCTCATACAAATTAAAAGGTTTTGAGAGAGTAATTTAATTGCAGTCAGTTCAAATCCAAAAATCGACTATTCTATAATGCCTGGCTAATAATCACCGATATTATAGTTTAATTCTGACATTGGATTGTACTTGTAAGTTACGAATATAATTATATACTGTAAGTGAATAAGCAAACGGTAAAATGATCACGATTGCTACTGACTTTAATTTTTATTGGTTGCTTGTGAAATCAGTTTAATTCAATTAATAATTGACATTCTACACCAAGAAAGCAACGCATTGGATTTTAGCCAACTTAGAAACAAAGAAAATTAAATTAACTGGATATATTTATTATCGTAATTGTGTTGGATTAATACGGAACCAATTGGCCTATACCAATGATTATATGGTTTAGAAATATAGCTATTGTGTCATTATTGTAACACCATAGGCCGGAACTATATGTCCTCACAACATGTTTCGGTCTATATATTCTTTATAAATAAATAAATAAATATATATATATATATATATATATATATATATATATAAACCAAAACATATATAGATATACATATGATAAAAATATAAATATACGATATATATTCTTGATAAATGGATTTGACAAACCGCTTCAATATATATGTTTTCTCCTATATATATATACATAAAATAAATAAAATATCAGACACTAAGTAGTAAATATAAATAAACTTGTTTCACCAAGTTTAAGATACAAATTTCAATTTTTTTTTAATAATATAAAATAACTCAATGAATTGGTGATTTTAATGTATTAGGTAATATAATGAGAACACAAAGATTTAAAAAAGTTAGTAAAAATTCTACGATTATCCAATCTAAAAAATAAAACTGAATTAGATTAGTTTACCATACTATAAATTATTTAACAAAAGGTTCTGTTTTCAGCAATTTTAAACTCAAAACCGCCTTCACAATATAAAATTCCTTTATTACCTAATACTAAAGATAAGATTTCAATGTTGAGAAGTTAATCATTTATAATATCAATTATTATCAACACGTAATAAAAAAATACAAGACGAATAAGAACATTTATCACATCTCAAATAAAATAGAGAAGTAAAATATAGACATATACTAGAAACCTATATCATTTAGAATTAAATTACGTTAATTTAATCTTAGCAATTTTTTTTTTAAGTTAATGAATACAAATATACAAATGAAGGATCCGTACTAAATTCTAGTTTTTTAAAATTTTTATTAGAGCAAAGATATTAACTTTCATAGTAGTAACTATTATCATTTCATTAAAATTATATATTTTAACTTTTCAATATATTTTTTTATTACTTGTTATATACATATTTATTCTAAACAAATTTTACATTATTTGTATTGTATAAATTTGTATTATTTGTATAACTTTAATTAGTTTAAAACAACTAATATTTACACAAATTAGGTACTAGTAGGTAACCCATATCATCCACAGTAAAATACATCTGTGGACTGTGAGGGGTGGTAGGCTATCATTTATGTAAGCGTTGATTTTAGAAACTCTTCGACGATGATAACTATCTTATCGAAACGTACATGTGGGTATTTAAATTAAAAACTAAATTATAATAATTATTGTCTTCTTAGTTTTTTTTACTGTTAATTGTATTTAGGGGAAATATCAATTAATAACACAATTTATGCAAACCATGATTGTGCAAGTAGTTTTGTCAAAAATCAATTTGTCCTAATTTGATGGAACACTACTTGTAAAAAAATAAACGTCGATTTTTAAAGACATATCTCACAGTGCGCTTCAGAATTTTCCATCTCTTTCACCGCATCTTCTAGTTTTTCTCCTGCGCTATATTTAACAATTTATCTTTCTATTTGTAACGTCACCTTGTAGTAGTCTTTATTGGGGGATAGGGATTACACTCGCCGAGTCACAAAGTTCACTTTCAGTCGACACTGACACTTATTGCAACATATGTGTTTCTAAACTAAATATATAAATTGTTTTTACTGCAAGTTCACGATCAGGCTGATTTCATGATTTTATGTGGAAATATTTATTTTTATTTTAGGGATGTTTGAATACGATAAAGTGAGTAATATATATATATATATATATATATATATATATATATATATATATATATGTGTGTGTGTGTGTGTGTGTGTGTGTGTTTTAGTTACCCTATTAAATTTGTTTTCATTTTGTGACGATTTTAAGAGGAGAAGTGTGGTAATTGAGAACTATTCCTGGATTAAATTTATTTCCATTTAGTAGCTAAATAACAATTGGTATAATATACTTTACTATACATAAATTATTTACATATTTTCTTATTTTTTAACTAGGACGTGGGGCCGTAACAATATTCGTCCAAATTTCAATCCATTTTTCAGTTCTCACCAATGATTTTCTATATTCTTAATTTTCTTTTCCACCGTTCTCCTTCAAGTGATTTTGGGTTGTCAAGTTTTCTTAACCAGCTTTCCTTCCGGATTCCACTCTTGTCTATTTCTGTCTCTGATGTCCTTTGTAAGATGTGTCCGATTCATGTATCCTAGCTCATCTTTATACTATTATCTGACTTTTTCCATACCTTCTCCAAAGGTTACAAATTTTTGTTTTTAAAGTTAACACTTTTTAAAAATTATCATATTATGTCGTTATTGCACGCTATTCTCCTCACTGGATTGCAACGCTATCTGACAGACGTGTTTTAATTTAGCTCAAACGATGCTCGAAGAGGACCGGTGATATTTAAGTTTTGTCAAGTAAACTTTAGAGCAGCGACATGGATTCCTAAAAGATAAATCTACAATATCAGCAATAATTATAAAATGGGTAGAACATATTTTAACTACCATGGAAAAAAGTCAAAAAGGTGTTTTCATGTATTTATCAATAACTTGTATTAGAGTACATTTTAAAATTGTATTAGATCGCCCCAGCAATTGAAATTTGCAATATAACAACCTCGAGACTAATTGAAGTAGTATGGTCAAATTGTCATGTAATTAGTTATGGTGCCCCACAGGGATTTTTACCTTTGTTTTACACAAATTTACCCTTGTTAATCTTTGAACCCACATTTCAATTGGTTTTCATATATGTCACGTTATACTAAAATAACCACAGGCCTTTGTGAAGTCGATATCCTCAAGCCTTGAGTTATAATTGATTACACGTAAAAAACCGAACACTTAATTTCCACAACAATTTCACGCGTGGTGTTATATGATGTTATATGCGTGGTGTTATATGGTTTATATATATATATATATATATATATATATATATATATATATATAAACATTTTCTATGGTTTCTTTTTAAATCCGGCTCCAAATTTTCCCTTCAGTCGAACTCTCTCTCTCTCTTTGTCACAGGAATGAACTAAATTTACATCATAATCAATCCAAAAGTTCCTAGCAACTATAAACACAATACCGATACAAGATTTGTTAATTGATTTAATAGTTTAAATATCAGGTTTAATTAAAAACTAATAATATGATAAAATATTGTACTGTAACAAGTAACTAAATAGGCTATGCACAGACAAGAAAAATTGAGAGGTGATGGGTAATATATTAGGTAGACATTTTAGATCTACTTAAAACATTATCCTGAAAAAAAAAATTTTGAAATTTGAAAATTGTCCATTTTAAAATTTTTTGGCCGATTTCCTTCATTAAAAAACTTGTTTGGTGGCTTGTAAAATTGAATATACACATCAAATCTGAACAAAATTTTTAAATTATAATTTGTAAAAAATTACAAATTAAAATATGTTTTTATAAAATAAAAACATTATTTTTTTGCTGTAGTTACTTTTACTTTTGTCGATTTAGTTTTAGATATGTTTGAAGGTAATAAGTTCAGGATATTTTCATTGTCTTTTATAAACTTTGAAGGGCTGGAAGATAAGATTTTTTAATTATAAATGTCACATTATAAGTCAGAAAGATAGTATTAAATTCTTGATTTGTTTAGAGTTTCAATAATCATGAAAATTCCGAATTTATCAGAATAAACAATTAACCATAGGCCTTCTTATATAATTTTGGATTTTTTTTAATCTTACGTAAATATAAACAGTTACCAAACTTTTGTAACATTTTTCAGGCTTCAACATTTTTTCAGGTTAAAAAACAAGTATTTAAAAATCGTATTCCTGCAACAAACCACAAAATAAAGAAAATAATAAAAATATGTGTTTTTACTGTATAGACGATATATATGATAGTTCGGTTTCTATAGATTTGCTTTCAGGTAGATATAAAACAAATAAAGTTTGACAATATTATTAAATTTTTATAAAATGTGTAATATCGTCTACAAATTGAAAAAAAAAAACTGGAACATTTTTCTTTGTCATTACTAACAAAAAATGTGAGCAAGTAAAGTGTAATATATAATAAAAGCTCAAAAATAAAGTCTTTTAAAGTTTATAAAAATTTGTTGATTAACATTAAATCTAGGCTAAAATTCGCTTAAGTAGTAACAGCAACAGAGTGTCCATTATAATCGACATTCCATGCTATTAAATCGTATCAAGCAAAAGGAAAACCCGGCATAAATTCACCTGTGCAGATATTACAAAACAGGTCTGGTTGACACATCCTTGGCCCCGACCTTGGGGTCTCCAGGAATGCTGTTTGAGACCCTTACTATGAATCAACAATTTATTCTTCAAGATCTGCATCGCTTTAATTCATTACGCCGTGTTAACTTATTCATATCAACAGGTGGATCCAAGTTAGTTGCAAGTTTAGAAAGTTAATTAAACAATGTGAAATAACCCCTTACACTACAGCCCTTATCAACGGCGTCCTTTCCACCTGATATCAGCTGAATGATTGTATCAACATATGTTTAGGATAAAATTAATTAAGTTAAAAGTGGGTACTTAAATATATTGTAAATCCGTAAAAAAAATAATCATACTGAACTGAACTTTCAAAAACAACGTTTAATCATGTTCCATACAACTATGTGACCATTAAAAACTCAACCAATTCAAAGATGTGGCTAATAATTTTAAACATCATAAAACTTATTTACAAGGGTTCAGGTATAAACTTAATTTCGTCTCAAATCGATATGACAAAAATTGTGAAAAAAAAGAGAAAGAGAGAGCAAAATACATCTAAAAATTTTGTAAATTAATACTACGTTTGTATCAGTGACCGTTTCATAATTGTATAATAAAGTTGTCATGAGGGAAAAGGCAATTGCTAAAATTTGTAAGTAAATTACAGTCAATTCCCTAATATATGAAAGTTGAAAATTACAAAAACTCTAGTATATCATATTTATAAGACGATGGTTGAAAGATGGAGATTTTTTTTAATCCAATGTCAGATATGTCTTCTTATAAGGGTGTGAAAAATATAAAATGAGTGAAGACATTATCACCAGATTAGAGAGTTTCGTTATTCGGTGTCTGAGATACATCTTGAAATTATGTTGATCTGAGATTATCTCCAATTATCTTTGGGGGAGGTTCTATCAAGATGGAGAGAAGAAATAGAGATAGATAGGTTACATTAAGCAGAAGCTGTAAGAAAATATTCCAATGGTGGTATTGCAGTGAAATATGCAAGGAAGTCTAAAAAGAGGCTACTAAAAATTATCTAAAGGCGAATTATTGCAAAAGAACTAGCGGCTGTTACATAGTGAAGCTAAGTTTGCTTCGCTTGTGCCATACACTCGTAATGGATCGAAATAGAATTTTTTATGACGAATGGGTCATGATTCATTTTTGTTTTTAACCTATTTGTATATGCAGTGTGATTCGGAACTGCAAGATAATCTCTCGGGAATTGACTTTACAGCTAAAAATAAGATAAAACGTTCATATAAACATAGATTCAAAAACACTTCGTTGGCGATTTACGGCTAGCGAAAAATTTCGCCCAGATACCGAATCCACCGGTATTATAGGACCATATTGAATATCACGGGTCATAAATTACGACGCACATTTGGTAGTCCTTAGTTTTGTGACTTGAAAATTGAATAAAAAGGTCCCAGAACCCGTATCTTATGTAGTTTCTTAGAAAGTTATTGTAACCCCAAAAATGTATTCGAAAAATTTAATTGATGTGAATAATGCCAATAAAAACACCCTATATAACAACCAATCTTTCGGTGTTTACAAACAACTCTCAAACTTACATTTTTTGGTATAGGGATGCCAATACGTTTTGTTTAATTCTTAAAGACTACATTTTAGCAAAAATATAACTTAATAATTAGAACAGTTACCAGAATAATTAGTTTCAACAATTAAAAATGCTTTGATGTATTGTAGTATGCTAAACCTGTATATAGTATGGAGTGAAAAGCAATATGACAAGCAGATATCGTTAAAAAACCTTTTTGTTAACTCAGACGATCTAAAAAAAGAAGTATTCCACACCAATTTGTTTTACCCATCATGTAAAAATAAATAGCAACAACGTGTTGTACAATAGTGACATATCAAAGTAAAATTAGAAAGTATTGAATTAATTTAAACAACTATTATTTATTTATTTTTAATATATATCTCCATAAATTCACTTCGTTTAGACTCGGTAACCAAACGTTATCTCGGAGGTCGGATAGCATCCAAACAAATTGAGTATGGTTAGGTCGGAATTTAACCTGCAAACAAGTTTAAACAATTAAATAATTGTGTTTACGCATCCATTTGTGAAAACTTGTCCATAGCAAAGCTCCACCTCCGTCTGTGTTGACTGAACCACAAACAATTTCTCAGCACTAACAATGCCGGTTCGACTGTGTGAGCTGTTTGAATGTTTACCCATTAGTATCAACAATCAATTTACACTTTCTCACAAACACGTAATATACAGTATAAAATCCGATAGGTTATCTTGTGTTTCGTTTTCAATTGCCCTGTATTTATATTTTGGTAATTTCAGACGAGAGGTTTTCCTCATTTTCTTGGTAATAGAAAATTTAGTTGTAGCTGTCATGAAAACGAAAACTTGAATTACAATTTTTTTCAAAATCGGCTTAAACAATTTTTATAACATTTCTTTTGAATTCGGAACAAAACAATGCACCCATCTCCTTTGGTTTGCTTTAGTGGTTATCAGTAAAACATTTTTTTAAATAAACTCTTTCAAAAACATAAAAGGATGTCTAAATTATTTTTCAATTAAAATTCCGTCTGTAAAATCGCAAGTAAAAGAAATTCACTGTTCAAGAATAATTGTTTAAAATCGTAAATGAACGCGTTGTAAAAATGATATACAATGTTTACTTAGAACGAGTTTATGTCAAAAGCTAATCAAACCTATGTAAAAAACTTTGAAAATTTGAAACAAATTCACAACAAATTGATAATGAGAAACTCTTTGCATCAACTTGCTTCCCATAAAAAATCCATGGGGTAACTTAGTATTAAAGAAAATTACTTTTTAGTATGAGAAAGTTGTCATGGGTAAAATTATAGATGTTTTACGGATATATACTTATTATGGTACTCTGAATTTTTAAAAAATGGTTTTTGAAATGATGTCTGTTTGATGTTGTCTGTTGTATGTGCAGACAACAAACGCGTGGACCAATTTTAGTCAAATTTGGTATATAGGCACAACATTTTTACTTTATCTCGGGATTTAAAAAAAAATTGAAAAATCAAAATTTCTATAAAAAACACAAAATTACAATTATCTCTAAAACTACACTACTTTTACGACCTAAACTCGTTTGCAAAATCTCAAATAAAAAATAAAGGTTTTGATATAATTGGCAAAAATAAACAGAAATGTACCTTGGTCTCCGTCATTCAAAGCTGGATTGTAGTCAATTACGATTATCGCTGAAAGCGTGTTAATTTCAACAGTAGTTGAAATGTTAACTGTTCCAGTAATTAGCAAAATCTGTTTACAGAATCACTAATATTTAATTCAATAAAGCAGTTACATAAAGAGTTCATCTCCCGTTTACTTTACGGAAATTTGTACTTTTTTCCATTTGGAATATCTTGTTCATTTATCAAATAAATTAAATCAAAATATCAGCCGTTATAATAATTTAATTGGCTTTAACTGGATATTGTTCACGTTTTTATTGGAACCAAAAATAAGTTTTTAAATAACAAATATAAAAATCTGATAAACTCACTCCTTTAACTTCAATCTCCTAAATGAAGTAATGAACTTAACCGAGGAATTTATGACAGATATCTCTCAGAATTTAAAAACTGTAATTTTGTTAAAAGATATAAAAAATGGCCTTAGTTACATTCATAAATAGGTATAAGTGGGCTTATAACTTCAGTCCGTAGATGTTGTAGACTAATACATTCATAATCGTTCTTATAAATCCAATGTGTCTTAGCGCGCTACGAGACACATACCAAGAAGTAACTATAAATAATACTACTACCATAAAAATTTACTACCACTGTAGATATGGAAAAAAAAATACCCCTCAAAGAGAGAAATAATAAAATTGTACTGTTTAATGAGTGGTTTACTCCTTGCATTGTGATTGTGAATTACCTTTAAATTAGGATCACAATACTAGTAGTATGATATATCTCAAAAATTTATCTAAGGATGAATGATCTTAAAACATCCTGGAATTCAGACCTTCACTCACGCTACTAATGGGTCTTGGTGGTGGTGGCCCCAATTCGTTAGAAGATCCAACTGCATTATATTCTATTGCTGCTATTTCAAGCTTTAGATGAAATCACAGGGAACAAACCTAAATAACTCGTATCTAAAAAATAATTTGTTTGTATTTTGTAATCCTACGAGACAAGAGAGTTTATAATTTATATAAATGAAAACATCAACTATAAACAGTAGCTTCAATTCAAGGTCTCAGACTACGCATTGAGAATGGTATTCGGCAAATGCCAGGAGTTTCCAAACAGTGCGAAAATCTATGAGGAGGCGTTTAGATGCATGTGTGCTAAACAGGGGCCGTAACTTTGAACAATTACTTTAGTTTGTTTATAAATAGTAATTTGTGTATTATGACAACTACCAACAAATATTGGTTTTAGTTTTTAGCCGATTATTCGGTTATCTTTTGAGCTACGGAAAATAAATTAAAAAATTTTGTTTGTCATTAAAAATAGGAAACTTTTTTGTTTCCTGATTTTTTTTTTGTAAAGAGTTAGCTGTTTTAGAGATATTTGACACTAAACATTTTAAATAGTCACCATTTTGAAAATACAAAAAAGAACGTTCTGGTTTTTTTTATTTTTTATTATTATCTTAATTTCTTTGTTTCTGTCTTCTATTTACAGTAACAATATTTACAGAAATATAATGACAATTTATAAAGTTGATACAGTTTATAATTTAAACTTCATTTACAGATAATTTTTGAATTGTAAAAATAAAATGAATGGATATGTCTCATTTTTATTGCATCACAACTAGCCTAGTACATTTAATTGAAACACTTTTGTAAATTTGTATATACAAGAAATTTATTCAAAAAAATAATTAGGGTATAAATTTTGGCTAATAAATAAAAATCGGGGTGGATTTTAAAACGCTACTGAACACTGTTGTAGTAAATATAAATATTTATGAATTTCCTTGAGCTTTAAAAAAAATAAATAAAATAAAATTTTAAAAAAAATAAAATAAAAAATCTATTTAATTAAAAACCTATCAATGATACATGAACTTTCACAATTATCCATACCAAAAGCGCAAAAAATTAACATTCTAAGAAATATAATACACTTTTGTAATATGATACAAAATTGTTAATGTACAAAATACCCGAATTTTAGTCCATACTAAATCAATTTTTGAGACATATCCTACATAAAATGTCTTCGGTAAAAATAACAATAATTTTCAGACAAAATATTTTTGAAAAAACACTTATTTACATGTTACATATAAATTTTTCTCTTTAAATATTATACAGTTAAATACATACAAGAGATTTTTTATACAATTCCAAAGGTTAAATGAGTAACATTAGGCCTATAAACATATTAAAAATTGAATGTTTATTTTTTTTTTAATTTAACGAAAAGTATAAAAAAACATTTGCTTAAATAGAAAATATAATATAGTTCAGAAAAAAAAACTACCCCATTTCTCTAGAAGAGAAAAAAAAAAAAAAAAAACATCCGGCTCCACTAAAGACATAGCAAGCTAAAGGCATAGCCCCTGTTTTTCGTACAGGGGTACAAGGTTATGTAACAAATATGTACACCAAATTTGAGCTCAATACTTTTTCTATTTCCAAAGATATTAAGTGTTTAGTAAAAACCAAAATGACGGTAAATTCGAAAATTAAGCACTTCCGGACTTACGTTTATTGGAACTTTTATTCTAAATTTTCACCTATTGAATAGCCTCGTGTAATTTGAGACAATATTTTCTGTATATATTGAAGAGTCTCCACTCGATCGCTCTTCTCAGTGTCTCGCCCATGGAAAGCCTCGAAGCTCTACATTTGTGAAGCAACCATCTCTCCTGCCGATAACTCGGCTCTAACAGATCGAGTATCGCATTTTCTTGTGACGTCAGGGTCAAAATTACAGAAGTAGACACAGTCCAATGTCAGTAGGAGTTGTGAGAATGTAGGATGACTTAGACATTGAACCGTCGTCTTAAGAGTACATTTGTATTGCACAAATAAATTGTTTTTTTGTGGAAAATTGTGTTTAATTCATTTAGTCATCAAAAGTAGTTAAGGTGTATATTATTTTTAATCAGGTACAAACCTCCATTTAAAATTAAAAATCAATAAAACTTTCATTTTTCACTTTTATTATTTTTTTAAACTATACACATCGAGTGGTCTAGTCGTAAAGAACCTTATTACTAAATTTTAAAACGATTGGCAGATGCCTTATGGCTTTAACAATCACACAAACAAATAACCTTACAGACGAAGTGGCAAATGATGGAGATAAAACAGAACCTCACTTCGCTTTGACATTTATTTACCTAAAGATCACAGCATCACAGAATACAGGTGGTGGCTAAGTTTTCGCCAAGTGGGTGTAGCAATATCTTATATGTTATTAGTTGAGGTCGTTGCTACCTACGCACCTTAGATTTCTTCTAAATCTAACATACGTCATCCCTTCTCGCAGACAGAAGGGTGGTTGACATTTACTAATAGGATTACAGTCGTTGTTTTCCTTAAACCTGTTAGCGTTCCAACATGGCGTCGTTAGCGCTTCTTATGACATAAAGTTGATATATGATCCTAAACTTAATAGCAAACATTTCATTCTGACGTTTCCAAGAATTTACCGCAATGAAATAAATAATAATGGGTTTACGTTTGCAATATTTCTTTCTATTATCATAAAATTGTATTATTACTGAAATTTGTCTATTACAAAAGATTCTGTATCTGTGCACATCTTGTAAGAGTTATAACGAATTATTAGATATTGAAAACAAGACAAACATAACTAAGTCTTAGTGAACCGTTCCTTTTTGGCATTTTGTATCTTCGCAAAATCTTGAAATGAACAACAATTGTGGAAACTGCAACCATCAGATGGAAGAACATAACAAACAGTATGTTTTGAACAAGACGAAGTTTTAACGGCTAGGTTATATATTTCATTTGTTACATACACCCAAACGTTTGTGCTTCTCAAATATGTGCAACAAATGGAGATGACTTAATCAATGAAACGTCGACTGGTTTCAAATATACTATATATTGTGAAAATTGTGTTTTTTTTCCGTAAAAGAGTAAAATCAAAATAAATTTGAAGCACATAAAAAAATCACACCTAATAAATACCAAAGCAAAATAAAATAAATTAAAAAATACATGACCAAAACCAAAATCAAACGTACATATGTACATGAATAACTCAATGCCTAGTGAGTACCTAACAATTATGTTATGATATTTACACAGTAAATAATAAAAACTAAAACAATATAATTGAGTAATAGAATGAATCTTAGAATATCCGGCAGAGACGCATTTTAATTACACCTTAAATAATATATAAAACATACACTATATATAGTTTAGTACATAAACTGCAAAGTATCATGAAAAACTAAACTTAAGTAACTAAACAACAAACAAAGAAAATCATATTGTTTTCGTAAAGAAAGATTAACTAAACATATTTTTCATTCTGTTTATTACGATATAATTACAATGAATATAAATATATTGACCCTTAACATCTGCAAAAGTTAATTTCATTTAATAAATATTGAAACGCTAAGTTTTTACAATATCTTGTGTTTTATCAATTGAGGTCGTTACTGCTTTAACCATTTCGCTTTGAATAAAAATTACCTATCATACCAGACAGATCAAGATAGAATAAAACTCGAACACAAGATCTCACAAAAATTACGTTTACTTAATCAAATACGTATCAACGACAAAGTCGCCATCCTCAGTGATACATAAACTACAAAACCTAAACTATAACTAAGTTTATCTATAAGTTGTGGTAAGGTACAGGGGAGAGCCCACTGTAAATAAACAGTAGTTGAATTGATCAGAGAGTGACAGCCTTAACCACTGAGCTACCACAGAACACTTAATACGGTAGTTGAATTGTGTGGACGTTGAGTTAAAATTCAATTGCGCAAATAACGCCTATTTTAAAATTTTATTTTGTGCTGGTGTTAAATAAAGAAACAAAAACGTAAATTATAATTTGATCAAACTTTGTACCGATAATTTTAAATTTCTCTTTTGTTAAATATTTATAAAAGAAGATAAATATATGTTTTTTATAGCTTCATCTCCGAAAACTAAGTACGTTATTTTGTTTATATAATCTTGACGCAGTATCCATTTTGTACTACCAACAAGAGGTAGAAATAGTAAACAGGAAAATAATTCTGAATCAGAATTCATATCATACAAATCAATCTTTACGTATTACAAAGCATGATAAACAAATTTGAAATCTATAATGACATAAAAGTTTCCACAAAATCAGACATTTCATAAATGCAACCATCCCTAGTGATTAACAAAGAAATTACCTTGAAGTTATTTGCAACAGTAAACGTTACAGAGACAAGCTAAACCATATATTTTAGTACAGCAAATAAAAACAAAACACATAAAATCAGAACCAAGTGCTGCCATAGAATTAAACTTACAATATGTGGCAAAGGGACGCAACTTAATATGAACCTAAATAAAATATATACCATATAGTTTACGGCATGGACTATAAATTGTGATGACAACATAACATACAATAATCTCTCTCTCAAACAAAACATATGTTTCACAAAGAAGGATCAACAAAGAAATAAAATTTAACGCATATTTTACATTCTCTTATGTCTTATAAAATCTATAAGCTGAGCAAAACAAAATAGTTTTGGTAATGATGTTTTGTACGCAGTGTTTTACAGTATATAGACGGATTGAAGTACAATTTCGCATGTAGGTATATTTTGGTCGTATCTCAAGGTGATTTTTCTCCATATTTTCGATAACTTAAAATTTGGGTTTAGCTGTCATATGATTAATAAGCTTCTAACAAAAACGAATCGAGCGATTTTTATAACTTTTGCAACCTCTAAAGACCCAAATAAAAAGTAAAAGTCGCCATGTCTCCAAAGGATGGGTTCTGGAGTTGTCGGTAAGAAAATAAAAAATCAACCACGAAGCTTTTAAAATACATAATTTCTCAAAATCTACCTATTTCGTTCAAATTTTGATAAACTGTGAACATTAATGACATAACAAAGTGTCCAAAATGGAAAATGAAATAAAATTACGATTCAGGATATTGTCAAACTTTCAAATTAATTTCGACTACAATCAAAAAATCCACTTCAATCAAACACTATTTACGCTTAACAGAATAGAAGTAAACTTAGACTTTATATTAATAGCTTTAAAATTTTTTTTTAATATATATAAAAATTATAATGAGAATCCATCTATTGCATCTTTATCATACAAAATGTTTAGGAAAAATCTCAGTAATTCAGAAAATTACATGGTTTGTAACATATAAGTAGTATTACAGATATTTTGTAGGAGATGCCGTCAATTAATATTTTGGTTTTGTAAATGGGTTGTAAAATAGTGTCACTTATCATTTCCAATGATCAATAACATGTTTTTAGTATTGAAAAAAGTAAGTTTTAGTCAATATAAGAAGTAAACTCATATTAGGATTTACTAAATCTCGCAACTTTGAACAAGAAACCGTCTCCAATAGTGTCAACGACTAAGAGAATATTAATATGAGTTAGCTTCTTTCGCTCCTGCTGTCGGCCCTAACCTAAATTAAATAAATTGTGGCAGAAATTATAACAATAAATACCAACTACAATCACCCAGTCAAAAATCAAACCAAATTCTTCTAAGTCTTACACGTTAGGTATAACATATTGGTTTAAACACATTGGTTAGACATATTTTTAGATTTTAGTAAAAGTTCACAATTCTTTTTTTATTTATTTACCACTCGAACCAGAATTTTTATAAAATAGCGACCAAAACGTTTTATTTTCGTTCTTAAGATTACAATTTACGAAACTTTAGAAAAATATTTAGTCAATCTTGAAAAAAATTGAGATTTTGAATTTTGGTTGTACCTTAAAATTCTGCCTATATGTTGTTTTATTCAGCGTGTGAGAAAGTTTGTACACTGTTTCACAGTAATATTGTACACTTACTGACAATAACAACTGATCAAAAATCAAATTTTTAAACACGGTCCAATGTGCTGTTTAAATCAATGTACAATTTCTAGCATATGAATCGACCGATCTAGAGATTAAGTTAAATGTTAAAACTACAAATTATACAGTATAACAAACACACAGAACACAATTCTCATATAAAATACGCATAAGTATCAGACGCGTTTCAACGACAAGGTCGTCCTCTTCAGTGATAGTTTGATTGGTGTAGCTCGTGTATCACTGAAGAGGACGATCTTGTCGTTGAAACGCGTTTGATACTTATGCGTATTTTTTGTGAGAATTGTGTTCTTTGTGTTGTTATACTGAACAGTAATTATGATTTATACTATCATTTGTTATGTAAAACTGTGTAAATATAAAATGGGAAAGTTCATAACACAGCTTGTACCGAACTGTTTACACTATTTGTTACCTAAACAATTTACTATCTTCGTTAAACAATCAGAATTAAAACAACAATGTTCTGGTGATTTTCAATTAAGTACAATGTCAAAATCTAATTAATAGTGAATGTGTTTCGACTACCCACCACGTCCTAGTCTCAGTCTAAACCTCAGATGTGATTTATTGTTTTAATCTGTGTTGGTTCAAGGCATTCCGTGGGTTTGTAACGCACCTAGTGAGATTTAATAATGTTCAAGGAAAATGGGTCAGCTGTTTTGTGTTAAAGTAGTTAATATTGTTTTACAGTTTGACAAGGTTACGCGACTGTTTCTTAGTCGTTAGTTCAGAAACACGGCCATCAATCTTTAGACGATCCAACAGCAGAAAGTTTCCATTTCCTCCATTTCCTTTTTGATCAATTTGTTTTAAATATCTTTTTTTATTAAAAGTTATGCAATAAATTATATTTTTAACTAAAACAAAGAATTTAAAATGTTTTACCCACTTATAAAATACTGTATTGTATTGAACTCTATGTTCTTAAACAATATCAAACCTTATATCGATTTCTGTGTCGAACATTGTGGGAAAATTACAGTTATTAAATATATTGTAATATATCACAATCTCCCATCGTTACTAACGGCAGTCAGGTTAGTTTTATTTTCAAATCAGCTTATATATATATATATATATATATATATATATATATATATATAGATACAGAGTGTAAAATACGTCGTGATATACCTCGTTATAATTTAAATGGATTGCTAGGTTATATCGACGTAAAACCCTTACAATACCTATTATGACTTTCTTTCTGTTATTTAAAGAGTGTTAAAATTTTTGCCTCCCTTTTGAAAGGGGATAAAGTCGTTTCTTTAATTTTTAATGAACTTTCACAAGATTAATAAACTTGTGAACCAAATAAGTAAATCTAAAGCTAACATTTTAGATGGCAGCCTAACTGATTAACTGCTTAAATAACATTGAACGGGACACAAATGAAAGTCCAAAGTTGATATTTACAAGAAGGTAGATATTTGCATTGGGAATTCCAAAACATGCTGGATAATTTTACTGATAACAGAATATACTATTTATTCACATTTTAAACAAACCCTGGCAACATATTAAATGATAAATTGAACTTAGGATCTAAACTGTATATATGACGATAATAACATTAAATCAACAAATTGAAAACAAACAGTAATGTGATCTAATCTAAACTTCAACTAACCTGCCGGTAGTGGAACAGACAGCCACAAACAGATGTGTCCTGTGATAAATTGTATTTGTGTTTTATTTTATCTTTTGACATGTAACCGTTGTACAAAAATTGCGTTATAGAATATGTATGAATGTGTATAAAAATGTGATATGAATGTATTGACTAATGTGATGCAAACTTTAAAATGCCGACGGTGAGTGGCGAAATGTTCGCAAGACAGTTATGCTAGGCAGCAATACAGTTATGCTATAAACTAAATATAACAAATAGTAATTGAAAGTTGGGAATTTTTTTATTGAATCTGTTCAACAATTTCACTACCTCGAGGGAGACAACTTGTCGAATGGTAGGGAGAACATCACTTCTTACTTTATTTAAATAAACATGGTGCAAACACGCGTTAGTAGGTCACCAAATAATTAAATTGTTGGTAGTCCGCAATTGAACCTACAATTGAATAGTTCGCACTGTATGCAGCTAGGAAAACCATTGTGACCTGTTATGCAACCAAACAGTCTTTAATTTCCCCTACAAATTGCTAAGTTGGGCACTATTTTTAATAGGTCAGGAATTCGATAGATCACGTATTCAACAACCCTGATTGTAGGGGATAAAGTGAGGATTGGTTAAGAGTACACTTTAAGAGTTATAGTTACTATAAATAGTTTCAAATGTTTATACTGACTGGACCAATGATAGACAAACGTGCCCAGTCACTTAGCAATCTCCATATCCTCATTTCTTCTAAAAGTCAGATAAAAAGTCCCCATAAATAATTATAATTATGAATTGCACTTTAAATGAAAACCAGCTTCACGCATGAACCCGTACAGATTACAAGATCAGATACGGCACAAATAATTAATTGAATGTAACGGCAGTAGTTGAACGGCTACTGGCTACTGATTGAGTTCATAGATTATAACAGCAAAGGCCAAGCTATAGAATCCGCAGCTTGACAGTAACAATATTGTGAAACTACTAAAAAAAAAAAAACTGTTTGAAGTACTACATACTCGTATGTGCAAATAAATATCCATTTGTGTACAATAAGAATTAGTAACTAAAGCCTGCTCATCAAAGAGATTTGTGTGAATTATTAATAAATAAATTTTATTTATTACGATCATGCTCATCTAAAACGTTGACATCAGAGACCATGAAATGTTTAGCGATCCTATTAATTTTACTCACTTCTATTCACATTTAGATGTCACATTTTAATCCGATTTTTTCGGATATTTGGAATGTAGACTAGAACTGGATAAGCTCATTAACCTGAACTATCGGTCGATAAAATTCAAAATGGTGGCCGATTATAAATTTTTAAAGACGGTTACTGAGTAAAGTTTTTACCTGAAATTCTGAACAATGATGTCTAACAGCTCATTTCATTTAACTTTAAAAATGTATCTAATGATGCACAAACATGATTTCTACCATACAAATTGTTAAAAACATACTCAAAATAAGAAAATTTGGAATAATAACTCTTTTAATATGTATGATAGTCAATTTTAGCACGTAAACAAACTTTTACAATATGTTAAAAGCTAGCTGATGACCCCCAGATTCACCTGGGGATAGTTGAGATAGTTTTATAAAGAATTAATTTTTGTAGCACAGTCCTAATGGTGGTGCTATGGAAATAAATTATACCTAAATACAGCAACACACCGATTTTGATCAAAGTCGACTAATAAATAACAAATATATGATACTTGTTTTAGGGATAAAAAACACCCTTGAAATGGAACATTTTCAAAACCCTTTTAGGTATGAGCCTACAGACCTACCCCAAACTATGTTAAAAAATTCATAGCACTAGGCTTCTTGGATCCAGATAAGCTATAGGGGTAAAAAGCACACTTAGAGTGGAACATTTTCAAAACCCTTTTAGGTATGAGCTTACAGACCTACCCCAAACTATGTTAAAAAATTCATAGCACTAGGCTTCTTGGATCCAGAGGTAGGCTTTAGGGGTAAAAAGCACACTTGGAGTGGAACACTTTCAAAATCCTTAGTACGCGTCTACAGACCTACCTTAAACCATGTTAAAAATTCATAGCACTAGGCTTCTTGGATCCAGAGATAGGCTTTAGGGCTAAAAAAACACCCTTGGAGTTGAACATTTTCAAAACCCTTCCTTAGTACGCGTCTACAGACCTACCTTAAACCATGTTAAAAATTCATAGGCTAGGCTTCTTGAATCCAGAGATAAGCTTTAGGGGTAAAAAGCACATTTGGAGTGGAACATTTTCAAAACCCTTTCTTAGTACGCGTCTACAGACCTACCTCAAACCATGTTAAAAATTCATAGCTCTAGGCTTTTTGAATCCAGAGATATGCTTTGAGGCAAAAAACACCCTTAGAGTTGAACATTTTCTAAACCCTTTCTTAGGTCGCATAATCAAACCTACTCCAAACCATATTAAAAAGTTTTGTTACATAATATATGTAACTGACAGTTATATATATAACTGACTGAAAAATTGTCGTAAAATTTAAAGTGTGTGCCGTTCGAAACAATTTTTACTAAAATGCTTATATAACTAGGGCCTACAAATATATTTATATGTTTTTTTTATTATTTTGTTATATTAATATAATTCAAAATTCATTTAGCTCATTTTCTGCAAATGATCTATTTATATAAAAATCCAAGTTCAAGGTCGGAAAACGTTGGTACACAACAACAACAACAACAAAAGAAATTAGCGTTCAAACGTGTCAGCATAACAGCTGTATATACATTCGAAAACTGTAATCATTTTTATTGACGTAAATTTGTATTTTCTTGTCCATTATTATGGTAGCACAATTTTTGAAAAAGGTTCAAAATAAAATATCACGACAAATTCTTAGATTTTAAAATGTGATAGAAATTAAGTATTAAGAAAGTTGTATTCTCAATACGTCACCTGACAAAATTATCTCGTTGCTTCATAATACGACAGACAATTCTCTATGAAGTTATTTTATAAACTCTTTCAAAATGTTGTATTGCAGTGCAACTCCGCTGAAGTCTTCGGGCGAAATGGAATTGAAACTCACCACGTCGATGAACAATCAGCCCCAAAGCGTTTGTAAACTTTTGTGATTCTGTCTGGCTCCGACGGGCAACAATTATTACAAAGGCTACTGTCTGAATGTCATTGTGGTTACCTCAGCAAGGTTTTAGAGACTATGTGTTAATAGTCGACCATCTTGTTGAAATCCACCGTTTTGATTGGTCGATTATGACGAAACTTGAATCTACGTGGTCATTAGACCGGTAGTAAATTTGATTAGCTTAGTTTTCAGTTTTTAATTAAATGTCAGTTTTATGACATATAAAATCTAACTTTGAAATTCTTAGATGCCAAGTGTTCCTTCAAGTAATAAGTATTAATTATTTTATTTAAAAAATTATTTATAAGCATAACTAAATCGACGCAAAGGTAGTCGAGTTTTAGAATTCAATCGGATTAAACAAAAGCAGTGAAATTTTTCAAAAATATGCTTTATACCTATTTAGTAAATATATGGGGTACTTTACAATTTAGTCAATGTTGAGCTGATTAATGAGGGGTTATTGAACATGTTTGGCCATTTTGGAAAATCACTATACCACCTTAGGAAATTCTATTTCACTTAAATACATTACAAGAAAGACTTTTGTGTTAATGAAGTGAAGAAAAGTACCAGAAGAATGATATATTTAGTAGCTTTATACAACTGTGAAAATGATAGATCCAAAAAAATAATAATAATAACGCCAAATTAAGACTTGAAAATTTTGTAAACTACCTAGTCAAATGTATCGATATATGCTTGTGTTGTTACATTATTCTGCTACCAAAAGATTTTGTAATTGAAATAGTATGGTCACGGAGTGTAAAACAACTTTTGCACGTTTTACTGGAATAAATTTTTCTTATCAAAATACAATAAAAATATTACTGAAGTAATACTATTTGTAACAAAGTTTTCTAAAGAATGACAGGTATTATTCTGCTTTGTATGTAATAGCTTCTAAGTTCATGGTTTACAGTTGTTTAAGTACGTTATTTTATATATGTTACATCCCTTTAAATACAACATTTTAGTAACGTTTGATTTAGGTGCTTCTATTAGCATGTACTCCCATTATATATATTCTATGTTCAAAATTTCTAAGAATTTTAAGCCCACATTAAATTTTGAAATGATCCGCGATATTTTACGTTTTAGGTATTTCTAAAAATATGGCACAAGTTGTAGACGTTATAATATAACCGAGGCTACGACTGAACCGATTTCCAAGTCAATTTTGGAATTTTAACAAATAAGGACATAAAAAACCTTGAAATAAATTGTGACACCGGAAAAAATTACAAGTAGGCTACACTGTATTTCATTATAATCAAAAAGTTGAACACAAATTTAATATTTAAAAATTTTTGACTATTTTTGTCATAGCTGAACTGAATTACATATTATATTTAACATGTGCTTTAATCATGTTAAACAGTAATATATGTATAACTCCCGTTCAGAAAATGTTGTTTACTGTGTATAATTCCTATTCATAAAATGTTGTTTGCTATGTATAACACCCATTCAAAACATGTTGTTTGCAATGTATAACTCCCATTCAAAAAAAAAAATGTTGTTTCCTATGTATAACTCCCATTCAAAAAATATTGTTTGCTATGTATAACTCCTATTAAAAAATGTTGTTTGCTATGTATAACTCCCATTCAAAAATGTTTTTTTCTATGTACAACTCCTATTCAAAACATGTTGTTTGCTATGTATAACTCCCATTCAAAAAATATTGTTTGCTATGTACAAATCCCATTCAAAAAAAGTTTTTTGCTATGTATAACTCCCATTCAAAAAAAAAAGTTGTTAGCTATGTATAACTCCCATTCAAAAAATATTGTTTGGTATGTATAACTCCCATTCAAAAATGTTGTTTGCTATGTATAACTCCCATTTAAAAAATGTTGTTTGAAATGTATAACTCACATTTAAAAAATGTTGTTCTAGATCTTAACTTCTTTTCATTTTACATTTAGAATCCCAGTAGTATTTTTTAATATAATCTTCTTGAATTTTGATTATTGTTTATTTTGAAAGAGAAATCATCCATGCTGGTATCTGATTGCAACGGATGCACTGCTGTGATTGTTAAAAATGAAAATAGACTGCTGTACCCTAAATTTGAACTAATTCATAGTAGTTTCAACACTAAGCACAGAGGTCTGTTTATGCAATCTTATGGAGAGTAGAATCTATCACTATTGATTAAAATATACGCACATGCCCTAAACCTTCTGCTGGAGATGATAGTTTTTTAATGATTTGGATGATGAATTCTTAAAGTGTGGAGAATTTACAACTTTCTAACTAGATGATAGTTTATTTAGTAAGTTGGATGATTAATTCCTAGAGTGTGGAGGCTTTAAGACTTTCTAAGTAGATGATAGTTTATTTAGTAAGTTGGATGATTAATTCCTAGAGTGCGGAGGCTTTAAGACTTTCTAAGTAGATGATAGTTTATTTAGTAAGTTGGATGATTAATTCCTAGAGTGCGGAGACTTTAAAACTTTCTAAGTAGATGATAGTTTATTTAGTAAGTTGGATGATTAATTCCTACAGTGTGGAGGCTTTAAAACTTTCTAAGTAGATGATAGTTTATTTAGTAAGTTGGATGATTAATTCCTACAGTGTGGAGGCTTTAAAACTTTCTAAGTAGATGATAGTTTATTTAGTAAGTTGGATGATTAATTCCTAGAGTGCGAAGACTTTAAAACTTTCTAAGTAGATGATAGTTTATTTAGTAAGTTGGATGATTAATTCCTACAGTGTGGAGGCTTTAAAACTTTCTAAGTAGATGATAGTTTATTTAGTAAGTTGGATGATTAATTCCTACAGTGTGGAGGCTTTACGACTTTCTAAGTAGATGATAGTTTATTTAGTAAGTTGGATGATTAATTCCTAGAGTGCGGAGGCTTTAAGACTTTCTAAGTAGATGATAGTTTATTTAGTAAGTTAAATGATTAATTCCTACAGTGTGGAGGCTTTAAAACTTTCTAAGTAGATGATAGTTTATTTAGTAAGTTGGATGATTAATTCCTACAGTGTGGAGGCTTTAAAACTTTCTAAGTAGATGATAGTTTATTTAGTAAGTTGGATGATTAATTCCTACAGTGTGGAGGCTTTAAAACTTTCTAAGTAGATGATAGTTTATTTAGTAAGTTGGATGATTAATTCCTAGAGTGCGAAGACTTTAAAACTTTCTAAGTAGATGATAGTTTATTTAGTAAGTTGGATGATTAATTCCTACAGTGTGGAGGCTTTAAAACTTTCTAAGTAGATGATAGTTTATTTAGTAAGTTGGATGATTAATTCCTACAGTGTGGAGGCTTTACGACTTTCTAAGTAGATAATAGTTTATTTAGTAAGTTGGATGATTAATTCCTAGAGTGCGGAGGCTTTAAAACTTTCTAAGTAGATGATAGTTTATTTAATAAGTTGGATGATTAATTCCTGGAGTGCGGAGGCTTTAAGACTTTCTAAGTAGATGATAGTTTATTTAGTAAGTTGGATGATTAATTCCTAGAGTGAGGAGACTTTCTAAGGTACTACAAAGAATTAGTTAATCATCTGAGTGTGATGTTTTGTAAAAAACCCAACCATTTCTTTCCGTTTGTTGTTAAAAATGAAATACAATACCGGGATGTTATGATTGGGCAGTTGTATATTTCATACATGGAAGGCCTAATCCTGAGAAGATAGTGACTTTATTATTCATGAGAGTGTAGTCTGCGTCGAATACTTTTCGCTCTGCTTATAATGTACTTGACACAGGGAGGAAAGATGAGTTTCTTATCAGGAATGATTTTAAGATATCCAACTTGTAATTTTCATGCCATGGGTTTATTATCTATTGAGATGTTAAAAAAAGCACGGTTTTCGTGATCTTCATTTATGAAAACAATACTGAAATGTATCCAACAACAACGGACCAAGGGACCTTCGGCTTATATTAGACGAGGTGTGAAACCTAGAACTCTTTCTTCTAAGTATGAACGAATTAGATGATCATAACATGTCGGAACGGTGATAGTATGTAAAGGATGCTCTCATACATTATTATAGGCTTTGCTGATATCCAGGAACACACCGGTTGTGTAAAGATGAATGTTGAACTCGTCTACAAGACTATTGATGGCTCGTACTAAATAATCATAACCTTCAACTTTTTAATTTATACAAAAACTCGACAGACAAATTGTTAACTGGAAACGTCGAGAACAATAGAAATTTCGCACCAATACAAAATACTCCTCTAATATTTAATTAGAAAGTAAACTTTGGGCTCCCTCTCTCAGTAATTCCAGTATTCAGTGCAAATTTTCACTATAAAACAAAACAAAATATTAGTTTCTTTAAAATATGATTAATTTCCGATTGAATTTCCTTCGCACCTCTAGAGGCAAGTTCGTTGTTTTCATAAAATTCATGAGAGATTCTAGACGACCAATTAAAATGAATATTCTGACGTCATTAGCGAAATTGTCTTGATTGCAGAGACGATAGTCTGCTTGACTAATTAAAGTAGAGCACGATCTAAAAATGTAATCTAACAATACAGGTTCACATCCTTCATAGCCTTGCTGAGAGTTTGTCTAATTAAGCCACGTCTTTCATTGTCGTGATTTCATTGATTGTAATCCCACATCTTAAGTAGTTGTGATGGATATTGATATATATATAATAACGTTACTTTAAACCTGTTTGTCTAGCTCTGTAATCGTCATGTATTAATTTTTTTTTATCGTCATTATATCTGTTGGACTATACTCCGATATAAGAGTACGTAACTCAGAGGAATACGCGCGCCGTCAAACCTGTTCACTAGTCCGAACTCGTCGAAATAACTGCACAACGTAACAAACTGAGCTACACTGTTCCACAACTGTGTATTTTAATATTTTTTTTATCCCTAAACCTTTATTAAATTGTTAACCATTTACACACCGTTCTTTTTCCTTATTCAACAGTCTATTTGAGTGGATTTATTTTAGTAAAAGATTAGTTTTTTGTTAAAACATGCGGTTGTTTCCACCAGCCCTACCGACTAAGTAATTTTATAGAATATTTATAATACTTTACTCAAAACTTTTTTTATTTTCTACAATCATATAGTGGCAAGAAAAACGAAAATTTCCTTCATGTGCGCTCTTCCTCCTCCATTTTAGAAATCAATTAAACATATATTTAAATCCTTCTCTGTTATATTTCTTATCAGATCTCTCTTCACCAACTCTTGTTCTCTTCCAATCTTGACGCTCCAGGGCTCTTTTCAGATACCATATCTTTCCAATTTACGTACGGTGTAGAGAATCAGATCCGCAAGTCCCACGTCGGTAAAACGTTATTTTAGTTTGATTTTTGATTAGATTTGTTGGTTTTATTCTAAGAAACATTAACGCCCTATTTTTCTCAAGGCAATGATGACCGCTATGGTTTTTCGCAGCAATAGATTCTATGAAGTAGTAGGTACTCAACTTGATTTAAATGGCATACCTTGGTCTTATCTGTATAATCTCCTTATGTGAACTCAATCAGTAGCCAGTAATCGTTCGTTACTGCCGTTACATTCAATTAATTATTTGTGCCGTATCTGGTCTTCTAACCTGTACTCGTTCCTGCGTGAAACTGGTCTTCATTTAATTAAATTCATAATTGTAATTTCTTGACAAGACGCTCTGAAAAGTAAACCTTTTATCCCTTTCGTCAGAAATTTAGGATTAAATATTAGCAAAAACTATGCCGGTTTGTCTATCTATCTTAAATATCGTAATAACTGTTGATCCTCCTTTTACCAAATTTTGAGAACAATGATATTAATTAATGGATATGTGACCGATTTATTCACATAATAATACAAAATATTAACAGCACCATATCTCGGCTGTTTTACCTATATACTGTTTTTCGTGCAGTAGGGCCTTTAGAACATAAGACCAAATGGACAAATTGATTTTTAAATATGCATGTTTTTCTTAGCTTAGCTCGAATTTGTTACATATTTAGCCCATATAAATACAAATTTCAGTTCATCAATTTAAAGATCATGTGACACAGAGTTATAAAATTAGTCGAAAACAAACAATGAAATAAAACAAAAACCGTAGAAAATCGTAAGTGTTTCTAAAACGCATTATATACAATATAATAATAATAATAATAAAATTAAAATTTTGGAAAAGCTTCAATTACTCTATATAATTATATATAATATATAATTACTCTATATAGAGAGTATTTACATAATCTTGAGCCATATTACTGTCGTAACGAGCTCCACACGGAGAGAAACATATGTTTGTGCTCGTGTTGTGTATTGTGTCTTAATGTATTCTAATTTCCTGATGATGGTCTAATTGACCGAAATCGCGATGGATAAATAAGGTAAAGCAATTAAAACAAATTGGATTAGGTGACGTACTTTAATAAATTTGATTTTTCAATTACTCGTTTCAAGGTGGCGCCAAATTATTTCTAGTAGAGTATATTGTTTTACAAATTTTAATAAAACTCGATTTTACAAAGTGACAAAATGTATAACCACGATAAATAAATTGATAATAATAATAATAACTTGATAACCATAAGTAAGTTTTTTAATAAATTTTCTCATATTTAATTTTTTTCTGGATAAACCGATAACGCCTTCCAACGATACATATATTTTTTCTTATATGAAATTATTAAATAACACATAGTCTCTAGGCAAATTTTACGGAATATCTACTATTTCATTGAAAACTCTAAGTTGAATAAATGTTACAAAAAATAGTCGTTTGTCAATATCATAAAAAAATAATCAGATAAAAACTTTTGCTCCCATCTCATGCAAAATGTTTTCATTGTCGTTTCCTTACAAAAAATAATGAGACTATAATCCTGAACATGACTTGTAAACCAATAACACCTTTCTTTCTTCCATCCTTTTCGATATTTCTTTCACTATACATCAAAATAGATAATAGAAGTAATCAAAACTTGCTATAACTTTTTCTAGTCCTTCGCAACTCGTGCAAGGATAATGCGCTTGTGTAGAGTTTCCAACGGGATTTGTTATTGTATTGACAGTTTCAGTTAGCACATATAGAATCTCAAGATCAGCAGCTCGTTTTAGTAAAAACATGGATTCTCCGTTACATCTCCTTGGTTGTTAAATTTAAACTTTCTATCAACACCGGAGAACAGCTAGAGGGTAGCCTACATAGTGAATCAAACTCATGTTGATTATTGAAAGTGGTCTTAGTGTTAATATAGCACTCGACGAAAATTAAAAACAAGTCTCGTACAAGCAGGACCGAATTTAAGTCTAGATTAGCGAGTTTCTGTAGTCTTGTGTTAAATCCCTCCTTTAATATTTTCTATCAGGGCACTCTTGACCAACTCTTGTTCTCTTCCGACCCTGACGCTATTAGAGTATTCGAAGGTAAGTAAGGTGTCATTATTGTATGCTCTTTTTTAAAAAGGAGCTGATTTTTTTTAAGCCAACAGATGTGTTTTGAGGTTTTCAAAGTTCAAAAAAGTGGTTTTGGAAATTATATCGGTCTGTCATCTTCTATACAGTGTTCTAGAGCTTAAACGAGTGGACTGTTTTTTTCATTTTCCAATAACAAATTTGTGGTTACCTACCATAAGAAACACGAAATTCCGATCTCATCAAAGTCGGCTCTAATGGATTTTGATCAAATTTTGTTCAAACCTAGAGCTTAAATACCTAAACAAAATATATTGGGCGTCGTCTTTCCAAAAATGATAGTTCTTGAGTAACTGGTAAAAACCAAAAATCGGGCATGGAGCTGTTATAAAAGACGTAATTTTCCAAAATTATCTAGATTTTGGTGAAATTTATAGATTAATAACCGAAACCATGGTGCAAAATTATATAACATATTACCGTTAAATAATTATTAGCACAAGAAAAAATCGAAATCGAATGTTGCCTGCACTCATTTAAACTGAGTTTTACCTTAATATATCCATGCTTAGGACAAGTTTACAACACAAATGATCCAAGCTGAAACCTTATTCCAATATATAAATATTTGTTTGTCTTTTCACTGACATCTCTGGAACTGACATTTTTTGACGAGGAATTGTTTTGTTTGGTTAGTACTATATTTTAATTGGAAATGGGTCTGTGAGAAAGTTTGTGAGATGTTTTTCTAGTTTTAATTAATTAGAGAGATAAATTAGTTACCGAAGCATAATCAATCAATATAGAATATAACTTTAGAGTAATCATTTTATTCAGATTTATAGAATACTCCACAACAACATGACAACAAGTAGTGTGAATAATAGAAAGGTTAAAAGTCAAGCCAATTATTTTCTTTATGCGGCTATATACCCTATGATTGTTTATCTTTATAAATGTAAAAGTTACAGAAATTTGATATGTAAAAGTTACAGAAAAGTGATATGTAAAAGTTACAGAAATTTGATATGTAAAAGTTACAGAAAAATTATATGTAAAACTTACAGAAATTTGATATGTAAAAGTTACAGAAATTTGATATGTAACACTTACAGAAATTTGATATGTAAAAATTACAGAAATTTGATATGTAAAAGTTACAGAAAAATTATATGTAAAAGTTACAGAAATTTGATATATACCGTTACATTTTACTTTCTCACATATACGTAATACAGAAAATTTGTGTGATGAGTAAAGAATCAATGTCATTCAAGTTAATTGCAGATATATTTGTTTAAGATCCCCTGAGTCCAAAACAATTAGGTGTCGTATATTCAGCCCAAGCTTGTGAACTGTGATTTAATCCAATTTAGTATGTGGAAATATTTTGGCTATAACTTAAGACTTTTAATTATTTTTCAATAACTGAAAATTTTTCAACATAAGAAGAAACACAAATTTACGATTTTATAAAAATTTGCTCTAAAAACTGTTCATTAAATAATTCAAACACCAAATACTACAATTTTATAAAACAAGATTTATTTCCTTATGTACATTTCAGAAACATAGTTACCATCGTCAGATGTTAAGTTATTGAATTGTGGTATTGGATGATTTTAATCTTTAAGTTCGCCACAGTGTGCTCAAGAGTGTAGTATCTAAAGATTGAGTTTAATGTTTGCTCATATGTAGCCTCTAAGAACACAACAAAAGTATTCGTTATTATCTCTCTAAAAATACCAGTTCGTGAGTTATCCGTAAAAAAAAAAACAAACAATAAGTAGACCAATAGGAGATTATAAAAAAAAGTCATTTCTCATAATAAGTTCAACCGATTTCTTTCAAATTTTAATGAAATGTGAAAATTAAAGACTAAATATGCAAAGTCACAACTAAAAAAAAAATACAATTCAAGGACAACTGCAAAAACAAAAATCAACCTTGATCGCAGTCATAAAAAAGCTTGATCGCCGATTTAAAAAAAAAACTATTTACGCTGAGAACGTGTTTATGACACATGCGAAGCAAGTTTAAGACCTATTTAATTATTTTTTTTAATTTCACAGATGTGACCACTTCAATTTCAATTTTTTTACTGAACAACTACAGAGCTACAATTATTATTGTGACTAATAGTTTTGTTTGGTTACCATTTCGATTATGAATAATGCGTGAGAAAGTTCACGCAATATTTTTACACTGTTTATTTGTGTTACAATAACTTTAATTAGATTACTAAATTACCTCATTTATTTTAACACTATTTATGGATTATTTTATTAAATATATTATGTTTAACAATTACATATATTTATAAGTATTCCTTCTTTTGAAGTAATATGGTCGAGTTTGTAATTATTTTTCTTGTTTCATGTACATACCGATAATATAATCGTAACAAAACAAGTCTAAAATTTGTAAAAAATCGTAGTAGCATAGGGGTCTTGCTATGAGTGACAGCTCGTCCAGGCATTGTCTGGCGGTCTGCCACTGCGCGTGCGAGAGCGAAGGGTCCACTAGTTAACTATCTCGAAACTATGCATATTTTCGAAAGTAGAATCACAAAACTGAAATTTTCACAAAATAGATTAATTATATGTTTTACTGAATTTGATTAAAATATGGCCTGAAGGTTCCATAAAAATCGTTATCAAATCGAAAACACCAAAATAGTCTTAATCGCAGTTCGTGTATACTTTCTCATAAACAGGTCAACAGCGAGTAAAAAAAGTTTAGATTTGTGAATGATAAAACTAAAATGTACCTTGACGACAGTAATTTATTATAATAGATTTAAATAATGTACATGTGTGCCAAGCTGTTGTACGTCAAAGTTCAGAAACAACAGTACTCGATACTATCGCCTTTGTACCCTTGACGACCGAGACAGACTGATTTCTTGATAGATACTTTTCATGCAAAAGGTTTTGGATTGCAAATGTCGAGAGAGAAAGTCACAAAGAATTGAAGAGGTTGTTTGATGATTGGCATCCATGTCTCGTCTTGCAATCACAAACTGAGTTCTTATTAACTGGATCTAGAGACTAGAGTAGGTTTGTGAAGAGATGACCCGAATTCCACAACGCTTTTAGAGAGAACTAGGATATTGAATAGTAAATGATTTTAGTACTTTTTTCTTCTAAAATATCTTTTTCTCGACAAACGAAATAAACTCTCAAATGTTAAATGAAGAAGAAAAAAAACTTCTTTTTCGAAACCAATGTTTTTGTGCAAAACCTTCGTATAATTAAATTATCTTTTTAATGAACACGAAAAAATATGGAGTAATTAAGTTTTTTTTAGTAAAATTAGTTGAGGGTAAAACGTACATATTCTCCTACGATCACGAAGTCAGAATGACTAAAAATTTCTGTTTATTAAGGATTGATAATTGTTTTAAGTAGATAAGTTCTGAACTGACTATGTACCAATATTTTTACTAATACGTATTATTCCACAGATACGTTATTGGCGTTTTTAGAGGCCCACACAATTTAGGACCACAACTCTTTCTTCCAATCAACCTTAAATGTAATGCAATCCAATAAGAGAGCAAAATTAACTAGATGAATTCATTTAAGAGTCAAAATATTATTATTTTAAATTTATAACAAATATACTTCGCTCTTTTAATCCATAAATCGTCCTTGTAAACCCGACGTGTCTATTCCCTAGAGCAGGACATAACATGTAACAATATTCATTAACAAAAAGTAGCAATAAAATATAACAAAGGCGCTGCACGCTTGAACAAAACACTAATCATAGAGAGAAATAACAGAAGTTAAATTCTCTGTGGTTGGCCTGATCCTTGCATTGTGACGTATTAATTGGTAGTATTATGTATCCTGTATCTATCGATAAATCCAGGAATGCTGGTTTCTTATATGAAAAACGGATCTTTACCCTCACCTTTACCATGGATCTCAGTGGCTAGTGGTTCAATTCATAGTATTATCGTTTATCCGATAATACACACATTTATTTCATATGGTTTGGACAACAACTCCAATGGTTAAACAATCATGAAATCAGAAGTTGGTTTTTGCTGTTATATAAAAACGTGACATTTTAACAAATTAAGTAATAAGGAAAAATAGATTTGTTGCCGGTTTATACAGATTTTTGCCACATTTCCGACGGTTACTACCTAGTAAAACATTATTTGAATAAAGGTATACATATACCCCAACAACTTAAGACTATACAGTACTTATAGTTTTATTTTATACGCCAGATAATTTGAAACTATTTTAAATGGGATCATATAATTTAAGCGTAAACACAAACAAAATGTGATTTTTTAGAGTTTTTTTCTCCTTTTTGTAGTATTTTTTTCTTTGTTATTTCTCACACACACTCCGACGCTGTTGTTACCTAGACCTTCTTTTTCTATTCCCGCTTGTTTCGCGGTTTCTTCCAGTCTTGTTAGAATATCGACTTCGAAAATTTATTTATCACTTTTTTGAAGAAAGTGATAAATAAATGTGTTTATGTTGAATTAAAATTTTTCAATCAGCTAATAATTATTTTATTATTTTTTATCTTAATTATTTTAGTACTCTTTACTTAAGGAAAGGATTTTATCCAAGCAGATGGTTACCATTAACTTAATAATGCTCCGTATAATGATATGAGAGTGACAAGTTTTTTGTTTAATTTAATCTTTTTATTTTAAAACTATTATTCCCTTTTAAGTTACTTATATTTAACACATATTATGGAAATTTTCACTACTTGCCATTTCAACAAGTCTAACATTGTAACTTTAAACCGCCGGCATTTCGTACATAATGAACCTTTTGAGGTCGAATTTGCGGTATTTTATTCTCCAAACACTGAGCTTTTTTATATGATATAAAACTCGACCTATGGTCTCCTTTAAGGATTTTCTTCTGACTTCCTGCGGGCCGTCCCCATAACTAGATGAAAAATTGATAGTTGCTTCAAAAAGTATATTTTAAGGTATAGTATTGATGTGCTAAGTTTTATTGCTTAATCTGCAATGGTTAAAAAAATATAACGCCGTTCTGATACTTTTTGGACATCCTGTATAAAACTCATAGCTTCAAATGTATGTTTCCAAACCACATACCTTTATGATAGCCTTAACAACCCATCCTCTCTTTCTCTTTCCAAAACTAACTAACTTACAAAACTTATTATTTTTTTTCAAATTGAAATGAAAACTTTTGTTCGTCTGAATACGTAGTACAGGAAAGTTATGTGATTGATTAAACAATCGATATAACTGTTCAAAAATATAGACTATAGAGGTTATAAAAGACCAATAAATTTTAAAATCAGCAATACGGATTTCGTTAAAATTTCTGTGAAATGTGAAGGTTATAATCTAAATCCGAGTGATAAATCTCAAAAATAAATTACGTTTCAGGATTAATTAACAGATAAACGAAAATGAATCTTGACAACGTCATTTAAAACTTTATTTCAATCAAAAAAACTATTTACTCTTATGAAAACTTTAAGGCCCAAATGAAGCAAACTTAAAAGTTCTATTTAAATATAACTATATATCACTTTTTTTTTAATGTGTCCACAAAGTTAATAAGGTGCTCTTATATTAACTTCTTCCATACATGGGTAAAAACTAAGTAATAAATAAAATTGCATTTTTTCTTTTTCACATATAATTTAGCATGTAGACAGATTTGAGATGATAACGACGAATATTACTTTTAGTTTGAATTTGGTTTTGTGGAAAAGGTGTGGCAAGAAAGTAGTGTAATGATTTGCATAGTTTATGTCTCTTCAAATTACATCAGGTTCTATCATTGGGAATACTATTAAATACATATTTTATAAATTTCATATCAAGTAAAAGTTTTTCTAGATACAATTAGAAATTACATAAAGCAATAAAATTAAAAGTTTAAAAGCTTCTCGCATGTAAAGATTGGATTCCGTGACTTCTGCACTGCTCAGCTCCGCACAACTAATGGTTCTAACGTAACCTAACTGTTTTCAAGGTTTAGGTCAGTGGCACACTTTAAAGAACAGGTTCCTATTATGGACAGAACACGTTGGTTTCTTCTAGTCTGCATAAACGTTGCCCCATTTTTTTACCTCCAATTAATTAAACTTGTTTTTTTTTCTCAGGTTCAAACACATCGTTGCAATTTCGTGTAGAAGACAACTACTACTTAATAATTCGTCTATTATGTGTGACTGTTAAAACTAAGAGTATTATTTATAACGATTTTATGTTTTTGTTTTGTTAAACAATACAAATAGTAGAAGAAAATTAGTCCAAAAATTGATGAGAAGAGATGTAACAGGGAAGTTGAATTTTTTCCCCTCTTTCTTTTTGTATATGCAACTGAGTGAGTAAAATATAAAAAAAGGGCACTTAACCTTGATAAACAAATTCTATGTTAACTAGAAAGTATGTAAAAAACTGACAATTTAAAAACAAAATTTACTTTACGGCCACTTCTCACTAAATTACAATCCTTTCAATTTTTTGAGAAAATAACCAACTGTGGCCGTAAAAATGATTTTTTTTTTTCAAATTTCTACTATAAAGACTCATAATTTTTTCCAATTGTCGTGAAGATCTGATGATTCTAACCCCATTTATTGCATTATTAGTAAAAAAATAAATAAATAAATAAAAAAAAAATTAAAAAAATCTTAAATTCAAAATCTTCATTTCAATTTTTTTATAATTTTTTTTTCCTTAAAATTTAATTAATTTCTTTTGTTCTTGCCTTAAAAACACAACGAATTATATTTTTATACTGTACATTCAACTCCCAAGTTCAAGGCCAAGGGTCTATTGCTCATCATGCTGAGTTTTCTTTATCCTAAACAAATAGTCTAAACACCAGTTATCTCTAATAGCGTCAACAATAATAAAAGCATTTTGTGGACTCTGTCAGAAGGTTCTTCGTTGAGAATAACATCAATCCCAAATTTCCGACCAAGAGCTTTCCACTCGCTAGACCAATTCATGTTCTTATATATATATATATATATATATATATATATATATATATATCACCTACTTTGAGCGAAAAAATATTTGGTAACCTCTCCGATTTTAAAGACAACACCTGAGCAACAAAATTTACATAATTTTTCAAAGTAAATAAATAAGCCTGTTTCTAAATGAAACAAATAGTTCGGCGTGTTGTTCGGTAAACGGTAAATTCAAAACTGAATAACCAAACTTTTGCTCACTATATGATACCCCTCAAAATCATTCCCTGTCTTGAGCTAAATTAAAAACTGTCAAAAAACTACTCGATTTGTTTACAAATTTTCTTTTATTGATTGAACTTGTAACGAAACGACACAACGAAACGAGTCAGTTGAGATGTAGTAAATATAATCTAAACATTAAAGTAAATACAAACACTTTCTTGCTTTTCAAGTAGGAATCTGACTTGGACGCTGTCCCTAATTAAGATTCTCATCTGATCGCCAGATTATTATTGTGCAGTCAAGGACAATCATTCAAGAAGACCTCATTGAAAAGAACTCACTGCTGTAAAGAATGCCACTGTAACACCAGGTGGCCAACTAAAGGTTCTTGTGCTCAACAATTCCGTATTGAAGATGTTCACCTTGTGTCCTTGTGTTATTTCATTGCTAAATTAGCAAACTCTGAATATATATTCAGTTCGTATGTTCCTTGAACTATTTCACTGACTTATATGCAACAATTTCTTACGTTTAATAATCATAATTTATACATTCTAGCTTTGGTTACACGAGCACCTTATGTTCTCTCTTTTGAGGTGATTTGGTGCATACTTACAATCTTTAAACTAAAACAGGTCTAACTAATTCCTTTAATTTATTTGTTATTGATTTTTTTTAAATTGGCGAAACAATAATAGCGCCACGGAAATTATTTTATATTATATAAAAGTCCAAACCCACTGACTGATCAAGAAATCCTTTGGATCCAAGAAGCCTATAGCTATGATTTTTTAAATATTGATTGGGGTAGGTCTGTAGACGCGTACTAAGAAAGGGATTTGAAAATGTTCCACTCCAAGGTTGTTTTTAACCCTTAAAACAAATTTCTAGCTCCAAGAAGCCTATAGCTATGATTTTTTAAATATTGATTGGGGTAGGTCTGTAGACGCGTACAAAGAAAGTGTTTTGAAAATATTCCACTCCAAGGATGTTTTTTACCCCTAAAAGAAGTATCACATCTTTGTTATTTATGGGTCGTTGTTGATCAAAATTGGTGTGTTGTTGTATTCGGGCATATTTTTTCCATAGCACCACCATTAGGTTTGTTCTAAAAAAATATTTCTTTATAAAACAATCTCTACTATTCCCCGGTGAAACTGAAGCCACCGATAATTATTTTATAATATCTACCACTTGGCGTATGAACGTGATGGAGCGAAGTAAAGTTCTGATTTAACTCGACCATTTGTCATTTCATTGCCACGTTTTATTTTTACGCAGTTAAGACTAAACGCGTCTAATTTTATGAAATTTTGAAACAAGCCGAATGATGTAAGCACACAGTATTTCAATTTTATTTTCTCCTTTAAAAATAACGGTCACTCAAAATATACTGCGCGATTCCCAAGGGATGCACACAAGTGCGGCGAGGAATATAAAGCTAAAACTTTTCGGCGGGAAATTTTTACACTTACTACTAGTTTGGTGTTTTCATTTGTATAATCCAAAACAATTTCTAGTTTTATAGCGTTCTAAAATTATCACATAAATTATTAATTGTAAAAGTTGCACTAATTCGTCTAATCAGATTATCTTTTTAACTTAATAAAACTTTATTGCAACTTAAATAAATGTCTATGAATACAACATATTAGAGTATAAACAGAAGTCGGATGGTTGACAATTCCAAAGAGTAACGAGAACATCTATTCGCACAACCACTAGTTTCACTCATCAGTTTCGTCCCTTGTTTCAGTGTCCAAAACAACACACTATTTTTAATTTCTACTTCATTCTATTAAATAAATATTTTAAGTTAGTATTTTATGCTAAATGGGGTTTATACTTATTCCGTTTTAAATTGTTAAATGTAGCAGTTATGCAAATTTAATAAATTATTAATGAAAAAAGTAAAAATCACAATTGTTTAATATTCACCATATAAAATTCACTATATAAAATAATGAGAGTAAATTTCAATTTTTGATTCTATACTGATGGGAACTTTTCTTCTTTTTTGTGAACGCTCATAACGTTTAACTTGAACCAAAGTTACACTTTCAAAATGACGAATTTTATAAACCAACAGAAAGTGAATGTAGTTCCCGTTTTGTATTAAATTAATAGATATCTTCTCTCTTCGTTCTCATGCTAAGTAAAATATGCTAAGATTACATGTATCTCTCTCTCTCTCTCTCTCTCTCTCTCTCTCTCTATCCGTCTCTCCATTCCTCCTTCCCTCTCTTTTTCTCTGACTGTTTGTAAGTTTATTGAAAATCATGAACCACTACTCAAATGTTCATACTGTTTTCTTCCCTACGTAGGTACCATTATCTGGAGATAACAATAGATGTCTGCTAAGGTAATATGAAAATCAAAATTGTCGACCCATTTTCAGATTTTTCTTTAAATTTCCAGAAACAGATATAGTACGTAATGTGAATGCTAATTGAAAACATTTTAAAAATCCATGTAGTAGTTCCTGAGTTTTTTACCTTTTGCTACTGAAAAGTGGAAAATACCAATTTTTGTCACATTTTAAGCATTTCGTATACATTTTCAGTGACAATATATTCGTCAGTGACTTAAACGCTAACTGGAAGTAAAATCAGCGCGGTAGTTCCCAATTAACAGTTTAGAAATAACTAACCAGTGGTTGAAAAAGAATTCCATATTCTCCCGCATGTTTTTGATATTGAGCCGATTTTGATAAAATAGAAATTTTTAATTTCATAATATAGCAGCTAAACTCGTGGCGTACAAATATGATTCCAAGGACAACTTTTTACTCAAGGGATGTATTTCCGCTAAATACCCGCGGAAATCGTTAGGTCTGCATCATTTAACTGCTCATTTCAGTAAAATTTTAACGAAATCGTTAGAGCCGAATTTGATAAATTAGGTTGGAAAAAAAATCCTAAACCACTATTTTTATAGAGTTGGCGTCTTATATTTTGTTTGGGAGTTTTTATGAAATTTTAATTAAATTTATAAGATTCGAATTTAATAAAAATAATAAAACATTTTCTAGAGCCTAAGGGATCGCAAAACAGATATTTTTGACCAAAACGTGGCATCGATTATTTTGATTTCTACGCTACGTACATGTGAGGGAATCAAAAAAGGAAATTATTGTAACCATTAACGAACAATCTAAAAATAAAAACAAGCTTAACCCCAAAAATAATTCAAACTCCTGTCTACGTATTGCGCAAAAAAAAAACATTAAAGTGAAAACAGTGGCGAGGTCTAGATGAAACATCAACTAATCTTTGGAGGAATATTTTCTAACAATAGATAGAACAAAACTTACCAAGTCTACGTAAACATTAACTTTTTTAACTTGCTAAGAGCGGAAACATAACTTGCTCTTGCTATACGATACAGCAGTACTTAAAACATTGTTTTAAAATTATTTTAGTTGCAATTCCTGGAAATAATATTTACATATTATAAAATAGATTTTGAACATGTCTAGTTTTCTTGAAATCACTATTCAACATGGGCGTGTGAGTTCTATTGCAATCTACGGATTTAAATAATACAATTAACTATAGTCCTCCATGTGCTCGGATACTGCGAGTGGACTGTCGAGATATTTATGCTCTCTTGTTGGTCAAGGTCAGTCTATTCATTTGCAACGTTTAAATCCTAGTAACATTCTAGATTAAAAACCTAGTGCATACATAGTCATAAAAACCGAGCTGTTGTTACATAGGATAGAAAATAGACGCTGCAAATTTATTTTTAAAATATTTTGAAAGATATGTATGAATTATAAATGGAGCATAAGCTTCCTTCACTTGAGCCATAAACTAGTCTTTAAGAATAAATTATATTTTATTGAAACTGCGTTATAATGAAGTCGTTCAAATACCAATACTACAGCGATGTTTTGCTAATTATTACTCCTCAACTGTCATTGTCTAATACTATTAATCTGGCTAATTCATCTTCAAATTTCACCAAACGTTTTACTGAAATTGGTGAAACTAATTAAGATAAAATAAACTTTTTATAGTGCGTTTTATTCTTTACTAACATTTCTGGGATATTGTCATTCGGAGGTTACATTTTAGTAAAATGTGATCAATATCATAAAGTCAATTTTGAGAAAATCGTAATTTTGAGTTTTAGTTTCATGACAACTACAAAAAGTTTTAACTTATAAAAAATTTCTTTAAAAAACTCACGATATATCGAAACACTCATTTACAATTTCATCAAAATCAGTCAAATTATGATTATAAAACACTGTACAGATAGGAGATACACAACTATAACACAACCTCAAAACGGATATTTCATTAAAAAAATATACAACCATCATTTTTTACCGTAGCCTAAATAATAAATAATGTTTTATTATTCTTTTCTAAATGTGCACAAAATTACTGTAAAAGTATTTCTTGTTTAATATTTTTGAGAACTAATCTTTAGTCTAAAAAAGTAGAGCAGAAATATTATATTTGGCGATATCTTTCAAATGCCTGTTTGATGAGGAACAAGATAGGGGGTGACCTGCTAAAAGAACAATATTAAATAGATTTCAATATGTTAAACTCTTTTAAATATTTTAAATATTGTAACATCTCCAAAGAATAGAAGGAAGCTTCATGATCGTTTATTATTAATATTATTATTATGAAAGAAGTATGTTTTACCTCCTTCCTAGACTAACTCATTTTTATTTCCTTGGTTAAGGACAAGATTTTCCTAGCCAGGTTGCTCGTAACTTTAAAGGTCACCTCAGTTGTATATGGTTCGCACTTAGAAGTATATGGTTCTACAGTATCAAGGTGCAGGTTGAATAGTCTGAATTTCAGTTTTCCTTTGAATAATCCCATGGAATTAGATGTTTCTTAAAAACGCCATACGAAGCTTAATAGTTTTTTCTGATTCCGTTTACTGTGTTAAGTAATGAACTTAGAGGTTTTAGATCTGGTTTTGTCCATAGTTCCTTAATTTCTAAATTAAACCATTATTTTAGACCCACTTTTGCCACATGTTTAGTTATACCGTATACGGGTTCTGGACTAATGAAGGATTTCTTGTATCCATTTATTTCCAGGTTAACCGCCTTTTCGTTGCCTTCGTAGCCTCTTAAGGTTCCGTGACAATCCCACTCTATTAATCCTCAGGACCATTTTCCAATGGCTTGTCTTTCTTCTGGAGTATGGTGAAGTACACTTTACCAAATCCAAGGTAGGCTTTCATGTCTGGTGATTTTAACGCTGGCAAAGAGGTATCGTCTATGGTTCGTGATCGTTAACAATATATTATAACGAAATAGAGGGCTCCCAAAAGGTAAGTGTTCGGCAGGCCATAAATTGTAAATAGTTGAAAGGGTTAACAGCGAGAAAAACTATTCTAACATTAGTCATAGATCTCAAGAAGTCAAATAAACCATTCCAAAAGTCAATGCCTTCAACCGAAAATGTTTGAAATGGACCAATGAAATAAATTGCGTCAGTCTCGAAATAACGTACAAGATTTAAAATAAGCCAATGAAGGAAGAGGATCGGAAGAAAGCATTTGAAATTAGAACTGATAAATAGGGGTGGAAGAGAGGCGCACGAGGTTCTTTCTTTTTGGTTGTTACTGATTGAAGGAGGGAGTTCTGGAGCAAGTGTTTCTTTACTAGAAAATAAGATCGATTGTGAAAGATTTAGCCGAGATCAAACGTCAAAATAAAATAGTATTTGCGTCGTTTTATTTTATTTTTTTATAAGTATTAATAATAATCTCCGAATAATAGTTTAAAAGATAATCGTCGTTATAAGTTTAAAAGTAATCGTCGTCATAGAAGTGTGTGATAAATTTGCGTCGTTATAAAAGTGTTTGAACAGGAATATTAATACAATAAATTAAAGTAATCGTCGTCACGAAAGTGAGTGAGAAATAAGTGTAAGAAGAAAAGAAGATTCGTCGAAAAGATCAAGGCAAATCGATCCATCTACTGGCAGTCTACACGGGAACCACGTGCACGGAACCAGGAACATCGGAGCAGTGAAAAACTTCCAAGCGATAAGTAAAAATTAATGGACAATCTCAATCAAATAAACTACCACCAAATTCTATTTTATATGTAAATTATAGTCACCAAATAACCTCACGAACCCGTAAAGAGAAATAAAATAAAATAAAATTAATAGTACAATTCAGTTAGCCGGAGCATTTTATAATAATAAATTAAAAGTAAAAAATTTAAAACTAAAAATATGATGCACTCTTATTTCTTTATTTAGGTTAAGACATGGTAGAATTAGAATTTTATTTTAACTATGTAGCCTACTTAGAATAAGTAGTAGGTTAAGACGTTAGTGTATAAGTATAAAGTGCATCAGATTTGGACAATAATTGATTTTGTTATTGTAAATGTTTTTTTAAAACTCAATGTTATGAGTAATTAAAGAAGGTTAAATTGTAATAACTGTGTGAAGTTAAATTTGTTATAATATAGGATACTGTAGCAGATTTAAAAATTATCTTCAGATATTTGGATTAGAAATATCCGTGTCTGTTTCTCTGCCTTCTAAATCCTTATCACACGCTTATTAAAGAATATTGAACTAATTTTGATGTAACTTGATTTACATCAAGTTTCTGTTTAAGTAGCTTATAGACTGTCTAATTAAAAATTTATCAAGCTGGGTGAAAATAAAGGGCAATTAACTTTAACATTATTTTTATAGAAAGATAAATTTTATCACAAAATTTGTAATCACTAATTTCTCTCAACAAAAAACAAATAATATATTTAATGCAAACTCAAAATAATCACAATTGACAGCTGTTCTTGTTTTATTAGAATATTTTATAAAAATTCGAAAAGAAAGACCCATCTGTTTTTCCTCAAACGCACAAATTTTGATAATACTGAACTGATCAAAGATAGAAAATTATCAACGAAGCAAAAATATTTCAAAGAAAAATTAAAACAGTACTAAAGTATCGCACTAACTTTCTCATAAACCTATCTACAAAAACTAATCAAAAATATTATTCGACATCATCTCCACAAAACTATCTCTAATAAATATCTGCGTGACAAAGAAAAAAATTAATAAAACGTCAGTGATATGAAAAAAAAAAAAATACATTTTTTTCTACTTTTTTAGTCCCCCCTCTCCGCATTCTTATGGAAGACAATTTGGTATAGGGGTCCCCAAATATTTGTAGTTATTGTTTTTTTTATTTGAAAGATATTTTTATTTAGACCATAAGGTTTTGTACCATAATTTCTCCTAAGCATAAATCACATTTCACTGAAATCGAATTTTTATAGTCGAAATTGTTTTTCTAATTATTCCCTTTCCTTGCAATTTTAAACTTTTGTTTGTGCGATTAATTTTCACATTTCAAAACTAAACCGGTACAGTAGATTTTGAAAAATTAACATTTATAAAAACAGTTCTATAACCGATGTTTTTGGTTTTTAAGCCATAACAACCAAACCGGTATTTTTAGAGCCTTTAAGGGCTACATCTTAGGAAAAATTGAATATTAGAGACAATTTTGAGAAAACCATAATTTTGCGTTTTCGCATTATTGATACCCACTAATTTTTGTGATTTTATAAAAATGAGAAAAACCCTCGAATATTTGCACATTTTCTCACATTTGTTCAAAATAGGTTCACTCGTTGGGCTGTAGCATACTACAAATTTGTACTACAAATATGTGAGAAAGTGAAACGTAAAATATCGCCTGTTGCTAAATGAAAGCTAATTCAATATCATATGATAACGTGTAGTGTATTTTATTTTTACAAAATTAGGTCTAAATCTCTGATATTTGAGGCGGACAAGTTGCTGTTTCACGAACGTGCAAGGTTGTTTACTAACGAAGAGCTTGGTTCGTTCCACTCTCTATTAGTCTAACGGCTAATTAGACCCTGAGTTAGCGTGAAAACGTTTCAACCTCACTAACTGGGTTGCATTGATTGCCGTAAATAACAGTCCAATTAGATTCGTCGATTAACAAGGAACACGCTTTCACAAAGCCAACACGCTTATTTGGCTGTAAACTATTTGTACTTAATGAAATTGTTTGGACAAGCATGTTCTAGCCTTCAATAACATTATTCAAGGTGCATTTTATTTACACAGAGCTATTTACAATTGCAAACAAAAAAGACCACCGACTTTTAATGTTTTATCACTACACAGTTATAATAAGCAGTAAACAAATTATTGCGTGAGAATCTTAATGTGATAAATTTAAAGTTTTACTATCGGAGGAAATATTCAATTTCAAGTAAGATATCTTTGGACAATAAATTATTGGAAACAGTTTTCTCATTTAATTATCGAGTTTACGTTCTATCTTATATGAATGAATAAATATTTGAAATAAAAGTTATAAAAACTTTAAGTAAACAAATTTAGTTGAGACAATTTTCACTACAAAAAACAGATTTGGCTCTCAACCGCATTTAAAGCGAGAAGACACGCATAGGGTTCTGGGTGAGAGTAAATGGATTATGAATGAATTATCCCAGAAGAGCAAGGGTCTGAGTATTAAAAATATAAATAAAATGTAAAAAGATAAACTGCTAAATTAACATGAAATTGGATTTAATATTATTAATTCTATCAAATCCAACTTTATTTTGATAATAAGCTAATACTTTATAAATAAATTGTTAGCTAAATATACCTATAGATTTTGCAAGTAACAAACCTAATTTTTAAACCAGTTTTAAAATTTACTAATTTCATTTTGACTAGTTTTGTTTCTTAAGTTTTATACTTTAAATACTTTTTTTCTTTTTTTTTTTTTTCATAATAATATTTAGAGATTCTGCGGGATTTGTGTAGATGTAGGCCCTAGATGTAACCTAACAAGCATTATTTTAATTTTAAAATCCTATTTATATTCAGACAAACATATTAGATAATTTTACTGATTATAATAATAAATATTGGTTATCCTATTAATATTTGATAATAATAAAATTAAAATTAAGCTGTCTTAACTAATGGAGTGACATTTAATATCTTGGCTTCAACAAGGAGAACATCGATGAACTAGAAATGGGCCCTTTATCCGCATTCAACTACAAATTACCTTCAGCTTTATAAATGTAGATACTTTCAAAGATATCTAGCAATCTGTTATTGATTACATCTTTCATTAAATTTTACATTGAAACCCAAACCATGCATAGTAGAGATTGCATGTTCAGTTACACGAGATTTTTCCGTCCTATTATAATACTTGATATGTGCAACATGTTCTTTGAACCTAGTTTCTATCTTTCTCCTTGTTTTACCTAGATAAAACTTATCACACGAATTGCATTTAATTTCGTAAATTCCAGACTTTTCCAACATCGGAATTTTAAATTTAGGATTCCCTAGTAAATTAGTTGGTCTGTTGCCACTTTTGTAAGCTTTTTTAAAAATCAAACTTTTTAAAAATAGATTCTAAGCCCTTGGTAAGGGAAGAGTCAAAAGGTAAACAATATACTAATAATTGTAATTATTAAGGTTAGTGTGTATTGTACCTCTGAAGATGATAGCAGTGCTATTGGTATGTACATTAAAGTAGAATAAACATAACTATACAGTCGTTGTTAGTGCTTTATTGTGGTTTTGGGGTATTTTCTTTCATTGTATATTCACCACAGTCCTCTAGTGATTCATATGATCTCCCACAGAGGTTTATCAACAACACTATAAAATATAAACTTATTTTTTGTAAATAATAAATTGAGAATCAATACAACCGTTTAGTGTCAACACTATTATTTATCTCGGGTTGTCTTGTAGGACATGGAAAGGCGTCCTTGATGAATCCCTACTTTAGTTCCTTGGGCGTGAGACGATTGAACAGAGAATGACAACGATATTGAGGATGTAGTTTATTGTCCTCGTTAGTAGGATAAACGTAACGTTAGTTAACATCATTTCGTTATTTTTGTAACCCAGTTATACATCCAAAGTTCATTTTATAGCATTTACAGATAATAAAATTGACTAATATAAAATAATACAATTTAATCACGTAATGGGAAAGTTAATTGTAAATTTTGTTGCTAATTATTATTAAATAACTCGTAACTATGTTAACTATTAATGTGTTTTATTCATTCTTATCATTTTCTATCGACGGTAAAATCCTACATTTCTATCATCCTACGCGTTTTGAAATCCACATGTCGCCACTGAATGACACTTAGGGGATTCGACAAATTATTTTTCGCATTCTGTTCCAGTGGAGTGCACGTCGTTATCGTGAATGTAAGTATAATTTATACCATAAAAAGTAACATAAAGATAGGAATTTGACATAGGAGTCTCTTGTGACCTCAGCATATATAAAAACCTACTGGTATTCATAGAAATTCAATGTTTAATTTCAAATCGGAAACAATTTTAAATTTTGTTTTACCTTTTTTTAGTAGTTTGTACTTTGTTATTTAAAAATAGAAAATATCATCTTGAGCTAAATAAATGTACTTGCAATTTAAAAATAACGTCTAAATCTAAAGGTTCATGATTGTATCACAAAATTGAACCTGTTGGTTTACTTCACGATTCACTACCATTAGATTTCTGTCACTGGCATTTTGTTTTATATTTCGTAAAACTTAGAATATCTAAGCTCCCACACAACTGTCACACTGTAACAATAAGCCATATAAACCGTTAATTTTTGCTAGATGTAAGCAACAAAGTAAGCTATACAGTTAAGTCGTTACAAAAAATAAAAAATTTAGACCCAATTGTCACACATTTACAATAAGCCATATTATAAACTATTTAGTTTTGCGAAATGTAAGCAATCAATCACAACACAGCGTGAATCCGCACAAATAAAGTAAGGACTATGTAAGTTAACCTAAAAATAACTTTAAACACCTGTCATAAATTCTCAAATAAAATAAAACGTTTTTGAGAATTTATAACAGCTCTTTAAAATTATTTTAATTGCTAAAAATGTTATTTTACCATAACTGGTATGTTATTTAAATGATAGATTTAAGTTAACTTTAAAATAATTTAAAACTACTATTGTAAATTCTCAAACAAAATAAAACATATTTGAGAATTTATAACAGCTATTTCAAATAATTTTTGTAGCGAAAGACGTTATTAACAGGCATGTTACTTAAATGAAAAATAAGCTAACCTAAAAATAATTTTAAACGGCTGTTATAAATTCTAAAACAAAACCTATTTGAGAATGTAGGTTACATACTTACATTATTTTTGTGAAAGATGTTATTAACCCATATCAGATATGTTATACCAACTATAAATTATTAGAAAAATAAGAGTTTCCAAGGGAAATGAATAATTTTCACCAAATCGGCAGGTATAATCGACACCTAAATCATTTAAATCGACCCTATAGTAAAGTTATACGCGACTGGCACAGAAATTCCTTGGCGAATTAAATATAAGATATAAGATAATCGTGAAAAATAACTTATTTATTAGAAAAATATAAGATATATTCTGTTTTACCAATAAAAAATTACACTATCTTGGAAAGTATAAGTACAGGATGATTAGAACAAAAAAGACATAATTAATATTAAAACACAGAAAGTCAAGATGTCTCCCCGTGAATTGCTAAGTAGCCCATTTGTAAATGTACATTCCTGCAAACAAACACTGGATGGAGTTCTCTCCAATTACCAAGAGTGTCTTTGTTAATAATTCAAGAGCAGCTGTGCTAAGTTTACAGTAGCAGTGTCGTTACTTTAGCAAACCTCCGCTTAATACTTAGTGGCATGTGTATACTGTACTTACTTGTAATGCATGTACAACAACTCAGCCTGTGGGTAACCACATTCATATTTGTTTGTTTGATAATAAACTGTCCAAAACTTTGCACCAATTTTCTCACACAACCAACTAAAAATCTAAATATTAGCCTCAAAATAATAATTGTCGTTATCTTCCAAAAATTATAATTATTAGTATTTATAAATAATTAAATGTATCTAGGCCTACACTACTTAAAAATAAAACGCTCATGCTATTCTCATAGAATAGGGTGATTCTTGTAATTAACATAAAACCTAAGCTACTTTGCTTGTGCCACAAACTCTTCCCAAGCGTAAATTATATGTAATTGATATTAAATTTGTAATTATGACTGCCATGGTTAATTTTCAATTTTAGCCAATTATTCTTGAAATATATATTTTTTTAATTTGACACACTCGTTTGGATCATTAATCTTCAAATTTAGTCAAAATGGAATGAAATCTATCTATAAAGTTGATTCCGAAAAATTACATCTTTTTAAAAAAAAAAACTCCACGTACGACTGTTTCGTTTGTGCTCTTAGTACAGTTAAACAAAATTTTATAAAAATCGTTATAACGGTTTTAGAGAATATGATAATTCGAGTTTTACTTTTATGGCAGTGACCCCCAAAATTTTAGATATCTAAACAATGGTAAAACAACATAACAATAATGTTTATATAACCAAAACAACTAGCTGATGGCCCCAGTTACACCTGGGAATAGTTGAGATAGTTTCATAAAGAATTTTTTTTTAGCAGAACCCTAATGGTGGTGCTATGGAAATAAATTATGCCTAAATACAACAACAAACCAATTTTGATCAAAATCGACCCATAAATAACAAAGATATGATACTTGCTTTAGAGGTAAAAACTCCCTTGGAGTGGAACATTTTCAAAACCCTTTCTTAGTACGCGTCTACAGACCTACCCCACACCATATTAAAAAATTCATAGTTCTAGGCTTTTTGGATCTAGAGATATGTTGTAGGGGTAAAAAACACCCTTAGAGTGAACATGTAAAACCGTTTCTTAGTATGTGTCTATAGACCAACCCCAAACCATGTCAAAAAATTCATAGCTCTAGGCTTCATTGATCCAGAGATTTCGTGATCAGTCAGTTGGTTGTGACTTATATATATATATATATATATATAGAGAGAGAGAGAGAGAGAGAGAGAGAGAGAGAGAGAGAGAGAGAGAGAGAGAGAGAGAGAGAGAGAGAGAGAGAGAGAGAGAGAGAGAGAGAGAGAGAGAGAGAGAGAGAGAGAGAGAGAGAGAGAGAGAGAGAGAGAGAGAGAGAGAGAGAGAGAGAGAGAGAGAGAGAGAGAGAGAGAGAGAGAGAAAAAACAACATTTATGAAAAACATTTATCTCGTTTGTATAAAAAAACTCTACAGAAGATAGACAGCATTCCAAAAACCACTTTTTCAGGTCCGAAATCTTCAAAACTTATATTTTTGTTGTAAACTCAACTTCGATATTTTGACTCATCGTATAACTTTCTGTACATCTGAGAAAATAAAATATCGTGAGCATCTAAATATAAGAAAACAAATAAAAATCACGATTTTCTCAAAATCTGTTATTACTATATTTATAAAATTTTACCAAGATTAATTAAACAAGCATGTGAGCTAAATTGCAAGTAAAAGAAAATTACGATTCATGAATATTGTTAAAAATTAAAAATTAAAAAAAGTCTTTATTAAGAGCTCGATTTCGTTTAAATATGATTTAATCTTTAGAAAGAGGTTATATTACAAATTAAGTAAGCTGAAATTTAATTTAAACACTTAAATATCACTCAATTTCTGCTATAACGATATTGATCAAAGTTTGATCAGGTGTAAGCTCTAACACAAAACAGATTGGTAACCAACTTTCCAAAGAAGCGGGTTCATGAATTATCGGTAAAAAATCGGCCAACGGGCTTTTATAAAATACGTAATGTTTTAAAATTAGTTGTATCAATTTCGTTCAAATTTTAGGGGAACGTAAAGACTAATGACCCAAATTGGTGTGGAAGAATTCAATTTAAAAAATGTTATGCTTTAGAAATAATTGGCAAAAAAACAAAATAAACCTCAACCCCCTTTCATTAAAAGCTTAATGTTAATTGAATACGATTTACGTTGAAGACGCGTTTATGATACAAGAGAAGCAAGTATTAAAATGTATAAATATGTTACATAAAAACTATATCCATGGTTCATTTTCACTATTTGATTCACAACTACCAACTTATATTTTTGGTAACGATTTTGGTTCGTTTCGAATTGGTTTTGGAGATGTGAGAAAGTTTCTTGTACCGTTTATTTGTTTTACTTTATCAACAGTTGACAAGTGGGACTCTCTAGGCAAACTTACCTCTCATGATAAATATATGGATAAAAACTTAGTTAACACTTTGAGAGAAGAACTAATATTTTTGATTTTGTAAATGAGTGTGTGAAAAAGTTAATGCAATCTTTTTAGATTATTTTTTTATTTCATAGAAACTGGAGAAAACGACTTTCTTATAAACCCCTTTCCCCACAATTTACCGCATTTCGCTATTAGTCTCAGCAATAAAACTCACAAGGAAATTATCAAAAATCTACTGACCCTAAATTTCAGCTCTCTCCGTGTAGTAAATGAAACACAATCCAATTTGGATTTATAGTTGTTGCGAACACAGTCAGTTCGGACATAAAACGGAATTAGATGTCTCTGAGGTACGCCATATTGAATTTATTGCTACTTTATAATATCTGTATTGATTTAGTAACCTAGCTAATGCAATTGGTTATGACCACATAAATTTATAATGTCTGATCAGAACAGAAATATAACCTAAGATACAAATCTAGAGATTGCAGAAATAGGATTCTTTTTAAATTTTGTAATTGTTATTATTTTATTTTAATTGAAAGCAATTAAAAGAATGTTTATGTTTTACTGTTATTTTAGAGGCTATAACCCTAGTTTTTTTTTGTTCCTAAGCAAGATTGTACTAAAGGGTTTAATATCGTTCAGAAAATACACATTCTAAAAACAATCTCCCCAGTTAATGGAAATACTACTTGATTATGTTCTTTCGTATAAAACATAACGTATACGAAATTTGGTGTTCAATACGTCCGGAAACGGTTGTATAACTCTGAAACTTAAAAAGAAAAATGAAATCTTAAAAATGTTTTCTGGTGCATTTAATTCCCTCTTTTTCACCATATGTCTCACATACAAACACAAAAGAAAAAATGCCAAATAAATTTAAAAAATTTATATAATCAATAAAACAAAATTTAACAATAAAGTGGTTTGTAAATAGATGAAACTCACTAAAAACTAAATATCAACTGAAATGACTTGTATCTTAAATTTGTGACGCAAAAGCTCACTGGGCTTGAGTGCCATATTATTTATCCCCTATAATGAGAAACAGTTGTGGAAACTTCAAAGGAAAATTATAAGAAAACATAATTTTTCACAACAAACACTTTATTTGTACAAAACATTACAAGACGTCGTTTCAATGATCAAGTCATCATCCTCAGTTATTACACGCACACAAACACGCATTAGACTGTATTATGACTATCTAAGTCAAAGCATCACACAGATAGCAAAAAGGAAACAATTTGACCACTCCCCCAAGTCCAATACCATCACTATTTAGTCAATGATATAAAGTTTCATGTTTTTTTGGCATATAAGTCGCTTTCATATAGTTTTGAAACTCGTATTGAAGGTTAATACAAATGAAAGAAAATTCCCCAAAACCACAATAAAACACTAACAACACAAAGACTGTATAGTTATGTACATTATGTACATTTCAATAGCACTGTTATCATCTTCAGAGGTACAATACACACTCATACCATCTATTAGAAGGCAGCAGGCGTTGTTACCCTCATTGACATGATGTGTGACGAGCACAACTGTAATTGGCCGAGAGGATCAGGTGACGAATGGAGAGAACGCCTAGCTGCAGTAGTAATCTTAGTTATTAGGGTTAGTGTGTATTATTGTACCTCTGAAGATGAAACCGGTGCTATTGAAATGTACATAAGGTAGAATAAACACAACTACACAGTCTTTGTGTTGTTAGTGTTTTATTGTGGTTTTGGGAAATGTTCTTTCCTTTTATTTACCTGTTTTTATCCGCGACTTTGTTTGTAGTTTTTTTTTTTTTACGATGTGTTCGGATACGTAAATGCATTTTTGAGTATCGCTCAATTATTAAAAACACAATTTTATGGATGCACATACAGTAGCTATGCTATTCGTATTTTTGGTTCGCACATAGGATAGCGTGGTTTGCGATTTTGAAAATAATTTCTTATTTCTTCCTGATGGACGAAAATATATGCTTTTTATTTTTACTTTGTTTACACTGATGACCGACGGTACTTGATAGAATTCCATTTTAACAAATAAAACACAAATTTTCTTTTGTAAAGTTCTATAACTTATTTGGTCTAGCCGACCATGGTTTCGCCAGATACGGCATTGATGAAGGTCTTACAAGACTAAAAAAAAAGAAAGAGAAAAAAAAATTAAATTAAATTTCAGCTTACTTAATCTGTAATATAACCTTTTTCCAAATATTAAATCATATTTAATTGAAATCGAGTTCTTAATAAAGACCAAGGTTAATTTTTAAGTTTAACTATGTTCATGAATCGTAATTTTCTTTTACTTGCAATTTAGCTCACATGCATTGTTAATTAATCATAGTAAAATTTTATAAATATAGTAATTATAGATTTTGAGAAAATCGTGATTTTTATTTGTTTTCTTATATTTAGATATTCGCGATATTTTTATTTTCTCAGATGTACAGAAAGTTATACGATGCGTCAAAATATCGATGTTGAGTTTACAACAAAAATATAAGTTTTGAAGATTTCTTACCTGAAAAAGTGGTTTTTGGAATGCTGTCTATCTTCTGTCGAGTTTTTTAATAAAAACGAGATAAATGTTTTTTATAAATGTTGATTTTTGGGTATCTCTCTCTCTCTCTCTCTCTCTCTCTCTCTATATATATATATATATATATATATATATATATATATATATATATATATATATATATATATAAAGTCAAAACCCACTGACTGATCACGAAATCTCTGGATGAATGAAGCCTAGATCTATGAATATTTTGACATGGTTTGGGGTAGGTCTATAGACGCATACTAAGAAAGGGTGCTCACTCCAAGGGTGTCTTTTACCCCTAAAACATATCTCTAGATCCAAAAAACCTAGTACTATGAAATTTTTAATATGGTGTGGGGTAGGTCTGTAGACGCGTACTAAGAAAGGGTTTTGAAAATGTTCCACTCCAAGGGGTTTTTTACCTCTAAAACAAGTATGATATCTTTGTTATTTGTGGGTCGATTTTGATCAAAATTGGTGTGTTGTTGTATTTAGGCATAATTTATTTCCATAGCACTACCATTAGGGTTCTGCTAAAAAAAAAATTCTTTATGAAACTATCTCAATTATCCCCAGGTGAAACTGGGGCCATCAGCTAGTTGTTTTGGTTATATAAACATTATTGTTATGTTGTTTTACCATTGTTTAGATATCTAAAATTTTGGGGGTCGCTGCCATAAAAGTAAAAATTGTACAAATTTTGGCACAAACTTTCTACCATTTACTCAAATACAGTGTTATGTATAAAACTAATCACAGGGACGTTCGACGATTGCCACTTTACAACAGATCCTGTTATCTTTAAAATTACAATAAAGATATATGCAAATGGTATAACTAATTAATATCTAAATATTATCTGAGTGAGAGAAATCCTAAGCTGGTTCTGAATTATAATTGACAAGAGAAATACGAAAAGACCGAGGGTGAGTTGTGTGGCTGGAATAGGCAATATGCCTAATCCTTGAATGACAGTAGAAGATGAAGATTTGATCAAAGCTATGTGCCAAAACCAATGTGCCAAATCTGCACAAAAACCAATCTGCACGGTGACACTTGATTCGATTTTTTGTTCATTTAGATCCTAAATAGCATAACATAAAATCGTTATCTTTGAAAACTGATCACTAATTGGTTGAGTTTCATGTTTGAAACTATAAAAACAAAGTATTGTGGGAAAGTGATTCATCGAGTTAGCCTCGCATGAATAAGACATACACAATTGTTGCTTAGCCTAGGTAAGGGCTCAGTAGGTAGTATTTATGTCACGCCATTTGATATTTGTGAGCATGTGTAAGTCGATACCCGCAATGAATCACCTACTACGAGGAAGTGAGAATTATGGGCGTGGAAGCTCCTTTAGTTACAATGCAAAAACTGTTCTACTTCGATAGAATTACTGTTTTTCTAGTGTTAGTTTTTTGTGTGTAACGGTATTACAATTAACTGTGTATTGATTACGTGTAGTGTTTTCCTTGTATAGTTTGTCCTTCATTAGATAAGTTTTTTTTTAAAATAGAGCTGAAAGCTGTAATGAATATTAGATATATTAGGACGCGTTACACTGGTGTCCAGGGACATTTCAGAAAACGTGTTTAAAAGTCTTTCTAAGCAATGTAATGACCTTTCTTATACTTAACTCCATATAATACAGAAATTAAAAATAATATAATAAAATAAACCTAAATTAATATGTAAAATTAAATAGTTATTATTTATTATTAGAAAATGGTCATAAAAAAACTTATAAATACTCAAATATTAAAAAAATAAACACAATTTATAATAAAGAATTATAGTAATAATAAAATTGACATCAAAATAATAATAAATTAAAGCAAAAAATGATGGAAATATTTTTTATTTAAGAATTAATTAACAAAACAAGAACTTGTGTAAGTCATATTGACACTCATTCATTCAATTTATACTTTTTACAATGAAATAATTTCTTCACATTCTATAACATCAATCCACAAGTGTAAAGTATGTAACATGTATAAATAAATATTGAGTTTACTTGTTATAGTTTAGTTATTGTAGCTCATGTATCACTGGACTTTTCGTACTTATATTTTAGGCAAACATAAAATTTTTGAGAAGTAAGTCAGCATTCCTGTCAGTAGTGACATGTAACATTGTCAGTATATGTTGTAGTTTGGTTGGTGTAGCTGGTGTATCACTGAAGAGGACGACCTTGTCGTTGAAACGCGTCTGATACTTAGGCGTATTTTTTATGAGAATTGTGTTCTGTGTGTTTGTTATACTGTATAATTTTTCTCATAAGTTAAGCTCAGCATTTAATATTGTCAGTATATGAATAGATCAAAAAAATTTAAGAAACCATTTGATTATAATAATGACCAATACGACCATCACACTTCAAAATAAAAATAAAACAAACAAAAATAACCGTATATAATAACTTTGAGCACGTTACAAGTTACTAGTCATTGCAATAGTAATATAATTGATTAAGGTGTTATATTATGTAAATTAAGTGACTATTAAGGATTTGATAAGGACAGCCGTAATATGTAGTATACAATATCTTAATTTTTGTTAAAGAGTGCAAATCTGCAAATATCTTGTTACAACCTACACATTTTGTTGTTAATTATTAATCCCAAATTTCTAATATTTTTACAATATTTTAAAATGTCTTAAATTTAGAATATATTGAAAGTTTACAATACGAAAATAACAGACACCAATTGGTTGCAATTTTGTTTTGTTGATTTGCAATCCTTGTTCTTGTGGCCGCGAACAAATATTTTGTATGTAAATAAATTTATAGGTAATCAGCATACATGTGAAAATTACGATATTTTAACACAGTTCAAATGAAATATATTAAAGATTTTCCCCCTTGTTGTTTAAAAAAACTGGGAAACGATTATAAGATTAACACTTCGAGCTCTCGAATACTCTAAGAGTGTCAGGATCTGAAGAATAAAAGTTGTCAAGAAAGATGAGAGAGGGATCGCACTCAAGATAACACGAAGAAAGATGCACTAAGTTCTTCGAGTTTGCTATACCTCTACTTACTATGAGTGAGCCCATGAGGGATAAAGAGTAAAGAGTAGATGATCTAATTCCAATCCTTGTGGAACTCCACAGCCTCCCAATGAGATAAAACAGATTGAATTGAGAGAACAGAGATTTTCTGTAGTTTTAACAGAAACACGGAATGATCAGCACAATCAAACCATAACAGCTTATACTGTCGAACGTCAAATGAATAATATCAGATACAGATGTAAGTATACACATACTGTATATGTTGTAGGGCACTATTATAAGTTGACATTTTATTAAACATTTATTTGGATATTACTTATCAACATGTGCGGTCTTAGTGTTTGTGTCTACGAGTATAAAGTGTCAACTCTTTAAGCAATAAGACTTAATAAATCTGTTGAACTTAAATAAACAGTACAAGATAATATAGGAATGCAGGTTCTCTAATACGCTAGTTTTTTTAGTTTTATAACATAGCTGGCTTTAGTGTTTATTAAATCATTCTTAATCTCTATGGCTAATTTAGTGATTTCAAGATTACATTACTGTTTCGAGTATGGTGTAGATTTTAAATCCTTTTCATTAAGGAATTTTTATTAGGTAAGATTTCACAGTAGTTTTAACGAGGAACCAAATGTTTCCGAGTTTTCGAAGAATAGTGGTCGCTCAGATCGATGTTTATTTAACACATAAATACTTGGTCGTCATTAGATGACATGTACAGCTGCAGAACAAGTTTCTTAGTTAATATATTTATAAATCTTGACCGGTGTCATTAAAAACACAGTGTCATTCATAAAAACCCCTTTTTTATAATGAATTTATTCCCATGTGATAGTAGGCTATGGGTGAGAAAGGTGTTGAAATAGTGTCGTAATATAATCTATATTATTATGTGTTACAACAGAAATATTCTATTTTACGAATCTCTCTTGGATCTTCTTATTTAACCTAACCTCAAATTGATTTTAAGGTTATTTTGAAAAATGTGAAACTACTTATTAGGTTGTTTTATTCTCATATAAATAAAGAAAAAAGTTTCAACTTTATATGAAGTTGTTTTAATGTTGAATTTATTACATTTTACCTCACCGTACATTTCAGTCTGTTATATCATGTTTAATGTTGAAAGTTTAAGAAATAGCATTTTGATGTGTAAATATTAATTGTCTTTTTTATACCAGATCGTCAGGTTCTCCGTTACGAACATAACAAGCAATAATACTTATATAGACAAACGTGCAGAGAATAAAATTTGTGAGTTTTACATAAATGTTCGCTTTTCATCCCCATTTTTTTTCGTACTGCAATAGCATATATATTTCCACAAATAAAACACAATTTTTCTTTTGTAAAATTCTATAATTGCGACAGATAATCTATGCTTGGGTTCATTAAGAGCTACATTTGAGGCAAATTTTATTAAGATAGCTAAAACCAATTTTGAGAGAATAAAAATTTTAGTTTTATACTAATATACCCTAACTTATACAAAATAAACTATGCAAAAACAAAGCACCACTTTCTCACTCGATCATTTTCAAAACCGAAGTTGCCAATCGAAAAAGTGAAAATAAATCATGGACAGAGACACAGAAAGCCTCAAAACTGCTAAGTAATATCTCTAATATTCTCCCCCCCCCCTCATTACATAACTTTCTAGTAAATATTATATGTAAGAAAGTAAAAGTGAAAAAATAAAGTCTAGTGATGAAGCTTAAATATACCACCATTCCAAATTTTATCAAAATCGGCCCATACGTTATTACTATAGGGCAGTGAACAGCCATCATTAAAATCACTACTTTTTTCGACACCTGAAAAGGATAGTTTTACGGGGAAAAAACATGGATCGTTTTACACATCTCACATGTATAATCCTTGCCATCTGAATACTGGGTTTCATTTCTATAAAAGATGGCAATCCAGTATTGCGAACACGAAGGGGATTAATAATTCGGAATCGTAAAGATTTGTTAGTGTTTGTAAGCTGAAAGAAGGTAACTGAATTTGAATACCAGCTTGTTGTAAGAGAACTTGTCGGATTTAGTATATGAATATTGCAAAAGTAATTGAAAAGATTCACAAAAAACCATTGGAACCCAGATATCGTACTCGCAAAAAGTATAAAAAAAATAATAAAAAGATCTTTTACTTGCATCCCTTTTTTTTAAATAAAAAACAAAACTCAATTTAATGACCCAAACTGGTTGCGATGAAGTTTAGGGTGCCGTAAACTTGGTCCCGCTCGTAAAAACAAACTCTTGATTGGTTTCTTGAAGTCGGAGAACGTTGCTTATGGTACCAAAGACGATAAATTATGAAAAACTTAATATTCTAATCTATAGAAACCGTGCAGTACTGATGTAATCAAACGTAATGAATCGTAAATTAAAACCTGAATTTGTCATCTAAATATCTGTTTATTAAGCCACTAAACAAATTACTTTAACCGTACGGCCATACACTCGATTCAGTGGTGTATTTTGTAACATACTATTTTCAAAAATAGATAATTAATCCAAAACATATTTTTTTAAAATGACATCTAGAAGAAGAAACATAGAAATCATCTGTTCTAATCTTCTTTTTTAAGGTGGTGGAAAGTGACCTTCGCCAGGTTTTTCCCCTTTAAACAACAATTGGAAACAAAATTATTCCTCATCACTTATCAGGAAAAACAGAAAATTGTGTATTGTTAATATAAAAACTAGTATAGTAATAAAAAACCGAATAACCAAACAAAAATATTAGTCGGCTAAATGCAGTCGGGAAGTTGTCTGTTAGAAAGTTGCTAGAGACGACTTATCGAGTGTAAAGTTTCGATCAAGGTAAGTTTTCGTTTTATCTACTTATTTCTTAACGGTGTAATTGAGACTTGGCACTATTTTATGTTATTAATCAGCTTACGTAACACACATTTTACATCAGCTCCATGGACGACCTTTCTTTCTTTTTATCGAAAACTCTAGAATCGGTATTTTTGAGGAAAGGCTACCAATCAACCAATACGATTTGTTAGAGTCCTTGATTGGGGGAATTCGAAATTTTTAATTTTAGTCTTGTAGCAGCTAACCTTAAAATTTGAGCCACAAAAAATTGAAAACGCCTCGAGATATTGCCAAAATACTCCCACAACTTTACGCTGCCAACGATGAGCGAGGTCACCATTTATAAAAGTAAACTGAAACTATAATAAAAGTAATAATTATTGCAAATGTGTTTGTGTGTTAACTATACGTCTGGTATTTTGTAATGTCCATTAATAAGCGATTGTAAATACGCAGTAAACCCACGTAGCATGTAAGTAGTCTTGTCTTATTGGCCTGAATGTATTTGGCCTTGGTTATTACTAATGGGATTGAAAGATTTGTTCAAGCACGTGGTCCACTGCTATATGTCAAGATTTGTCTATCAAAGTCTTGGTCTTTCGCTTATTTGCCTCTCCATATTAAACTTTTACCACTTTATATCAAACAAAATGTAATATTTTTAAACACAGAAAGAATATATATAAATCGTGAGAAATATAATACAGGATATCATTGTCGTGATTACTATATTTTTTTTTTAACCTTAGCCTTGCTAATTTAAAATTTTAATTTTGATTGCGAAAACCTACTGAATTTGAAATTATCTGGCTACTAACTCAAGCATATTTTCAGATTGATTTTGGTAAGCCAGATATTCCAAAATAAAGTCAAAAATACTGCTACATGTATCTGGGAATAACTGGATTCTTTTCTCAGCAAAAGTGGGAAACACAGATGTGATATACGACAAATACTACTCAATGATGTTCAGTATTCATTTACTGTACTGAAATCTCCGCAGAAATAATTGCGTCTTGCGACATGTATTTTACATGGAACATGTGATAGAGTACAGTAAAGAAGCAAAAAATACTGGCACACAAAATGTATACTAATCAATAACTTGTGGGTAAGATATCTAAGGACCACTGTGGCAATACAGCTAATTTAGTAACGCTAAACTATGAATAATTACTTTAACTGTAAACCTTTTTAAATTTAATTCAAGACTACAACTAGTACAAATGTATCAGTACTTTTTCGGAAAATTCTCACCAAACTCTTTGGTTACTTTTTTTTACATGACTTTTTTTGTATTGTTATAAAAAAAACGTTTACAGTTGAAGTTATGCAAAAGAAATACACATTTATCACACTTTTATCACATTTCAAAAATTAGGTAGGAACAGTGGGAATTTGTAAATTATTCAATTATTTTTTATTATTTTCAAATTATGTCTGTATTTTCATGTTATTCCGGTGAACTTTTATCTTTAATAATTCCTTACTTGAAGTATATTACCACAAAATATAATATTCCCACTGTCCCCATCTACTCAATATCGATTTCCCAAAAATAAAATGTTTGACTTTTTACAAACCATTTTTTAGATTTTTATTTGGTTTGTTAGGTTAGGTTAGTTTAGATAGACTAAAACTCGAACACAAGATCTCACAAAAATTGCATTTACTTAATCAAACGAACGCATTTCAACGACAAAGTCGCCATCCTCAGTGATACCATGAGCAGCAATACCTAAACAATAACTGTTATAGTAGTCTACTAATACACAAATAATGGGAAATGACCGATTATCGAATAGTCATCGTTATCAAATAACTTCACAACTAGAATACAATTATCTAGGATGCGGTTTAGTCCACAAACAGACAACAGAGCATCACTTTAAAACCTCTCTTTTTTTTATTCGTAATCTTTGAAAACTGATATAACAACAAAAATCTCCACGTCAATTCTTCTGTCATCACTATACTTTCTGAAACCAACGTAGGCTACATATTTATTTTCTAAAATTACTTTTAACATAATCAACGATAGCCGATCAATTACATTTCTTATAAACTATACAGCTAAATATTTTTTATTTTCGCATTCAATTTAATATCAAGAATATGTTTTTTTAATAAATTCCACACGAACGTAAATGAATTTTCTTAAAAGGATAATAAAAGATCCAAGTCTTATTTAAAACGAAACCAGTTTCAAAGCAATTAATATAAATTCACCACTTGCTCATTTATAGCTTACATTTTCTGTCAAATCATCTGAATTTTGTTTGTTTTGCTTTTTATTATGTTCGACGTACACAGTTTTGCACTCGACAACTGGGCAACAATGTGCTGGCGTCAATTAGCATTTAACACATAAAACCACTGCCACAGTAATTTAATTGTAATAAACTTGTAAGTATACGATATGTATGCATGAGATGGTGATTGACACCTGACTTACGTCGTCGCCCCACTTTCGTAATAAATCTTCAGCAGAATGTCGTAATGCAATCGAATTCTTGCAAGTTGATTATTGGTCGACCACTTTAGCCAATCACCTTTCACTTATTAACAATAATTTAGCATCAATATTTGCATTGCTAATTTTTACAAATTTCAATAACCAAGAGAAGCTAACTTGATTAATGTCTAGGAGAGATAAATGATGATTGATTTGCAGATGATCAGTTTGTCCATTAATTATTTATTTTCTTCTTTAATAATTTCAACAACAACTGCAATAGTAATAAATTTGTAATCAATTAGAAACCAAAGTCCATAAAAGAATAAAATTAAGTACAGAGATATGGAAAATTAAGTTACAAAAATTATTTAATACAAATCAAAGCCTTATTTAATTGGGATTTTAAAATGATCTAAATTTCTAAATCTAAAGAGGTCGACATATATGTTGTTCCCGTCTCGATTGACAATCTGTTATTAAAGTCCGTACCGACCAATTAATCAGATTTGATATATGAAAAGTTGAAACAGTTCTTAGAGACCCGGTTTGAATGTACAATTATATTCCTACAAACAGCTTTAGAGTAGCCTATCAATTTCTAAGCATACCCTCTTTTAAAAGAATTTCGTTTCAATGTAAGAATTTTACATTTTATCACTTCAAATTGGTAAAATTTGTCATATCATAGGATTAAATAAAGCACAAAAGGTAAAGAGTTTCAAAAATGTAAAATACACTACAATTGTTTCGCCTTGCAGCATCTTGGGGCTACTGATAAATAATAACTTCAGTACTTTATTCAATCCTATAATATGGAGATTCAACAAGAAATTTCTGTTGTTAAATTAAATTTGTCATATCATAGGATTAAATAAAGCACAAAGGCTAAAAAGTTTCAAAAATGTAAAATACACTACAATTGTTTCGCCTTGCAGCATCTTGGGGCTACTGATAAATAATAACTTCAGTACTTTATTCAATCCTATAATATGGAGATTCAACAAGAAATTTCTGTTGTTAAATTAAATTTGTCATATCATAGGATTAAATAAAGCACAAAGGCTAAAAAGTTTCAAAAATGTAAAATACACTACAATTGTTTCGCCTTGCAGCATCTTGGGGCAACTGATAAATAATAACTTCAGTACTTTATTCAATCCTATAATATGGAGATTCAACAAGAAATTTCTGTTGTTAAATTAAATTTGTCATATCATAGGATTAAATAAAGCACAAAGGCTAAAAAGTTTCAAAAATGTAAAATACACTACAATTGTTTCGCCTTGCAGCATCTTGGGGCAACTGATAAATAATAACTTCAGTACTTTATTCAATCCTATAATATGGAGATTCAACAAGAAATTTCTGTTGTTAAATTAAATTTGTCATGTCATAGGATTAAATAAAGTACAAAGGCTAAAAAGTTTCAAAAATGTAAAATACATTACAATTGTTTCGCCTTGCAGCATCTTGGGGCAACTGATAAATAATAACTTCAGTACTTTATTCAATCCTATAATATGGAGTTTCAACAAGAAATTTCTGTTGTTAAATTAAATTTGTCATATCATAGGATTAAATAAAGCACAAAGGCTAAAAAGTTTCAAAAATGTAAAATACACTACAATTGTTTCGCCTTGCAGCATCTTGGGGCAACTGATAAATAATAACTTCAGTACTTTATTCAATCCTATAATATGGAGATTCAACAAGAAATTTCTGCTGTTAAATTAAATTTGTCATATTATTCTAGCTGGTGAGTGTGACTGAGTAAGAAAAACGCGAAACGCGGTTTCACTTATAAGTCTTATCCAGGAGATCTTATTGATCAGAAAAATGCATGTTACCATCAGGAAAAGTGGTAGATTTAGGCTGGGGAAGGGGCACTGATATGCGCGCTCATAGTCTACTCCGTATAATTCAACCATCCACCCTTGGTCGAATTTGGTCTCATATAGTTCGCATTTCAATGGTGAGTCTTCTTGTTATTTTACTCAAATAAAAATTATTTAAATTTGAATAGTTAAATTGAATTTTTATATATATTTAAAATATTATTAAATTTTTATTTACATTTAAATACAAATTATGGAAATAGATAGAAATATTCCTAACATATCTACGTAACTCTAATTGTTTTCCCGGAAAACTTGTTACAAGCGTGAGCTTGGTTAGCAGCCTCAAAAGATAAAAATAAAGTTGAAATATAATTCTTAGAACTTCATTTCATCGGCGAACATTAAACATGAGGTAGGCCTATGTAGAAAAATATTAGAGAGATCATTGTATTCATATCGAGAATAACCAGGGCTCCAAGTTTGAACCCTGTGAATCACCAGATGTGACTTTGATACTTAACGAGACTTCCCGATTCTACTTGTCTTTACGACCACTTGAACCAGACTCATATCATGACATATGAGAACCACAAATTGCAATTAATTATAATTTATCCATTAAAATAGGGTGAGAAATTCTGTCGAAGTCGAATTATTGTAACAGTTGATTACACCTTCAGAAACTCACGGTGTTTATCGGGAAAATGTAAATTTATCGGTGTCAGTTTTCTTAACAATACAGATTCAAAAACATTGTTTAAAGAATTTAAAATTCATATTGGACCATTTTTTTTTTAATTGCAACTCTTAAGAGTTATGTCAGAATTCCATTGAGAAGGTAAAATTCCAGATTTCCAAACCAAGTTGAAAAGGACTGTAGTATTTTTGTTGCAGCGCTATTTTAACAGAATTTGGTATAAGTTGTTAGAAACGATTATCGGAAAATCGTTAATTTTGATTTTATGAGATTTACCTCTAAATTTTTAGGTATTAAAAAAAGTAAGAAAAAAGTTACTCAAGCTACGGGCAAAATGATCTACATACAAAATTTGATAAAAATCTGTCCATTCTTTTGGGCTGTACACCGACGACAGTCATGGCTCATTTCGGTATTTTTAATTGCTCAAGGTCAAGGTTCGTAATGTACTTTTTTTTTACGGTTTAGCAGGTAGCTTAAAATTTTACATAAATTTGAATGAAATCGCTTTAGTCAATTTTGAGATACCACAATTTTTACAAAAACGTCGAGGTTCATTTTCATTTCTGAGCGATAACTTCAAAACAACTTTTTTTAGAGATTGCAATCAGTATGTTCAGGATGGATCCTTAGAAGCAACTTTCTACCAATTACTTAAAAACAATAAAAAGACGTTATTTGTTCAAGACGACGTTGAATCATCCTCAGTTGCCACTAAGAAGGTTTGTAAAAACTGAGGAGGATGACAAAGTCAATTGAACAAATAAATGTTTGTTGTGCAAAATTTTATCTCATCTAATAGGGATAATTTAGAGAAAAACATAATTTTTGTTTTATGGTATGTACCTCTAAATTTTAAGTTATCGAAGAAGAAAACGCCTTGAGAACTAATCAAAATATGTTCACATACCAAAGTTTATCGGATGACTCATTTGGGCTGTAGAACACTTACAGACATCGTTCTAAAAACCAACTAATTGGACTCGGTGAAGCTTAAAAACCGCCATTTATTCAATATCGATTTTTTTTACTCAACTTAAAACTTTCTATATGTAAGAAAGTAAAAAAAACCGATTGAACCATATTTATAATACTATCGTGTAACTTTCAAATTGTAATTCACTTTTACAATTGCACTTTATACACTCTCCATCATAAGGTGAAAGTAAAAACACAATTACATTCTGCAAAAACATATTTAACTTTATTGTACCCAACAAAGAAAGACTTGATATCCACTTCCTATTCATTACCAGAACGTAATCATAGTTTTGTGCAAGATTTAACTGACTATTAATTATCACTAGACAAGATTATCTCTTAAATAACAGCAAAACACTACTTGGATACTGTTTAGGTGCGAGTACTCGTGTATTAACGTCAGGCTAAGGTTTTTCGTCGTGTTTTTTATTAGCTTGTTTGCATCTTATTAATAATTGGGAGATTATTATCGGACGAAATAACTATCTAGTGAAATTGACGGCAAAAACAATAACGAACGAGAGAAGCTAGATGCTTTTTCAAATTGACTATTTGCATTTGTTTATTTGTATATTTGTTATGCCAATCCTTATGAACTTTAGAAATGAGATTCTTTGTAACACACGCGAATGATAAATGTCAAGGTTTATTTTTTTTCCGTTTTCAAATGACGGCCAAGATTGAACAAATGACATTAGGGCTCTGTAAATATAATGGTACTAATGAGCTTTACCGAGCACTCCTAAAAAAACTACAAGTGAAGAATTAAATTTAACTTGATTTCTAACCAATCCACAAAGTTAATTATTAACAAATATTATACTAATTAATATATAAATTTATAAACATACATAAAGTTATGAATAGATAATTACTAATATAACATTTATACATTTTGTTTTAACATTATGGAATTAAGTATGTAAAATAAGAAAGAATTTCAATATAATATTCTAATAAATGTAGACCTATTTTAAACTATAATATTTTAATTAAATATTGTTTATTAATCTATAAACTCAAATTTAATACTGTCTGAAAATAATTAACTAAAAATTCAATTAATTTATTAACTAAAATAGTTGGTTTTATATTTAAACTTTTAAAAAATCTCTCCGCAGGGGGAAAAATTTAGCCAGCTTTATAGATTATAAGAGGTCAAACAACTATTAACAAATTTTGAGATTGGCACAAATAACTCATCATCTGACTCTAGGTAGTGTTCCAATACCGGAATTGTCCTGTCCTTGGCCGCGGAACATGTCTGCTAATTGAACTTTGCAGCTTATACAACAAAATCTGAACACTAATTTGTCAGCTACTCAGTTTTATAATTCAACACGACTTTCTCCGTTCCTGGATCGGAAAAATGTCTGTCAACGAAGTTTCAAGTTCTGGAGTCAAACAACGACCACAGAAAATGTTAACCGGACACAAATTTGTCGCACCACTTGCTTACACTCAATTATTTTTAAAAAGATCGCAATTTTTTAGATCAGGGGGCCTCAAATCGAATATGTCTATTTTTGATCCATCACATAATATGTAAGAAAGTAAAACAGACTGAAAATTGTTTTCATTTTCCGTTTTCTAATGTAGAATTACATAAAACAAAGCTAAAATTTCAGCCCAGTTAAAATCATGTTTATTATAATAGCATATTTCAATAAAGATTCAAAATTCAGTTGTTAATCGCAATATTTAGAGGTTAGGTTCAATATTTTAATCTTAAATTTGGTGTGTAAAAGAAACCAATATTAATTCCAAAGAGCTACGATTTTATCAATTATTTGTAAAGATACAGCAATTTGTTTATAATTGTTGATTTTTATAGTTTTATTACATAAAAAATATGAAATCTGTTGAACCTACACACGTATCTCTCAGTCTCGTAAAGCACATGTGGCCCAGCCAAGGAGCCCACTAAACCAAAACTATAATAAGTATAAATTAGGATGTAAAGGAATTCTAAATAATAAAATATGAATTGGCACTTGCGATTTTGTTGAGCAGTGCAAGATTACGTAGAAGGGGGGGAGACGAGGAGTGGAGGGCTTGAACCAGCGAGCCGGGAGAGAGTCTGTTCCGAGAGCCGCGAGAAGGAAGACCGCGACGGGACGAGGTAGGTCCATTTTTCGGCCACGTGCTAGCTAAATTACTCGGTATGTTTTTCGGCCACTCTTAAGGCTTTATCTTGCCGTTATGTCTTTTTTATAAATTATAATAATTCTGTAATCTTTTAATTCGGCAGAAATAAAATATAACATTTAATTTCACTTGCGTTGCGTGCGTTCATTAGCGTCCTAACCCGACTCCTTGGCCCATCCTGACAAGATTCGGCTAAAGTGTACGCGGTCTCCAGCCAGCGGGAGCTTCCAGCTGGTCAAAAGAAGTGGAGACGGTCACACACAGTTCAATTAAAATATATCTATTAGTTCTCGAGATAATAAAACATATAAACTCTTATTATTCAACATTAAGATTATAAACTATTATGTTCCTGATATTTCCTGCACCACTAAATTAAACTGTATCCCTTAAGCAAGAAATAAAATAGAAATTGGATCAAGCACTTATCACATTTGTTTGTCGATATTATTCTTTAATAATTAAAACAATTTTAACACTTAATTTTAATAAGCTCTTATCGAATACTATTTCATTTCACGTACAGAAAAAAGACATATATTGTCACTTTAATCGCACTTTAACCGCGGAGAGACTTTTTTGAATTCACTTTATATTGTTTTATGTTATATTAGTAGCTCAGCAGATAGCGTGCGTTTAATGCTCAGTAACTGTAATATGCTAGATACACGCTACTTCGGCCCAAGTAATGAATTCTCCAATAGGAATGAGTAAACTGGAGTTGAATACATTTTAATAGCAGTAAAAGTCACGCTAGGAGGTACTACTAATTGTAAAGATATTAACGAAGGGGTTGGAAGATGTTGTTTTTAATAATTCTGTAATGGGGAGTGTGAGTAGTCTCTCCACACGAGGAATGAATAACGTGTAGGTAACAAAAATAATGAACGCGATAATTGAAGATAAGGGAAAAAGAACATCACAAATAATTTACCTTGTGGAATATTTTAGTTAAAGAAATGACTGCCGGCGATGATATAAAAGTATTATTTAACATATTATTTAAATAAATGGTGAAACATCTTCCTCTAACTTTCTCACACTCATGAAACAAATCTTAAGAAATAATTATAATCGTCGACAAAAATGTATATAATATTACAAGAGAGAAAGAAAATGTGTAATTGTTTTGTTACCTAACTTTTCTCCATACATTTATTATGGGAGATAAATTGGTTTAAAAGTACTCCCTTATCACAATTCTTTCTCCTCAGGGATTACATGTATAAATCTTACGACTCTCTCTCTCTCTCTCTCTCTCTCTCTCTCTCTCTCTCTCTCTCTCTCTCTCTCTCTCTCTCTCCAAATGTTTCCGAGTTTTCGAAGAATAGTGGTCGCTCAGATCGATGTTTATTTAACACATAAATACTTGGTCGTCATTAGATGACATGTACAGCTGCAGAACAAGTTTCTTAGTTAATATATTTATAAATCTTGACCGGTGTCATTAAAAACACAGTGTCATTCATAAAAACCCCTTTTTTATAATTAATTTATTTCCATGTGATAGTAGGCTATGGGTGATGAAGGTGTTGAAATAGTGTCGTAATATAATCTATATTATTATGTGTTACAACAGAAATATTCTATTTTATGAATCTCTCTTGGATCTTCTTATTTAACCTAACCTCAAATTGATTTTAAGGTTATTTTGAAATGTGAAACTACTTTTTAGGTTGTTTTATTCTCATATAAATAAAGAAACAATTTTCAACTTTATATGAAGTTGTTTTAATGTTGAATTTATTAAATTTTACCTCACCGTTCATTTTAGTCTGTTATATCATGTTTAATATTGAAGTTTAAGAAATAGCTTTTCGATGTGTAAATATTAATTGTCTTTTTTATACCTGATCGTCAGGTTCTCCGTTACGAACATAACAAGCAATAATACTTATATAGACAAACGTGCAGAGAATAAAATTTGTGAGTTTTACATAAATGTTCGCTTTTCATCCCCATTTTTTTTCGTACTGCAATAGCATATATATTTCCACAAATAAAACACAATTTTTCTTTTGTAAAATTCTATAATTGCGACAGATAATCTATGCTTGGGTTCATTAAGAGCTACATTTGAGGCAAATTTTATTAAGATAGCTAAAACCAATTTTGAGAGAATAAAAATTTTAGTTTTATACTAATATACCCTAACTTATACAAAATAAACTATGCAAAAACAAAGCACCACTTTCTCACTCGATCATTTTCAAAACCGAAGTTGCCAATCGAAAAAGTGAAAATAAATCATGGACAGAGACACAGAAAGCCTCAAAACTGCTAAGTAATATCTCTAATATTCTCCCCCCCCCTCATTACATAACTTTCTAGTAAATATTATATGTAAGAAAGTAAAAGTGAAAAAATAAAGTCTAGTGATGAAGCTTAAATATACCACCATTCCAAATTTTATCAAAATCGGCCCATACGTTATTACTATAGGGCAGTGAACAGCCATCATTAAAATCACTACTTTTTTCGACACCTGAAAAGGATAGTTTTACGGGGAAAAAACATGGATCGTTTTACACATCTCACATGTATAATCCTTGCCATCTGAATACTGGGTTTCATTTCTATAAAAGATGGCAATCCAGTATTGCGAACACGAAGGGGATAAATAATTCGGAATCGTAAAGATTTGTTAGTGTTTGTAAGCTGAAAGAAGGTAACAGAATTTGAATACCAGCTTGTTGTAAGAGAACTTGTCGGATTTAGTATATGAATATTGCAAAAGTAATTGAAAATATTCACAAAAAAACCATTGGAACCCAGATATCGTACTCGCAAAAAGTATAAAAAAAATAATAAAAAGATCTTTTACTTGCATCCCTTTTTTTTAATAAAAAACAAAACTCAATTTAATGACCCAAACTGGTTGCGATGAAGTTTAGGGTGCCGTAAACTTGGTCCCGCTCGTAAAAACAAACTCTTGATTGGTTTCTTGAAGTCGGAGAACGTTGCTTATGGTACCAAAGACGATAAATTATGAAAAACTTATTCTAATCTATCGAAACCGTGCAGTACTGATGTAATCAAACGTAATGAATCGTAAATTAAAACCTGAAGTTGTCATCTAAATATCTGTTTATTAAGCCACTAAACAAATTACTTTAACCGTATACTCGATTCAGTAGTGTATTTTGTAACATACTATTTTCAAAAATAGATAATTAATCCAAAACATATTTTTTTTACAAATGATTTCTAGAAGAAGAAACATAGAAATCATCTGTTCTAATCTTCTTTTTTAAGGTGGTGGAAAGTGACCTTCGCCAGGTTTTTCCCCTTTAAACAAGAATTGGAAACAAAATTATTCCTCATCACTTATCAGGGAAAACAAAAAATTGTGTATTGTTAATATAAAAACTAGTATAGTACTAATAAAACGAGTAACCAAACACAATTATTAGTCGGCTAAATGCAGTCGAGAAGTTGTCTGTTAGAAACGACTTAGAGTGCTTGCTAGAGACGACTTATCGAGTGTAAAGTTTCGATCAAGGTAAGTTTTCGTTTTATCTACTTATTTCTTAACGGTGTAATTGAGACTTGGCACTATTTTAGGTTATTAATCTGCTTACGTAACAGACATTTTACATCAGCTCCATGAACGACCTTTCTTTCTTTTTATCGAAAACTCTAGAACCGGTATTTTTGAGGAAAGGCTACCAATCAACCAATACGATTTGTTAGAGTCCTTGATTGGGGGAATTCGAAATTTTTAATTTTAGTCTTGTAGCAGCTAACCTTAAAATTTGAGCCACAAAAAATTGAAAACGCCTCGAGATATTGCCAAAATACTCCCACAACTTTACGCTGCCAACGATGAGCGAGGTCACCATTTATAAAAGTAATAATTATTGCAAATGTGTTTGTGTGTTAACTATACGTCTGGTATTTTGTAATGTCCATTAATAAGCGATTGTAACTACGCAGTAAACCCACGTAGTAGTCTTGTCTTATTGGCCTGAATGTATTTGGCCTTGGTTATTACTAATGGGATTGAAAGATTTGTTCAAGCACGTGGTCCACTGCTATATGTCAAGATTTGTCTATCAAAGTCTTGGTCTTTCGCTTATTTGCCTCTCCATATTAAACTTTTACCACTTTATATCAAACAAAATGTAATATTTTTAAACACAGAAGTAATATATATAAATCGTGAGAAATATAATACAGGATATCATTGTCGTGATTACTATATTTTTTTTAACCTTAGCTTTGCTAATTTTAAATTTTTATTTTGATTGCGAAAACCTACTGAATTTGAAATTATCTGGCTACTAACTCAAGCATATTTTCAGATTGATTTTGGTAAGCCAGATATTCCAAAATAAAGTAAAAAATACTGCTACATGTATCTGGAAATAACTGGCTTCTTTTCTCAGGAAAAGTACAGATGTGATATACGACAAGTACTACTTGGTGATGTTCAGTAATCATTTACTGAAATCTCCGCAGAAATAATTGCGTCTTGCGACATGTAAAGAAAGTACAGTAAAGAAGCAAAAAATACTGGCACACAAAATGTATACTAATCAATAACTTGTGGGTAAAATATCTAAGGACCACTGTGGCGATACAGCTAATTTAGTAACGCTAAACTATGAATAATTACTTTAGCTGTAAACCTTTTTAAATTTAATTCAAGACTACAACTAGTACAAATTTATAAGTACTTTTTCGGAAAATTCTCACAAACTCTTTGGTTTCTTTTGTTTACATGATTATTTTTGTATTGTTATAAAAACACGTTTACAGTTAAAATTAGTTATACAAGATAATTGCATATTTATCACACTTTTATCACATTTCAAAAATTAGGTAGGAACAGTGGGAATTTGCAAATTAGTCATTATTTTTTATTATTTTCAAATTATATCTGTATTTTCATGTTATTCCTGTGAACTTTTATCTTTAATAATTCCTTACTTGAAGTATATTACCACAAAATATAATATTCCCACTGCCCCCATCTACTCAATATCGATTTCCCAAAAATAAAATGTTTGACTTTTTACAAACCATTTTTTAGATTTTTATTTGGTTTGTTAGGTTAGGTTTAGATAGACTAAAACTCGAACACAAGATCTCACAAAAATTGCATTTACTTAATCAAACGAACGCATTTCAACGACAAAGTCGCCATCCTCAGTGATACATGAGCAGCAATACCTAAACAATAACTGTTATAGTACTAATACACAAATAATGGGAAATGTCCGATTATCGAATAAGTCATCGTTATCAAATAACTTCACAACTAGAATACAATAATTATCTAGGATGCGGTTTAGTCCACAAAAAGACAACAGAGCATCACTTTAAAACCTCTCTTTTTTTTTATTCGTAATCTTTGAAAACTGATATATCAACAAAAATCTTCACGTCAATTCTTCTGTCATCACTATACTTTCTGAAACCAACGTACATATTTATTTTCTAAAATTACTTTTAACATAATCAACGAAAGCCGATCAATTACATTTCTTATAAACTAAACAGCTAAATATTTTTTATCTTCGCATTCAATTTAATACCAAGAATATGTTTTTTTAATAAATTCCACACGAACGTAAATGAATTTTCTTAAAAGGATAATAAAAGATCCAAGTCTTATTTAAAACGAAACCAGTTTCAAAGCAATTAATATAAATTCACCACTTGCTCATTTAATAGCTTACATTTTCTGTCAAATCATCTGAATTTTGTTTGTTTCGCTTTTTATTATGTTCGACGTACACAGTTTTGCACTCGACAACTGGGCAACAATGTGCTGGCGTCAATTAGCATTTAACACATAAAACCACTGCCACAGTAATTTAATTGTAATAAACTTGTAAGTATACGATATGTATGCATGAGATGGTGATTGACACCTGACTTACGTCGTCGCCCCACTTTCGTAATAAATCTTCAGCAGAATGTCGTAATGCAATCGAATTCTTGCAAGTTGATTATTGGTCGACCACTTTAGCCAATCACCTTTCACTTATTAACAATAATTTAGCATCAATATTTGCATTGCTAATTTTTACAAATTTCAATAACCAAGAGAAGCTAACTTGATTAATGTCTAGGAGAGATAAATGATGATTGATTTGCAGATGATCAGTTTGTCCATTAATTATTTATTTTCTTCTTTAATAATTTCAACAACAACTGCAATAGTAATAAATTTGTAATCAATAGGAACCAAAGTCCATAAAAGAATAAAATTAAGTACAGAGATATGGAAAATTAAGTTACGAAAATTATTTAATACAAATCAAAGCCTTAATTAATTGGGATTTTAAAATGATCTAAATTTCTAAATCTAAAGAGGTCGACACATATGTTGTTCCCGTCTCGATTGACAATCTGTTAAATAAGTCCGTACCGACCAATTAATCAGATTTGATATATGAAAAGTTGAAACAGTTCTTAGAGACCCGGTTTGAATGTACAATTATATTCCTACAAACAGCTTTAGAGTATCAATTTCTAAGCATACCATCTTTTAAAAGAATTTCGTTTCAATGTAAGAATTTTACATATTTTTTTATCTCTTCAAATTGGTGAAATCTGTCATATCATAGGATTAAATAAAGCACAAAAGGTAAAAAGTTTCAAAAATGTAAAATACACTACAATTGTTTCACCTTGCAGCATCTTGGGGCAACTGATAAATAATAACTTCAGTACTTTATTCAATCCTATAATATGGAGATTCAACAAGAAATTTCTGTTGTTAAATTAAATTTGTCATATCATAGGATTAAATAAAGCACAAAGGCTAAAAAGTTTCAAAAATGTAAAATACACTACAATTGTTTCGCCTTGCAGCATCTTGGGGCAACTGATAAATAATAACTTCAGTACTTTATTCAATCCTATAATATGGAGATTCAACAAGTAATTTCTGTTGTTAAATTAAATTTGTCATATCATAGGATTAAATAAAGCACAAAGGCTAAAAAGTTTCAAAAATGTAAAATACACTACAATTGTTTCGCCTTGCAGCATCTTGGGGCAACTGATAAATAATAACTTCAGTACTTTATTCAATCCTATAATATGGAGATTCAACAAGTAATTTCTGTTGTTAAATTAAATTTGTCATATCATAGGATTAAATAAAGCACAAAGGCTAAAAAGTTTCAAAAATGTAAAATACACTACAATTGTTTCGCCTTGCAGCATCTTGGGGCAACTGATAAATAATAACTTCAGTACTTTATTCAATCCTATAATATGGAGATTCAACAAGAAATTTCTGTTGTTAAATTAAATTTGTCATATCATAGGATTAAATAAAGCACAAAGGCTAAAAAGTTTCAAAAATGTAAAATACACTACAACTGTTTCGCCTTGCAGCATCTTGGGGCAACTGATAAATAATAACTTCAGTGCTTTATTCAATCCTATAATATGGAGATTCAACAAGAAATTTCTGTTGTTAAATTAAATTTGTCATATCATAGGATTAAATAAAGCACAAAGGCTAAAAAGTTTCAAAAATGTAAAATACACTACAATTGTTTCGCCTTGCAGCATCTTGGGGCAACTGATAAATAATAACTTCAGTACTTTATTCAATCCTATAATATGGAGATTCAACAAGAAATTTCTGTTGTTAAATTAAATTTGTCATGTCATAGGATTAAATAAAGTACAAAGGCTAAAAAGTTTCAAAAATGTAAAATACATTACAATTGTTTCGCCTTGCAGCATCTTGGGGCAACTGATAAATAATAACTTCAGTACTTTATTCAATCCTATAATATGGAGTTTCAACAAGAAATTTCTGTTGTTAAATTAAATTTGTCATATCATAGGATTAAATAAAGCACAAAGGCTAAAAAGTTTCAAAAATGTAAAATACACTACAATTGTTTCGCCTTGCAGCATCTTGGGGCAACTGATAAATAATAACTTCAGTACTTTATTCAATCCTATAATATGGAGATTCAACAAGAAATTTCTGCTGTTAAATTAAATTTGTCATATTATTCTAGCTGGTGAGTGTGACTGAGTAAGAAAAACGCGAAACGCGGTTTCACTTATAAGTCTTATCCAGGAGATCTTATTGATCAGAAAAATGCATGTTACCATCAGGAAAAGTGGTAGATTTAGGCTGGGGAAGGGGCACTGATATGCGCGCTCATAGTCTACTCCGTATAATTCAACCATCGACCCTTGGTCGAATTTGGTCTCATATAGTTCGCATTTCAATGGTGAGTCTTCTTGTTATTTTACTCAAATAAAAATTATTTAAATTTGAATAGTTAAATTGAATTTTTATATATATTTAAAATATTATTAAATTTTTATTTATATTTAAATACAAATTATGGAAATAGATAGAAATATTCTACCTAACATATCTACGTAACTCTAATTGTTTTCCCGGAAAACTTGTTACAAGCGTGACTTTGGTTAGCAGCCTCAAAAGATAAAAATAAAGTTGAAATGTAATTCTTAGAACTTCATTTCATCGGCGAACATTAAACATGAGGTATGTAGAAAAATATTAGAGAGATCATTGTATTCATATCGAGAATAACCAGGGCTCCAAGTGTGAACCCTGTGAATCACCAGATGTGACTTTGATACTTAACGAGACTTCCCGATTCTACTTGTCTTTACGACCACTTGAACCAGACTCATATCATGACATATGAGAACCACAAATTGCAATTAATTATAATTTTTCCATTAAAATAGGGTGAGAAATTCTGTCGAAGTCGAATTATTGTAACAGTTGATCACACCTTCAGAAACTCACGGTGTTTATCGGGAAAATGTAAATTTATCGGTGTCAGTTTTCTTAACAATACAGATTCAAAAACATTGCTTAAAGAATTTAAAATTCATATTGGACCATTTTTTTTTTAATTGCAACTCTTAAGAGTTATGTCAGAATTCCATTGAGAAGGTAAAATTCCAGATTTCCAAACCAAGTTGAAAAGGACTGTAGTATTTTTGTTGCAGCGCTATTTTAACAGAATTTGGTATAAGTTGTTAGAAACGATTATCGGAAAATCGTTAATTTTGATTTTATGAGATTTACCTCTAAATTTTTAGGTATTAAAAAAAGTAAGAAAAAAGTTACTCAAGCTACGGGCAAAATGATCTACATACAAAATTTGATAAAAATCTGTCCATTCTTTTGGGCTGTACACCGACGACAGTCATGGCTCATTTCGGTATTTTTAATTGCTCAAGGTCAAGATTCGTAATGTACTTTTTTTTTACGGTTTAGCAGGTAGCTTAAAATTTTACATAAATTTGAATGAAATCGCTTTAGTCAATTTTGAGATACCACAATTTTTACAAAAACGTCGAGGTTCATTTTCATTTCTGAGCGATAACTTCAAAACAACTTTTTTTAGAGATTGCAATCAGTATGTTCAGGATGGATCCTTAGAAGCAACTTTCTACCAATTACTTAAAAACAATAAAAAGACGTTATTTGTTCAAGACGACGTTGAATCATCCTCAGTTGCCACTAAGAAGGTTTGTAACAACTGAGGAAGATGACAAAGTCAATTGAACAAATAAATGTTTGTTGTGCAAAATTCTATCTCATCTAATAGAGATAATTTAGAGAAAATCATAATTTTTGTTTTATGGTATGTACCTCTAAATTTTAAGTTATCGAAGAAGAAAACGCCTTGAGAACTAATCAAAATATGTTCACATACCAAAGTTTATCGGATGACTCATTTGGGCTGTAGAGCATTTACAGACATCGTTCTAAAAACCAACTTGTTGGACTCGGTGAAGCTTAAAAACCGCCATTTATTCAATATCGATTTTTTTTACTCAACTTACAACTTTCTATATGTAAGAAAGTAAAAAAAACCGATTGAACCATATTTATAATACTATCGTGTAACTTTCAAATTGTAATTCACTTTTACAATAATTGCACTTTATACACTCTCCATCATAAGGTGAAAGTAAAAACACAATTACATTCTGCAAAAACATATTTAACTTTATTGTATCAACAAAGAAAGACTTGGTATCCACTTCCTATTCATTACCAGAACATAATCATAGTTTTGTGCAAGATTTAACTGACTATTAATTATCACTAGACAAGATTATCTCTTAAATAACAGCAAAACACTACTTGGATACTATTTAGGTGCGAGTACTCGTGTATTAACGTCAGGCTAAGGTTTTTCGTCGTGTTTTTTATTAGCTTGTTTGCATCTTATTAATAATTGCGAGATTATTATCGGACGAAATAACTATCTAGTGAAATTGACGGCAAAAACAATAACGAACGAGAGAAGCTAGATGCTTTTTCAAATTGACTATTTGCATTTGTTAATTTGCCTATTTGTTTTGCCAATCGTTATGAACTTTAGGAATGAGATTCTTTGTAAGACAGTTATATCTATTTTTTGACATATCACGTAACCACGTAATTTGTAAGAAAGTAAAACAGGCTGAAAATTATTATCATTTTACGTTTCCCATGTGGAATTACATAAAACAAAGTTAAAATCATGTTTATTACATGAAGCATATTTTAATAAAGATTTAAAATTCAGTCTTTAATCGCAATATTTAGAGGTTAGGTTTAATCTGAAATTTGGAGTGTACCCATTAAAACCAATATGATTTCCAAAGAGCCACGATTTTATCAATTATTTGTAAAGATACAGCAATTTGTTTATAATTAATTGTTGATTATTATATTTTTATTGCATAAAATCTGTCAAACCTACACACGTATCTCTCAGACGTATCTAAGGCTCGCAAAACAACAGTTCCATTAAAATATATCTATTAGTTCTCGAGATAATAAAACATATAAACTCTTATTATTCAACATTAAGATTATAAACTATATGTTCCTGATATTTCCTGCACCACTAAATTAAACTGTATCCCTTAAGCAAGAAATAAAATAGAAATTGGATCAAGCACTTATCACATTTGTTTGTTAATATTATTCTTTAATAATTAAAACAATTATAACACTTTATTTTAATAAGTTCTTATCGAATACTATTTCATTTCACGTACAGAAAAAATTAAAAGAAATATGTTGTCATATGTGTTAGCGCACTTTAACCGCGGAGAGACTTTTTAGAATTAACTTTATATTGTTTTATGTTATATTAGTAGCTCAGTTGATAGCGTGCGTTTAATGCTCAGTAACTGTAATATGCTAGATACACGCTACTTCGGCCCAAGTAATGAATTCTCCAATAGGAATGAGTAAACTGGAGTTGAATACATTTTAATAGCAGTAAAAGTCACGCTAGGAGGTACTACTAATTGTAAAGATATTAACGAAGGGGTTGGAAGATGTTGTTTTTAATAATTCTGTAATGGGGAGTGTGAGTAGTCTCTCCACACGAGGCATGTATAACGTGTAGGTAACAAAAATAATAAACGCGATAATTGAAGATAAGGGAAAAAAGAACATCACAAATAATTTACATTGTGGAATATTTTAGTTAAAGAAATGACTTCCGGCAATGATATAAAAGTATTATTTAACATATTATTTAAATAAATGGTGAAACATCTTCCTCTAACTTTCTCACACTCATAAAACAAATCTTAAGAAATAATTATAATCGTCGACAAAAATGTATATAATATTACAAGAGAGAAAGAAAATGTGTAATTGTTTTGTTACCTAACTTTTCTCCATACATTTATTATGGGAGATAAATTGGTTTAAAAGTACTCCCTTATCACAATTATTTCTCCTCAGGGATTACATGTATAAATCTTACGACTCTCTCTCTCTCTCTCTCTCTCTCTCTCTCTCTCTCTCTCTCTCTCTCTCTCTCTCTCTCTCTCTCTCTCTCTCTCTCTCTCTCTCTCTCTCTCTCTCTCTCTCTCTCTCTCTCTCTCTCTCTCTCTCTCTCTCTCTCTCTCTCTCTCTCTCTCTCTCTCTCTCTCTCTCTCTCATCAATCCTCTTAAGACCAACTCATGTTTTCTCCGACACTATTGCTTATTCCAGGGGGTACTTTGATTTAGGCCTATGTTATTTTCGTCATTTTTTATAAGGCGATGGTGACATTTATTTTGTGTCTTTATTTCATTTTCTTTTTTTATAGAGACGTTTTTCTCTTTTAAACAACAAGAAGGAAAATATAACTATTTCACTTTAAACGTTATTATTAAAATATTTAAATAGTGAACAGAGCCACCTCTATTAAGTTAGCCCCCCCACCAGCGCTAAAAAAGTTTTAACCATAATTAAAATTAGGTGCTAATTAGGTGCCGAAGTCCGAAATTAGGTGCTCAAACCGTTTGACAGAAAATTATATATATAATGGGTGGGGCTGACTTAACATAAGCTGAACCCCCCATATAAAAATAATACAATTAGAAAAAAAAACAAATGTGTAATAATTAGGTGCTAATTAGGTGCTCTCAGAAACCGTTAAGATATATACAGAATAATTTTTTTTTATATACAAATTTACTCTTGTACGGCGATAGGCGCGACCGACGTTTAAGTCCGAAATTCTGCCAAACGGAACGAGCACCTAATTCGACGTTTAGATATCTTAACATAATATTAATCAAGGAATATTTTGACATCAATAACTCTCCAGCACCTAATTTTTTTATAGCACTTTACTCTTGTACGGTGATAGGCGCGACCGAAATTTAGGTCCGAAATCCTGCCAAACGTAACGAGCACCTAATTCGACGTTTAGATATCTTAACATAATATTAATCAAGGAATATTTTGACACCAATAACTCTCGAGCACCTAATTTTTATATAGCACTTTACTCTTGTACGGCGATAGGCGCGACCGACGTTTAAGTCCGAAATCCTGCCAAACGGAACGAGCACCTAATTCGACGTTTAGATATCTTAACATAATATTAATCAAGGAATATTTTGACACCAATAACTCTCGAGCACCTAATTTTTTATAGCACTTTACTCTTGTACGGCGATAGGCGCGACCGACGTTTAAGTCCGAAATCCTGCCAAACGGAACGAACACCTAATTCGACGTTTAGATATCTTAACATAATATTAATCAAGGAATATTTTGACATCAATAACTCTCGAGCACCTAATTTTTATATAGCACTTTACTCTTGTACGGCGATAGGCGCGACCGACGTTTAAGTCCGAAATCCTGCCAAACGTAACGAGCACCTATTTCGACGTTTAGATATCTTAACATAATATTAATCAAGGAATATTTTGACATCAATAACTCTCGAGCACCTAACTTTTATATAGCACTTTACTCTTGTACGGCGATAGGCGCGACCGACGTTTAAGTCCGAAATCCTGCCAAACGTAACGAGCACCTATTTCGACGTTTAGATATCTTAACATAATATTAATCAAGGAATATTTTGACACCAATAACTCTCGAGCACCTAATTTTTATATAGCACTTTACTCTTGTACGGCGATAGGCGCGACCGACGTTTAAGTCCGAAATCCTGCCAAACGTAACGAGCACCTATTTCGACGTTTAGATATCTTAACATAATATTAATCAAGGAATATTTTGACATCAATAACTCTCGAGCACCTAATTTTTATATAGCACTTTACTCTTGTACGGCGATAGGCGCGACCGACGTTTAAGTCCGAAATCCTGCCAAACGTAACGAGCACCTATTTCGACGTTTAGATATCTTAACATAATATTAATCAAGGAATATTTTGACATCAATAACTCTCGAGCACCTAACTTTTATATAGCACTTTACTCTTGTACGACGATAGGCGCGACCGACGTTTAAGTCCGAAATCCTGCCAAACGTAACGAGCACCTAATTCGACGTTTAGATATCTTAACATAATATTAATCAAGGAATATTTTGACATCAATAACTCTCGAGCACCTAATTTTTATATAGCACTTTACTCTTGTACGGCGATAGGCGCGACCGACGTTTAAGTCCGAAATCCTGCCAAACGTAACGAGCACCTAATTCGACGTTTAGATATCTTAACATAATATTAATCAAGGAATATTTTGACATCAATAACTCTCGAGCACCTAACTTTTATATAGCACTTTACTCTTGTACGGCGATAGGCGCGACCGACGTTTAAGTCCGAAATCCTGCCAAACGGAACGAGCACCTAATTCGACGTTTAGATATCTTAACATAATATTATTCAAGGAATATTTTGACACCAATAACTCTCGAGCACCTAATTTTTTATAGCACTTTAGGACATGCAACATATTTATCATTCAAAATAGTGTCTGAGTCTTTACAATCATCATACTGTACCCACTTCTTATTTTTTCTGTGACATAGTGCAGTATAATGGCCAATGTCCTCATTTGTATGTCTTACAGGTGATTTATAGTTTACTATGCCTACTAGAGAAATTTAAATATTGCCTTAAATAATGCTATCTCTTTTAGTGCTTTACTATAGTTACAAGCCAAATATTCTTACAGTATAAAAAAAATGTAAGAATTACATCTTATTTATGTATTTTTAAAAATACATAAATAATAAGTATAAAATTAGTATAATAATATAGTAGCAAATAGTATAAGTATAAAATAATAAGTATAAAATTGCACAATAAATAATAGAAATTATATACATTACAATACAACATAGTGCTCATTCCATATGGCATGATATAATTATATTAAACAGCAATCAGATTAGCGCTTTGTCGCGTCTACCTTTAAAAAAATTAGGTGCTCGAGAGTTATTGGTGTCAAAATATTCCTTGATTAATATTATGTTAAGATATCTAAACGTCGAATTAGGTGCTCGTTCCGTTTGGCAGGATTTCGGACCTAAATTTCGGTCGCGCCTATCACCGTACAAGAGTAAAGTGCTATAAAAAAATTAGGTGCTCGAGAGTTATTGATGTCAAAATATTCCTTGATTAATATTATGTTAAGATATCTAAACGTCGAATTAGGTGCTCGTTCCGTTTGGCAGGATTTCGGACTTAAACGTCGGTCGCGCCTATCGCCGTACAAGAGTAAATTTGTATATAAAAAAAATTTATTCTGTATATATCTTAACGGTTTCTGAGAGCACCTAATTAGCACCTAATTATTACACATTTGTTTTTTTTCTAATTGTATTATTTTTATATGGGGGGTTCAGCTTATGTTACGTCAGCCCCACCCATTATATATTTAATTTTCTGCCAAACGGTTTGAGCACCTAATTTCGGACTTCGGCACCTAATTAGCACCTAATTAGCACCTAATTTTAATTATGGTTAAAACTTTTTTAGCGCTGGTGGGGGGGCTATCTTAATAGAGGTAACAGAGCCTACACTTACATCGCGTGTGTCATAAACTTGTCCTAAGTGATATATTCACATTTCATCTCCACATCGTCAACTTAATGCAATTTTTTTTATTATGAGTTTATTTAAATAGAGTCTAAGCTTGCTTCGAGTGTACCATAACCCAATTCGCATTTTATTGAAATTAAGTTATTTTTGACGGCGATGTAGGTACATGTTTATTTTTTACCAATTATTCCTCAACTATGATTTTCTCAATTTGGGTCATTATTTTTTACATTTCAGCAAAATTTTAACGAAATTAGAAAAAAACAATTTTGAAAAATTAAGTCTTTAATAGCAGCACAGTGGTCAATTTTTTTTTTTTTTAATTTTAAACCCATCATATAACTATCTCAATACCACATATATGTGAGATATTAAAAAATGTGTAATATTGGGCGTAGGCCTATGTTAGAATTAATGCACATTTTAAGGCATATCACTAATAAATATAATTATGATCTATAAAATATAAGTAAAGAGATTTTGGATAGCTCAATACAATAAGAACTAGAAACTTTTCGGTGGCGTTCTAGTAATGAAGAAAGGAAAACTTAATTATAAATTGAGCTGCTTCAGAAATCGTCATAAAACAACTTAGACTATTATTTAAAGAATATGATCGAGTCTTTGTATAATAACCTAGAGTACGCCTAAAACTACTGTATACACTTTAAACCTACCAACTAAAACTAATGAAATTTACTCTTCCTGTCAAAACAATCTACAACGTGATTGACAACTCGTGGATTTTAAAACGCGTAGTACAGTGGCGAGATAAATGACAGAGTGGGTTGATGGCGAAGCGGAGTGCGGGAAAGACTTGCAGCTGCCGGCGACCATTTTCTCCAATTCAATTTATACCTCTAGGAACTTTTATAAAAAATTAGTTTTTATACATCACAAAGAACCCTAGCAGCGCGATCCTGGGTCTACAATGTACCTCACGGTGTTGGCCTCTAAAACCGGGGGAAAGCTATCTGCCATCCCATACCAGCTTCGGCTAGGGTACCCTATCCCATGTAGGTGGGTAACGGGCGGCCCACTGGGTAGTTGATGGTGTGAGTAATGGTATCGCGAGAGCGACCCAACAGTGACTCATGAAACGCGGCTTGGGGAACCTTGCTGACATGAGTACCATAAGAGCATTCTCAGCTTGTCCAGGAGTTTCGCCATCTGGGAGCATGTGCTGAAGAATGGTTTCGTGGTGGTAGTGATGTGGTAGTAGTAGATTGTCCCCAGCACTTATCTTAATGAGTGAAGGTCTGGTGTTGTGCCGAGAGGCTCTAGGTGCGCTGGCCTTCCTAGTTCCTTGGAATTAGTTAAGTTTAAAACTTTAAACTTATAAGTACTGCCAGCGTGACCACCTTGCAAAACCACACCAGTGCAAAATATGAACTCAATTTCATTTATACCTCTTGCAATATTAACAGCTTAATAAAGTCTAAAAAATTGGCAGAACCTTGCAAACCGACTGATTTAGTATTTAGTTTCTTTCATAAAGTCTGTCATTTTAACATTCGATTTTTAACCATAATTTGATAATAAATGTTTAAGGGTAAACGATTCTCCAATGTCTAACATCTATTAGTGACGAAAAAAGTATTTTTCGTCATACTGCTTCAAAAACAGCTGTTTTCAATACATGCATTGAGATGCTAAAGTTATTCATTTTAGCCATAGGACCTAAAATATCAGCTAAGGTCGCGGCCATCAGTTGTTACTTAGTTTATACGAATTAATTAACGATTGTAAAGCATCTATAAAAACAATCGATACTCTCGATCGTAAATAACCGTTAAAACAGCTGTTACCATCGATATGAAGGAAAATAGGTTATAACATTTTAGTTTTTATGAAATTGTTTTCCTATATTATTTGCAGTACTGTATAACGAAAAATATAGTTCATCACTTGGACCAAAAGAAGCTTTTCGATCATCGCTCATTTTCCGGCCTCGGCCGTTAAACTTGAGCATGTATTGAAAACCTTCACTTTTGGTCCTAGTGTTGAAATATACTATTATGTAATACATCGACAGAGAGAGTATTATGTAGGTACGCGAATACGAGAAAGAGAAGACGTATTGCCATGTTATTTGCCGTCACCGCGCTCATTTTAAATTTCAATTCTAACATATTTACAACATTTATAATCTGTAATTTTTATTGTTCATCTTAATCATTAATAACCATTTTAGTCTTACCATTATGTAAGCTTACAATCACCATTACACCGACATAGTGTATTGGTCTATTAAACCAATACTTTCAAACAATGCGTTATTGTATGTCAGAGCGACCGAAATAACGGACTAATAATGGCCACCTGCATGTTTGCCACTCTACTGAAAGTTGAGACGAGGACGGAAAATCACATCCTCAATACAACATGTCTGAATTAATCTATCTAGTCATATGCCGTAAGATTTAGCGAGGACGCCTTTCGATGTCCTACACAACACGAGATAGCATTAATACAATTTAACAGTTACTTCTCAATGTAATGTTGACAGATATTTATACTTTTTTTTTTTAATAACTAGGTTATTTATTAATGTGTAGGATAATCCTAATGAAAGAATCACCTCGGGAGAGTACAAAGAACTCTTTAAACGAGAGCTTAGGCCTATTAGTAAAACAGAAGTGATTATGAAACCAACTTACTGCAGTGAATTCGATATCTTGATAGGAATTATTTCATCATTTAGTCTTAAGGATTCATTGAAATCTGATATCGTATGAAAAGATACCAATGAGCAGCTGCTTCCGGTTTGACTTGTATTTCCTGCTCGCGACTGAATCACACCAACAGCTGACGTGCACTTCTTATTCTCTTTCTTTTCTCGTCTTGATTAGTATGTCTTCACGAATTGATTTCATTCTTTGTTCATGTCTCTCTAGGTTTTATTTAGTTATGTTTATATTATTTTAATACAGACGTAACAGATTTGTACAACCAACTTCCACATTGAACATTGTAACGAATATTCATTGAATGAAGTGAGGTACTATTTTAGTTCGACTGTTTAACATTTCGTTTGTACGTGTGCTTATTACACAGTTGTGGCTAAAAACTAAAGTTCTTTACAACTAGCCCGAACGATATACTCTTATATACACAAGTTCTTGTCCACTCAAGACATTACTGTTTGCTCCCGACTAGAACTACAGCATGCTCTCAGAAGTATTACAGTTGTAAAATAAATAAAAAATTTACAAAAAAAATGTAATTTTCACTGGTTTTTTAAAATCTCCCTCTTGAAGTGTTTAACCTTCAAAAATTCAAAAAATTCCTTGCTTATTACTTTTTTAATGTTATCATTTACACGAATTAACCATTTTCAAGTTTTATAGTGTTATAAAATATATAATAAATTATTATTTACATAACAGTTACACGATTTCGTTACTATTTATTTAGTGTAACTTGAGACCCTCTAGATTTAATGGATCATCATAACTAAAGCCTTTTTTAAACGTCAAATATCTACATATGTTTCTCTAATATAATTATTGTCAAATAAAAAAATTACTGAAATAATTAATATACGAGCGTTATGTAACAAATATTTTGTATGCTCTTTATTTTAAGCATATATATATTCAAAATTTGGTATAGAGGAAAAGGAATAGCAATAGATGATTACACCACATCTGTGAATGACTTTACATAAGCGACAGAAATCATGTAGGAAATGGAAAGGTATTTGGGATCTACAATCCGAGAAAGTAAATGCCGAGGTCATGTGACCAGGCCTAAAGTGTGTCACCGCTCCTTTAACATCTTCATAGGTGCGTAGGCCCATCTTACGCAAACTGTGTGGCCGACGAATTAATGACATGGGTTCATCCTCTCTCTTTCACCAAAATGACCATTGAGAATTTTACTAAGCTTACCGACCAGAGTAACGCCATTAGCTGTACCGTTTGCCTCCACCTACCAAATAACCTTCCATGAAGAAGAAAACAAAAACCATTCACAGTTGGTTCAGCGCTATAACAATAACTGGCTTTAGCTTATCACACGAAATGGATAGTATTATGATGATGCCATAGTATTGATTGATTGTGAGTACGTGCGTAGCAATCCCGAGGAGCACAGCTGGATATACATTTTGTCGTTTAGTCTTGGGTTAGATCCCTCTCTTTAATCAATCCTATCAGGTCTCTCTTGAACAACTCTTGTTTTCTTCCGACCCTGACGCTATCAGAGTATTCGAGGGTTAGGAATTATTTTATGATCTTTTTTTTACAACGCAATGACGACCCGAAAGTTTTTTGAAGTTAAACATCAAGAAAAAATATTAAATAAATCAAGTTCTTTCAACGATTCTAACCATTTTCAGCTAATTAAAATACATTTAGACCATTTCCATCACCAGTTCTAATAATGTCTATCCTATCTGAAGTATTTTTACAACACAAATAGGTGTTTCAATTGACTCAAAATTAAAAGTTTCCGAGGGATGTCCCACTAAATAATTATATTTTGAATTAAAAGATGTTGTGTCCAGAATGCATTATCTTCTTCAAATCTAGAATGGTCAACACTTGCATTTAATTAAGTTTCATTAATGCAGGTTATGAGAGATAAACCCAAATATATGAGAATCTCCTACGAGTTTATTATTATTCTTAGTTTTAATTAATGGTTTGCTTTGATGAACAACGAAGCATGCATGTATTTTGAAGAGCTCGGCTCAACTTTTTTTATCGATTTGAACGTACTTTGTCCACTAAACCTCAAAAATTAAACTCAAATATATGGAATTCGACATCGGTGTTTACGCAAGCAGTTAACAGTAATGGTGACTAAATCAGCTATTTTTGTTTAGAGTCCTTTTTAACTCTAAAATGTGTTTGTTATGCAGCTACGGCTAAACCAGAATACTAATCATAATACAATTTTGAAATGAGGTTCCTTGTAACACGGCCCAACAATCTATGTACAATTCGTAAAATGGCGACATCACAAAAAAGGTACTATACGATTCCAAAGCAAGGACCTTCGATGTGGGTGCTCCGAGGAGGAATACACCCGCGCTCCGAAGTATTAAATATAGTAGAAGGAACGAAGTATACAAAAATTACTAAAAATAATATATAATATGAATTGTTTTCTGAAACTTGCTTGCAAGAATGTTACACGCTTAATACGTTATTGTGACTTCATTTACATGAGTTAACATATTGGTTAAACGAGCCATACAGGAAAAAAAATCAAGTAGAATATTAAATATGAACAGTATCCAAAACTTTATTGCATTCAATTTTTACCTCATCAAATAATTAAAAAGTTCCATTCTTAATACTTTTTAAATTTTTATTTAAATGAATTAAAATTACTATTACTTTAAGTTGTAGTAAATGCCTAAACTCCAAAAATGAAGGGGAGTATTTCGTAGATTTATTTATTTTAGGATTACGTTATACCCATGGATAAAGATAAATCCTACAAAGTCAAAACTCCCAATAAGCAATTTAATAAATTAAAAGACCTTTTACTTTTAAATTCTCAGTATGTTTTCTTTAATCTGGTTGCAAACTACACCTGTAAGTCAAAATATCAAGTAGACCAAACGTTGCATCTCAGACGAGGGAAACCGTTCTTGTATCTTTTAAAACCCTGCATATTGATTCCTACTAATATTTTATTTTCAAAATGAAGAAAATCTGTTTGAATGAGCAAAAAAATGTTAAACTAAAATAAATTGATTAAAGATTAAAATAAAACACCCAATAGCACAATTCAATAAAACAAGATTCACCAAAAAATGTAGTAAAAGAAATTGGTTATAATATAGAATAGGCCAACTTTTACTTGGTGGTAAAAACAATGGTCAACTGTTTATTTTCTTTGAACAAGTGTCATTTAATTTATAACTTTGTAACTAAACGTCTGTTTACCTTTTGGTCCATTGTATTACGGCGTGTGCTCTGCAATTTACTTATTAGTAACATCCGGTAAAAACCTACGCATATACTGTCCTGGGCAGAAGCTTTTGTTTGACATTTCAACACCAAGTCTTTCATTGTTTACTAGGAGACTGTGAGATAGTGTGATTTGTACACCACGTTTCTAACCATAAAAATAAAGATAGTCGATCAATCAAAAATGAATTTTTGGTGATAAAACCAAAATCGTAATAAAATCACTTTTCTTGTTCGGGTTGAACCCATACTACGTGATACGTACGAATGGTGAATCCCAAACTTGAATGAAATCTGATTACAAATATTACAGAATATAACTGACATATTAATTTGCTCTAAGTAATTTAGTTAATCTCGTCCTCTACACATATTTATGTTGTAATTTAGGTTCATTAATTTATTTGAAACTAGCTGAAGCGGCACATCGTCAAACTGCCCTCACAGACAAACAGAAGAAGAAGAAGTTCCTTCACATTTTAGAGATCTTTTTGGCCCCCTCCTCCAAATATGGATTTTGGATTAACATGTATAATGTGTATGTTTTTACATTTTACAATAGTACATCGATCCATTTTTGGGCAAAATTTACTTTTGAAAATATATGACAGGGTTGATTTCGTCCCATTTATATTCATTTTGGCGCATTTTACATTCGTATATACAAACATTTTTTTCAAATATTTGGGTTTAGTCCGAAATTTATTTTTGAAAACTCAAACAGTTTATTTTTTATTCGTTGCAATCAATGTGGACCTTTAGGATGAGAGTACAGGTCTAATCATAATATAACATTTTGTTTGACTTGGGTTATGTTGACAACATACGATGTCCAGTCATGCCCTCCTCCCCATCTTATATTGAAGCACACTTCTAAATCCTTCGTTTCTTCCTTGTCAAGGGAATTTCTGCAATTAATGTTAGGATGAGAGTACAATTCTAATCATACTATAACATTTTGTTTGAGTTGGGTTATGTTGACAATGCGAATATTATTTTCCACCGTAAAAGGAGAAACATGATAATAAAAATAATGTCGCCGTGGTAGACAGAAGCGGTGGCAAGAATTCCTACAATCTCTTGGTACAATGACACTAAGGATAGTATCAATTAGATTAGTTTATTCCTTCACTGTCGCGTTGTCCGTCGTTATTTGCGGTCTTAAAATATTGATCTCTGAAAGACTGATCTATAGAATGGATGTTTTTGCCGCCTCTGAAAACCAAAAAATATAGTCATCAAATCGACTCTAAGTATACAGTTGAATGTAAATGTCCAATCATTTTTATAGATTTCAAAGTATGATCTGACATGTGACGAGTCCATCATCCCATCCGTTATGTAAAGTTATTAATAGTCCTACATATAAACCCAATATTGTTTTTTTTATATAGTTTTAATAACAAAAATTTAATTGATATTGGAACACATTCAAATTCTTTGATTTATTGCGGTTAAGTCAGATTAATAACGTCACTGCAAACTATATTTTGTCTAAAGGTAAAACTCACTAGTTCATCATCGCTTTATGAAAGATATATTTTCGTTTCCGTAGGAATTGTAAATCCATCAAAAAATATTTACATCTAAATCAGGACACTTTCAATCGTACTGTCAAATCAACAAATTATATATTACATGTATACAGCGCGTTAAATATGTTCCGGGGCGGCTTAATATGTTTTTAACCATTACAGATAGAGTTACAAAGCTTTGCACATTGTTAAAGGACACCAAAACCTTTAATACATATTCTGTGCCCACAAAGAATGTATTTAATACATATTATAGATAGAGCTACAAAGCTTACCTCATTGTTAATGAACACGGAAACCTATTTTAGTACGTATTCAGTGGACCTTTCCAGGGGAACGGCCCACAAGGAGTAAGTAGGATATCTTAAATGAGGGCATAGGTCGAGTTGTACATCGAATGAAAGGCCTTTATGAGTAAAACACAATACCGTAAACCCGACCTCAAAAGGTTCACACTAGCTAAAATAACGTGGGTTTAAAGTTCATATTAGCTACAACGTCAGGTATGTTGAAAACAGCAGAATAATATTTACTAGGTAGAGGTTATGAAATGAAAACTTTTCAAACCAATATCTGGCTTTAAAAAGCAATTTTTTAGACTCACTGGCTGTTTATCTCCAATGATGGGCGGCTCTCAAGGAGTCAAAAGGGAATCTTAAATGTAAACATAGGTTGATAGTAGGCCTACATCAAATTAAAAATCTTTATTAGTAGAATAAAATTCCGCAAATAACAACTACCTAAAGCAAGTATGTTTCCTGTTTGCGGGAATACCCACTATCAGTCACAAACAACATTCTTTTTTTTCAGCCTATCATGATTAATCCATTTTCCTTGTTTTATTTAAAATGAACTTTAAACCCACGCTATTTTAGCTAGGGTGAACTATTTGTGGTCGGGTTTGCGCCATTGTGTTCTACTCATAAAGGCCTTTAATTCGATGTACCACTCGACCTATGCTCTCATTAAAGATTTCCTACTTACTCCTTGTGGGCCGTCCCCCTGGAAAGGTCCACTGAATACGTACTAAAATAGGTTTCCGTGTTCATTAACAATGAGGTAAGCTTTGCAGCTCTATCTATAATGATATTAAAATATTTAAGTCGTCCCGGAACTTTTAACACGCTGTATATATTTGTGATGAGCCCCCGGTTGGTCTGACTAAAGCCTTTTGTGTGCAAGAATCTCCCAATTCGATCCCCTTGGGGACTTAAAAAATTTCGATGTTGACTTAGCATCGTGACGAGCTACGATTAATATCAAATCTTGGTCAAGCTAGAATTACGGTGGCGAGAACTCAACGTGCTTACCACATCCAATGAAAATCCGTCTAGCAGGATCAGTCTACAAAAAGGCTATTGCGCATTGCACTAACGATTTATTTACGTGTATATATATACGTATTTTGAAACGTGTAAATTGAATTAGCAAGTCAAATAACTCTGCTACGATCATTAGCTTCCCTTCTTCATTCAAAGGTAAAAGTAACATTTAAAAGCGGCATAATTAGCTTAAATCAAATCTAAAGCATAATAGTCATCTTAAGTAAAAAACCAAACTAATTTTTTCTTCCCTAATGTTTTAAGTCTTGTAAAAATGAATGTTTATAGCAGCAATCAAACTTTTAGATTTCTTTCCCTGCAAGTGAAAATTGCTTCATTTCACTCCCAAAATATGTATTGCCATAGGACGTTTACAATAGCTGAATGTAAGGGTGTTATATAGATTTTCGAAAATGTAATACAAAGGACTAATATTGGAATGACAGACAAAATGTACCGTAGGAGTTGTGGTGTAGCTATGAGATCCATATTTGTTACTTTTATGAGCCAGTCTCGCCAGTAAAACATCGCAATTAATGCTCACTAAATAGGAGATTTTAGTATTTTGATGCGGGTCACTGTTCTTTCTTTGAACTTTATACAACACTGCATTATTTAATACAACTCGGTAGAATATTTACAAAGTAACATACGAATATTTGACCCAGAGAATATTTTATTCATTAACACATTTACTGATCATAATCGGATAGGCCTATTTAATTGAACCAAAACGAAGTAAAAATAAATTATCAAAACCAAATTATTCAATTAATCGTTTTGAATATAAATATACTCCTAAATTATGATTAAATTTCCCTGATTTCTGTAAGCTACATTTTTCTCTGACTAAGACCACCCTGAATTTAACCTAAAAGACTATAATTTATCGTAGTCACCGATCACCGATGAAAACTGAATATTTTAACTATTTAAGTCTCAATCAACGTTGATATTTTTACTACTCTCTGCTTTATCTTAAAGATAATGTTTTTCGTTTTATTTTAAAAACATTACCATGACAGAAGTAATTCTGAAACACTGTTTAAACCCATAATGTCTAGACTAAATTGCTCCAATTAACCGGATATATCGAATTTAATTTCATGTATGTGATATCTTCATGAGAATACTATGCTTTAGGCCCATATTTTTTTTTAAAAGTGTTAATATTTGTTTCCATTTATATAGATTTTGAACAAGTTCGGTTTATGATGGTAGGCCTACTTATAAATATAATTGTATCTTTAATGCCAATAATGTATAGGTTCCTTTAATAAGAAAATTAATACTAAGATTTACAAAACATTGCACTACTGTACTTTCCCACACAAAACCAAATGTAACCAAAATAATAATTATCGTCATTTTTCAAAAATTATCTAATTCTAAGGTCAGTCTTTCAAAATAAAAAAGAAGGAAAAAGTTATTTTCTTTATTACTGAGTTCACTCTCGTATAAGAGATAATTTAATATAGAATACAAAGGATCTTCTCTTTTATCAACTTTTACTGGTATTTTTTGATAACAAATATTTATATTTTAAATAGACCGCTTGCTTCGCTTGTGCCATAAACTAGAAATAAACTCGAGTCATACTCGAATGAAATCGATTTTTAACGAGCTTCATTTTCGTTTTCAGTAATTATTTGTTACTTTAATTTTCTTTGGCTTATTATTTCACACAGTGGTTTGAATAATTAATCTCTACATTTCAGTAAAGTTTAAACGAAATCAGTATAGACGATTTTTTTAGATATTAAGTCTTTTAAAACACCTTCATTAGTAGATTTATGTTTTTTTTTTTTGTTTTTTTTTTCATAATAGACTAGTTAGTGATTTAGGGGTCCGACGGTATTCAACCTATTGTCACTGGGATCCAAATGGATACCAAAATTTTTGAGAAGATGGCGACCCATATGTTCTGTTGCGATCCATAGAAAATGTTAGCAATATTTTATAAAATATTTTAACCGATATTGGGAAAATCGGAGTTTTGGTTTTGTACCGGCCACTTCAAAATTTTGAGCTATGAAAAAAATACACTTCCAGATATGGGTAAAACATATAACAAATTCATCTAAATCTGTTCACAAGTTTGTGTTTTAGAGGCCTTGCGCACTAAATCATATAAGTTTCTCTTGATTACTAACATCTCAGGACGTGTAACACAAAACAGTCGGTGGACCTAGTGATGTAATTAATGTTAACAGAACGGATAGTATCCAGGTGGCTTTGTAACAGACATGTTTAGACATGTCCCTATAAACATGTTTAAAGTAATTGATGGAACACATGAGGCCACCCAAGACTAAGCCTAGGCCTACCTGTTTTTGTTAATATTAAAATTCCTTTGTTTTATAGTGTCTCAAGATTGCTCTCCATCCTGCAATCCAAACACGGGATATGTGTGTATAACCTCCAAATGTACGGAGTTTAGGTCATTCATTATTGCAACTAGGTCCACTATCTGATTTACATATTGAAACGACCGTGAACATGATTTGAAAAGTTGTTCAACACGCCGTGCACAGAGGAATTGTATTGCATCTTCAGAACACACTAGAAAAAGCAAGAATTTAATTTTTAAACTCGGCGTAACACCGTATTTGAATACTACATTGCTTTTAAAATATTTTATATTTTACATTTTCATTTACGTAGTATAAAAAGTTACATGAAGAGGAATATAATTCATGAATTTTATATCTGTTTTCAAGTATCTTGAGGCCCAAATATAATTTTTAGGAAGATATATGTAAGTTTCTCGTCAGTAAGTCGAACAACGAGTGAACAGATTTTAATCAAATTTGGTACGTGAGTATATTTTGGGAGTAACTCGAGCTCTCTCTGTTTCTCCCATATTTATAAAACACAATTTTTGAAAATATCTGCGATAAGTCCAAAACCAAAAATAACAATTTTTTCAACATCGACTCTAACGATTTTGATCTTGCGTGTGCGTGTGTAGAGAGGGGGGTCCTTAAGGTCTGAAAAAGGAAGATTATGGTTCCCTCTTCCAAAAATAAATATCGTTTCAGAAATACTCAATAACAATACGCCTATGGATCTGTTACAAAAGGCCCAATATCTCCATCATCTCTACTTATAACTGGCTAGTGTATCGAAAACAATATTACGATTTTATCAAAATCTGTTTTAATGATTTAATTTTTTCAAATGTAGCCATTAAGGATCCATAAAAGAGATCGGTCGCTATCTCTAAAAAAAAAAAAATCTGTTTTTGAGTATCTGGTCAAACTATTTGTGTAGTTACTACGTGCGGTTAAATTTGAAACATAATGATTAGGATTACTAAACAGACAAATCTAGATCAGTATAACTTTTTTGTTATTATTACTAGGTAATAACACCAAAATTCTGTTAAGGCGTCATCATTATAACGGACGAAATATGCAAAAAATATCGATACTTTCCACTTATAAAGTTTATGAAACTTTACACGAGGCGTCATTATTATGCTATAACTGAATATTCAAAAAATATCGATACTTTCCACTTATAAAGTTTATGAAACTTTACACGAGGCGTCATCATTAGGCTATAACTGAATATTCAAAAAATATCGATACATTCCACTTATAAAGTTTATGAAACTTTACACGAGGCGTCAGTCATTAGGCTATAACTGAATATTCAAAAAATATCGATACATTCCACTTATAAAGTTTATGAAACTTTACACGAGGCGTCAGTCATTAGGCTATAACTGAATATTCAAAAAATATCGATACATTCCACTTATAAAGTTTATGAAACTTTACACGAGGCGTCAGTCATTAGGCTATAACTGAATATTCAAAAAATATCGATACATTCCACTTATAAAGTTTATGAAACTTTACACGAGGCGTCAGTCATTAGGCTATAACTGAATATTCAAAAAATATCGATACATTCCACTTATAAAGTTTATGAAACTTTACACGAGGCGTCAGTCATTAGGCTATAACTGAATATTCAAAAAATATCGATACATTCCACTTATAAAGTTTATGAAACTTTACACGAGGCGTCATCATTAGGCTATAACTGAATATTCAAAAAATATCGATACTTTCCACTTATAAAGTTTATGAAACTTTACACGAGGCGTCATCATTAGGCTATAACTGAATATTCAAAAAATATCGATACATTCCACTTATAAAGTTTATGAAACTTTACACGAGGCGTCATCATTAGGCTATAACTGAATATTCATAAAATATCGATACATTCCACTTATAAAGTTTATGAAACTTTACACGAGGCGTCATCATTAGGCTATAACTGAATATTCAAAAAATATCGATACATTCCACTTATAAAGTTTATGAAACTTTACACGAGGCGTCATCATTAGGCTATAACTGAATATTCAAAAAATATCGATACATTCCACTTATAAAGTTTATGAAACTTTACACTATAAAGTTTTTTCAGAACATCCTATATAAGGTACCAAATGTTAATACACCCTGTAGGTTTTTTTTTTTTTAGAAAAAATATTTAAATTGACGAGTCGCACATATTTAAAAGTCAAATAGGCTACAAGCTGAAATTTAAACTATAGGCCTACCGATAATATGCATTCAAGCCTGTACGTGCACTGAGCCTACACGACACCAAATAACTCAATGATCATGATCAATGGATATTTCATAGGCCGACGTTTCGACGTGACATCGCTTACCTAGAATTTTTACATCAGAAATTCTTTGAAAAATAAACGAAATAAAATAAATAAGAAGATGTCAACTAGTGTAGGGAAAGATTGCAAAAAGTCAACAATAAGAATATGTCAACTAGTGTAAGGAAAGATTGCAAAAAATCAAAAATAAGAAGATGTCAACTAGTGTAGGGAAAGATTGCAAAAAGTCAACAATAAGAAGATGTCAACTAATGTAGGGAAAGATTGCAAAAAGTCAACAATAAGAATATGTCAACTAGTGTAGGGAAAGATTGCAAAAAGTCAACAATAAGAAGATGTCAACTAGTGTAGGGAAAGATTGCAAAAAGTCAACAATAAGAAGATGTCAACTAGAGTAGGGAAAGATTGCAAAAAGTCAACAATAAGATGTCAAATAGTGTAGGGAAAGATTGCAAAAAGTCAACAATAAGAAGATGTCAACTAGTGTAGGGAAAGATTGCAAAAAGTCAACAATAAGAAGATGTCAACTAGTGTAGGGAAAGATTGCAAAAAGTCAACAATAAGATTGTAGCATTCAAAAACACATTCGTAAATATACATTCAACTTGCTTAGCCTTGACAGATGCTGGCACCTGGCGGCCCTCTCCAAAACCAAGCATCGCCTGACACCTGAATACAAAGTACAATTCGCCGGTCAAGCTAGCTTCCCTACTACCCGTCCACAGTCTAGATGTGATAACAACATGGTCTACATTCTGCATCACTCCGTTAACAAAAGTTCTTTCTTTCTCAAATTTTACAAGTCTTATACTACATCATGCTAATTTACAGTTTGTGCGCCTTAGTTTAAACAATCTCGTTCTAAAATGTAAAATAAATCATCATTTTTCTCGGTACAAGCTCACGTGAACTGCGACAGGATTAACCAGGTACTTCAACCTTACAGATTTTGTCATATTATAAATTTTGTTAATTTTTTTTAAATAATTTGTTAAATATCATGTATTCTTTAGAATATGTATTTCATGTTTTATTTAATATTCTATTTTCTTTTGAAACTAAATTATTATAAAAAAATTTTCTTTTCTTAAAACATCATTTACAAAACCTTGTAAAGGCACATTTTAAGTTTTGAACAATTTTGTGAAATAAGTGCAAACTAATGTTGAACATTGAATGATCAGCATATCTTATTGAACATGTCAAATATAAAACAATTAGAGAAATTTCTTCTAAATCAGAAAATTTCGTTTTATAGACTTTTGAAGAATCTTACAAGTCTTATACAAGCTTTCTTTTAAACAAAACTATATATATATAAATAAATTTATAATCATCTAAGAAGCTTTTAATTACAATCTTAACGAATTTCTGTGATGCAATTAATTTACTTTAATTTTGACAAATAACCAGATATTTTCTTCAATAAAGAACATTAATGCTACAACATGTCTGATTTTGCACAGACGTTTAAAAAAAAACGTGTTTTTTGTTTGCCATAGCTAATATGCTGGTAGAAGAAATAGGAGAAATAGAGAAATTCTTGTCTCACATTGCGCAAACCAGCGAAACATCCTAACAAGTTTCGTCCTGTTGGCAAAACACGTTTTTTGTATAACATAACTTCAGATTTTCAAGTGCATAAAAGTGATGTCCCTTTTTACAGCTGACTTTACAGAACTTTAACTAACTCATATTGTATATGTGCCTAAATTTACTTCCGCAAATATGTGTTCCTTAAAACTATTTTCTAGATGTAGACTTGTGTAATTATTTATAAATTATATAACAATTTCTTGGGTGGAGCCTGCATGCAATTTTCGGTCCTAACAACCTCCAAGAGGTTAGTTTCTAAATTAAAATAATTGACGTCAATTAACAAAATTTTCAAACTTCTAAATTCTTTTCTTTTTTTAAATATATAAATTTATTGGCCAATATAGTTTTTAAGAAATTTTCAAACCAATTATATTATGTAACTTTAGTTTAGTGATAAACATCTTAACTATAGATATGATCTTTTTTGAACTTAAAATATCAAGCTCGTTTATATTTTGTTAAATTCTGTAACTGTTTAAAAAGAAACTATCATCTTATAAACTAAAAAGGGGGGGATAAGTTTTTTGAATCTTTTGATTAATTTTTTTTTAAAATTATTATACTTTTACATTAAGGGCGTATAATTTTTTTTTTTTTTGATTAATTATAATTCTGTGAATTATTAAGCTGTGCTCATTGTTTTTTTTTTATTGTTAAATTTTTGTAACTATAAATATATATATATATTAAAAGGGGGGATAAATTTTTAGAATCTATTGATTAATTTTTTTTTTTATCTAAATTATTATATGTTACAATTAAGGGCTTATAACTTTTACAATTTATGATCTTGTTAATCATAAGTTTTTTTTTACTGATGATTTGTGTCAGGATGTCTTTTGTTGTAAATGACAAAGTCTGAACCGTCGAAATTTCTTTCTGTTTTCAATAAACTTGAGCCTTGTTAATTATTAAACTTGTCTTTGTCTTTTTTTATCTTTCTTTTCAAACATTGTTACCATTTTGGTTCCGCCTTTATTAAATTTAAGTCCCCTGGTAACATGTTTCTGGTAGCAGAGCGTGGTTAATTTTAAATTCTGGAACCCTAGTTAATTTTCAAAATTTTGCATTGGAACTATCTAAATTTAAATTCAAAATTTTCTTTGTTAAACAAGGCTCATTTTTATGTTTTGCAGCTTTTTCAAATACTGCACAACTGTTGCTGATGAAATTTTTTTATTTAGTTTAAATATTTAAATCTCTATAAATCTATAGTCTCTTTTTTTATTATTTATTTATTTTATAAACACTTACACAAAAACTTCTAAACCAATTTCGATAAAATTTTTTTTTTATTATTATTTTGTCTGCTTAAATATTTTTTTTTTTATATATATATATTTACATACACTGCACACTAGTCATTCACTGAATTTGATCCAGACAGCGGGCTCATTCGGGAATCCAAAAAAAATTTAAATAAATAATAAAATCCAAAAATAGTTAAAAAACAAAAAAAAAACAAAAAAAATTCAAAAATTTCCTTCAAAATTTTCTCGAGTTTTCTTTCGCTTGTCTGCATCAATTCATACTTACACACACACATATATACACAACAACTACACTACATATAATTCTTGAGTCTTTCTCTGGCTCTTTCTTTTTTTTGCATCATCTTAAAAGAAATTTTTTTATTTAAATTACTTGGTTTATTTTTTTTTAATAATTATCAGCAACGGTTAAGATGGCAGTGGATTTGCTGCGATTAGTGGACTCGTTAAAGAATACCGAGCTTGCTTTTGAGGTAGTAGCTAGAGGTGGTGAAAAAGACATTGTAGCTAAAATGCGAACCTCTCTTAGGTCCCTTCTGCAGAACAGCGTCGAGCCCGAAATGGGAAACTTCACCGAAGACATCCTCTTGCAACAGATAGCGTTAGCCCGGAACTCCTTGTTTGTCTTGCAAGACGACCTGGAGAACCTCGATTCCGAAAGAGGAATCAAAATGATTCGTGTTCGTGCGCGCATAAACGTCTTCGGAAGACGGCTAGAGTTCCTAAATCGGGTGCATACTGAACAACTAAAAGTAGCAGACAACAATGTGCCACGGGATCTGGCCGAACTACATAACAATTTCGCTACGCTCAAAGAAAAATTTAAAGCCTTTGAGCAAACCGTTGCTCCTCTAAAACTAAACGTAAGCATCCCGCTAACGCCCTCTGGGGGAACCACTAAAGCCAGCTCTGCAGAGCCATCTCGGTCTAATGGGCCAAATCTCCTTGCGGACACGCCGCAGGCTGAGGCTCAGCAAACCACACCTAGCAGTTCGAAAGGCTGTCAATACATTTCCTTATACGGAAAATTAAGTCATCCTGCCGAACAAATAATTAAGACAATTCCTCAGACAGATGGGTTCGACCTTGACAAATTATTGAATTTTTTTAAAATTTCTTTAAAAATAGTCAAAACCTACCCGGACGTAGCTTTAAACATTAATAATGTTCTGATGCCCTATGCTCAGGGCCCTTTAAATTCATGTCTGATTAGACATCAGACATTTAAGACTTTTCACAAAGAGGCCTTAAGTCTCTTCATACCTTCGAAAAGGTTGGCTTCTCTAGTGCAGGAGTTATTTTATAGGCCCCAGAAGACTAACGAGGCGGTGCACATTTTTGTTAATCAAATTAAAGAGGCTGCAGAAACTTTAAATTTAGATAAGTCCGAATTGGAGGTCACGGACGTCATTCTGGAGGGACTGTCTCCGGAAGTCCGCAACTGCTTACTTTTTGTTGCCAAACCTAAAAATTTTGCAGACTTAGATCGGCTCTGCGCACATGTCAATAACGTCATGTATACTGACAGGCAAAGGGCTCCATTAGTGAGACCCGAAGCTAGAAGTACTGATTTTAGACCTACAAGACCAGTGGTCTGTTACAGTTGCGGACAGCCGGGACATAGAAGCCCAGAATGTCGGAACCGGCCTCCAACAAGGCAATACCCTCCCAAAAACAGGCGCAGGCTAGCCTCCCGTTCAAAAACCAACCACATCGGATTTAAACATAACACGAAACCACATTTCTTTAATAAACCATCTTTTCAAAATTTAAACTCAATTTCCTATTTAAGAAGAAACAATTTCGGCAATAAAATTCAAAATTACGTTACTCCCATCTGTTATCATTGTGGCATACCCGGTCACTATATCTGGGGCTGTAAATTCTTCTCTCTACGGAATAGGTCCAGGCAAACCTATTCCAGCTCTAAGCTTTCCAACTACAAACTTCAAAAAAAAAATAACATTTCTCTTAAATCTAGGGGTCTGAACGATCAGTTTTTGCCTTTGGTGGAAGTAGCTTTTGGGCAAGTTAAAGTTAAAGCTCTGCTGGACTCCGGTTCAGTAAGATGCGTCATTTCTAAAGCCCTTTTTAAAAAATTAAAGAACACCAAGGCTTTTAAATCCATAACCAGGGTGAAGGCTGATTGTGTCACGGCTTCTGGAAAAAGGTTGCCCATTTCCTACTCTTGTCGTCTTCATCTTAAAATGGAACATTGTAGTTGGAATGTGGATTTTCTGGTGGCGCATAAGTTGTCGTGTCCTCTGATCCTCGGGTCAGATTTCATATCTAAAACGGGACTGGTACTTGATCTTTCAGCAAAAAACTTCTATTTCAAATTTTCAAGGTCTATTGTTTTTCCTCTATGTAATTTTAGTAATTCTGCGTATAAACCTATAGTGTCCACAACATCTGAATCTACTGCTCCTGATCCTTTAGGTCATCTTCAAAAGAACGATAAAAACACCATTCAAAAAATAATTAATGATTTTCCTCAGGTACTCACAAAAAGGTTAGGTTTAACACATCTAGTTGAATACGATATTCAACTGAAGGACAACACTCCGGTCAAGTGTTCTCCATACCAATTGGCACCTCCCAAAATGGAATACCTCCGCGAACACATCAACGAATTGTTAGATTCAGGAGTAGTAGAACCCAGCCGGTCGGCATATGCATCCCCTGTTTTTCTGGTTCAACATCCCGAAAAGAAAACAAGGATGGTGATTGATTATCGGAGGCTCAATCAAAACATCGTCGTCGAAGCGGTGCCGCTACCTAATTTACATCAAAGTTTTAACTGGTTTGTCGGTGCCAAATATTTCACAGTATTCGATCTAAATTCAGCTTATCATCAAATCCCTTTGTCTCAAAAGTCCAAACAAATTACCAGCTTTTGTACTCCTTGGATGCTTTATCAGTTTACTCGAGTCCCTTTTGGACTCTGTACTGGTGCCCAAGTGCTTACCAGACTCTTGGATCAGGTCTTCCATGACATCAAATTCAAATTCATTTTTAATTATCTGGATGACCTAGTCATCTACTCCAAAACTTGGGAAGAGCATCAAAAACATCTTCGGGAAGTCCTTACTCGTTTGCGGCGGGCTGGCCTGACTGTTAACCCAGATAAGGTCCGTTTCGCTGTGAATGAGATAAGCTTTTTAGGACACCTAGTTTCTTCTCGTGGCGTGCAAATCGACCCATCTAGAACAAAGGCAATTAGAAATTTTCCGCAACCCAAGAACCCTAAGGCCGTTTCCAGATTTATTGGAATGGTCAACTTCTTTGCTAAATTCATTCCAAATTTCGCGGAGCACGCTGCGCCTCTAAATCTGCTTCGGAGGAAGGGCCAAAAATTCTCTTGGCAAGCTGAACAAGAGAAAGCTTTTAAACATCTTCGGGAGGCAATAACACAGCCTCCGGTTCTCCGGATGGCCGATTTCGCTAAACCATTCATCCTGCAAACGGATGCGAGCTCGGTGGCCCTTGGAGCAGTTCTACTCCAAGAAATTGACGGCTCACGCCAGCCCATAGCGTACGCTTCACGTACTTTAACACCTGCAGAAAGAAAAGCCTCATCTGCATATGAAGCCGAATGCCTAGCAGTAGTTTTTGGAGTAGAGAAATTTAGGCAATATCTAGAACATCGGGAATTCCTATTAGAAACCGACAACCAAGCCCTTTCTTGGCTTTTAGCACGTCCTCGTCAACTTGGTAAATTAGGCCGATGGATTGCCAAGTTGACTTCATTGAAATTTAAGGTAGCGCACATAAGAGGAACTCAGAACATCATAGCAGACTCCCTCTCGCGCATGTTTGAACCGGAAAATTTCAACGAAGAAAATGTCACCTTTTCGTGTACCAGTCTCCTCACAAATTTTCCTCTAGCTTTTCATGACATCCAGACTCATCAAAAGGCCGACCCTATTTTGAAAAATATCATTGCCGACCTTGAACAGAACATCTCTTCAGAGAAGTACTGTTTAAGTAAAGGTGTACTCTGCCTGAAAAATCATCTGGAAAAGCCCACCAGAATTTATTTACCTCAGTCCTTAGTCGACCTGGTGATTAATTATCATCACGACTCCGTTGTGGGTGGTCATCTTGGAGTACTTAAAACTTTGTTTAAGGTAAAGGAGAATTTTTATTGGCCAACTTTAAAACAGGATGTCACCTCTAAAGTGCGAGCTTGTTCGGTGTGCGCTGTAAGCAAACCTGCTCACAACTCCAAATTAGGATACCTTGCCTCAACGGTTCCCAATCGTCCCATGGAAAAATTACACATCGACTACGTCGGACAGCTTCCTAGGACAAAACAGGGCTACAACATGATATTGGTCGCAGTTGACCAGTTCTCAAAATTCACCTGGCTCATGCCTGTCAGAGATGCAACTTCCCACAGTACAATTAAGGCCTTAAGCCAAAACATTTTTCAAAATTTCGGTTTTCCAAAGATAATAATCTCTGACAATGCACAATGTTTTGTATCACATGTCTTCCGCAACTTTTGTTTTTCTCGCGGTATTAAGCATGCAACTTTATCTCCTTATCACCCCCAACCTAATAATGCGGAAAGACTTAACCGAAACCTTAAGGCAGCCCTTATCGCCTATCACTCCAAAAATCAATCCTCTTGGGACGACTCCCTTTGCTGGCTTCAGCTGGCTTTCAATTTCGCACATCATGAGACTCTTAAAGCAACACCTTTTAGCATTCTTTTTAATTTTCTCCCCAATACACCACTGAGTCTCAGCTGGAACATACACGATCTCCTTCCAAAACCTAATACTAATCCATCACAAGTTTGGCGCCAGGCCAAAGACAATATAATGAAAGCGCACCAAAAGGCCGAAAAGACCTATAACAAATTCAGGAAGCCTCATCTGTATAAGATCAACGATCTTGTCTGGTGTAAAACACACCCTCTTAGCTCTGCCATAGACAAGCGAGCTGCTAAATTGATGCCTCGATGGTCAGGTCCCTTCCGGATCATCGATTTTCTTACTCCAGTTACCGTTGCGCTTTCTTTCGCCAATTCACCTCGTTTTATTAAAAAAGCACACGTCGAGCAACTCAAACCTCATCATATAAATTAAATATTAACAAATTTCTAGAACCTTCTCCTTTACGATTTAATTTTCTATCTGATCTTTCTTGGCCCGCACAAATTGTCATCTGGTAGTCTTCTTTCTGTGCACTGCAGAACATAATAAAATACGGAACCAAGCCGTATTTCCTCTAAGCCAAATGCACATCTGTATGTTTGGGCATCGGTGGGCTGAGCTCTCCTAGAGCCCCTCCGTGCCGTAATCTGTATAGATGTTTGCAGGCGAAGAGATATTAGTTTTCCTTATCCAGTGATATATCTCACTGTTCCCCGGACTTGACGCTTTTCAACCCATAGTCTGATCAACTATGAGGTTCCAATTTACGGCAATGGCCGCTACATGTACCTGACATGTTTCCCTATCTAGACATATCTTAACATCGAGCACTCCGCGGGTGTAATCGATGCGACGAGAATATAGAGAGCGTCATGAACTCTTCTGTTTCTTCGTCACCATAACGTCTTCGGACGAGGACATAGTGAGTCCATTTCCTTAATAGTTAAGTTTGGTGTATTTGTTCTTTGTTTGTTTATCTTGGTGAAGGTATACTGACCGGTTCTGTCGAACTACATATAGATAATGTGGCACTCGCTATGCATGTTAGTCTTAAGTTTTTGTTTGTCTCGAGGTCTAAAACACCTGTCTGAGAGAAATTTTTTTCACCCCTTCACGCACACTCTCTCTCTCCTTTTTCAAAATTTTGCGGGAGGCCCTTCTGGCCCCTTCTCTATTCCACTCTAACGCCGTCTTTCGGGGGGGGAGAGCTGTAGCATTCAAAAACACATTCGTAAATATACATTCAACTTGCTTAGCCTTGACAGATGCTGGCACCTGGCGGCCCTCTCCAAAACCAAGCATCGCCTGACACCTGAATACAAAGTACAATTCGCCGGTCAAGCTAGCTTCCCTACTACCCGTCCACAGTCTAGATGTGATAACAACATGGTCTACATTCTGCATCACTCCGTTAACAAAAGTTCTTTCTTTCTCAAATTTTACAAGTCTTATACTACATCATGCTAATTTACAGTTTGTGCGCCTTAGTTTAAACAATCTCGTTCTAAAATGTAAAATAAATCATCATTTTTCTCGGTACAAGCTCACGTGAACTGCGACAGGATTAACCAGGTACTTCAACCTTACAGATTTTGTCATATTATAAATTTTGTTAATTTTTTTTAAATAATTTGTTAAATATCATGTATTCTTTAGAATATGTATTTCATGTTTTATTTAATATTCTATTTTCTTTTGAAACTAAATTATTATAAAAAAATTTTCTTTTCTTAAAACATCATTTACAAAACCTTGTAAAGGCACATTTTAAGTTTTGAACAATTTTGTGAAATAAGTGCAAACTAATGTTGAACATTGAATGATCAGCATATCTTATTGAACATGTCAAATATAAAACAATTAGAGAAATTTCTTCTAAATCAGAAAATTTCGTTTTATAGACTTTTGAAGAATCTTACAAGTCTTATACAAGCTTTCTTTTAAACAAAACTATATATATATAAATAAATTTATAATCATCTAAGAAGCTTTTAATTACAATCTTAACGAATTTCTGTGATGCAATTAATTTACTTTAATTTTGACAAATAACCAGATATTTTCTTCAATAAAGAACATTAATGCTACAACATGTCTGATTTTGCACAGACGTTTAAAAAAAAACGTGTTTTTTGTTTGCCATAGCTAATATGCTGGTAGAAGAAATAGGAGAAATAGAGAAATTCTTGTCTCACATTGCGCAAACCAGCGAAACATCCTAACAAGTTTCGTCCTGTTGGCAAAACACGTTTTTTGTATAACATAACTTCAGATTTTCAAGTGCATAAAAGTGATGTCCCTTTTTACAGCTGACTTTACAGAACTTTAACTAACTCATATTGTATATGTGCCTAAATTTACTTCCGCAAATATGTGTTCCTTAAAACTATTTTCTAGATGTAGACTTGTGTAATTATTTATAAATTATATAACAATTTCTTGGGTGGAGCCTGCATGCAATTTTCGGTCCTAACAACCTCCAAGAGGTTAGTTTCTAAATTAAAATAATTGACGTCAATTAACAAAATTTTCAAACTTCTAAATTCTTTTCTTTTTTTAAATATATAAATTTATTGGCCAATATAGTTTTTAAGAAATTTTCAAACCAATTATATTATGTAACTTTAGTTTAGTGATAAACATCTTAACTATAGATATGATCTTTTTTGAACTTAAAATATCAAGCTCGTTTATATTTTGTTAAATTCTGTAACTGTTTAAAAAGAAACTATCATCTTATAAACTAAAAAGGGGGGGATAAGTTTTTTGAATCTTTTGATTAATTTTTTTTTTAAATTATTATACTTTTACATTAAGGGCGTATAATTTTTTTTTTTTTTGATTAATTATAATTCTGTGAATTATTAAGCTGTGCTCATTGTTTTTTTTTTATTGTTAAATTTTTGTAACTATAAATATATATATATATTAAAAGGGGGGATAAATTTTTAGAATCTATTGATTAATTTTTTTTTTTATCTAAATTATTATATGTTACAATTAAGGGCTTATAACTTTTACAATTTATGATCTTGTTAATCATAAGTTTTTTTTTACTGATGATTTGTGTCAGGATGTCTTTTGTTGTAAATGACAAAGTCTGAACCGTCGAAATTTCTTTCTGTTTTCAATAAACTTGAGCCTTGTTAATTATTAAACTTGTCTTTGTCTTTTTTTATCTTTCTTTTCAAACATTGTTACCATTTTGGTTCCGCCTTTATTAAATTTAAGTCCCCTGGTAACAAGATGTCAAATAGTGTAGGGAAAGATTGCAAAAAGTCAACAATAAGAAGATGTCAACTAATGTAGGGAAAGATTGCAAAAAGTCAACAATAAGAATATGTCAACTAGTGTAGGGAAAGATTGCAAAAAGTCAACAATAAGAAGATGTCAACTAGTGTAGGGAAAGATTGCAAAAAGTCAACAATAAGAAGATGTCAACTAGTGTAGGGAAAGATTGCAAAAAGTCAACAATAAGAAGATGTCAACTAGTGTAGGGAAAGATTGCAAAAAGTCAACAATAAGATGTCAACTAGTGTAGGGAAAGATTGCAAAAAGTCAACAATAAGAAGATGTCAACTAGTGTAGGGAAAGATTGCAAAAAGTCAACAATAAGATGTCAACTAGTGTAGGGAAAGATTGCAAAAAGTCAACAATAAGATGTCAAATAGTGTAGGGAAAGATTGCAAAAAATCAACAATAAGAAGATGTCAACTAGTGTAGGGAAAGATTGCAAAAAGTCAACAATAAGAATATGTCAACTAGTGTAGGGAAAGATTGCAAAAAAATCAAAAATAAGAAGATGTCAACTAGTGTAGGGAAAGATTGCAAAAAGTCAACAATAAGAATATGTCAACTAGTGTAGGGAAAGATTGCAAAAAATCAAAAATAAGAAGATGTCAACTAGTGTAGGGAAAGATTGCAAAAAGTCAACAATAAGAAGATGTCAACTAGTGTAGGGAAAGATTGCAAAAAGTCAACAATAAGAAGATGTCAAATAGTGTAGGGAAAGATTGCAAAAAATCAACAATAAGAAGATGTCAACTAGTGTAGGGAAAGATTTCAAAAAGTCAACAATAAGAATATGTCAACTAGTGTAGGGAAAGATTGCAAAAAGTCAACAATAAGAAGATGTCAACTAGTGTAGGAAAAGATTGCAAAAAGCCAACAATAAGAAGATGTCAAATAGTGTAGGGAAAGATTGCAAAAAATCAACAATAAGAAGATGTCAACTAGTGTAGGGAAAGATTGCAAAAAGTCAACAATAAGAAGATGTCAACTAGTGTAGGGAAAGATTGCAAAAAGTCAACAATAAGAAGATGTCAACTAGTGTAGGGAAAGATTGCAAAAAGTCAACAATAAGAAGATGTCAACTAGTGTAGGGAAAGATTGCAAAAAATCAACACAAACCAACGTTGTTTCATAGTGCATCTAACTCTACGTGATTATCACGAACACAGAAAGCAATTAGCATACGGCCTTGGGTTTTGCGATGTTAATCGAAAAGTAGGATATAATCCAACATTGAAAAGTAGGATATAATCCTACTATCGCGGGAAGCTAGGCCTACTTTCATATGCCCAAAAGACTTCTTAATTCAGGTTTAAGATATTAAAATTCTTATTTACTAGGCCTATAATGAAATAATGTCCTCATGACTCGTTTTCCTGTTTTAATCAGAGAGAGAGAGAGAGAGAGAGAGAGAGAGAGAGAGAGAGAGAGAGAGAGAGAGAGAGAGAGAGAGAGAGAGAGAGAGAGAGAGAGAGAGAGAGAGAGAGAGAGAGAGAGAGAGGAGAGAGAGAGAGAGAGAGAGAGAGAGAGAGAGAGAGAGAGAGAGAGAGAGAGAGAGAGAGAGAGAGAGAGAGAGAGAGAGAGAGAAGAGAGAGAGAGAGAGAGAGAGAGAGAGAGAGAGAGAGAGAGAGAGAGAGAGAGAGAGAGAGAGAGAGAGAGAGAGAGAGAGAGAGAGAGAGAGAGAGAGAGAGAGAGAGAGAGAGAGAGAGAGAGAGAGAGAGAGAGAGAGAGAGAGAGAGAGAGAGAGAGAGAGAGAGAGAGAGAGAGAGAGAGAGAGAGAGAGAGAGAGAGAGAGAGAGAGAGAGAGAGAGAGAGAGAGAGAGAGAGAGAGAGAGAGAGAGAGAGAGAGAGAGAGAGAGAGAGAGAGAGAGAGAGAGAGAGAGAGAGAGAGAGAGAGAGACTACATAAAGAAAAGCTGTAGAGATCAGATAGGTCCACAGGTCAGCCACAGTACAAGTCAGCCATTGAGGTACAGTATTTGTACATCCAACGCCATGGGGCATATTTTCATGCTGCTTTACTAATTTATTCCTTTAATATTCTAATTTTGTTTTTAAATCTCAAAAACCAAAACATTCACACAAAAGTTGATAGGATTCCAAGAGTTGAAACCATTCCAAATTGATTTTACCCATAAGGAATTGTCTCTACGAGGAAAAAAAAATAGTTTAAAAAACTCAATTTAAATACAACTTATTTTGATAATTATTACGACTTTGAACATAGCCTATATTTGGTACTAACTTTCTAGTTCAAAAAAGAAGAAGGAAAATAATAGACTCATCAATAGGCTAATTCTGATTTTTACAATCCTACTTTGTTAAATTGAAATTACTAACACTTGTGGAAACTTCAATGCCAAAGAAAACACAATTTTCTATAAGGAACACTTTTATTTGTTCACTTACACATTTTAATAACTAAGTCATCATCCTCAGTTGTAACTCGTTTTTTACAAACTGTCTTAATTTGTGTACAAAGTGAAGATGACATAATCAATGAAACGTCTTCTTGAACAAACAATTGTTTCTTGTACAAAATTATCTTTTCTTTCATTTTGTGAATCATATTTTGTTAAAATAAAATATACCTTTTTAATAAAAACTCATTGCAAACCAATGATATACCTAGAAGCCAACAAGAACTCAAATTTTTGTCTCTTCATCTCCTTCGTGAGACAACTAGGTCTCGTGTTTAATGATGTTAAGCCTCTCTTCGTAAACTCCACAGAAATTAGCGAAAACACTTGACGAACTAACCCAATTCATTACAAAAACTTCTTTTTTTTTTTAAATCGGACATACTTTGCGAAAGCTAGTCTTAATTAGGCCTACTAGAAAACAAATAGTCACACAAGTTAGAAACAATATACATTATCATTAAATTGACTGATTTTAGTATTATATTTATAATAACCTAACCTGTTTGTCGTTGGCCTAATTCATGGTAACCATTAATCTAATTTTATTATTGTTATATTGTCCGATTTTAGTATCATAACCTAACCTAACATGTTTGTGGTGATTCTTGCACACCTCTAATTTGTTTTTACCAAAAATTCACGCTTCCTCTAAGTCTCAGATTCTGCCTGCCGGATACCTTCCGCTCCGTTCCCAACAAAATTATATACTAAGTTTTATCCAAACTGTAAACCATCTGTTCAGTGGTTCATATGTTATGCGGGTAATAAGAATTTTTGGTCAGACAGACACAGAACAAAAAGTATTCGTTTGAAAAGATAAAATCTGAAGGAATTTAAAGAACATAGACGACTGTCTATAAATGGTTTAACTAATTTGATAGTAAGTCAGTTATCAAGAATGTTTAACAGTAAAGTCACTTTGCTAAGAATTATTAGTCTACCTACAGATTAGCAAATTATTAACACATATTATTAAGTATTATTAGTAGGCCTACATTGTAAGATTAAACATAGCCTCCAGATTATAAAATAATTGTAAAAGTAAACTCATGTCAGTGGCCTAAGCTTACCTGATGTACCTGAAATAAAAAAATAAAACTAGCCTACGGATTTATGTCAAATAAAGTTTCCATAAACTGGTAATTGTTTAGGATATAGCAAACAAAATGTAAGTTACTTAATGACATAATGTGTGTCAATTTATTTCCACCAAAAAGAAAATAGTTCTAACTAAGATGCATAAAAACTCAATAATATTCTACAGCGTCATTTCATTACAATTGGCTGAGATCAGCACACAAGCCTAGATTAATACTATGGACCACCACATAATATATTCGTTCAGAAATAACTATAAAATGGTCCTTATTTTGCTTTGTCCCATGATACTTTTCCAATAGTCGTTTGGACTAACTAAATATCTCTGTGAATTGGGGTTATGTCATTATTAAGTTCGCACTAGACCTAAGTCCTAAGAAAATCCATGAATAAATCACAGGATATTAGTTGTCAAAACGATATTGGAGTATCAGGGCAGCAAAATATGGACCATTTTCATGTCATTTTGACGAATATATTATGTCGGTGGCATATTATAGGCTAGTAGTTGTGCACTCTACGAAACCGAATTTTTATAAAATACCAAACAGCCTCAACGAATTTCTCGAAATGTTGAGGAGGGGGGTCCCTTTATGCCTATTAATCCCATAAGAAATCCTAGAAATGAACAAATTAAATCTATCTTTTTATTCTAGCTGAAATGTACATCCACGCCAACACCCAGTACAGGTCTTGACTTGTATACTTGTTCTTTTAACTGATTTACCCACATTAAACAAGTTACAACTAGAATAACAATTCCTTACGCAATCAAAGATTTAAACTAATTAGTAAATATCTATTGAAAGTTATCACTGTTTTATTATTATTAAAAATTATGAAATCGTTTAACTATTTACATTGTATTCAAACAACATAATATTTATCGGACGAGACGTTTAAAGTCACAAAATGCATTTTTTCGCTGTCAAATAACATATTCAAAACAAGCTGTTGTTAGGTTATGCCGTCTTAACTAATTAGTTTGTTTCCAAACAATGACATCATTTTTGATTTCGGAAGGGAATTTTAAAGTCACTAAATGCATTTCTTTATTAGTTTTAATTACGACACTACTCTTACACTTTTTACAAATTGTTCGTTCATTTAAAACTTTATGTCGGATATAAAATTGTTCTATTTCAGCGTCATAAAATTCTCCGTCATCAATGATAAAAAAACAATGATAACGTACAATAGTTATTTACCAAATAGTTAATATTTATTTTGTAAATATAGAGATAAGATATTATCTTCACAAAACATTCAGAAAATGTTGTGTGCAATTAAAAAAAGTTATTCTATTTAGACTGGATTTGTCATAACATAGGGTATTAATAAGCACATAAAGTAATTTGTTCAAATATTGATAGACTTTGTAGTCCTAACGATTTCTTTTAAAAAGATACTGGAAAGTTAATGGAATGAATTACCAATTCATACTTTGAGGTTAAATGTTACAATGTGTCATCCATCACAAATTTATGATTTATAATTAATTTAAACTATCATAAACAAATCAACTTACCACTTCTATTTACATCTTTTCGAATATATGAACATTAATCCAATTATACACAGGACACTTAAAACACAAATTATCAAATGCAAATAAATCAATAACACCGGTAAACACAAGAATAAGCACTTTTTTAACTCAACCGCACAACACTCGCACACCAAGCTAACTGAAGACTTGTAAACCGAACAGCTGTTTCCCGCGCTGCCAACTGTAGTTGACTTTCTTTCCGTCATTGGGTTGTATTGTGTAGCGGCACAAGTTGAATGTCAACAATCATAAACCCATAAACATGATTAGATACATGCTACTCTGTTTAATAAAATTTTAAAAATATATTAGTGAACGCAAAATTATCATGGTCATGCTGGAAAAAACGTATATACTATCCCCTATGCCTATAAATATAAATTATTAAATTCACTTACCGATTGCCATATAGAGTTATGTTCTAGTATCCTGACATCAAAATTGACAGATTTTATGGTGTTTTTGACGTCAGACTTTCCGCCGCCAAAAAGCATCACTTGCTACATCAGTATCGGTGCTGGGGTAATGTTAAAGTCACTGTTTTTACCAATTCTGCCCTATTTATAAACGCTAATTATAGTTATTAGTTTTATTCCCATATTACCAGTATAATATGTAAACATTTATAATCAGAGTGTTCTCATATTTTGGCACTTTATATATGTTTACAAACTAATACTATATACATAGTCTAATTACAGAGTCCCTATTTGTTGAGTTACATTGAGTCATGGTATTTGTCAAAACAACATACAGGACATAGGCCTGGTTCACCAGGACATGCCTAACAGTAAAGCAGTGTTTCACTTCTCTTGCTCTCTTGTGAACACACTCTGCATCACTTTCAGTTTCCTTTTCCAGTGGCGTCTCACGGTTCAAGCTTCGACAGTACATGGTTGGGGCTTTTCCTGGTGCATTGTATTTGATTACAGGCAAACCTTCTCCCTTGCCAGGTTTCGCTTGTTCCTGCTTATGCCCATGGTGTTTTCGTAGTCAGTACTCAGCTAATGCATGTTTCTCTTATCCTTCCATTTTGCTACAAGAACTGCCTCACAGTAACATGACTCGGTTTCCCCTTTTTTCAGTTTTGCTGAGATTACCTCCTTAGGTAAGTAATTCCTTTCGCTTCAACATACCTGTCACATACGTTTTCATTGACAACAGTTTTGTAGCTAAAGGAAACCCATTATAAAAAATATCCATGAAGAAAGAGAGAATGTCCCTTCAGTAAGTAGGGGTTCATCATTCCCATCACTACTTTAGATGCATGACCCTTACTACTAGTAATGTCTCCTTTACCTCCATAAATGTTAATTCTAACAGTCAGGCCTTGAGGTTCGATCAGGCAGTAAAATTTAATGCCATACTTATGATGCTTATTCTTTATCTACTTCCTGAACGCTAACCTACCTCACCACAGTACCATGGCTTCATCAAGAGTTAGTTCCTTACTGGGGTAGTACAACGCGTACATCTTGTTAGAGGTCTCGTCGGCAGCTGTATAATAATGAACTGCGTCATTAATATTAATCCATTCTGTTTTGAAATTATTTTATAATAATGGGTTTTCATATTATTAATATGCTTTAATCAGACATTTGTCATCATTTGTATATGAAATTAGATTGGATCGAAGACTAAACTCTTGAAAGAGGGGGGGAAGGTTGTTTACACCTATAAATCTTCCTATTTTCCCTTTCGCAAAATCCATCTAAGAAGATGATCATTATAACTTGAGAAGTCACAAACTGTTAGCACTACAGGAACATAACAACTGTACTGTAAATGTCGGAAAGAATGGACCATTCAAAAATGATATGGGCTAAAAAATTACAAATCAACAGTTATCCAAACACCTGTAGAAATTGCTAAATTAATTGCCGAGCCGTCATTTAGCAGAATCAAATTTAGTCCTTTTGATGGCTATCTTTAGTCTTTGATCACTATGTGTAGAGATAGGCATTAAAATCCCTACCAATAGAAATGGAGAGGGCAACTGTCTGATCAAATTGACAAACCTCTTATTAGGTGGAAGTTACACAAAGTAAATTGTCATTTTATACCGAATAGTTACTTTTATTGCAACTACTTGTAATGAAGTTGTAAGATTCACAGTGATAATAGAGATGGAATTGTGAACAAGTATTGATTTCCAGCCTTATCTCAAAAACCAGTTCAAAACCTGAAAACCCACTCAAAGTAAATGAGTGAGGTTGGTGGAGATGAGTCTCAGCATGCAAATAAATATGAGGGATGTATTAAGTACAAGAATTAAACCTTTAGATCTTAATTTGACTTCTCACGCTGTTAATGATCTAATCTAATTTCATGCAAGAGTAGTTTCTAGAGGCAGATAAATTTTTTTTTTAATGATTCATAACATTAAAATTATAACATTAGGCCTTTAAACAAATATTGAATTCAGATCAAGTCAGTATAAAATAATTGATGCTCAGAACTGTACCTTCAATTTAAAATAGAGCTACTATCCATATTGTTTACAAAAGGCATGATGTTCACCTTACACAATAAGGTAGTTAAATTAGAGAACAATCATAATAATGTCCCAATTTAGCAGTAAGAAATTTCTTCCTTAATTGACGTAAAGGAAATTTTATTTATGGAAGCCATATTGTTCTTATTTTTATTCTAGCTTGACCGACTTGTGGTTTCATCTGAGCATGTATAAAGTCTTTTAGTTATTCTGACTGTTCAGACCTAGTTTAGCCCTGAGGAATAAACAACTTAATTTATCAGACTTTTCCAATTACCCACATTTTAAAAACTAGGTATTTGGTTAAGCTTTCCACAATACACTGGGAAGGTCTCTTCATTTGTCCCAAGTTAAAAACTATCCATCTGTTTACTTGCCACAAGGAAATGTAGCTGATTTTCCTTAGAATCTTTATAATTAAAATAGCAGAATTGCTGATTATCAACTTGTCCTTTTAAAAAATACAACAATATATCAGTCATTACCTAGATTACTCTACTAAATAGGTTTGTGGAGGATAAACTTTTCTACTTGTGGCTTGAAGGTTTGCTCAATTGATAAGATTTCTATAAAACAGATTAAAAAATTTTACAATTCATATGACGTATTTTAGTAACATGTCCGTCGTTTAATATTAGCAAGTTATATATAATGCAATTATACTCTACCAGTACCATAGTTATGCAGTTATTCTAAAAAACATTGTTCACTAGATTTCAAGCAGTAGTTATTATAACCCTAACTAAAAATTGGTTACAACTCATTGTTTTTTTTTTTTTTTTTTTTTTTTTTTGTATTCATATTCATGCAATCATAACAAATATGGCCCAACTATATTTGAAAACTGTAAAACATAAAACTTATTTAATATTTAGGTAATACAAATTTGTATATCTTTTCTTTCATCACAATTTAATTTATCAGTGAATGTATATACTCATGTTTATTTTGTTGTCTTTATATTTAAAATGTAAAATTTTAACCACATTACTCAGTGTAGCTGATAAGCCTAAACATGATTTTCTTTTCGAATTTGTGTCTGCATCCTTTGTACTTTGGTAGGATCATAAATGAACTTTTATAGGCTCATGTAGGAATTAAATAAGATTGAACTATTGAACACCTATTTCAAACTGTAATTAGCTTGAAATGTTACTACCATTAGCAAAAAGTAAAAACTACCGCTATTTTTCTTTATTTTGAGATCAATGTTTTTAATTTGAAACTATTTTGTTTTGTTATACAAAGTAATAATACTTATTTTGTCATGTTAAATTTATTGTAACATAATCGGATGCAGATTTTAAAGATGCCCATAATGAGCTACTATAGGGTGTAGGTGAAACATCTCCTTGAGGAACCATTATTTAAAAATCATTAAAATATATTAACTGATATTTCTAATTAATGAACGTTTTCATCTATTCATAATTTATTTTATGAACCGTTTTCATACCTAATTTGGACAAAAATTGTGTTACTGTGTAATATTGATAATATATTATCATTAACATGTTGTCAGTTTTAGTAAGTAAACGCCCTCTATAATTTTCTTTGTATTGATTATATGAACCTGCAGTATGCAGCATTTATATTTTGAATGTGTGGGACACCTATTATTATACTCCTATACTGACTTATCAGTAATAATAAACTTGGGACTGTTATCTCTTTGGTTTTTCGGAGTTGATGAGGGGAAAGTGGAAACTACTTAGTCATTAGAAATACTTTGTTGGTGTCTTTGTAACTTGTACTTCAGTTGTGCTATATTTTCACATTATTAACGATCATTAAAAAAACATTGTTAAAATAAAATTTACAATTGAAGAAAGAGTGGAGTTAATTCTATTATACAGGGAGAGAGGAAGATCAGCATTTAACGAATTACATCCTGAAAAAACAATCTATCATCAGAGTGTATCTAAATTAGTAAGCAAGTTTCTTCAAACTGGAAGTATCGAGGATGAGAAAAAGTCTGATCGTCATAAAGTTGACAGAAATTGGAATTTTTGCTGAAATTGCTCGCATAAACAATCTAAGCAGTTGTACTGTTTTCAAAATTTTTAAACAATACAAGTTTCATATATACAAAGTCATCCCTGTACAAGAGCAAAGCGACAATGATTTTGACAGACAAATTCAATTTTGTGAAGTCATATCAGAAAGAATAAATAATAGAACTATTTCTAAAAACGACATTTTGTTCTCAGATGAAGCTAGTTTTATGTTAAATGGTACTGTGAACAGGCACAGCATGCACAATGTTTTCGCCAATCATCTTCTTTTTAATAAATCTTTAAAACGAGGTGTATTCAACCCCTTTACCATTTGAAAATTTTTACTTACCCCCCTTTTGCCCCCTTTGAAAAGGGGGGCACTAGATAACAGCAGTCAAATGGGTGTCCCACACATTCAAAATATAAATGCCGCCCACCACAGGTTCATATAATAAATACAAAGAAAATTATAGAGGGTGACTACTTACTAAACTGACACCCTGTATACTTATATAATATAGTGAGCCAAATTACTCCTATGAGTAGCATCGGTGGATATTAAGTAATTTTAAATGTCAGGGAGATTGTAATAGTGAAAATTTCTATATTATAAAGTTGTTATAGTAAAAATCAAATTTTAAACAGATCATTACAAACAGCAAAAGTTAAAAAGGAAAGGAGCAATTAACGAGGCAATCAGGGCTGTACTTTGATTAATTAGGCAATCAACAACAAGTATAGTAAAATATTGAAAATTATAATTGTTATGTTTTACAACAAGTTTCTAATATTTATATAATATACATTATTACAAATTGCACCTGTTCCAAGTACTGAACTAAAGAGAACTACATATACATCTTTATATTGCACAATAAATTTATGAGCCATATTCAAATATTAACAATATATTTTACACAATTTACAAATTAATTACATTAAATGGATGGAATACTGAACTATAACATTTATATACACCTGAAATCCATAATTGACATAAATTAAAAATAAAGAAAAATTATATTATTACAAGGTATTTTTGTAAATAGATAATATAAAATATTTATACTGTGTAGTTTGAAGCTGTTTATACAAAATCATTGTTTTTGTAAATGTATCACTACATTTGATGTTAATAAATTAATGTTATTAAACAGATGTTTATACCATTTGTTAAATAAAAAAATGTTATGTGTAAAAATTGATTGAACAAATTTTAAAACATGTTCTTTGATAGTGGATTTATAGTTTACTGTTTATTAAATTGATAATTGTTAACTCAAAACACTAATTTAAAAACTACACAGGAATAAAATAAATGACAATAACAACTACAATTAGTAATAAACTATGTACAAAGAAATTTAATTAAACAGCATCTTAATACTATAGTATGAAAAATACAAGGCCATAAATATATATATATATATTTCTAATAGTGTGATATTTCATGAGAGCCAAATAATAAAATGATATAAAAAAATAATTAAATTCTCAGCATATAATTAATTATTTTACATAGTAGGATGCAAATTTCTTGGTGTTCATGCTTTGTTTACTGTCTTCGGGTCTGGTATATCACCAAGCTGATCATATTGAGCTATTGTAGGCTTACGTAGAGCCTACAGATAAAAGAAACTACTGAATAGTTTCAATTGTCCAGTTTCTTACCATGCGTTTTAATAACAATCAAATTCATGAATAATACAAATCTAGCTTACATGTTTTTTCCATAATTTTGTAGTTTGTAAACTTAAAAATGATTTCCTATCATAGTAATTATGTAATCTCAGATTAATTTAATGTAATGTATTACAAATTAAAAAATCTGTAATATTTTTGGGACAAAATATTAATCAAAACCTAAATTGTAAAATATTTTTTGACAAACTGTCTAAAAAATTTAACTCAGTCTTTAGTAGGCTTTCAGATATTTATTCAATGAAAGCTGTACAATGGATACTTCTTTCCGTTTAAACTTAGAACTTCATATAAACCACTTTAAAAAAAATTATAAATACATTAGCATCTCTGTACAAATACAAAATGTTATGTTTTATTCATAAAAGAAAAAGAATAAAAATCAAATCAAATCATTACCACTTTACAAGACATGTTAATTTGTACAAGACACAGATTAAAAATAGTTCGTACTATGACAGTATAATAATATATAACGAAATCCCTAGAAATTCAAAACTAACCGGAAGGAGAATTTTCTTAAAAAGCAGATTTTCTGTAAATTAATATTTGATGGATTCAACTGAAGTAATTGAATTTCTAATGAAATTATTCTGTGCAGATGCAAAGTTAATGCAATACTTTTAAATGTAACATATTTTATAGACTAGTTTTGGGTTTTACTGTTAAATAAATACTTATGCTTTGATTATTATGACTGTGTTGCACTGTTTATAACGCATACATAATATTGCTATATGAATTTACAAAATTAATGTAGTTTTTAAATTAAATAACTAAGATTGATATATTTGTTGGGATAAGTAAATTTTGATGTGTCACCTATCTGAATGTAAACAGATGCACTGTGAATGAAGAATTGAAATGAAAAATATTAATATTTAGCACTAAATTTTTTTATTCAAATGGAAAATATAACGGAATCAGTAAGTCTGGAATTAATTCCTTTATAGTTTTCTAATTTTCAGGATGTGTAGTTAACAACTTTGTTTTTAGTTATGAATCTCGGTCTTGTTTGTTTTTTCTTTGTCTATACTTTTACCTAATCGGGACCGGAAACTATCATAACCAAGTGAAATGATATTAGGATTTATTCTAGAGGCTCGATCAGAACCCTGGTATCCTCAAACCTTGGACCATTTATCTATGTTGCCACTTTTTTTATTGTAGAAAAACATGTGATCATTCATTATTTATTGAAGATTTTGAAGCTGCACAAAATATATTGTAGTACCTAAAAAGTTAAAATTGTTTTATTGAATGTAAAAAATTTGTCTTAAAAAAATGTATAAAATTTAAAATCAGCAGTCATTTTAAAATTTAGTAAAAGATTTTTATGGTTTAAGAATTTGTCCAATGATTTTTTAAACTGAGCCTATATACCAAATTTGAGCAAAACTTGGACTAAACTATTCTAACATATACAGAGTGAGCTAAAAATAGTGCAAAATTATACAATGGACATTTCATAGTCTCAAATGTCAGGGTTTCTTATGTGGGAGTTCACATTAGCTAGAATTTCTATATTTAAAATTACTAAGAAGAATCTGAACCAGAACTGTTTGTCACTCAATAAATCTAGGCCGGCTTAACTATTAAAGTTCCAGATACTAATTCATTATGGATGCTAGATTGATAATAAAAGGCACAATAGTATTCCTCGACATTAGTAATTTTTTAAATAGAGGGTATTTAGTCAGTATCCGTTGATTTAAATCTTCTAAATCTCTGAACCAAAGTAAGTAGCTCTGTAGTAACATTGTAAAATTACAATATATTACATTTAAAATCATTTAAAGCAGCTGAGATGTACCAGTACACGCTAAGCTGAATTGATGTTTTTTTGTGTGTATTTGTCTTTTATACTTTGGGAATAAAAATAAAGTTGTGAAAGGGCTTATATTTAAATTCTCCACTATTTATAACCAATAAAAATATATTCAGAAATGTTCTTGAAACTAGGTAAATAACTGATATTGTCCCTCCTTGTGCATAGTTATTAGAGTCATTGTAAAAATGGGACAATAACTTTCAACCGTCATAACATAACATGACATGTTGTACATTTCTTCACTTTGGGACTAGGTCTCCCTATCCGTACTGATGTAAAAGCTGTATCTACTGACAAATTTTATAAATGCTGTATTAAATTTAGGGCATTTTTTAAATATACAGAGGGGAAAATAATTTTTTGTTGATTTTTTTAAAATACAAAAACTAATTTTCAAATAATTACTTATTGTATTTTTATAAAGGGGATAAATTTATAATATCTGCATTATTTGTAATAATTTTAAATGATAAGTTTTATAAATATTTTTAAATATATTATGTTCTTATGTCTACAATGTGTTTCGTATCTTTATTTAACAAATTCCTTATAATTCATATGGAACAATAAATGACAGAAGCAATAACAAAGAAATAATATTATTTGAAGAACATGGTAGACTTGTTTTCTTCTTTTCACATCCAAGTCTATGAACAGTATACTTAAAATAACAAATACAAAGCTTTTCTAATTTAATCGATTTGTTGTTTTACGACTCTTCACAAACTTGTTCTCATTGCCTTAGTAAAAAGAAACGTGGCACATGTTCAATACATGTTGAACCCATGGAACATTTATTTCATAAACCAAGGATAAAGTTACTTAGAATTTAGAACAAGTGTACATACAGAAGTAAAACATAGGAAGAGTAAAGTTATTGTTCCTAAACGAATATACAACAGTTAAAAAAACAATTATTTTATCAGACAATAAAATTATACCATATTATTTTCCTTTTGATGAATTCATATCTTTAATGAATTTATTATAAGTACATTCCCAGGTTCACTAACAGAAATCAAGACAAGTAGTCATTATCAAATAGTACATAAAATTTCCAAATAATTGATAGCCTATAAATTAACTTTATTTGTCTCAATGGATTAGGTTTAGCATATACGCAGCAGTCTAACAGAAGTTCCTAGTAGCTTATAAAAAAACCACCTCTTTATCAATATGCCAGATAAGTGCAAGGTCTTTTCCTGTTCTCTCTTCTAAATAAACTCAATAGTTTAAGAATGATTTAGTCATATTTTTCCTATTGGTCTTGATACTTGTTTAAGAGCTACTGCACAGAAAATTTGGTTTTTTCTAGCAAACACTTTTATTTTACAAGTGAGGACTATTGCGTTGTATGGGAATCCGTAAAACTGTGGTAAAAGTGCTCTTGAGGTTGGCCAACTAGACTGCCTACTGATTGCCGGATCCCCTGAAAAATACTATGACATGTCCCTTCTAGAGAAAAACAATGAAAGTGAATTTTCCAAATGAAGTGGTTGAAAATCGGCCGACACTTTTCAGTAAAACTTTAAATATATGTACAGGGAGCATTTGGAGCTCATTATTCACTAGGATCACATGTAGCTCATATATCCACTGCGACCAACAAGGGCCCACCAGGGCCACGAAAGTCAAAAATTCACTCTATTAAATCCTACAAAACCTACGCCACAAATTAGCAATGGTATTCTAACAGAATGTAATTTTTTCTTTAAATAATCTAGAACTGTAAGTTGGATATAACCAGTACTATATCCATTTTTTCGTAACCAAATAAAAAGAGTTCCACTATGGTTGATTCCAGAAAATTCATTGTTGGAAAGCGAATCAGAGAAAAATGTTTATGAAAGGAGCCAAGAGATTACTATTTTTGTTGAGCTCTTTGTAGTGTCTTACAGGACGGCAGACTTCAAGAAAATAGTATTCAGATTTTTTTTTTTGCCCTGAATGAGCAGTACTAGTTTTGCATAAGTAGAGTTCCACCTCACTATCATATATATTGTTCTCTCCTCAATAGTCTATGATGGTCTGTCTGTCGTCATCATTTTTCTCAGATCCTCATTAAGATTTCTTTTGTATCAGGATTCTCATTATCCTGTGTTAATGAGAGTGTACCTCTGAAGATGATAACAGAGCTATCGAAAGGTACATAAGGTAATATAAATGCATTATACAGTTTTGTGTAGTTGTGTTATTTTGTGGTTTGGGGGTTTTTCCTTGTTCATATACAATCACCACAGTGCTCTAGTGATTTATTTATCCTGTGTTGTTGAACATATTATATTTCTTCCTGTATGTTCACTTTGTTTCAGTCATGAATTATAAAATGCTCTTCCAAGGGCATACCAATTCAACTCATTGAAAAGTACTCAGCTTTATGCAAATATAAAATGTACAAACAATTATAATAAATAAATATACTATTTATATTATTTGATGAAATAACTATATTAAAGGATATTATTTTGTGCTTTATTCTAAAACAAATTTAATTTTTTTTAAGTAAACAAAACAAATATAACAAAGAAGTATGACTTCTAGTACATAAAATTATTGAGGTTTTAAAATATATAGAGTTGCAAGTTGCAAAGATAATTTTTAAAGTAAGAACCGTTTGTGCCCTGTAGCCATGCATGCTGCAGCTCAGAGCATTTTCAAAGTTAGACACTTTCTGCAGATCTCTCTCAATGTCGCCAATGTATTTAAAGTTCTGTTATTTGGTTATTATGTTAAATTGTAAAACAATATGTCGAACATTAAACCCTCAGATTGTAACAGCAATCTAAAGAATGGTATCATTTCAAATCTCAGATAAACATAAAGAAATTTAAGCAGACTCTTCCAACTCAAAAAATCATTCCTACAATTTTCTGGGACAGGAATGGTGTATTTTTGATGAATTCCTGCTTGTAATATGATAATAAATACAAATGTGTACTGCACAATATTGAGAAAACACAGGCAGGATATCCAAAATTGCTTACTCATAAGCCAAAACTACTTTTATGACAATCCTCAGCATCACATTGCACTGCAGACATTATCGTTCCTATATAATTTTGAATTAATTAGAAAATTTGATTCCCTCCTTTACAATCCAGAGCATGTGCTTTCACAAATCCACCTTTTTCCAAAGCTAAAGGATTTTTAAAAGGAGAGCAAATGGTGATAAACTGGAAAAAAAAAGTTGTGTATTGCTTAAATATACAAAATATGACTTCTAATAAACATAAAGAAATTTTGGAATTTGTATTGCCAGTTAAAATTTGTTCATTTAATAAAGTTTACTGTCTGTTACATAGAAGTTCTATCTTATAAATAATAGGAGTTATAAATCTTTGATATTATAAATAATTTTGTCATTTAACCAATATAACGTAGAAACATGGTTTAATAATAGTAGCTTCGATATAAATTTCATTTTAGTTTAATAATTAAAAGCTAGTGTAAAAATAAGCAGAGTCAGAATAATTTTATTTGGCTTCTAAAATAGAATTCAAAATAATTCCATTGAAATATAGGGAAAATAACAGTAACATAAAATAAATATTTTCTATCTTTTTTTTAAAGGTAGGAGTTTTGTGCTCTGTATCCCTGAAGTCAATTATTTGCACTTGTACAATAGAGCAGTAGCATTACATTAATATACTATTAATAAGTTATTGTTGTTTGTTTTTAAAAAACTTTTATATAGAGTTATTTGGTATACTATACTTTTTTTATATACAGAACATGATTTTGTCTTGTTTTTAAAAGTTTTCTTAATAAATATATTAGTTTAATATTACAGCTTACACATAGGAATTTGAATGTTTTTATTTAATCATGATTGAACTTTTATGTTTTAAAAACAATAATTAATTCATAACTACTAAACATAATTTTAAAAAGACAGCTAAGAAGAATAGAATTAATTTAAAAGTAAATAAAATAACCTCACCGACTGCTTCATAAAATTGTAAATAGTTTTCATAAAATGTTATTTATGATTTAACAAAAACAATCAAATATCATAAAATTACTTATAATATATTACTTTTTTTTAAATAACAACAAATATACATAAAGTCATACCTCATCTATGATTTTTCTCTAGTATTAAAATTTAAGAAAATAGTTTTTGAACTTTATGGAATGCCTTCACAATTTGTATATATAAAATGACATTTAACATGTGAAAACTTCAATGATACAAGATACAAAATTTACATAAACATGAAAAAATAGATTTTACAAATAGGCACATGTGGAGTATTTCTGCAGAGGCTAGTGCTGTCTTTCCAAGCATTTTTTGTTAACAACGATTGACGTTGATGACGTAGACCTACTGGCACTTGGAATTGTACATTTGAGCCGTTGTTTTCTTTTCTTTTCATCACTCGAGTCACTTGTATCAAAACCAGAATCATCCTGGTCAGGAAATCCATCAACTTCATTTGGGGACTTGTTTTCATGTCCTTTTTGAAGGTTGGTCACATTCATTCTATTCTTATGATCTTCTACAGTTTTCAAGATACACTTCATGAGGCCATCAAAGAAGTTTGGATGGCCATCATAACCTGAAATAAAATGATACCAATATATAAACGCCCTTTCTTAAATGGTTATAAAACCTTCCAGATGTTTAAATTTCACAAAGTCGAGTTATGCAGAACATCTCATCAGTTATGCACACACAGACACGGATTTCAACACAAATATGAATATTTTGCACATGTCTAAAAGACAACAATAATGAATGCTCTGGAAAAATATGAAATATACAAAGCTAGAAAAAGAAAAGTACTATATTTGCTTAATTACCAGTTAAGACTTTCCAGTTCTTTCCAGTCTAACATAATATTTGATACAATCATCGATTCAGAAAGGACAGAGCAAGGTCTTACGCCAAAATAAGATAACGACAAGAACTCCAGTAGCAGCTTCAGTAATGATCAACCGGCCAATCTCCACATGGAGTTAAGATTTGTGATTTATTAAGTGTTTTTTTTTGTGTTGTATATGTGTTACCTGTGGATGGGCAAATGCCCGAAATCGTGGTCGTAAGGAAGTTATTTCTACGATAGAACAAGAGTTAGTCTGATAGCAAATAAGTTAAAAATAACTACAGTAGTTAATTAGTTTTACACTAATCCTTAGGCTAAAATCATGGAATTAAACCCAAATAATATTTTATTTAATCAGAATATGTGTGTTCCCATTTGTCTTCATTTGCCATAAATTTTACTACGTCATTGTCTTTTACTTTTGCGAACTGGTTACTTTCCATGAGTAGTTCTAAATACTTGTTTCTCTCTAAAAGAACAAAATAATTCAATTCTAAACCTCTATATTATAAATAAAACAGTAGCTTTTATATAAATAAATACATTATTTGACAATTTTGCTGAAGTTATATAGCCCTATGATGGTTACTTTAACTGGAATATGACCTTAAAAATTGGAATATTTTGAAAAGATATTTACAAATTTAAAATTACACAATCAAATGAATGGAAGTGATAAAGGCAATTAATGAACTCACCAAATTTGAAACTAATGGATTTTTAATGGACGGAAATCTGTCTGTCACTATTACCCCAGAGCATAATTGAACAGGAGTAGAATTGGCTGGCATTTTAATCCATGTTAGGCAAGAAATTGTCAACTTCTGGTATGTGTCTGTATAACCGGAGGAAGTCACGTTGAAATAAATTTAAAATTTGGGAAAAAACATGTTTATATAGTCATATTATATACATATCTGGTTGTCAAGACGATTTCTATGGAAGGCTAAACAAATTCTCAGGTTTTGTATGAAAAAATATACAAAAATGGCAAATCCTCCATCATTTTAATATTGCTGCGTCAAACGTCTGCACAGACTAATTAAAAAATAGTATACTGTTATTTACTCATTAAAAAATTAAATTTTGAATAACTTCATATTTTGACATAATAAGAATGAAATATGTATAAAATTAGTATATTTAAACAAATCATTCTTACATTTAAACTTCATTTCACAGCCACTCTACAATATTGCCAAATAATATGAAACAAAAATCCTCATAACATTAACGTTTTCAGATTCAAAAATTTAATATCCCTTGTTTAATAAATAAACAAATCACAATACACACATTATAAATATTACCCTGACGTCCACCAAACTTTAAAAATTGTTACATCAATGCAATTCCTAGTCAGTACTTCACCGTTCATGTTAAGATGTGCATCTGTTATTAATTTCATGTGTTAGTGTCAGTGTTATGTTTGTGTGTAATTTATTTTAAAGTAAAGTACGATGATCTCTTAGGAGTGAATAAGATCAGGTGATGGAGCTACAGCTTCGAAACATGTCGTCATAAAAGATACAACAAGAAGTCACAAGACAGATCTTAAAAGGTAATATTATTATTATTAATAATAATAAATAATGATCATTAACCAGTTTGGATTGAGAAACTCCTACACCTAATATAAAAAGGAATAAATGACTGTTTTTGAATTGCTTTTTTAAATCCTGAATTTATTTAACTTGTTTGGGAATTTATTCTTAAGAATAACACCAGTTTGACATGGGAATGTTTTGTGTCTTTCAAGTCTGTGCTGTTCTGTTGGAGGTCATTCACTTTTCTGGCGTTGTATCCAGGCATCTCTCTTTTGACAATAGACATATATTTAATATTTAAAATAGTAAATAATGACTTCAAATATGTATATACAAGTAAAAGTCAACATTAACAGGTCTGTTTTTAGCATGAATAGTAACTTTAAATTATTACTTGTTGCGTTTCTCCGCAAGGAAATTCCATAATTTAGCCTATAGTAGACTATACTCTAACAGTACAAATGTTTTCATTGTCTTCATCAGATATATAATTAAACATAGTTTTCTACATACAAGACTTCAAACAGAATACACCCTTCAGAAAATCTTAATAAACAATACTTTTCGGAAGCTACCACCTTGTATATGAAAGACACTGTGTAAATATATTTTCCTCCCAAATAAATTGATAATCAATAATCAAACAAAGAAATTTTTTGGTAGTAATAGACTCCTTTCACGTTTAGGTTAAAATATAAAGTAAATTATGAAAGTATACTCTATACTATACACTTCAAGATTAAAAAAGCTGTTGTAGAAATAACTTAATTAACAAGTTTAAATTAGAGATTGTGGATTTGTATTTTGTTATAATTTACCTGGATAAGCATTTATATCAATGACAGCATGTCTCCCAGTATTGTTTTCTACGACAACATCTATTCCTAACAACGACATCCCAAGTTCACGACGAACTGTTGACACAATTGTTGCTAACTTATCTGGATCTGCTTGTACACCTGTTGTAGCACTTTCAACATCATCAGGATCCAATATGTTTAAACTGGAACTAGAGTCAGATTTGGACACATCATGGCTGTCAAAATGTATACTCCCTCGATCTGTTACAAAGATAGAAAAATTAAAAATAAAAGAATCGTGTTCATGTCCACCACAAAATTTAATTTCTAGACGATGACATTTCAAAGACTAAATCATCATATTCTGAATTTTTTTAAATTGTCACCTAGTGAATAATTGACTTTGTAGTTGAAATTTTGTCTCTGTAAAACAGTTTTGCTTCAAACATTTGATAAATTGATCTGAAAGAGATGTTTAGATCAATGTATACAAATGGTGTTTCAACATTAAATTTTTACTTTTATAACAATTCTATTACATGGGTCATTTTTTATATCTTAATCATTAGATTGATACTTTGTATTTATTAATCTAGTATGTACTGTGTTGGTGAGATCAACAGACATCTGGGAATAAATGAGAATAGCTAATACTTAAAGCAGTTTTAGCAATAGATACACCAAGAGCAGAGAGTGTAGTATAATTCAGACTCTAAACCAACCACAATTTCCTATAGCCCAACTCCGTAGACCTGACTTGGCATCATGGGCTCGGACATCGTTCACTTTGTAATAATGGAAGATAGGACACAAACCACCTTTTGTCCTGCATTCGCTCAAACCACACCTCACGGGATCTCCTTGTCACCACTTATTGAGAAGCATTACATTAGATGACAGAGATGTCATGGATGAGAATTGGTTAAATAAGTAACTGTTACTAATACTGTTAATCGGTAGCTTGGTTTAATTAATGAATGTATTACATATTAAAACTTAAAATATATCTAAAAACAAAATTAAATAAACAAATTGTAATCATAAAAAAATATCTTATTGAGCTTGACTTGGGAGAATATTTTAAAATTAAAATAAACTTGAACACAAACTCACAAATAATATGTTTATTAACCCAAACACTTTTTTTTTCAATAGCATTCTTGGTGAATTTTATAATTGGGCTTTTGCTGCACTTTGTATAAGGTCCATCGTTAAGTATTTTTCCTACAATATTCAGTTTTACCCATGATAACAACAGCATTGCTCTTGTCCGCTTTTAGGTAATATACTTCTTTATTCATTTATTAATCAATAAATGAATTTTGTTAATCTTAGGCTGTTTTGATATCTACTAATGAAGCTTCTTTATCTGTTTTTTTCTTTTATTTTAAATATTGAACTTTATACTCAACTTGGTTAAATTCCTTAATACTCAAATTGTGCACCAATTTTGGTTTAGCAAGTTGATCACTATATTTTTCTTTTTTATTATCTTCTTTATTTCATTCTTTCTCCTTTACGCAATGATACAGTTTATTATTTAAATGTTGAATTTTCAAGTAGCGACATTGTCGTTGAAATGTATTGGAGTAAATAAACATATTATTTGTGAGAAAGTTTATTTTCACAAGAAGTATTATTATTTAACAATACATTCTAACTTCTAACGCAGTTTCTTTAAACTAACATACATAATTATTTTTACAAATACAAAGTACATGACAGGTGGAATATAAATATTATGCTGGAAAGCTAACCTGATGGATAGAAATTCTTCAAAGAAGGCCTCTCGACAACCTTATAATCCTCTCCTAACACATATATCTTGTAAAGTATCGCATTGTGATTTACAAATGTCTGAGCAACACATGGAGGCTTGCAATCAATTACTCCTTTTTCATTAAAAATTACAGTCATCTGAAAATACAAAAAAATAATAATTAATATTGTACACAAGTTTGCAAGCATCAGCATTGCACAGCAAATACTCGTTCATGGCAGCTATTTAAAAAATAAATAGAAAAGTTTACACTACTTTCTTTCAAATAGAATTACAATTGTTCTGTCTCTCATTACTCCGACTTTACACTACCTTCTTCGGACGTAGAGAACCAGGCAATTTCTATTTGGAAAGACTGGAGTTGTATTACAAGGTCATAACCATACACTTAGAATTTATTTCTTATGACCAATTTAAGATATGTGGGTCATTATTAACAGTCCTCAGCAACTGCAGCACAAAATTCCTTCTGTTCGTGTATCAAAAGCCATGGAATGAATTTTGCCATCACATATTTCGTGATTAGATCCTTCCTCAAAATCTCCAAAGTAACTTTGGAAGCTCCATATCATCTAATTCTCGCCCAGTCAGTCGCCATTTTTATAGATTGCATTTTCAGGTGTTGAAGATATATCTAGAATGTGGATTGATATTAACAGAATTTCACACATCTTTGAAGCATTTATACTATAATTATATCTAGACTGCACTCATTGATTTATTCCTGAAATAGTCATAATCTTCCGAATAGTTTCCGTTGTTTAAGTTTTACACAAAATTCAATAAAGATTCCCTGATAACTCTTTTGGTTGTTATGAATTTGACTGTCTCACAGAACACAAAGCCACCGATCGGCATCTAATAGCCATCTTAATAGTCCAATAGGTTAGTGGCTATTCACACATGCTCTCTGATTAGCAGTCAAGTGACATCAAAGTTGTGCAAACTATTCTCATGATGTGCATAAATGGCTGGATACTTTTTGGACAGATCTTATACAATTTCATTTCACAAATATAAGTTGCTTCATTTTGAGCTTCAGTCTTTTAAAGCTTATTATAACTTCACACACAATTTTTGTTTTTTTTTACCAATCACTTCAATCCTAACATTTTTTGGAGAGATGGCGACCAATACGTTTTGGTTAGGTCCTTAGAGGTTACATTTTAATACAAATTGATCAAAATAATTATGATCAATTTTGAAAAAATCAGAATTTTGAGTTTTGGTTTTATGACACAGCTACTTCAAATTTTTGATATAGATAAAAATAGAATTGTACAAAAAAAAAAAAAAAAAGAAAAAAGAAGTACTTTAGATATGGCCAAAATATGCCAACACACCAATTATTTTAATCAACAATTTTAATCAAGTGTTTAATCGAACCACTTGATTGGGCTGCAGAAGAGATGACAGACAGAATCAAAAACAAAATTTTTTGGGCTTAGGAGAAGACCAGAAAACGGATTTTCAGTGAAAAACTTAACATCAATAATTATTATCAACTCATCACATAATATGATTCTCTATACCACATGAAAGTAAAAAGGGGTTAATAATTATCATTATTTAAAAATGAAAATGTCAATATTATTGAAAATAGTTTTAAAAGTAAAAATTTTAATAATTTTTTTAGAGAATAATTTTTAATGTATCCTTGTAAACAACTAAGACTGATAATTAGTCTTTAAAACAAAGTCTTGTTGAAATTTTTTTATTTTTTATTTGTTGTAGAAAATAAAATATTTGCTGTAGAAATGTGTCCTTTTTTGGTGAACACAAATTGAGCAAAAATCACCTAAGACTATCAAGAGACATAAGAAATCAATTATTCATTACATGTATTTCTCTACTATCCTGATTAATAATATATATATATATATATATATATATATATATATATATATATATACTAATTGGTCCTTTCAAGATTTGTAGGTTATAATAAAAGTTTTAAAATACATAAATACTAAAACCTAAAAATATTTTTGTATTTTCTTGCATATCCACGTAATTATATGTTTAAAAAGATTTGATTATTGGTTAAGATCAGATTTAAAGTAATGGCGATTATGGTCTAACAAAACCCAAAAATGCTTCTTAACAAACAAAATGGTAGAGAGTTTGTATATACAGGATGGCACAAAGAAACTTTAATCCTTTTTTAATTTCGTTAATAATTATGATACCTAAGCAAAGTTCACATCAATCTTCTTTGTAGTGAGAGGCTGTTTCTACAAACCCCTGTTTTACAATTTTGTATGAATTGATTTGGATATATAACTTCAAAATATTATTTGAGGAAATTATTAACAAAAAAAAAAAATGGTAATGGATTTTTTAAGTCCAAAATTGAAAAAAAAAAAAAAAAAAAAAAAAAAAAAAAAATATGGTATCATAAAACCACTTCACTTCAAAGAAGATTGTCGCAAATCGTGTTTAGATATCATAACAAAGTTAAAGTAGGATACAGGTTTTCAGCCACCCTGTATAATAGACAGGAATATGAAATACTATAACATGTTACACAATAATTTCTATTTGAATGATTGTTAGCATGTTACAATCAAACACTATTCATCTGAAATTAATAACACTTATGGAAACTTCAATCACCCAATGTAAGAAAACACAATTTTTACACAAAGGTTGTGTATATATAGCAATTAAAGATGGTGACTTGGTCACTGAAACATTGTCTTGTTATTAATAAAATATTTGGATGTGGAAAATTGCATATATTCTTTCATTTGGTAATTCAAACACTACTAGTAAGCAACAATAAAAGTAGCATTTTTTCCACTCCTTGTTTAAAGGCGAAACACCTCGCGGTCATCTTCGCCTTAAAAAAAAAAAGACAGATATCATTAAGACTCTTAGATTTTAAATACACTAATAGTGTCAGGATTTGAAGACAACAAGAGTTGGTCAAGAGAGACCTGATAAGAAAGATGAAAGAAAGTGATCTAACCCAAGACTACATGAAAAAAGGTGTAGATCCAGTTAGGTCTTCTCGGGATTGCCACTCTCATATTTGAAATTTTTTAAAGGATAAAAATGAATATAATGCTCCTGGTACAGTAGAACCCCTCTAATCAGCCCTCGGGTGGTCCGTTACTCCGGTTAATCCGACCGTGCTCGAGCTTGCGATATTGTGCAGACTTGTCGATGACTTACGGGCCGTCTGGCGCCATTCTTTCCGGTTTGTTATCGCTTTCCCGCTTCAGTGCTGTGTCATCTCTAGTGTTGTTTCTATTGATTTGCTATAGTACTTGCAGAGTTTATATATAGACTTTTAAAAGTTTATATATCACTTATTTCACTTTAAAAAAATCTCTTTACATAATATGCAATAAATATTGACTTTTTTCGGATAATCCGACCTTTTTTGCGTTCCGACCATGCCCCCAGTCCCGAAGGTGACGGATTAGAGGGGTTCTACTGTATTTGGATTTAAAGTCAAACCTGACAATAACATCTTTGAGTGTCGAGTTATTTTCATTAAAACAGTAAAAGTGCTCGAGAAAAGTGGAGTCAGATCATTTGGCATTCCATTTATTTGTTACGCAGTTAAAGCCAAATGCGCCTTCCAATCATAATGAAATTTTATGTAAGGTTCTAGCCAACTAGGGCGAATAATGTACGTTCAATGTTTTTTTTACATATATTACTTTCTGGTTTACAATGTTTTCTTTTTACACAAAACTGTACTGTACAGTTCTAAAGCATGTTCACAAGTGATTCAACTAGGAATAATGAAGTATTAAATATTATGATGGTGTGACAAAATTTATTTAATACTTTTTTTCCTTTATACGAATTAAAACATTTTAGAGTTTTATAGGGTTACAAAAATATCAAGAATAATTTATTATTTATATAATAGATTGTTTAAATGATCCTTGTAGTTTCCTACAAAACGTAACATAACTTTCATTTAATCTGTACATATGTATCAATGAATTAAAGTACGATATAAACAATAGACTGAATGTATTTGCTTCCAACGAGAAGCAAGTCTTTACTATACAATTGACTTCAATTCCAAGCAACCTCTCAATATTCACAAAAGCTGTCATTTATTTTAGTTAGGCCTCTACAGTAGAAAGAATTACTACGCTTTACTATTTGAATAGGAAAACTTGTATAATATAGTTTTTACCTTAGAGGTAACTATAATAACTATATTATATATTAAACAGTCCAAGGCAACACATTATACTTTATAAAACTTGTATCTTGAAATAGATTTGAACCCACAACTATTGAACTCCTTTTGATCAGACAGCAAGTATTTAATCACTAGATACCACAGAAATATACTGGAAGAAAAACATATTATGTTGCTTATGGATAATGTAGTTATATACAATCCTGTATAATTACTTAAAATAGAGCATTCAGACCAAATTACTTTATTTTTAGGAGAAAGTTAGGACCATGAGATTTTTTCTTCCACCTGACCCAAATACATCGCTTTAGCTCAATATTGTTAGACTCCATGCTAACACACCATGCTGTCACATAAATGTGTATGAGGGTCAATTGCAAAAGATTAAATTTCAATCTTAAAATGTCAAATACAATTGGAATTCATGACATACTCGTACATGCTTTTTAAAATGCTATGTATTCCAATTGCAAGAATTATACACAAAAAGTTAATATAACTGATTACTCAACCATTAGGTCTAATCTTCTAAAAAACACTTAAAATACTATCTTGGGTATCATTCTTAAAAATAGGTGTATCATTAAGCCAGAATGACATTTACAGTAAAGATAATGGTTTAAAGATAACAGTTAAGACATTCAGGGAAACCACAGTTATCAATTATTTGTTATCTTATCTGTATATAGCTCTTTCTAGGTCCTTTGGATGGTATAATTTAAAAAAAGACTTACTACATAAAAACATGATTATTTATTTTGCATGTTTTTAATTCTTCAGTTGGGCCTACCTACTCAAAAATATTGAAATAAATTTTATGAAATAATTTTATTGAAAACTTAAAATATACTATTTATGCTAAAGACCGTAGGTACTTGGTGGTATTCCATTTTAAATAAATTAAAACAACAATGAGTCATATGAGTCATTCTTGTATAAGTCCTTGACAATGCTTTAACTAGCGAAACCATGGTCGGCAAGTTTCAATTAAAATATTGTGGTATATACTAAAAAATTGTTGTTTGAATTTACTTAAAATATACCCATAATATACCAATAAAAACTGTGTTAAATTGAATACAGATAATCTGGTTGAGTAGTAATCGATACCACTCACACCAGTTGTGATGTCCAATTTGAGGTTCAATCAAAATCAATGTAAAAATATGCTAATACAAAATTTTAAAAAAATAAAAATTTTTAAATAATAAATAGAAAAGAGATTGAGTATGTGCTTTACAACAGCTATTTACAAATAGTGATTATTTTAATATAAACTTGGTAGGAAACATTGAAAGTTACAAAAAAATAATATTTCTGTACTATTACAAATATCCTGAAGATTACCTTCGTAATAATCTCAAAAATGTATTTTTAATACCGTACTTCATAACTTTATTTTCAAAAAATGTAGTAAAAAACAAAAAAACAAATAATAATAAGTAACGTTGTTAAAAATAACAATAAGAATAGTTGTTGTTGAATACATTTCTTAGGAGATATACGTGTTCTTAGTTTCTCAAAATTTAGAACCTAAATCTATATGTTTTACATGTGACATTTAAAATTTGTTAAAGGGTTTAATGGTGGAAAAAGAAATTTAAAAAGTAAGTACATTTTTAAGAATACTCCTCCGGAAAATATTGTATGATAACAATATATATATATATATATATATATATATATATATATATATATATATATATATGATTTTCACTACCATAGAAAATACATATGTTTGTGTTGGTGGATATTTGTTTGATCATTGATTGAATATATCACTTATTTAGTTGCAATGAGGAAAGATATTTTCCAGTTTCAAGTTGTTTCAGCCTTAAGCGACAACTGATAATTTGATATCTTCATTATCTCTTACCTAACTATTTATCTTTGACAGGCAAGAAGCAGGTTTACATTGGTCTGAAATATTAAATTATATACAAATTTTAAGGTTGTTAAAACTGCATTAAAGGAAATAATGCATAGTTATAATTATAATGTATTAAAGTTATAATTTTAGTGTTTATTTGAAAATAAATCAAATACTAAAAACATTGTAGTTACCTTATGACACTCACTAGTTCCATGACCAACAGATGGTTTGCAAACTATAACAAAAATACAAATATTAATTAATAATACTACCAGTAAAAAGGTAAATAAAAAATTAAACTATTCAATCAACAAATGGAAAAAAAAAACCACAATTTTCCGTAATACACACTCAGAGCCGTCCCTATGAGTTGAGGCACCCGGGTCAGACACAAAAGACCCCCCCCCCCGACAAATTCACCAAATAGCATAAATAAAAATTGAAATTTGGGTGTTAAAGGGCGAACATTGAATGAAATATAAAACAGATATACTGTTTACAATATCTGAATTTTTTATTAAAACAAATTTTAAGACATATTTTTATAAAAGATTTGTACTATTGTATGTGTATAATTCACATTTTATATTTAGGCTATCTGCATTTCTAAAAATTATTTTACTAAATATTCTTTAAAAATTAAAAGATTTGTACTGCACGAAACTAGTTAAAAGTAGTTCATAGGCACTAAATTTATGAAAATACTTGTTGAAATAAAAAATAAACATATTACAATTTAAATGTAGTTTTTACAATAAACTATAATTAAGTGAAATATAATATAGTCTTTACTTTACAATATATTATTGGGAAAAAAAACACTGTTTAGGTCAAGCGATTTATATCTCATTAATTAGAGATTTTGCGTGTTTCTGATTTGGAAAATCGGTCAATGATCACTTCCAATTGAGATCTTTTGTCTCTTGAATTTCAATGGAGATAATTGCAAGGGAATTAAACCTTTCTTGTGTTATTGATGAACATAGGTAGGTTTTTACCAATTTTAACTTACTGAAGCTTCGTTCACAGCTTGCCACCGTAACTGATATGGTTAGAATAATATGAAGAGAAATAAACAGGTTGGTGAATAGATCTCTTCAGTCGGTTCTCTTAATAGTTTGTAAGCCTTTAAGTGGAGACACCTGGTTGTCTTTTGATTCCTCACTTGTTATTATGTTTATATGAAGAAGTTCATTGTACACACCCTGCCCAAATACTTGTCTGATACACTTTTTACATAAGATGTTCTCGTACATTTTTACATTGTTCTCTAAGAGCTTCTTTTTTCCAGTAGATGCTACAAAAATCCCCACTTTGATTAATGGTTTGAAAATTGATCCATCCTGTCTTTCAAAGACACTATCATTGTGTCAATCAGGGAAAAGAACACACCCCTTTTAAATAAATCTTCAGGGTTCGGATTGTACTTATCCTTACTTTCATAAGAGAACAGTTTCATCTTTGTTCTAGATTTATATATATATATATATCCAATGCCAATTTCAGTAGCTACCTCTAAGAGGCAAACACTATTGAATCGAAAATTTATTTTGAGAAATATTATGTGTGTGGTATCAAATAAAACTAGAAGTTATTCTGTAACTAATAAGTATGTTTATTTAATGAAAAAATTAATCTGATGGCACAGAGCTCCGTACGATTTATGTTGTAATTTCTTTAAAAATATGAAATTTTTAATTACCTATCAATCTTTTTGAATAATTGGAGTTTATAGCTGTAACATGGAGCATTTTTAGAAATCATGAACATTTGAGGAAACATTGTGCAGCTATTTTTTGAGTTCTACTGGGCCAATTATCATGATTGTGTAAATCAGAATTCTATAAAATAGAAATCAATATCAAATGTGTAAATTCAAGGTTATTGTTGCAAGGTATGGAATTTCTGTTGAAGTTATCTAATCTATTGTTTGATAACTTACAATACATACAAAAATGATAAACTACACTAAAATATTACCTGGAATATACACAAAGAATATCGCACAAAGTTGTAAAGATAAAATAATAATAACTAGAATATATCAATAATTACTAATCTAATAAAGAAATAAGGTGAAAAAATTTAATCTTATAAAGAATTGATTGCATTACATCATCTAAAGACTAGAAGATATGATTAAAACCTAAAGAACAAATGTTAACCAAATGAAAAAAAAAAATTGTTATAATAGCTGAAATGTAAAGACTTTGGTCTCGATTAAAAGCAAAGTCGAAGAGGCCATCATGGTACTTATCCAGCTCCATCATACAAATGTAATACATGCAGGTCGACTAAATGTAATGCTCAAAAGTTGGTTTATTTGGCCTTGTAGGAAATGTTAAATGATATTAGTCGATCAAGGGCCATTAGGGTAAGTGTTTTTTTTTTAAACAGTATTCATACAGTGCAACGGACTGAAAATAAGCCTAGTCAGTGGAAAGAATTTTTTTTTTTTGTAAAAAATATATAAAGTAATATCATGTAGAATAATGCATAAACTAGCTAGATTTAATAGCTCCAGGCCAAAAGAGAAAGTTTAGCAGGCATGTAGAGAGCTATCATTCTCTGGGGAAAAAAAACAGCCAAATATAATCTTTATTTACAAAAAAAAATTTAATATTTAAACTGTATTGGATTAAGCAAATTTGAATAATCCATAAAGTTTAAAAAGAAATTATAATTTAGTTAAGAGTTAGAAGTTATATGAGAAAATGTAACGTCAGACAAAACTAAAATTTAAATTCAAATAAATTGAAAAATTTAAATATCTAAAAATGAAAATAATTAGATATCAAAAATAAAATTAATGTAAGTATAAATATATTCCTATGTTAAAGCAGGTTTTAAAATCATTCGTGATCAATATTAGTTTGATAATAAGCTTAAGAGAACATACTTCAATAAAGAAAGTTCAGGAGTATTAACCCAGTATAGATACCCAATAAGATAAAGTTTTATCAAAATATCAACCATAGTTTTTCAGATATGCCAAATTTAGGGTTAATTTAGTTAAAATCATATCAATGAAAAAAAGTGATTAACAATTAATTAAAAATTAAATTTAGGGACCAGATAATCTCGTAATGATTATGTTAAGCAAAGGGTATATAATATATAATATATTGGTGGTTTTGTCCGATAACCAAAACAATGAAAAAGGTATAAGCTTTAAAGGTGAATAGCTCATGAAATATAATCAATGTGGAAGAAAACTGTAAACAGATATCATCGTTTTATACCAAAGTGAACCAAAAAGGGTAAAGAAACTTATCAACAAAACAACAAATAATTAAAAAGTAACTTACGAAAGACAATAATATACCAAAAAGGGCTATATTCGTATCAGAGAACTACAATTAAAATTCAAACTAGATCAAAGGCTGATAAGAAACAGAATTATCAAAATCAGTAGTGCCATTTAAAAGATATAAATATTTAATGGTAAAATTGAGTGAATTTGTCAACGAAAAGAAATTATAAACAAAATCACTGCAGTGTGAATACAGTTAGAAATCATGACATCAAGAATATTAGCCACACCTCGCAAACGTATGAAAAATTAAAAACGAATTGTGGTAAATAATGGCTAATAATAATGAATGAAAGAAAATGATCACAATAAAATAAGATTATAGTAAAAAAATAGTAGGTAAATTGTAAAAATAAACAGTGTTAGAATTACAGCGAAGAAATGTAAAAATAATGAAAAGGATACATAACAAAATCAGACCAATAAAGTTGGTAGATAAAATTCTCAAATTTTTGAAAAGCCTAAAAGTCAAAGTACATAAAGCTCATAAAATTATAGTCAAATCGGTAAGAAAAATATTATTTTAACATTTTCAATGAAATGATTAATCATCACCAATAAACTTAATCATTGAAACGTATTAATCATATTGATTTAAAATTTCATTAACAATATAAGAGAAAGTTCCAACTTCAACATTAGGACTTAGGAATGTATCTATAGCAATCAGTAACAACTGATATTGATGAATTTGCAACACTATTAGAAAATGGAGTAAATTTAAAACCATTTAGAATTTCTACCTATCATCAGGGACCATTAATCATCCTGGAAACAACATCATACCAGGATCTGGATTCATTGTAGATTCATCTTAGGAAATTTCAATATAAATTTCTCACAGGAGTCGAAGTCATCTATAATCGAATAAGGTACCCAATAGAATTTTAATGTGCAATATACACAAATTTTAAATTATAATGTACAATTTTGGGGAAAATAAGTGAAACTTTAAATTAAGTTTTTTAAGTCAACATATAATTTTTCCTTTGATCATTGATAATAAATAATAAATATTGTAATATGATCACAAAAGTTGATTCAGACAGGAAGATGCTTTAATTTGTTGTTTGTGTATGGGTACGAGAAAATCTTCATTAAATTTATAGGTTAAAAAATTGAATAAATATTTGGTTTCTAAAATTTAAACAACTTTGACTCGATTACATTATTACACCAGTCTATATATGATTTCAGGTGGAGTTAATTTATAAGTGTCAAAGTGCTCTGTTTTAAAATATATTGCAATGAATATTTAAAAAATATAATAATAAAATTCAAAAGACTATCTTTTTTTCAAACGGTATGGCCCAAGAGAAGAGTCATCTATTTAAAGTAAAGAAAATTTAAGCTAGTTGAATATCATAAAGTAAAAATAATCGTCAGAAGGATACACATTTTTTTAAAAATAGACACACTGAGGTCTTAAAATTGATTGATTGATTGATTGACTGACTTAGTTTGGAGTTTAAAAGGCCAGAACCAGCTCCGGGCACCGCGTCCGATGACTGATTCAGGATTAGCTGAATAGATGTCCTTTATGGGAGAGCCCCTTAAGGCTTCCACATCTTTGCTGGTGTTTTATATGACCTCATCTCTTTATGGCCATCTTGGGCAGACATACAGATATTCCTACAGCTGGCTCAGGTCCTACAAACTCTGATTCGGAGCCCCGTTTAGTTAGATTGTCTGCCTTCTTGTTACCCTCAACTCCCTTATGCCATGCCTCAGTAACCAGTGTAAAGATAAACGGTTTTTCTGGGTTAAACCATCGAGGTTCTCTCGGCATTCCCATACCGGACTAGATTTTATTGTAGTGCCTGCAATAAATTTGTGACAACAACTTCGCTATTTGTTATCATAGAGAGGTGAGGTTGATACCAAGAATTGAAATAAGTTGAATAAAAGATAAGATATGAACAAAAACCTTTTTAAAATGGCTACTATTTTGACATTTTAATTTCATTTTTCGGAATTTCACTAGGTTTCTACGAGCACATGTCCCCTATATAAATTTATTGTTCCTATCTTAATTGTTGTGACTCTTACGTAGATGACAAAGGATGGATTGATGAAAATCATGTTTTCGGTTTCCTGAGGCTTGAAACATGAAGATCAGCAAAAAACCAGAGGTCAAAGTTTAATACGATCACCAAACTTAACGTATAACTTTGTATACTGGGTATGTAAAAAATGATGAAAGTTTTTTTGTTACATTTCATAAGTAAACAACTAATTAATAACCACACTTTTTAACATCAATGTCAATAATAGTAAATATTCAATTTAAGGCAATTTTATTTTTTATATTATTTATGCAACTGTTTACATGAGGTAAGGTTCTCACTTTTTTTATAAATAGACGATTAATAAGAACCAAAATTAAGGTGTAAAGAAGAACAAATATGTGCAGTTAAAAATTTGTAAATCATAATTCTGCAAATCATACACTGCATACTATAAATGCAGATATTATATACAGAGAGTATATAATATGATTACCCCATATTTTTAATATACTTTTTATATAGATTCCAGATCTATATCCTACAATTTTGGTATATAATTACTGTTCTACTTTCTAAAGTAGTCTGATGTGTCAGGCTCCATCTTGAAAGTGACTTTATAATTTAAAATAGCAAGGGGTTGTGTAATAAAATATTAAACACAACTTTCCGTTCTAAAAACGATCCTGCTATTAGTTTTTTCAAGTCATAAATTAATTGAAATTGAGTTGAAATAGTTCTCAGAATATTATTATTAGAATTAAAATTAAATAATTATTTATAAAACAGTATTTATTTTAATGTGTCAGAGCAGTTCCAATAAAAGTGCAAATGAGAAACATTAAAATAACATTCAACAGAAAAGATTAAATTAAATAAATTACTCCCAATTTTTAATGACAGTTTAGTTAATCAAAATGGAATCCCCCAACTTCTTGGCAATAATATATTCTATTTTAGAATGAACTCCAAATAATTGCAAGAACAACTGGAGTAAATTTTCTGAAGTTATAAAGTATCCTAATCCTCAGTTCCTCTACATCTCTTAAATTGTTCAAATTTGGTCACAATAAGAATACAATTAAATAAGGTCACGTCAAAACAACTGTTATTAATTAAAGGTTATCTCATGAAACAAAGATCATTGTTTTATAATTTGATACTGTACTTACATTCCTAATCCTCAGTTCCTCTACATCTCTTAAATTGTTCAAATTTGGTCACAATAAGAATACAATTAAATAAGGTCACTTCAAAACAATTGTTATTAATTAATGGTTATCTCATGAAACAAAGATCATTGTTTTATAATTTGATACTGTACTTACTTAAAGTAATATAGATTATTTAAAAGTCTGTGACAAAATTATTTTTGAAAATAATTTAGCATATTTGTTTTTTCATCATTAAAGTGTTACATATTTTAAAAAGAGGATTTAGTTATACTTATTAATTTCAATATCAGTATTTATTTTGTAACACTAACTTAACTGTTCAATTAGCCTTATTTTATCAAATGTTTTTATTGTTACATTTTTTTTATAAAGAGTTCTTGAACTGCAGAGTTATATCAATTTATGTTAATAGTAATTACTCTACACTGGTATCTGTGGCAGATACACTTGAAGAAAAAGTTGAAATAATCTTCAATTTTGGAGTTGCTAGTGAAATTATCATAAACTCAAAAGAAGTTAAACAATGTCTTAATTGCCCTGTTCAATTGGAGAAAATACCTGAGAGATCTGGTAAGTGGATTCAAGAAATGTTTCAAACACAATGGAAACTGGTAGACCAGCTTTGAATAAAAGGTGCAAAAACAATTGTACAAACTCTCTCACCCTTTCACCTCCCAATAAAAAGCTTAGTCTTAAATATGTGAACTGTGAATACCAGTCAACATCCAATTTAATCTACCATTTGGGGCTCTGTATGGAGGGACTTTTTATTTCTTAGCTACTGATAGGACTTTAATGGAAACTCAAAAACCGTTAAAAGTTTTGCAGCCCATCTCAAAGAGTGAAAACCAGATGGAAGTGGAGGATATGAGGGTTGAGAACACCCCTGTGGATCCCATTCTCCTATTTACGCAGCAGGACGTTAGCACTCAAGGAGGACAAAACCAACCTGCTGTAGAAGCAGTTAGAGATGGAGTTGAACATGTTAACATAGTTTAATGTCACAACAGGCGCTGCTTGATTGAATTCCATATTAATAGAAATAATGAAACGATTATATAATTATATAATTGATCCGTGGCTAATATGATTGATTCAAAATTATATAATTGCACAAAACCATACTTTCAACTTAAATTAACAAATATATCTTAACTCATCACCCCTATTGAAGCCTACTGTGTACACCTTTGCTTTCCAAAAGACCCTCTCCTCCACTCAATCTCACAGGTCAGATAATTGTCCATTCTGTCAAAAATACTGGCCTTTATCATTTCTCAACCCCTCCTACTCTACTCTAACCTTTGTCTTGCAATTTTGGTTATTTAGACTTGTTTTGTTTTCAATTTAGTAGCTCAAAAATGGCTAACGACGAAATATATGTCTCTCGATAAAGCTCTTTTCTGGAATTAAATAATTGTTTCATTATTTCCATCTTAACATAGGTAAGAAGCGATTCTCAGGAGCAAAGAAATGGATGTTGAGAAGAGCAGAGGGTGAACATATTTTAATCAAATTTGTTACATGGGAATATTTTAATAATATCTTGACTTGAGGTGTTTAAAATATTTTTTCAATAACTAAAAATTTGAATAACCTGTTGTAAGAGCAAACACAAAATTTCTATAATTATATCAAAATTTAATGAAACAATTTTGATAAACTTTATCTAAAATGTACGTCCTAAGCACCAAAATCAAATGTATTGGTCATCACGTAAACAATAACACTTGTTTGCTAGTTATCGGTTAAAAGATGAAATTGAACCATAAGTAATGTCTTAAAAGGTAAAATATCTAAAACTATTTAGTGAATTGTGAAGATTTTAGACCCAAACAAATGTTCCAGAACAACAAAAAATCATAGTTAGCAAGTAAATTGAAAAAATCTGCAGTCAGCTTCATTAAAATTATTTTATGTTTATAATAAATTATTAAAACACTTTAAAAATTAATGTGCTGTAATAAATACTTAGGAAATTCTATTTATTTTATGTAAATAGTGTTTTAAAACAAATATTTTGCCATACTACTCATAGAACCCATTTATTTCAAAGGGATTTTTGAACACACTATATAATACATAAAAAGGATATTTGAAACGATGAAAATAGTTTATTTTATCTCTTGTAAAACACTTTCCATGCAAAAGTAATACCGAAATTCACTAAAGAAAAGAGTGCACTTGGGATTTATATAAGTCTAAAATAGATTTCTCACTTTCTAGGTCATCATCCCAACTGTGCTCCAGTTCTATTCTAATGGTTTTCAGCTGTTCCCAAAACCCGAAATCTAATCTTATATTTCAACATAACTAACTTGAACTCATTCATCTAACTTACATTTTTAATTTTTAATTATTCACATTCAGAATAGATCTACAAGTTTTCATCATAAACAATACGGTATTGATATTTTACTTGAATTTTATTCTTTTATATATATATATATATATATATATATATATATATATATATATATATATATATATAAAGTTCTATTGTCATTTGTTTATGTGAAAACTGTTATAGTGAGTAAACGGCTTTTGCACATGTTTAACATGTAGCATAATTTTCAGAATTAGGATTTGCACATATAAAATATAATTGTATTTTGAAAATTAAGTTTTTACTTATCCAGTATAAGGGTAAGTTTGGTAATCACAATTTTGATCTAAAATATTATGTTAGGTTAGGTTAAGTTAACATTGTAAAAGAAAATTATTTGTACTGCCATAATTTTGAATATAAAATATTTGACAAATTTGTATGCGGTACAAATTATTTTCCATTAGTACCAACTACAAAAAAAAAAAGATAACTCACCAAAAACTGCTATGCTGACAACACCTGTGCCAAAATTAATTTAGTGAAACATATTTACACAAAAAGTTATGAAATCTAATACTGTATATTTAGAGCCAAGTAACTTGAAATAAATCCCCACAGTTTTTGACTACCCACTTATCTTTCCCTACTATTTGGAGTCATGCCTAATCAAATATTGTTTCAAACATATACACTGTTACAATGCCAATGACAAGGTAAGTCGTAAATGAAATTTGTGAAGTATCACATAACATACCAAAAGGAAATCCAATCCCTGCAGTTCTCAACTTCTGTAAATTGATGTCAGGATCTTCCGATGTTAGTTCGACAAACATTGGTGTGAACACATCTGGAAAAAAAGGAAACATTATTATTTGTTGTTTAGACACATTCAATTTCTTAATGTTGTTGTAAACTTTTAACCAATCAAGTCATAACATATTTCTGTTTTGTTTTGTTTTGTTACTTTAGCGGAAACACCGCCTTCATTATACACCATTTTTTCCAAGCTAACTTAACACTACGGTATCCATATTGATTATCTCCAAACATAACATACCATCATTGGCTCATTTCACTTTACCTAGTACCTTAGTTTAGAGATAAAAATTTGAAAAATTCTTTGAGTTGAAAACAACAATATACCGTACGAGTATATATAATTCTTTTTCGGAATAAAGAATTTTTCGTATAAAGATAGGAAATATTTAAAAAATCATTTATAAATAGTTAATTAGAACATTCCTAAAATAGTTGATGTGATATATTAATCCCTTTCCTTTTTTTGTTTTTTCACATGTACATAGTAAAGAGAAAGATATTTTATGGGTACACTGATGTAGTTTTTTTTTTTTTTGCACATATACATTTTGAGATCCCTCCATCGAGTCCAATACAGTAGTTTTTGGAATGATATCTGTCTGTTGCATGTGTGGTGTTCTTACAGTCCAAACCCATCAACAGATTTTAACGAATTTGGTATGTAGACATATTTTGACCATATCTCTGGAAGTTTTTTTTTCCATTTTATTGATAACTCAAAATTTGAAGGTCACTGTCATAAGAAAAGAAAACACAAAATTATGATTTTCTCAAAATTGGCTTTAACGATTATAATTATAGTTTGTTCAGCTACAAACTCTAAGGACCCAAACAAAACATATTAGTCACCATCTCTAAAAAAAATGTTGGTTTGTGAGTTATTGACAAAGAATGAAAAAATTAGTTACCAAAAATCACTCTATCAATGTGCTCAAATTTAATGAAATGTAAAGATTAGTGAACCAAACTCCCATATTATGGTTCAGGAATAATTGGCAAAAAAACAAAAATTTACTTTGACCGGCCATCATTAAAACTCAATTTTAATCAAATACGACCTGCGCTGAGAACGTGTTTATACCACAAGCAAAGCATGTTTAGGACTTCCTTTAAATGTTCTTCACAGACAGCACCTATGGTTTATTTTCACCCTTTGATTGACAACTAACGAAATGATAGATAGTGACAATTAGTTTTGGTTTGTTTTTATTTAGTTTTGGCGATTGGTGAGTAGGAAAGATTGTGCCATGTTTTTACTATATCTATGAATATTTGATTTAAAAAGGAAAATTTTAATGCCTGCGTGTTAAAATTTACAGAGTTGATGGAAGAATTTAGATGACTGTCATTGCAGATTTTCTCCCAGTTTCAATATTATAATCGTAAATAGCTTTGTTTCAATAAATAAGTAAAGATTAAAACACTCAAGATTCATGGCTTCACTTCCTGTCGCATCCTGTTCTATTAAAACAAATAATTGCAAGCAATATTAATAACATATGTCATAGTAAACCAATAAGAATGTATTTCAACCATTAGTCAGAACCCAAGTGGATGTCCATGTTTACTTGTCACCTTGTTCCAATCAACTCTCTTATTATCTTATGACCGTTACCTTTGAATGAACTTTAATAAAATCTTATTATACATAAACAATATATTAAAATATACATTAAATAACTATACATTATTTTTGAATTAAATTATTTTAGTAATATTTGCAGAATTATAAACACTGAAAAAATCTATCAATACTAAGGCTTTAAATTTGGATAATTTTATCTATTTTGATTAAATATCCAATTTATAATTTAGGAATACATTGAATTAAATAAATTTGACAGCATCATCAAATATTTTGTTTTATTGAGGACTTGATGAGAAAAAAACAAATGCAATAGGTAAGTGCAAAACAAATTATCCAAGCAGAAGAGATAGCAATGTTTCATAGGTCCTATACTTTCACATACTGATTAGATAAAACAATAATGGGAGTAATATATTATTATACTACAGTCAGTTCTATAAAGATATTCCAATATTTTACTTATCATGGTTCAGTTGTTTTTAGACCGATTTAGTTTAAATTTTATACGAATGTTGTAGATGTGTATAAAAGAATTTCTACAGAATGTTCTTGTAAATATCTTGCTTGCAAACAAAATGGCGGCTGTAGAAAATAAAACATAGTTTTAGGGTTATTAAATTATCTTATTTTTATTACCATCTGTTATGTTAATTTAAAAACAGACTTGTGTTTGTTATGGTGTATTCTTAAGTAGTGTTTAAATTGTACTGTATGAAACCACTGTATTCATTAGTTAACCTATTTTTCTTGTTTTAATCACAGCTTTTTCAATAGAGCATAAAGTAATGTGCTCTTCATGGGCAAACACATTTAATAATGATCTTAAATCCAAGCTATGTATCTAGATATTGAATCACATAAATAAATAGCAAGGTAGAAAACACTACTTCTGGAAACCATAAGTGTAGTGAAAAAATACAGTCGACAATCTGACGTGGACATGTGGAAGAAAATGTGTGTTGCTTTGCTAAACCGAATTCAATTACAAAAGTGGCCTTAAACACAAGTTGTGATAAAATCTATGGTTCATAAAATGATTAAAAAACATAAAGTGAAGTTCTATAAGGGATATATTGTCCATGGTCTTCCTGACTACTAAAGAGTGGAATTTTGTTCTAAAGTCATTGAATAATACGAAACTGACCCTGAATGGCATTTTCAAATTGTATTTTCTGATGAATTAACATTTTACCGTAATGGCATGGTAAGTCGACAGACTTTCAATTATTATACCAACCCTCATGTAATTGAAGGGGGAAAAAAACTAATTGTTCCCTTTATTATTAACTTAAAGTGAATTAAATTAGTAAAATTTATGATGTAATGTAATTCATAAAAGTAAGAAAATCTAATAGCCCCAAAACTCTGTTATATTTTTAACAGCCGCCATTGTGTGGTACTTTTAAATACATTTCTACAACATTCATGGAAAATTTTAACCAAATCAGTCTAAAAAACAACTGTTCCATGACATTGGAATACCTTCGTGAGACACACTATACTACATCATATTATTGCTGATATAAAAAATTAGAAAAATTGATATTGCTGGTATAAATATTGTTTTGCATGACATATTTTTTGTGGTGGAACTAGATACTTACAAATGATTTTAAAAAGAAGAAAACTAGAATAAAAGGCATTTATGTCAAGGGAACCTTCAAGGTTTGGGTTCAGAAGAAGTCAAGTTCAAGAAGAGAATTCTTTGTGACTCATATCCTACAACATTCTTCACTCCAGTTGTTTAATAAAGCTGAGTCAAGTTGTTTAATATTGTCGCTATAGTGTTTTTGAACATTTGAGTAAACAATGTCTACCTTTTATATCTCAAAAACTGTTGCTAAATAATAGGGATTGCTATTCAATGTTTGGGTTGATATATATATATATATATATATATATATATATATATATATATATATATATATATATATATATATATATATATAGTACACAATGTACTTTTGCACAACAGCCAGAATTTTTGGTTTTAGAAAGATTAGCTAGCTAGTGAACGGAGATATACAGTTTATCCTATGATGATTAAATATTAAATATTCAGACTATTCTTTCAAGAGAAATAATGTGAACGGATTTAAATAAATATTCTAAATATTTTTTCCTCTCTCTAAACATACAAGTCAATTATATAAATCAAATACATGAGCAATTCTTATAAGTTTGTAAATTTTATCTTAAATATGAGTCAAAGGATTTCATTGAAATGGAGTCAATCTACTGTTTTTAAATACGAAAAAAACTCTTCAAAACTAGTACTTTGGAATAACTCGTTTAGAATGTTAAACCATGCAGTTAATACTTTAAGATTGTACAAAATGTTTTACATTCAAATTTGTCAATATAATGTATGCTCGTCTCTCAAATATACATAGCTTCTATTTACCAATTGAAAAATTCATGTTTAGAGCGATTATGTCAAAAATTTGTCTATGTAAAAAATGCATTTACACTGAGCTCTGATAAATCAAATACAATTAAACAAGCAATTCTTATATATTTCTAAATTGTATCTTAAAAATGGGTATAAAGATTTTATGGTAATAGAATGAATATACCAATTTCGGTTGAGAAACAAAACAAGAATGCAATGTAGTGAGGTTTCGACTTTGGGTAAACTAATTTAGAGGATTAAACAACCAGATTATTTTTTACCAACTATAATTTACTAATAATCAAATAAATTAAGAGACACATTTAAAACTCGACAAATAACCAATCATTACATGAATTAATTTATGTTAAAGCCCTCGACCCCCCCCCTCTCCTCTTGCAATGATTTTGAATTTTAAAGGCCACCCACAAAACAAATGTAAGAAAACTGTGTATCTAACTGTTATTGCAAATATATGGTAAAAAGTTGAAAACTAATTATTTAATCATTATACTCCGTAGTTGGTGTTGGTAATATGATCCACCAAACTCCAAATAACAGTTTTAGTGAAAAAGAAGTTATTATTTTTAATTTGTGTTCTATGCGTTGGACATGTTTAATAAAATAAAATATTTGTTTACTGTTTCTCATCATAACCGTGACAGAATTGGATGTATAATTTATCATTATGTATTTATAATTTGCGTTTTATGTTAAAAATAATAGTAATAATAAAAACAGCTTATCATTCAGTCTTAATTCACTGTTGTGTCTTAATTAATTTGTCTAGGATTCATCCTAAATTTTAATATAATTTATACTCTCGACCAATAATTGTACTTGGTAGTCGATAGATCTTTTAGTTAAATGTAACAAAAACACAATATTTTGTAAATTTGACTGTTAGTCAAAACTACCTTTTTGTATATAAATAATGCCTCTAAATGTTGTAACTGGTAAAACCATTGCTTGTTGGAAAGATTTAATAAAATTGTAGAATCTAAAAAAAAAAAATGTGCTTTTTTTCATTACATTTTAATATTTATGATTTTTACTTAGTATTAAAATCTCTGTATGTCATTAACCTCATTTCAGCGAGCAATATTCCATGAATTATATATTATATAAATAATATATTAAAAATATTATATTTATTGCCTATTAAGGCTAAAAATCAATGTTGGGCGACACACTTTCTTGTACTCAAGAATAACCTGCCAGTTAACTCCTTAATAAAGAACTAACAGTAAATTGTGATTATGAGGTACACTCCATTATTTCTATCATAACTCTAGAGACATTCATACTTGTTGTCACGTTTATGTACCTTCATTTGCATTTCAAAAGAGAACAGGCAAATTTGTTTTCAATTGTGTGGTAATTTAATTTATGCATTAAATTGGGAACTTCAAACTGTCTTATAGCAACAGTATTATCATTGTCTCAGGTCTCAACTTAAATTATACTCACTCAAGTATTTCACCATTGTAATTTAAAACTTCAACTTTACAAAACAAAACAAACTTTCACTGTAATTTTATCCACAAAATAAATTATTTTGCTACATATTTTTATATAAAGTAATTCTTTCAAATATAATATAATTGAATTATTCCAACCTCTGTAGATGAAGTTATAAAACAAATTTTCAGTAAAGTTTTGATATCAATCCTTTGAATATTTAGCCAATTAGATAAAAAAAATAAAGGTTTCCAACAAATCTTATCTTCAATTTTCTCTCTCTCTCTCTTACTTTTTATAGTGAACACTTTAAACAATGAGTAATAAGGAAAGGCTCAATTAAATTTAACCTTCATTATTTGTGATTCAGTAATATCAACAATTCTTGTAAACAAATTTGTTATTTGTTCTGGTACAGATTTAAAGAAATTTTAGGATTCTTTTCAAACCCATTTTATTTAAGCAATATAGCTAACTACGATTACACTTTTATTTTAAGAATGAACAAAATTCCAACTGTTTAAAATCAAAGAAATTAGTTTTCTACAACTTAAAAGTCAAAAACCTTTTTTTAATTTACCATATAATATTTAATTACAACAATGTAAATGTTAAAACATCTGAATAGATTCTTTGTATAAATCAGAAACCAAAAATGTTTAATAGAATTAGTTATTTCAAAAATTATACTTTTACAAAATTTTAAAAGTTCTGAAACCCCAAAAAACTTAAAGTAAAAAATATCTAATGAAGATTAATGTAAAATCATGATATTTTACCTTTGGCTGCTATTAAAAATTTACTTCAATTCAACAAAATTGTTAAATATCTATATTTTTATATATATTTTAAATATTTATATTTTATAATATTGTCGTTAAATATTTTACAATGCAATGAGCAAAAGTCAAAAAATTACATGTGTAGCCTACATAAAATTACAAATGTACTAGAGATACAATTTGTGACATTTTTAAACCTAAAATAATTTTAATTTCAGTAAAAAAGTCTATTATAACAATAAAAATTAAATAAGGATAACATAACAAATAATTACAATTAAACAAGAATATATAACCATTAAAACTACAAAAAGACTACCTATTGTAAATTTGAAAGAAAAAAATTTGAAAATCTACATAAAAATTTCTCGTTGTAAAAAATAACTTTGGCCTACTCCACATTTTAAAAGATTATGAAATATTTACAGAACAATGGGGGAAAGGCCATATATTTCTATATCTAAATTATTTCGCACAAAATCTTAAATACATTTGTTTATTACTTATACAATATAAAGTCGATGTTTGTTGTGTTTTATAAGTAAAAGACCGGACATTAAATTTAATTTGTAACCTATCTATCAGCACGCTTTTCGATTAGTCCTTGCAATTTCGTACATTTCAATTAGTTCTTCTGTTAACACGCTCAAAGAAATGTGCAAATTAAATAATTCATTATAGTATTATTAAGAGAAGTTGCATGATTGTCATTATAATTAGTAAAAAAAAAATTAAATTAAAATTCCTATTCTAAAATATTATATTAAAATTTATTGCATCTATCATACCCATAGAAAAATAATCGTTATACAAACAAATCAATCACATTTAATTCAGAGGTTTCAAGCACTGGGTAACTTGATATGGAATATTTAAAAAAAGGGGGGAAAGGATTGTTCAGGAACCCTTAGTTTGGAACAGACGTATTTTTCTAATTGCTGAATGTAAGAGTTGAAATTTTGAAGAATAAATCCATACATATCCTCAACAAAATCGTCTTCAACAAGAAAAGGCAGTGCGGTTATGAATGTCTATAAAATTTTATTACGAATATATCGAAGATAAAAGAAAAACCAATAAAAAACAGATGAGACAAAACTGGTGAGATCCATCCATATTTTCATCATCATACTCACATAGATATTTTAATTTTTTTTTTATCTTTGAAACCTTTTATTATAGAATTGTGTTGACATTTTCTTTAACCAACAAGTAAACGTGATCAAAACTAAATGATTGTAACCTAACTGTAATTCCCAAAACCAAAACCATCATCCAGCTTTTAGAATCACATTTGACTATTTAAAGTTTGATATTTATTATTTCAATTATTTGAACATTGATAGAACATTTATTTATATGATTTATGACTTTATTTTAATAATTTGATAAATTTGGAAAAAAGCCGCCACTTTATCTCCCCCAGAGATAAAATTTGGTACCATCAATAGAGTTTTGATAAATCAAACTATAACCGGACTTATTTCTTAATAGCCAAGAGCAAAGATTCATATGCAACAAATATTTATTAATTTAAAGAAGGTGACAATTTAAATAACTATTATGATTTGTTAATTTTACCTAAACAGAATTTTGTTTTGTTTTAATGTAAAGTGAAATAATATCATATAATTCTGAATTACATAAAATAAAAAATAAATAAAAATATTTTTTTATATTTTACCAATTTCTTTTGTCTGTCATTTTTTTAACATAATTGCAGTATTTCTTTTAAAATTTCTAATAATAAATAAAATATTAACATATTATCCAAATATATGTTTTGTTATATATTGTCAATCCAAATCATTAAACCTAGTTCACAGCAGTTCAAAATAAATTGAGAAAGAACTCCACATTTAATAAAAAGTTGTCCTGAATTCTCATAACCCGCACACAAAACTTAACCAAAAAATTTCAAAATCGTTCTAGTAATAAAAAACCAAATTTGATTTAAATAGCTGAGTTTTAAATATTTGACTTGTGATTCATTTTCACTTCCAAACCACCATATTAGTATATGTTTTGTCTGAGTCTTTCTACAAATCTTTTCAGATTTTTCATGAAGTACTGTAGCTTTAAAACAATGATAAATGTAACCACTAAAATATTTTAAAATGCTTTTTTTTTAACTTTTTCACAAAAACAAAAAAGCTAAAAATCAAAATTTGTAGTTTTCTTATTAATTGTAAACACAGTTCTTGGTGAAATTCCATATTAAGCTCAATAATAACTCGCATGTAAAATTACACAAATCAACATATATTGTGACAGCTGTTTCGCAATAAGAAGATGCTTAATTACGAAACAGCTGTCACTATATATGTTGATTTGTAAAATTTTACATGTGAGTTATTATTTACCTTAATTTGTAGCTTTCATCAAAATCTACATACATTTTGTATTTTTTGTTTATTGGGAGATATAGTAAAATTAGATAATTGTATAAACAATTTATTTTTAAGTTGTCATTTTAATAAATAATAAAAACTAAAAATAGACAAATTTTAACTTCTTCTACTCTTGTCCATTTTTTCTTAGTTTTTGCCTTATTCTACCCAAATATATTTTATTCAGTTGTTATTTTCACTCATATTAACTGGCAGTCCCTGTTATATACGGATCTACAGTACAACCTCGTTTATCCGGACTAATTGGGACCGGAAGTGATCCAGTTAATCAAAAATCCGGATAATCCGAAATTATAGAAAGATAAATAAAACAAAATATAAAATGATAACTTACCATTTTTATAGTCATGAAAAAACACAATATTTACACAGTCATTCAATTTACACAATACACGAAATTACACAATGTACTGTAAATGACGAAAAACATTTTATTTACACACCTGAAATATTTACACATGCTTTTAATTTACACAGGGTTTAGCTGTTATTTACAAAAAAGTCATTTATTTTCCTCTGTTTTAATTTGGTGTGACATTTCAATGCGGCCCTGTCTATACGATTCAATGCGTCTAACTTTTGGGCCATTGTAAGCACATTACGTTTTCGTTTCGTCGCCATTTCCACGCACAAACACTAACACACGAATATAATACTATTAACCGTATCCGATCAAAAATGTAAAGAAACTAAACACGGCACAGCATGATATGGTAATGATGTATTCCGGTCGCTAGCACGTGATAGACTACCCGCCGGCATAGACAATGTCACTGTCATGCCGCATCGGGGTAGGGGGATGGTGACGCAGAGGTCATTGCTCCTCCACTTTCTCTTCCCAGTGCATCAACAACGCGCCCTAATACCTCAAGGCGACATTGTAGTGTTGAGGAAATCACATTTTTATCAACATTAATGTAATAGCAGATATTTCTTGTTGAAACTCCATATTCAAGGATAAAATAAAGCAAAAGCTTAAAGTTTCAAAATATTATAAATATTATTTAAAATATTATTCAAAATACAGTAGTTATTAAAATATTTTGAAACTTGAAGCTTTTGCTTTATTTTATCCTTGATTAAATTTTTTATTTTTTGTTCCGGATCGATCCGGACATCCGGTTGAATGAGGTCCGGATAAACGAGGTAGTACTGTACTTTACGAGATTTTGTGGTTTACAAAAATGAAAAAGATCCTTGAAAGGTTTTGTATTTGAGCTCAGTTGCGCCAAAGTTAAACAAATCACCTTCTTTTAATTATTAAAATCCTTTTTAACGTAAGACTACTTGATCAATATCAATATTAAGCTGTAGTATAGTGCCCCTAATGATTTCACCCTGTACATAAGTATAATAAGTCTGTATCAAGTATGATTTAAATTAGTTAATATTCTCTTAAATAAAAGTGACATGTTGACAATCACATACAGAGTCAATCATGAAGCTCACTCACTTCAGATTTATAAGATGCTATATATCAATTGGTTTGTAGAGCTCCATTGAAATTGTTTAAAGAGAAATCTAATCTTGTACATTGAATAAACAATTTGATTTACAAGAAAAAGATGGAAGTTGTAATCATTTCCACATACATTAGCTGACTAAAGCCAAACTAATGATCACCACTAAAAATAACGCTGAGATAACACTTTAAACAATTTTTTACTACGACCAAAATAGGAATCATCACTGACAATGAACATAAGAATTTTACAATGAAAGACTGTTAACAATAATTCAATTTTAGAAACATTTTAGTTCAATTTAATTTACATACTTGCTTTACATAATTATTACTCTTTTAAATTATGTAATACAATACTGTATAACGGACATCACTGTTATTTCAAAATTAAAAAAATAACTCAAACCATTAACTAGATCATAGCCCTTCCCATTCCTCCCCCTCCTTTATTTAGGTTTTCTCAAAGGGGTTTTCCCAACTATTGTTTGGATATTGTGAACTGTACTTTCTTCTCCAATCATGTAAATAATGCAAATAACAAATTTCTTATTATTAACTAGTATGGGGTGTTCCAAAAGTCATCCTTCACATACAAAGAAGGATCAAAGTCAGCAACAAAGAGCTCATTACATACATATTACATTTATTGCAGAGGGTGTCTTTTTGAAGACAAGTTAGTATGTATTGGTTATACAGATTTATCAGAAATTAAAAGTTGTTGAGACAATATCAATTTATAAAAAAAGTCCCAATACTTTTATATCCCAAAATACTTTGTTTTCATCTGTTTATGTTTAAACTTATGTTATTAAAATTTAAATATCACCAAAATAAATTTACGTATATAGTGTCCAAATCTATATAATATTACTTTTTCATTTTTTTTCTGAATGTTATAATTTTTTAATATAAAATAACTATTTCAAAATTTGTATATCATATCTCAAAAATGGGTAACATTAAAAATATAATAAAAATAAAGAAAGACTAAATCATTATAAAATTACTGCCTAACTTTCTATTATTTTAAAACTTAGATAATTTACTTTATTTGACATAATTAGTGCAACTGGTAATTATCATGGTTTATATTTATATTCAAATTAATTATTAAATTATATATTAAGCCCGGTATACACTTGCGAACACTTCACTTCAGTGCTCAAGGATTGCTATCGGACTTAAAGTGTCAGGAAGTTTCTGGTCAAGAATGACAGCTGTTGATTTCGAGATATTAGTAAATTTAGTTAGACTGAAGATTGCAAAACGATGCTTGTTTTGAAGGCCCCCATAACAGAGCCTTCTCTCTATTCTTTTTATATGATATAGCATTTCCTCCACGATTCTGCCATTTCACAAAACACTGCCTACAATACATTTCACAAATACAGTAAAACACAATACAATAACCTACGTCCTACTTTGCTAATTGCATAAAATGAAATGGCAAGTTGGGAGTAACCTTAAAGAAGGTAGTAGATGTTATGAATCTCGTCCAGACTACGTGTAACTTCACCGCGAACATTCCTTTGATGAGCAGTCATTTACTGATTCTAGTGGAACACGGTCTGCCACGAACATCGTAACAAATTTGTTACATGAAGATGTTTCAGGGCTCTGTACACACGGCCGAACATGTTACGTGTAACTGTTACGTTACGGGCAAATGTTCGCAAGTGTGTACCAGGCTTTAAAGTTACAGAAATAATTTTTATAAATATTTCAATTATCATTTGACTTGAGATACAATTTTTTTAAACACTGATTTTATCATTAAAAGAGCAACATATTTAGCTTCTATCTAGAAAAACTTACTTCATTTGACATCAACAGTAGAACTGATATATCTTCTGTGTATATTGACACAAAAAAGCTGTTTCGAGACAAAGTCCCATCATCAGGTGTTTGACATAGTCCCGAAACAGCTGTTGTGTAACAATAATCACAGAAGATAGTTTTTAAAAAATGTATCTCAGGTCAAATGATAATTGAAATAATTAAAAAATTAATTTATTGTAATTTGAATACAATAATTAAATAATTAATTCAGATACAAATATAAACCAGAACAACTTAACTAGAACTAAATTTGGGATGTAAATTTTAAATTATTTTATACATAACATTAGATGACTTTTGTTATTGATAACTCTGTGATCCTTTAACCTATGCTAATAACTTTTAAAATATGTACCATGTTTATCATTAAGAGAAGAAAAAAATTTTGTTTGTAACTTTTTTTTAAGATTAACCATTTTGAAGATATCAACATACAAACTTTTGAATGACCATAATTTGGAATATTACTGATTTTAGTAAATACATTAAACATAACAGTGTGAATATCAGTGCCAAACATGGACTCCATGTCTCAATCCATTCAAGGTATATTTAAATTTTAATAAAAACACAGACAGATGGAAAAGAAAGATATATAGATAAGTTTATTTTATATTTTGGTCTCCTTAACTTGTATATAAAATATTGCTCTTTATTATTGGATCACCCTGTACATTAAATATTCATAATTCAATATTTTACTATTTTACACACCCAGTATAACCAGAGTAAGGTAATTGCAAGAAACAGAAAGAAAAATTGAACTCTGCTTTTTTATTGTTTTGGACAATTATTCATGTCCTAAAAAAATACAAAAATGTTGTACATGTAAACATGACAGGGCCACAGAAAGTAAGATAGGGATTTAATATTTGGTATTGAAGAAACTTTATCTTTTGAATAATTTCCTAAAATTAAAAATTTCAATTATAGATCTAATAATACTAACAACAACTCTCAAAATTGAAATTTCCTATCACAGTTGAATGTTCAATACAAGTGAATTCAATAACCCTGTAAAGGTTTTATGTGTAGCGAACTGATTAATTACCACGATGGTCCTCGTCAAATACTTTTATTTTATGATGTGCCCTTCTGATTTTTCATTAGCACACTGATTCACTTTATTAGTTGAAATAAGTAAACATAGGTTTCTTACTGTTGTGTCAAAATAAAAAGTAACTAACCTGCTGATATAATCAAATGTCCAGGGAGCACTGGTGACCTTGTAACTATATTCACAATTAAGGAAAACAAAGATTCCCTGAGTCACAAAAACTAGTTTTGTTGTTCGGTGGAATCCAGGTTTTCATTATTGCTGATGTAGAGTTCAAAATAAATATCTACCAATAGTAAAAACATTACACAAACTTTTTTACAGTATGAACTGATGATTTTTATTAAATTGGATAAAACTGTAAAGATTCCAAACAATCAGTCAAAAGCAAGATTTGGAAGTTATTGGTAAACAAAATTCAACAATACTGTTGTTTTTATAAATGGCTCTACTGATTTTAGTAAAATGTTTTTGAAATGTGAAGGAGAAACTCCAAACCAATGTAACAAATCTCAGCCTAAAAATACACTTGACTGATGGCATTTAAAAACTTTTGGCTATTAAAGGGGGGGGGGATGTTTAAATCAATACAGGTTCTGTTTGTTTTTACCTCAATATTGCAAAATTTTGAGTTATGTATCATTAACAAAATAAAATAATAATAATTCTCAAGATATGGCAAAAAAGACCACATATCTGTTTAGACTGTAAAAACATAATCATTCAAACCTAATTTAAACTCAGATGTCGTAACCAAATATTTCCAATAAAAAAACATTGTTTTTTATCAACATTTTAGTTCAAAATATTCTCTATTCTACCAGGATGTAAAACAAATTTAACTGAAAAGAAACTATAGTTAAGTAACCAATATACATTTTTTCTTCTCTTTTTTTTTGCTTAAGGCAAAAATCTTGTGCTAAATAAAAGAGAGCTAAAAATATAAACTCTTAGTCCTCCAATGCTCTTTGGGTTAGAAAGAACAGGTATTATTCAAGAGACACCTCATAGGAAAAATGAGAGAAATCTAACTCAAGACTTTATGAAGATCCAACTAGATTACCTCAAGACTGCCATACCCGTACTAACTATAATTAAGCCCCTGAGGGCCAAATCTTCAAAATATACCTATTTCTTCATTAGTGCAGATTTGGAATAAAAATCGTGTAAATAAATTGATACAGGATATTTGATAAAAATCACTTTTTTAATTCAGAAAATGTATATTTATTTAAAAGTGTTCCACAAAAGAATTGACATAATTCTATATGTACAAGAATTTTTCTCTAAATTAAGTCAAAAACAAAACTAAAGAACCTTGATTTATCAACAAGTAATGTATTTCAATACTTTATAAAATGTAAATTTGTTAAATCATTTCACAATCCTTTAAAAGTAATAGTCTTCATTCAAATCATGACATGTAGTATTTCATAACAGAAAACATTTCAACATTTTTGGATAGTGTCCAATACACAGCTAACCAAAGCTAATTGTGTTCAACACGCAACTGTGGTCATAATTTAACAGCTGATTGGTTATTTATTACCACTTTCAGAAAGAATGTTTTTTTTTAATTGTGATTCAATACAGTTTTATTTGTAGAGAATAAATTTGGCTAAAGAGCTATATAATCAAACCTAAGTTTTAGTTTAAATGAAAGTATATGACATAATAATATTGAAACAATTTTTTTTTAAATATTCTTATGTAAATCTCAATTTGAAAAAAAAAAACTTATACTAAATTTGTAAAGATAGTCGTTCAGGTTAATTTTTCATTCTTACTCATAATTAAAGGTTTGGATTTTTCATGGATACAGTGACCAATAAATTTTGTTGCTGCCATTAAAGGAAAAATTTGGGCAAAATTCTTAGAAAAGGTTTTGATATTTATAGTATTTTATTGATAACTTTAAACATATGAGCAAAATTCATCCAGATCATTCACACAACATTCACTGAAAAACATGCCTCAAAGCCTACCAAGCAGATACCATTCTGACCGGGTAAACCTACACAATTCTCGTTTAAATCCCTCATGGTAAAAACTAAAACTCCGTTAAGACAGCAATCCTAGTAGAACTACAAACACTATGGGCATGCACACCTACAGTCCCCGACAGAATCTACTGTGAGTCTAACTCATAATCACTTCTAAAAACCAACTCAACACTGATTGGTTTGTAGATTCACCTCATGTGACAAAAAAAAAAAAAAAAAAAAAACAATGAAACTTCACACCTTCATATATGCCCCCCCCCCCCAGGACAAAACATATAAATATGGTGAAATCCCTTCGAGAAATGAGACCTTTTCTGACTCTCACATGCTGTTGGTTCTCTTTAGCGTTGACCAACCACATGCACATCGCTGGCTATCAGGGAAAGAGGAAGATATTTTAAATAAGACTGCCGTCTCTGTACTAGACCACCATCACTTCAAATCTTTTCCCGGTAGGGAAGATAAATTGGGCTAACACCCAGAGACCTACTTAGCAAGCCGCCTCCAAGCAGGGAAGGCAAATTAAAGTAAAACTCTAAGGCCTACCCAGCAAGCCGCCTCCAAGCAGGGAAGGCAAATTAAAGTAAAACTCTAAGGCCTACCCAGCAAGCCGCCTCCAAGCAGGGAAGGCAAATTAAAGTAAAAACTCTAAGGCCTACCCAGCAAGCCGCCTCCAAGCAGGGAAGGCAAATTAAAGTAAAACTCTAAGGTCTACCCAGCAAGCCGCCTCCAAGCAGGGAAGGCAAATTAAAGTAAAACTCTAAGGCCTACCCAGCAAGCCGCCTCCCAGCAGGGAAGGCAAATTGGTATAAACATAACCCTAACCTTCCTCTCCCAGTGGCCATGACCAAATCTTGTGATTACTCTGCAAATAGGGCCACAGAGAAGCTCGTCACCAGAGCCACTTGCTGAAAAAACATCCAAACAATGCAGGGACACACCCTCAGAGGTAGTGACTGATCAAGTCCTCAAGCCACACAGTGGTCCATGCCCCAGGATTGGACATGCCTGCAAAGCTTTAAATTAAACCTACCCGACCACTAACCTCCGCTGCACCGATCCTTAAGTTTAATATTACTTATCACTCTAGCCTGTCTTCCACTCTTCGCAGCAAGGCCAAACCTCCATAACATATCTAAGCTGGGGCTGGTCTATTCTACGTTTTCCTGACTAGACTTTCCCACCCACAAGACCCCAGCCTACGTTATTATGATGGTGTAGTTTATTAAGATATAATTTCAGTTTATACCAACAATTCCAGATCTAGTACTGACGTTTAGTTTGTCTCTTTAATAAGTAAATTTTAACAAAATTGTGAGAAAGTAAAAAACCAGTGACTATATTAATTAGCCTATCTGAATCTATTTTATATAAATCCAATAATTTATTTCAAAAACACATTTGTTCATAACGAAAACAAAACAAAAACTTTCATCAATCAATAATTATACACCTACGAGTTAATTATAGAGCGGGTAATTCATGTTCTCACCAGGTCTATTAACCTTTTTTTTTTTTTTTTACTCAATTACTTTTTACCGAATAAAATAACTCTATAAAGGTATAAAACATAACTTACACAATTTTTTTACATAATTTTAACTTTTTAGAAATAAATCAATTTCAAAATGAGTTGTGAAATTAGTCTCAAAGATATCAAGTCAACAAATTTGTCCTTGAAATCTATTGCCTCTGGCCAGTGTCCAAAAAAAACAGCAACCAAAACAAATTATGTAACAACCAATTGGTGATTCAGGGCCACGATTACTCCTCTGAACTACGATTCTACTCTAGTAGTATTTGGCCTAAGCTCTGCAACATATTGTATTCATAATTAAATAGTTATTTTATAGGGCTATACAATTCAGATTGCATTTCTATAATTAGAAGAGAATTTTGAATATTTAATTAGGCAATAAACTATATTCCTTGCTTATACCTTCATGACTAAATATAACTGAAAAACAAATTAACAACTTTAACTATATACACACAATTGTGAAGTTTGTAACACTAATTAATTATCAATTTTGATCTCCTTTACAGCTGCATTTATTCTGTGAATAATTAAGATTACATATATATATATATATATATATATATATGATGATGATGATGATGATGTACTTCTAATTTTCCATAACATGTAACCTATTGTAACAATCTTAACATAATAAATACACTTAATTAGAAACCAACAAATAGGAAAAAATATTTTTTTAGTTGTTAAACATTAAAAACTTATTTACAGCTTGGCTAATAATGGTGGAAAATAACCACAGAAAAATAAATAGTGCACAAACTTTCTCATTTGCAGTGAAACAATATGTTTGTATAAAATCAATTCAATTTAAAAATACATTGCTTTTGAATATTGAATATTCAATGACTGCAGCCAATGTACAATTTTGTTTTTTTTTTTAAATTACTATATAACCAAAATTTCTATTTACTTGTGTTTTGGCTTATAGGTTAAGTTAATTAATATTCACATTTTAGCTAAACTTAATCAAAATCAGTAGAACTGATTTCAAAAACTCAATTATTTTATATTTTTAGTGATAACTCTAGAATCAGTAATGTTAAGGAACCTAACTTTGATTACTATGTATGAGCAAATATGATCCATACTATTAAAGTAAATATTGAGTAAATTAATTTTTATATTTTATTCTTATGACAGATACACTAAATTTTCAATTACAATTATATTTTATGTGAAAATGTTAAAATCCAAATCTTGATTGAAAGGTGTCTAAGGATGTCCAGATATTTTTTAACATTTTAGGGTATAAAATACAAATATATCCATGAAGTTCAGAACATGCATTTATCACTTTTATTTATATAGAATGAAAATTTTAAAGGGAGAAGACACAAATTCAATATTGTTCTTGCAAAATAATAGATTCTTAAACGTGATGGCAATAATAAAATATTATGGAAAAATGTAGTGCCATTAATGGTTAAAACATACATAAAATTAATACAAATAATGTATATTGTATTACTGTAAGAACCAGCAAAACCAAACAAAACCACGGTTGTTCTGTGTGAAGCAATTCTGTTTACTACACAACAATAGAAAATCACTATATGTAGTTGTTAATGGATAAAAACACCTAAGACTTATAAATAAATATTGAGCTTGACTTGTGAGATAATATTAGATATAAACAAACTCGAACACAAGTTCTCACAAAAATTACATTTACTTAATCAAACGTGTTTCCACAACAAAGTGGCCATCCTCAGTGATACATGGGCTACAATAACTATTAATATGTATTGTAGCTCATTTATCACTAAGGATGGCGAATTTGTCATTGAAACGCATTTGATTAAGTAAACGTAATTTTTGTGAGATCTTGTCTTTGAGTTTTATTCTATCTACACCTAAAACTAACATAAATAAAAGTATATTCTATTACCGTAAGAACCACCAAAACCAAACAAGTCAACACAGCTGTTCTGAGTGAACCAATCCTGTTTACTACACAACAATAGGAAATCACCACTGTTGAGAGGAAATTCTGTTGTTAATGGATACAAGAAACACTCTTAATTGAATTTCCAAAATGATACACAGCTACATATCTGTTCTGGGTATTACGATTCTTTTTACGTTTTGAATGTTTTAATGCCTTAGAATGGAAATATATATGAGCACCGATTCTATAAAATAATGTATTGATTACAAGACCGTTTAAATTTGCATACTTTTGTATACATTATTTTTTAAAGTAAATGAATGCTGATTTTGATTATATTTTCTGTATCAGATCAAATACTAATGATCAAATTGTTATTTATAGCCTTCAAAGGTTAATACATGAATTAGATACTATCTATGAAACTACTACTGTCACTTTATGTAGGAGTAAGTCACAAATATAAATGGTGTGATATTTATTTACAATTTACATAATGTTAACCCCGAGGTCAATGCCTTTCAGAGATGAAAAAGAAAAGAAATCTAAAAAATGAATACTAAATGTATTTAAAATAGATAAACAAAATGAATATTAAAAATAAAAATTCTACAATATATACAATTTGAAAACTTTAAAGTAAGAAGAATGCTATGTCAGACCTGATAACTACATAAAGACAAACAAATCCATTGTAGAAAATGTAACTGATATGGTTTTTATACGTTTTAACTTAAGGAATAAACCTCTCATTAAAACAAAACTCGAAAACATACATTTATATTAAACAAAGTATTTTAAAATTTGGAGCTGGAAACAAAACAATGTAAAAAATTGATATTTTGCATTTAAAACCAGAAAGTAAACTTTAATAACCTCTAAGTAAGGATTTACTATATTTTCTATAAGAGTTTAAACAAATTAAGTTAAATTTGTGATTATAGTCACAGCTACCACAAAAAAAAAGAGAGATGGAAATTATAATTATGAATAACTGATAAAAATAGAAAACTAACCCGACCCATAATCAATGAAAACTCCATGTTATACAAACAACAATTTTTAAATTGAAATAGTTATATCTGGCATGTTTTTAGGTTCATGTGTATGCATGCATACTTTAATGTAAGTATGGGGAAAGAGACAAAAAAGGGAAGAAGAGAAAGAGTACGTAAAATATGCCCCCATTTACTTACAAAATAAAGGAGAAGTTGACTATGGTCAGTTCAATTACGAATCAAAAAAGGAAGAATGAAATGGAAACAACATTATGAAGAGAGAAAGATCTCTGCCTTAATTCTTTTACTAACAAATCTGTAACATATCTATAATTTTTTCTTAAGATTGTTACTATATTGTCACACAATATATATATATATATATATATATATATATATATATATATATATATATCTAAATAACTAGATTTGTAAACAAGATTAGTGATGAGATTGGCAAAGAATGCTGGTATTATCAGACGTAGCTGACCTCAATCTTAATGAGTCACAAGAGAGTAACAGAGTGGCACGGAGTGGCGTGCGTGAGTAATGGGTTTAGCAAGGTCGTTCGACTTTTGCAGGAATGTAAAGAGCTTGTTGGGCGTGTCTGCTAACAAAAGTAAACAATATGTTGCGATAATTTCTGTTCATCGTTTAAAATAAATACCTATAAAAGTATTAATTACAAAAAGTTTTTTTTTTTTTTAATGACTGTGAACTTCAATATATTGTTATGGTGAAATATCTTTAAAAAATTTAAAAACTATATATTATGTCCTTTTTTTCAATACAACTCAGTCATTTTAAAACCAAAACCAGAATTAGAAGATTTTAATACATAATAGAAGTCTTAATAAAATTGCCTTTTCTAGAAAATTTGTAGAGATTACAGGAATATTTTAATAATAATATTAAACCAGGACTTAAAACAGAACTTATAATATCTCATATTGGTCTAAACTGTTACAATGAAATAAAATCTTATAAATTTGCTGAATGTATTTTAATATGAAAATGTTTTTAAAATGTCAAAATATAAAAAGTATGACATTGAATAATGAATATAAATGTCATTAATAGAATTAGGTAATTACAAACTTAAGTACTGTCTTTGACTGAAACATTTAGTGAGGCGTCAGAAGAAAAATGGGCATATATATATATATATATGAATTTGTCAAATGGCTTCACTACATGATTTCACCAAAAGTTGAACACATAAATAAGTAACAAATAATAAAAACAAATGCCAAAATATAGAATAAAAGTTATTTATACATATTATCTCTAACTTGTTTATATGTTCACCTTTTGATAAAATCACACACGTTTTCTCAGAAAGAAGTTCTCTTGTAATGTGGTCGATATTAGTTGAAAGTTTCTATAAAAGTTGATGGTTTGAAAACAAACAGCCACTTACAAAATGAATGTAATTTTAATTTAGCTCTTTCTATTAAAGTTCAAACCACTGTATTATTTCAAGAACATCTAAATTTTAAGTTAATCCAAATTGTTTACATTATAGTAACAAAATTTTTACTCATATTAATGGTCTTGTTTTGGCACTCCAAATAACATAAAAAAACATACTTTTTTGTTCATTAATTCACAAAGTATAAAACTAAATTCTTAAACATACATTGAATATCCTAAAAGCCAAAACCTTTATCCAAATGAAAATTGTATCTTCATACAGGACAAAGTTCGACCCTATACTGCTAAAATCAACCTAAAAATATCTAATAGACAAAATTAAAAAAATTATGAAAAGTTATATCTTCTTATTTCCTGAATTAAATTTCACTTTATTACTATGAATGGAATGAAGTAGTGTACAAAGGACATTAAATGACCTTACACATTTAAAATGTGTAAACTCTCTTAATTTTAGAGAATGGTTTGCGAATCTTAAGAAATTCTGAAAAGGAACTGAAAATGTCGAGCCAATGGTATCTCCAGACAAAATCAAATCATTAATTGATCAATAGAAGAGAGAAAACTACATAGTCATTCAAAACAACTGTGAAAACAATCATAGATTCACATAAATTTAGTTAACTATTTAGCTACATTTTTATAAAACAACTTCTTCATTATTAATTTTCAACTAAATGAAAGTATGAAGACTATAGCTCACATTAGAAGCAAATTTTATTCTTAAAGTTCATCTATTCCAATTCCATACACACACAAAAAGTTGTTTTCTCTTTTATCTGGTAGTTATGTAAACAACCAAACACCAAACTTGGATAATCGTAATATGTGTGGAAATTTTTGGCTTTCAATCAATTTCAATGTTAACAAAATTTTCATACACACAAGAATTTCCAAATTAGAATTTTCAATATTGATAAGAATATTTAAGGAATATATTTCAGCGAATGAGAAAACACAACGGATAAGAAATTAATGTCAGCAATAAAAGGTGCATCTAAGAAGCCTATGACATAACTAAAGTAGTACATAGGTTGAAAGAGACTGGAAAACATGCATGTCTGAGAGGTGTTATGAGACAATCTTCATATATTTTACCATATCATAAAGATCGACTAGTGCACACGTGTCAATATTTCAAGATAATTTCACTTTAACATTGATAGCATTTATTGAAGTACGGTAGTTTTACAATATAAGATAGTTGAAGTATGGAATTAAAACCATCAAAACTTATCTAACTTAAAAATATTTCAATTTATAAAAGACGCACAGAAACAAAACAGCTGATTAATATTTGCAAATTCACATTAGCCAATCTCATAACCTTTATAACCTTGGTATTACTCACTGTCCACAGGCAATGCTGAGACAATAGTTTTTCTTTATAATAATATAGACAGATATTATTTCCTATTAGAAAAAAATAATTGACACAGATGTTTTATTTTGTAATTCCCAGTTCATGACTTACTATTACTTTGAACACAAAATATTTCAATGAATATAAAAGAAATATTAACTTAACACAATTTTAGTTTTCATATAGAATATGTTTTTGACAACTGCTACTTATATACTTTTTTACACTTCACACAATTATTAATAATCTACAATAAAAAATGGTTACGACACAATTTGCAAACGAAACTGTATTTATTTTTAACCCATTTACAAACAATTTTGTAAAATAATTTATGAATGTATCAACATTCATATGGTTCCATTCATAAATTCCAAATGACTGAAATAATTTTCATGGATTTTTCACTAATCCATTTCTATAGAAGGATAATTTGTTATAAAAACCATTTCAAAATAATCTGATGCCAAAGAAAAGTGTTAGATTAGTAATGACAATAGATGCCTATACCAAGAGGTTTTTATAATCAACCATGCCAGTGTCACAAAAAATTTTCTGTGATTCATTATCGCCTCGGTTGAAATGGAACATATTATTCAATCTGTAAAATATGTTTACACAGAAAAACACAGTTCGCTTAAAATACCACAATTTTACAAAGATGTATTGAATGACATATCAGATGTTCCTGAAAAGAGCAATAGAGATTATAACAATGCAATATAAAGAACACAATTATCTGGAAGTTATTGTAAGAGCAGCTGTTTTGTCCACACCATGTTTTATGAATGCAATCGCTTTTATCGGATGATTTTCCACACCGAATAGTCAATGGTTTCTAGAGAAATGTGGAAATCTTAACTTCTTTATGTTATGTTTAACAAATTTATCCAAAACAAAGAATTTATTTTGTATACTTTCAATGGCTCCATTTAATATGTTGAATCTTGAATATCTTAATTCTTCGTATCTAAAATTTTATTTAGAAAAGAAGAACCTATTGTTAACTTCCATAACATACACATATGGTCTCATGAAAACCACATGCTATGCACAATCATCAACAACATCAGTTGTCTTTGAACGTGTGGGTTAGAGTTGATGGTTACGGCTTTTTTGACTTTTTTCTGCCTTCAACACTACTCAATGATGAAAGATACTCAAATTCTTAACTAACACTTTTGCTGATCTTCCTTCATAATCTTCTACTTTTGCTTATCACTTAATTTTCCACTAATCACATGTAACAACATGGGGTTCACGTTTGATAGAGGTCCAGCCAAACTCAATTTAGATGTTAGTGACCACCTGAGTCAAACTTTTTTATGTAAGTGGATAGGTCAAGGAGAACCAGTACAATGGTCAGCAAGATCCCCTGATCTCAATCTCTCGATTTTTTTTCTATAGAATTACTTAAACAGTCATCTAATCCTACAATGTACACCTTAAATAAACTAAGAGTGAGGTTAGTAAATGGAGTCTATAGGTTTCGGTCAACTCCTGGAATTTTTAAATGAGTCTGGCAGTTGATGAGCAGAGGCCTAGAAATATGTATTTTAATCACTTTAAACAATTATGAGGGAAAAAATTACTTTTCTTATTTGTGTTATGATATATTTTTTAGTAAAACAGAATTCAATTTCCTTTATTATTGGTTTAAAAAATGTGTAAATATTTTATTGTTATAATTTAATTTTTTTTTAAACCAATCACTTATATTTTTAACATCTGATCACCTTACAAATAAATGTTAGTTGTGCTTCAATTTCAAATAAATGACATAAAAGTAAATATGTCTTCTTTATTCATAAGGTGGAACACATTGACAAAAAACAAAATAACTGCTATCATAAAATCATAAAATTTATCATGTGTAAAGCGTGGGTTAACTATTGGTAGACAATTAATTACCAAGAAATTATATTTTCAGTTTTCTATCGATAAGTCAGTTATCCTTTGTCCTATAGAAAAACATTTTAAATCTGTTTTGTTCTGTGTTGTTAAAAGAGGATTTTTTTGTTTGTTTTTCATATATTTTTATGCATTAAAGGTTATTGAGATATTCAAGATTCAACATTTTAAATGGAGCCATTGCAAGTATACAAAATAAATTCTTTGTTTTGGGTAAATTTGTTAAACATAACATAAAAAATGTATATACCAAATCTGAACTCAATGTCATATCTATTTCCAAATTATAATTTTTTGAAATTTTGATTTTGATTTTTGTAAAACTGACGTGGTTATGAGACGTCATCCATTAAAAGAAACCATCAGTGTTCCGTAACTGTAATTAAATTACATGCAAGTCATTTGACACTCTTGCATACATTCATGAGTTGGCAGAAGTATCTAAAATTGACATGATTAGAATCACAAATGAATTCAAATAATTGTGTATGTAATAAATTATGCCGTGATTATATTTTGCACTTGCCATATAATTAATATCATCTGTAATATCACCTGCTTTTATTACACCAACTGTTCCAATTGGATTATTCAATCAGACTTTCAATTTACAACATTTCATTTACAAGGTTTGATCTTCCACATTTAATATGTATACTATACACTATACAAATACCAATGACTATGGACTGACACCTACAATCTCCTCTATTTGATATGTCCGTACAAATTATAGAAAATAAAATCATTGAAAACTATTTTAGAGGCCCAATTTTGTTATTTTAAATATTTTATTTTTTAGGATCAATTTTTTGAGAGCTCTCAGAATACAATTTCTTGCTACATGTCACCATTTGAATTATGATAACCAGTAATTTGACTGGTCAGTCAGTTAATTTGGAGCTGATATATGTGACACACTTTTTTCTGTAAAACTGATAGATCTAACTAATAGAAGAGAGCTTTCAAACATTTATCATGTGTAAAGTGTAGGTTAAGCCTATTTATACTTGACCCAAAGTGCAATGAAACTCGATTTTTAATATATATCAAATTAATTTCTTTCTTAAAATTCTGACTGAAATTCATGTTTAATCTATACCTACAGATTTAAGTAAAAGTATGATTTTAATAACAGAATATTAAATTTAAAATATTAACATTTTCTTTATAAAAGAGTTTAACCACACAGGACTCACATTGGCAATTTGACTTCAGACAAGGTTTTTCATATTTTATGAACTCCAGAACAATGTGGTAGAGTTCCAAATTCATGGTTGTGTATGCTGGATACATAAAGTTGTTTACTACGTCACTTTAAAAAAAATAGTTGACCAATTGGAACTAAATACGGCTTACTTAATTAATGTCTCATTTATAATACTAAATATAGCCTATGTGTGAAGTAGTCAAATCAATTACAAAACTCTTCCAACACATCAGAGAAGATTTTGTAAACCATACAAATTTCAATTTGTCAACAAATTCACTATTGAAAGGGGGTACTCCTCACTAAGTAATAGCCTATAGAGAAAATTACATGTCGGATAAAATAATCTATGTTAAGCTTTTCACAGATATATTCATTTTGGTATAACCTTAAAAGAAAGACTGTTTTCTGTCATCTATGTAGTGCTCTACAATCCAAACAAGTGGACTAAATTTCATCATATTTGGTATGTAACATATTTTGGCCATATAAATAGCTCAATATTATGTTAGAAGTTGGAAGGTACCTTATTGCATTCAACTTTTTCATTTAATTGTTTATTGTTAGTATTTTACCAAGGTATTCTATATTAATATCACAAGCAAAATTGGTTGTGCATCAGACTAATTAATTCAAATATCACTGGTTCGAATATCTTCAAGATTATTTATGCTAAAGACCGTAGGTACTTGGTGGTATTCCATTTTAAATAAATTAAAACAACAATTTTTTAGTATAAACCACAATATTTATATACCAAATATTGTGGTTTACACTAAACAATTGTTTTAATTTATCTTCAAGATTTTCTCTTCTTATTTATTTATTACAAATTTTATAATTCAATCTGTATTTAACACTATTAAACTATTTAATTATGATTTTATTATGTTTGATATTTCATACATTATTCACTACAACGTTATTGGGTAAACATTATTCTTGGGACATTTCTAGTATTATTATATGAAATGAAGTTTAAACTTCAGAACAAACACAAATTACCAATTCCAATTGTAAATCGTAGCAAGCTGGATAACGATTTATGAAATATGGCTGACATGAAAATAGTTATAATATAAGTTTACACATATGTTCTAAGATGCAACAATTGTGCATCACTGTGTGTCTGCATTGGCCTTGCATCATAGAAACTAACTTGAAATCATGATAAGTTCCATTGCTGCTTATCAAGATTTCAAGAATAAAACCAAAATTTCTCTTCTATTTTATGAACTAAGAATATTGAATAAAGGTACAAACTGCTCATCCTTGTTAACAGGCTTAAAGTTAAAATCCATCAATTTGTATACAATTTTTTTCTTTATAGATCTTGACTGAAAAAAATATATGTTAACATTCTTAACAGATTTGGTGAACCATCATAAACAAAAGAAAGACCACTATTGTGAAAAACTGGCTAAAAGACTTAAAATTAAAATAGAGCAACACAATTTTTCACAAATAATAAAATTTACTAATTCAAACATGTTTTAAGGACATTATAATAAAAGTATTAATTGTGAAAAATTGTATTCACGTTTAATTTTATATCATATCACAAGTCTAGTTCAATATTTATTTAGAAGTACAGCTGTCTAAGACTATATTTTTAAAAACAAACTCAATCATAACATTGGAAAAAACATTGTATACCAAATTTGGTAACAACTGAAGAAAAATATGGCCACTTGTTTTAATAAAAAATAGGTTAAACAATCTATTTATTTATTTTTTTACTTAGTATATTACACTAAATAATACTTGTAGAAAGTTCGTAATATGTTAATCACTCCAACTTCCACAACAAGATAATGTTTCAATAACCAACTCATCGTTCTTCAGTTATTATATGTTCACAAACACTCAAGTTAATTTGTGAATTTCCTGGTTACAAAATTTAAGCAACCCATTTTTAAAACCATTGTTTCTATGAAATTTAGTGAATATTGAACAAAAAATTGTAAAAATTTTAGATGACATAAACAAGTCCATTTATATAAGCTTAAATTACTCATCACAACCTGTCTACGAACCTTGTGTATATTACATGATTCTGTGTCTAGAACTTATTATGACAACAAATATAATACTGTCACTTTATTTCCAATGTGGAAATATGCTAAAAACAAAAAATGTAAACGTTGATGTTTCTAATAGCAAAACATGAACTCTATTATTTCTGAAAAACTATCTACAGTACTGAAAATATGAAAGATCATTCATAATAATAATTGTTGTTATTGCTTACCAATGTCTTCCAAATTGCTGTCATGAATCACTCTATAAGAAATATAACGATCCAATAATTTACGAACATTTTCCAAAGGATCTATTACAGCTATTTCTGGATGTCTACGAATGTAGCATTCCACATGTTCAATCATTGCTATTGCCTGGGAAAAAAGTTCAGGTTGTTTAATTTTTATTATGAAAAAATATGGACACATAATTTTGTATCGTGTATACTTCTGGCTATTATTAAAATTGAGTACATACCCGTGATGAAACAATTTAATACAGAAACAGAAAATACAATACGAAAATTCATGAAGCAGATATTGAATAAGGAGGTAACTTTAATCCACTACATCATTTTTATGTCAAACTTAATGCTTAAAATGAGTTGTGTAGACTTTGAAAAACCAGCTCAAAATCTAAAACTATAACATTAGCTATACATATTTTATACATTAAAAATAGGTTATAATTTAGAAAGAGAAGATATAAAGAAAATGGTAAAAAATACATCTTACTAATTATGTATTTTTCATATTTAAAGTATAATGTAGTATTAGTCTAATTGTGTAAAATATAGGTTGTAGAAGAAACAGATACAGGTATAATATCAACAGTGATATTACATTTTGTCCTTAAAAAAAATACTAAAACTGTGTGAGGAGGGGCAGTTGTGTTACACTGACTGTTCTTTAATAGTTTACATTCTTCAATAGTCTTTTATTTTCAGATTTTTCTCAACTTGAATCAATTTCTACAATTTGCTTGACATTTTTTGTTTTATTTTGCACCCTATTAGTTAAAAAGATTTGCAATAATAAAACTTATCAAAGATAATCAAGCAGGTTTTAACAGAAATTAGCCTCCCTCAAAATAAAATCACAGATCAATATTTATTTGAAAATTTCGGAAATCTTAATTGTTCAACACTTTAGAATTATCTTTAGTTGTATTCTATATTTATCATTAGGTATACTATAACAAGCTTAATGTATTAAATATTAATTTCTATGATCAGAAATTTGTTATTGGTACACATATTTAAAGCAGTCCGGCACAACCAGCTAAAACAAGGATTTACTATTAGGTATGCCATAGAGTAACAAACTTCACATTTTCAACGAGTACTGGACACTCAGTCACACATGTATCATATCCAAATTGTGGAGTCTCCATTTTGTGGAGTGTGTAATGCTGTTTATGAAATACTTAAGCACATTCTTTATGACTATCCATAATTCAAACTAGTAAGGGATATTCTAAAATCAAAAGTTTCCATTAAACATGAAGTTTTATATAGAGCCAATGATAGGTTAGGTTAGTTCTGTAGATATCCTGTGTTTAGAATATATACAAGTTAATTTCACTGTCATTTATATTATAATTGTCATTGCAGATTTATTGTTATTATTGTTTTTTAATGAATATATCATTTTCATATATCTTTCTTTTCTTTTAAACTGTGTATGTAAACCTAATAACTAGTTTACAATGTTTTAATAAAGAAAAATCTGGCACATTAAACTTTATTGTAGTGGTCATTGCGATTAAACAGGGGTGAATTCACTCTGGTCACTCACAGATTAAATTTATAGGAGACATCAGATTATTGACATTAACTGATGCTGTAAGTCTGTAAGTAATACTATTTTGATTTAGCCTATTCATTTTTCTTCTTTTTTTTTAACTATAGGTTAAAATCATGTTTCATAAATATTGGTTTATTAACTTTTAACAACAGCCCAAAATGTCGTTTTGCAGTATAGAATCTAAAATACAAATTTATGTGCACCTTTAAACAGTTTGTGAATGTGTTAAGGTCTGTATAATGTGTTATTAATGAAAAGAAATTATGCCTAATATAGGTTGTTTATACTGCTTTTAAGCATTGAAAACTCATGCTAAAAGGGTTCAAGCCTTTTATCAAGTCTTTTAACAAAATATCAAGTTTTCCTACTTGGAGTTGCAAATACTTTAGACACGTATTTAAATTACAAATTCACTTTACTTATTCCAAGAGCTAACATAACAGCTTTGTTTTTATAAATGTTAACAAGGAAAGCATGATACACTAATTAGTAGCCTACGCTTTCTAATGTATAATTCACGGAAATGAGCACATGGGTTCCTTTCAATTTAAGTCTTAGGAGTAATTGTTCTATTCTACTTAACACAGTTTATGAGTCATTAAGGAATACTTTAGTCATGCTTTCTGAGAATCTAAGAACGTAACAATACCAAGTACAATATTAATGAACATTAAGTTTTATCTACAAAATGTGCAATAAACAATTTTTTTAATTGCCAGTGATTATTTCATAGATGACGAAAAATAATTTTATGCCTTTTTGTACAAAACAAATTTGATAGATAGAAACAGTTTTATAATCCACACAAAATATTTATTTTAAATTGTAGCTATACCATATTTATGAAGAGAGTGGGGGGCGGGCTCTAAAATTAGTAGTCCTACAGAACTAAATAGAATTTTTCTTTCTCTCTATTATTATTATTAGGAGTTTCACAACCCTTGTTTGAAAGTTGTTGCTAAACAAATAACACAATACCAAAAAAAAAGCATCCTGTTTATTTATTAATACAATTTTCAATATCTAAAATTATTTAAATCTTTCCCTATATTATTCATGAGGTCTTTTTCCTGTTGGTATTTCCTGTACAACCTCTCTAAATCTTTGATATGTCTTTTCCTTGTACATATCCATACCATTACAATATTTTAGCTTTTACTTTATTATTTCTAGACTAGTACAATCAAAATTAAACAAGTGTGAAATACCATTCAATAAGAAGAGTAATAAAGTATCAAAATAGTTTCAACAAGATCAGTATATTGATCTCGCACACACTGAAAGCTTTCTCTTACCATTTTGGACAACATGGTACACTTCAAGATACCCCCCTCTCTCCCTCTCCCCCCCTCTCTCTCCTCCCCCCCTCTCTCTCTCTCTCTCTCTCTCTCTCTCTCTCTCTCTCTCTCTCTCTCTCTCTCTCTCTCTCTCTCTCTCTCTCTCTCTCTCTCCCTCCCTCCCTCCCTCCCTCCCTCCCTCCCCCCCCCTCTCTCTCTCTCTCTCTCTCTCTCTCTCTCTCTCTCTCTCTCTCTCTCTCTCTCTCTCTCTCTCTCTCTCTCTCTCTCTCTCTCTCTCTCTCTCTCTCTCTCTCTCTCTCTCTCTCTCTCATTCACAATATCAGTAGAAAAGAGCATATTCTAGACTCTCAGATGTGCTTCATCTTTATAGTAAATTAATAATCTGGGTTTAAAAGAAAACAAAGCTAGATTCGTATCATTAAAGTATGAGCGATTCGATTGTTTCATTAAAAAACCCTTCACTTGTTTGTGTTTTTATTTTTGAAAGAAGATTGTGAAAATCTGATGATGACTATGCTCTGTCAAAACTAGTTTTCTTAAATAAGAAGATTGAAGACGGGATTTAAAAAATAAATTCAAGGATAGGAATACAGTACATACTACAAAGTATAATAATGTAAATGAAGGATAATGAGTGGTCATACAAGAATAAATTTCAAACGAAAAAATTTTCACCAGGTCAAAAAATCAAAAACTTCCTCAAACATAACTTTTTGATGCTTTATTTATATGAATTAAACATTTTTAGTTTCATGGAGTTACAAAAATATCAAACAAATTGTTATTTATGTAACAAACAATGTTTTATTTCCTGATATTTCCACTAAAACTTTATATAACTATCATATATCTAGTACATGTGTATCAATGTCAATTAAAGTCAAATATAAATAACAGTTGAATCCATTTACGCTTCCAACGAATTGGGTCACAAGATATAGAAGCCCAATTAATTATTGTAAAGATAAAGGATAGTTTTTTAGTAATTGCAGTCACCAAACCTAGATGCCCACCCATTTCTAAAAATTTACTACCACTGTGATCACAATGATTTGCTAAATCACAAACACAATAAAAGTCCTCCTTCCCACCAATAACGAATTTAACTTTTATTGTTTCTCCTGATGAGTGATGTTTTGTCCAAATGTATATAAAAGATGAGATATATTACTGTTACTTCATAGTCTATGAAATTGTTGGTGTCACACTGTGCACATGGCATGTACACGATTTAATGTATTAAAACATCCAAGGAATGATGTGTGCTGTTTACAAAACTACTAGTATATTTGTACTTTGCCAGTTAAACCTTTTTAAAACACCTGACTTGCCATTCCAATAAAAACTGATTTTGATATGATAAAAATAACTTCATTTTAATTTTTCACAAGAAAAATTGATATGATTTATGGTTTCTTGTATATATACTCTCTATAGCTATAAATAATCAAAACAACTAAGACAATATGTTTGAAATCATCTAATGTTTTTTTTTTTTTTTTTTTTTTTTTTTTGCATAAACTATATTCCCAACCAAAGTTTACCAGTGCATGTAGAGGTAATTTATTTGTTATACAAATATAAATAAATTAAATTAGCCTAACATAATAATTTTGAACTAACCTTTGCATTGCCCTGTATTGTTAGAGCAATTATGTCAGTAAGTTTATGGAGAATAACCGTGAATGGTCCTTGTTCATCCAAAGGCATATCAAGGTTTATCTAAAAACAAAAAAGCTAGTTACAATAATCATATATTATATTGTTAATTTTTATAACATTTAATACTGCTGATTAAAGTTTATAGCTTACTATATGCCAGCTAGGCTAACAAACAGGAAACATTTAAAACAACAGTAATATAAATTTGATCCTTATATATCATTATATGTCATCATTTATTATATGTCCGTTTGGTCAGAAAAATGACAGTATTTCAACATTAAACACATCCAATAGACACATGAGGGTAACATTTGTTCTTAACATTGATAAAAAAACATAAAATTAAGATTTTATAAAAATTGGCTCTAACAATTTTGATCAAATTTTGCTTATGTGTATTTATCTCTCCAAAAATGGTGGTTCATCAATTATCTGTAAAAACCAAAAATCAGCCTTATCAATATATATATATATATATATATATATATATATATATATATATATATTTTTTTTTTTTTTTTTTTTTTTTTGTCTGTTGTAAAAAAAACACAATTTATCAAAATTGACTCTACTGGCGTAATTCAAATTTTAATGAAATTGTGAAGATGAATGACTGTGCAAAATCACAAGTAAACAAATATTAAGGTTCAGTAATAATGGGGGGGGGGAATTAACCTTCAACCCAGCGGTTATAACAGCTCATTTTAACTGGATACAATTTATGCTGAGAACACATTTATGACACAATAAAAGCAGTTTAGGCCTTAATTAAAAACCAAATTATTTTTTTCAGACAGCCTTCATTTTGGGATAGATGGGTAAGAAAGTTTATGCTATTTTTATTACACCAATTAAATAAAATACATTTCAAGTAAATACTTGAATCCAAATATTAATAACACAATATACTTTTCATTTCCAGTTAGGATTATTTTGTAAAATCTTTCCTATCTTTAACAATTAATTCATTTGAGATTGTGAACTCGCATAAAACCTTAATTTAATATTACTACATTTAGGATACTGCATTTTATTAAAATAAGTATAAATACTACAAAAACTTAATACAAATACTACACAAACTGAAACATAAAAATACTAAAACACAATTTAAAAAATACTTTGATTTAAATCGTTAAAAAAAATAAGTTACAAAAAAATTTTTAATATTTTGCTGCATATTTTATAAAGTAATCATTTCAAATTTCAATTTGGATAAAAAACAAACTTTATCAAAATGTAATCAATTCCCGTAAAAATAGTAATGATCTCCAATTTCCATTTGTTCACTAAGCTATAAAATTGGTGGAAGTCCTTGACTTGTGGAATTTTTGAGGTATGCAACCTTGAAAGTATATGAGTTGTAAGTTACCTTACCTTCCATACCATGTATTTTTACAACTTATTTCTCATACAATTTTTTTATTAATTTAGCAGAATTTTCGGGATTTAGGACAATTTGTCTCTTTACTAAGAACACTAAAGCAATACAATAACATAAACTCTCGTAATGTACTTAGACTCTTCTATTTTGTGTGTGTGTATCGGGGGGGGGGGGGGAATCGCATGTGTCCACATTTTTAACTTCAATGCCAAATCCAAATACAAAATTGAACCTCCTTTTAATGGTGTTCCATCTAGTTTTTTAAAAAAGTTCAATTTTGGCCATATGCCATGTTGAACTAAGAGATTATTTTACAATCAGTTTTAATCAATATTTATTCTTTCATAGATCTTTGAAATAAAACCCCCTTTAAAAATGTTTGAGTTAGGACAAATTCTGGTAGGCTACAAGAAATTATGATATTTTTTTTTTTATTATTAACCACCAATTTAATTTAAAATATAACATTGGTTCATTAAATTTAAAAATATAATATTATTTTCCAGTAAGAAATTTTTGGCTCTCAGAAATTTTTCTTTATAAACTATATCTATTACTGCCGATATGCCGGCAGATAATTGTTTGAACATCTATTGAAATAGGTATAATTGTAAAACTTGATTTATCATTATTCATGAGTGTCTTGGTTTATTATTTAAAAGGCAGTTTAAAACCATTCTGTAGTTGTTTTCTGATGTAGGCTTAGGCTAATATGTGTTTTAAAATATTCCATTGAGATGAAAATCAAAGTATAATGAAGTAACAAGCGCCTCACACACAATTAAAACATTAAATGAGCAGCACTTGAAAAAAGAAAAATTTCATATATTTCCAGCGGTTTTTCATGAATAACTGCAGAGAAGTGACAGATGTCCAAAAAATATGTAGGCCTATGCCACTGAACTCAGGGTTAAAAATGATGTTAAATCATGTATTAAAACACAATGTTGTCATTTTAAAAAACTGACTCAAATCCAATTTTATGGATTCAAGATGGAAGCTGTAAATTTTAACTCATTCCAAAACAACATAGTATAATACAAAAAGCCCATTTAGTCTGAAATCATCATGAGGCAAACTGTGGAAAAAATGGGGGGAGGGGGGAGAAGACTCTGTATAAAGCCAACATAGAATGCACACACCCTGTCAAAGCCTTCAATGAATACATTGAATTTGATTATTTTTTGCAACATTTTCTGAGCTATTTTAATAGTGCTAACATTACATATTCATATAATTTCTTTTTCTCTTATTTCCTACCCACCCGGTGTAAATAAGACTGTTATTGTAATATTTCAGTGATTAAATTCCAAATTAAATTCAATTTAGGCTAAATTTTCAAATTATGAACTGTTTCAGAAATTACAGTCCACAATACTTTAAATAAATAATAATCGAAAATCTCATTCCCCACTGCCTCTTTAGGATAGGGTTATGAAAAATGTCACATCTTTTTTAGTCTATAACAAATAAATTACTATAAATTATGATTTTCTATCTCAGTTACTAGAGAAAATATAGTAAAGAGGAGGATGGTGGTAGTTATTTTAGAATCATCCCTTAAGGATCAAACTAATTAATAAAATTCTTTCTGAATTGTACTAAAAATACAACGATTACACACTTTTTTGCGAGTGTGTCCATTGGAAAAAGTTAATGCATTGCTTTGCAACAATTTACAAATGGATCTACTGGAAGGTGAAAACGAGATTAGAACTTATAATGGTCATTTCACCATCAATGGGGTAATATGGTAACCAGTATTTCAGTTGATATAGTCAGGTTACATGGTATAAATTTATTTACTACATTTATTTATTCAATTGTAAATAAGGTAAGTAATTACTTGTCAGTTTCCATGTAACATGAAATAGCCTGTAAAATATATCAACTATAATTCACTTCTGAAAAACAAATTGAAAGGTCCAATTATTTATATTAATTTATTGATTTTAACGCTTATAAATTTTTTTTTACTAAGCTAGTATTATTAATTAAATAATTATTTCAAGTGAAAAATATAGGACCTAGACTGCGAATTGATGTCTATACAATGGTCCTGGGTTCAATTCCAAGTCTAGGTCATATATTTTTTACTTGAAATAATTATTCCAATTATTTTTTTAATGCGTATAAAAAAATTGTTGTCATTATGCCGATAAGACGTAAATATTTTTAAAACTTAATCACAATAAAATAGAAATTTAAATCATCATATTTAGAGCAAACATTCTTTCTTTTATGGTTCAATTAAATGATAAGACCACAAACTGATAACATTTTATCATTTTAATATATAGGCTATGTTTACTAACATTTCATTCAGAACTTATCGCCAAAGGTTACAATAAATTCTTTTCCTAGATTAAATTTTTGTTACAGAAGCATTAAGGTCACTTTTTTGTTTTTATGTTACCGACATTAAAATCTGATCCAAATTTATTACACGGACTCGTAAATTATTACAATTGATAAAAATAATTGATTTCTTTGTCAATTTATTTATTTATATATGTTCTATATAAAAAATAATAAATTTATAAAAAATATAAATTAAAACAATTTATATTTGAGTTTATTTCAACCCTTTTCAAAAGTACACTACAAAAAAAAATGAACAAAAGAGAAAGTTTTTTTTTTTCTCTTACATTATTTTGAAAAAGGTAAAAATAAACCTAAATATAAGGTGTTTTCAATTTCTATTATCTATTATTTTGTATACAAATAAGAATATAAATAAGCCATTTGGCATTTGTAAAGATATATGTTCTATATACATTTTATTTATACATGTTAATGGTTACATTTGATAATTTGTTAAATATCTTTAAAACTACATGTGATACATTAAAACTGGTTTCATAAACAAGGTTTAGGTTGTTTAGATTGACACTAAATGAATTAACTAAGTAAAAAAGAACCTGTTATAATTCGACCAATTAGCATTTCATCTGTAGGCCTATTTTTATTTAGGTATGTACAAAGTTTTTTATTTTATTTTGTTTTAATATGGCAGTTACTCAAACCTTATAAAAAAACCTTACTCAGTAATTTTTTATTTATTTTATTTTTTTTATTTATATAAACCTTTTGGGGCTTCTTAACGCTACAAAATTATTAAAAAAATAAATTATTAGTTAGGTTTACATAATAATTACAGTATACTGTTTTGTTCAATAAATCATACCTAATAAGGAAAATATTATGAGAGTTCAAGAATTTTGAGTTTTATCTCATTTTCAAGACTTCTCAACATTTTCAAGCCGTAGGAAACACATTCAACCACTCTCTCCCTCTGTGCATGTGTGTGTCATTGTTGTGGAACATTATTTTAAGAACTGTTGGATCAATTAACTTTAAAAATTTTAAGTTTGATGTGGGATATGTGTCTTACAGAATTATCACATTTTGGGCAAAATTACTTAATAAGTGAGTGGCAGAGGGGGAGGGGTGGGAAAAAATGAAGTTGGCTGAGGCCAAGTTTAAGAAAATTTATATTAATGGTAGAATGTTACAACTTTATTGAAGGTGAATTTAATTGTTTTCTAATGGCTTCCTCTGTATAGATTCAACAAATTTAGTACATGCTTTTTCATATACAGACTCTATTTTTTTCTCCCTTTGAGTTCTTATTCACCTTTGAATTGTTGCACTGCGGTCTGAAAGACACATTATTTTAATATTGTTACTGTCTCTATTGTTGTTGGACCGGTTCTCGCCTCAACGACATCCATTGAAGGTTTCCTCTCTACAGTTAAATGCAGTATAGCACTTCACAGTTAACAGTCTTCATCTTTTATGGATGTTTGTTTACCACAGTATGTGGTGCTTGTGCTACCTACTAGTGTTTGTTAATATTATGGTCTATAACATCGTCCATAACAGTTATGTTAACCTTTTTGTTATATAGTGCACTAAATTGTTTGTTTATATTATATTATTTTTTACAATTTTTTATGTGTTGTGAGTGAAAATGGACCCTAAAGAAGCTGATAGGATAAACAACTATATTGATAGTGTTAAAAAGGGAGAGAAAAGAAATGAAGAATTAAAAATGTAAATGCCTGAAAGAGACTATTTGATGAAGATACAAGTGATATAGAAGAGGAGTGAAATAATTTAGAAGAAAAACATAACGACAGTATTCATAATTTTGTTGAAGAGAATGATCACAACACTGAACTGAAAGTGAGATATTGCAGATTCTGAATATGAGAATATACCAGAACATGTGGAATACCAGAACATGTGGAATACCAGAACATGTGGAATATCAGAACATGTGTAATACCAGAACACATTCCATTACCTCTACATACTGGAAAGTACATGGAACTAAGTAGGATATGCATTGCTCAGAGTATAGAGGCAAAACTAGGAGACATAATATTGTAACATACTTGCCAGACCGTTAAATGTGGTGCATAATATAACTTCTTACATGGAATCGTGGCACCTGTTTTTCTCTAATGATATATTTGACGAAATTGTCCATTAAACAAATTTGTGGATAGGAATAAGGAAAAATACCTAAGGTTTAGAGATACTGCTAACACTAACCGTGTTGAGGTTGTAGCGTTTATTTAAATTCGCTATGTATTATTATTCATAAACAACAATTCAAATGAAACCTCAATTTAAAACAATAACACACACAAGTAAGTTCTAGACATGTACATTGGAACACGCCTGAGGCAATAACGGGATACAGAGCAACAGCTGATGCGCCTTAGGTACTGCGAGGCACGATTCATTCTTTTCTGTCCATTTCTACGTCTTAGATAACCACATACTGAATGAAACTCTTAACAAGGTACCACTTCATGATGCTTAATATCCCTACCAAATACGCAAATCAACCTCAAACGCATTACAACACCTTGTTGTAGAGCTTGAGTAAAGCATTAGAAGATAAGGAGATACCATTATGTGCATTCCTGGATATTTGATGGGCTTTTGATAACACCCCCTACAACTCTATCGAAAAAGTGTTGAGGGAGAAGATGGAACCCTTGACAGTCAAATGGATCAGATTAATGCTAGTAAGTCAGAAGATTTACTACTTGGGCAGTAATGCCTACTTGGGTTGAGTTGTCGGCAGTGATGGGTTGTCCCTAATGAAAGGGCACTATCTTCCCTTTTGTGAATACTGGTAATGAATGAACTCCTTAGGAGACCGGAGGCTAATGACTCTGAGATAATAGCATGTGCTGATGATGTAACAATTAAAGTAAAGGGAAATGTATTCAGACTATGTCTGAACTCATGCAGAGTGCCCTTCTATTGGTTTGGGAATGGCGAAAGAAAGTGGATCGGTCTCAGCTTCAGCCCACACAAGACAACCATTGTTCCATTCAAGAGGAGGAAGAAGCTAAGCATTAGTTATTGTAGTACTTCCTTCAAAGGAAACCAAATAAATATCTAGGTGTAATCCTGGACCAAAGACTCGCCTAGAGCCTACATATTGATAGGACTATCAAAAAAGCGAGCTTGGCAATGTGGACATCCAGGCACCCCTATGGTAAAACTTAGGGACTCAAGCCAGAAATGGTCTACTGGTCATATTTTTTGAAACCGAAAAATTAACTCCCAATCATGAAAAACAAGGTGGAAAGATCTCACTGAACAGGAAGTCAAAATATTTATTGGTTTATTATTTTATACTGGTTATATAAACTGATTATACATATGAAAGAAAAATCTACATATAAACTAATAAGTAGAACATAATGTACAAACTAAAGCTGCATGGCCATTAATCATTTATCAATAAAACAATCATTGCATGAGTACAATCATGATATTGATTTTGACTACTTACCCCCACTACAGTAAAAACTTTAGTACAGTACTAATCAATAAATCCAAATTCCTAATTTGAACAAAAAGGAATGTGCATTATTCAAACCCAAACAATAACAGGGTAAAACTGTAAAATTTATTGTGGAAAATTTGAATTGATTGTGGGACAGATTTACTTCTACAACTAAAGCTGTTATTTTAAATCAAATGTAATTTAACAAACAAATGGTAAACAATGAGCATCCTGTTACATAGTAGCATGATTGCCACACTATGTTTTGTTGATGATCATGTCAACATATAACAATATTGACTTAAGATAATGAGCATGATCAAGAATATTGGAAATGGGGTTTGAATATATGTGTATAGACGGCTGACAACAAGAATTGACAATAAAAGATGGACATACTAAAGCATGCAATAGGTACACAACTTTAAAGTGAATACATTACAAGTTAAACAACAGATGAAGCCAATAGGAAAAGAAATATTCAAGGGAAAAAAGCAATAAGTGCACTATGATATTTTTTAGGGTAAAACATAATTTTAACACAGTCCTTAGAAAGCTTGTAACTGAGGATAATGTTATTGCACATAAAATATATAACAATTTAAACTAGATACTCTGCTACAAATTCATGAAGCCAACAATGTTTCATTGTTGTTCCTTTTGATAATATGTATGAACATAAAAACTAAAAATGTAAAAATTATAAACTCCCTCATTACATGTACATTTATATAATAAACTGAGGAGCCAGTGCACATTTATGTAAGACTTTTTTTGAAAAGGTCAATTTATTGCAACATTGATGATGATAAAGAAATAGCAATTCTGCCTATCAGTGGGTTGATCATAAAACAGGTGATGCTAGTTCAGTCTTGCAACAAAAAATGTGGAGTAAGAATGACTAAATTGGAATTGGTATTACTTTTATAATTTACTTCAAAAAGTATAAAAAATGACTAGCGACAGACGAATTATGAAGACTAAAAGCATGACAGACGAGTTAAACACGACAAAATTTTATGAAAATGAATACACTGCAATTGTTATTACCGGTACTTTTATAAATAGTTTACTTCAAAAAGTATAAAAAATTTACAATGGTAGACTATTTATGCAAACCAAACAAGTTAAACGAGATTAAATTTCAAGGTCAAAATAAGTAATGCTGTTTCAAATGAATTTTATTGCACTGGTCATTTTAGTACATATTATACAGAATAACACCAACAGATGATGTATGTAAAGCAAAACGCATGGTAGATGAGTAAAATATGTACAATTTTTAGATTAGGTAAATAATTCCATTGAAAAATAGACTTGCATTCATTTGTTATTTATAACTCCTTTAATGACAAAATATAATTGGCAGATGAAAATTGTGAGGCAAAGCTATTTGGCAAACGATATTATATTCTGATTTTCCAGCATTACATTGATGTAATTATATTTTACTACTGTAATATTTTCAATTTTCTCATTAAACACCTACTTGATTTAATGTTTGAATAATAAAACTTTGTAATGTAAAAATATAACACATGGAACAAACACGAGGCAGATTTTTATTGAAGACAAAACAATAATTGTCATCGTATAAATATTAAGTAAAATTATTGTTTAATTTATAATTGTCTATTTTAAAACAATATTTATTTATAATCTTTTTAATACTATATAAGAAAATACAAATATTGTAAATATTAGGCTATACCAGGGCAAGCTTGAATAAATAGTGCATAATCTACAATTATGGAACTTATGTAATGACTAGTTTTAGTTATGTTCCTTACTAAATTTTAGAACTTTTTTTTGTTTCAGTACATATGATACTATTCTTAATATGTTAAATGGAACCCCAGTCCTATGAGATAGTATATACAGTGTGAGTCAAAAGTAATGATATAACCTAACCTAAGAAGTTTACATCTTTTATTCATTTCCTCTTTCCTCCAAACCGTAAAAATTGTCTGCCAGTATTATTTTGGTATAGTATTTTAAAAATTTTTAAAGGGGAAAATTTCTTGTTCTTAATTAAATTAAAAATAAAAGAAGAAGAAATGAACATAAAATAAAGACCCTAACCTTTGAATACTCTAATAGTGTTAGGGATACAAGAGAACAAAAGTTGGTCGAAAGAGACCTGACAAAAAAGATGGGTCTAATACAAAACTACCTGAAGAAAAGCGTATCCAGCTAGGATACCTGAGGGTTCCACATCCATACTCACTTTAATTGAATACCTGAAAGGTTTGGTATAGTATTTGATTCGTCCCTAAGTAAAAAAATAGTATATCATAAGAAACAAGCTAAAACAGAATTACTCACATAACCTAAAAATTTTACATATTAACTCATCTACTACACACTTTGATCTATGCAAATTCTCTCTCAGTGTCATTTTTTTGTATCGTATGCACTAAAAATAATCACTGCAGTGAAAAATGAATTACAACCAGTATTATTTATTTAAATCTCAAAATTTTGCCATGTTATCTCTCATATGATCCTGGTCTACGCAAATCACATTACAGTAGATGCCCTCTAGTTCGGCTTTGGTTGGATCGGCCGCCGGATGGTTCGGCCGGTCCTAGGAGGGTGAGTCATATCCGTCACATCGCCTTGAATGTCACGCCACGTTTATCTTTTATCTTGAATGTTTAGTCTACTCCGGCCATAGAAGTACTGTACAATAAACTATTTACTGTATGTCAGTTTAGTTACGGGCGAGCTTGTAACTGGTCGAGCTTGTAACTGGTCGGTCGCACTTAACCTGTGACAAACAGTTTGGTTATATGTAGTACGTACTGTACAGTGAGATTGATTGATCTGTAATTTCGTGTGTGAATGTTTTTTGTTGTTTACTATGTAGGACTGTTTTCAGGAGTGAACGTTGTGAGTAAGTGTAAGTTGTACGTTTGCGAGTTAGCTTTGAGAAAAATGTTTTCTAAAATGAGAGAAAAATGTAAACATACATTTGTGACAATGGAACAAAAACTCAGTATATCCTAGATCGTCTAGATAAAGGTGAATCGGTCCAAAGCCGCTGCAACAGTTGTCGACGTGATGTTTATGAGAAAATGGCGTGACTATGCTTTCAAAAACACTCTTAATCAGAAAAAGCAAAAGAAAATAACGGATTTCTTTTAATTTTTATAGGTTATGAGTCAAGTAATACGTGTTGTACAGTAATTTCCTCAAATACATTTCTGGTTTATTTTTACAGTACGTACTGTAATGTGTTTTTCTGTTCAGTTTTATCCTTAGTACGGTATCGGTATTTACTTTTTAATATGTGTTGCAAAAACGTATCTATGAGTGGCACAACATGACAATTCAACCAAGAGACGTCAAAATCTTCTCTTTGGTAAGTACATAATGTTGTAAAAATGTTTACACAACGTCTTTTGTTGATTCTTAAGCATAGGTAATGTATTTAATAGGGATATTTTTAATTTTGTTAGTACAACCGGATAGTCCGGCCATTTTGAAGTCCGGTCCCGAGGTGGCCGAACTAGAGGGAGTCTACTGTATATCAATATGTTCACTGGCTCTCAGTATATAACATATACACCATTATAGAACTAACAGGCATAAATATATGCTACATGTTCATATCAACTACAAATTGAATAACTTGAAAATTACATATTTAAAAACTGAAAATGTTTGTCAAAATATAAAATTAGTGTTTGTCAAAAATATAAAACATAAAATGGATATCTCATTTAGTGTAGATGACATTACTTCAAACTCATTTTAAGTCACTCTATTCAAAACAGTAGATAATAATTTTTAAATTTTACACTAATGGCTTATGACTTTACTAACTAATTGCATTACTGTTTCCTACGACAACAAGGTTCAACATGATATATTTTCCTAAAATTCCATTTGAACCACTTCATGCTGCCAAAAAATAATTACTTCAATAGGGTTTTTCTGACAAAGGTCACAATGATTTTTCTTTACTTTAGCTGTCTCTTGTAAATCAAATTTCTTTCAATCTGAACTAAAAAAATTAGGGGATATAAAGCTCAATTTTAAATTTTGTTTGTTTGTGACTTTAGAGTAAAGCAACAACAACTTCTGATTTGCAAGTTTTTTCTTTACTCATTCTTTTATTTTAAAATACTATAAATACTCAATATGTGTTACCATTTAAAATGTTTGAGTTGTCCCAAAAAACCAAACATTTACATTCCTACACCGTTACAAAAAATAAAAGAAGAGGCGGAGGCTTTTGGGACACATGGTATAATAATAAAATAGGAATAATACATGTACACTTAATAGTAGTAGGGACTTTTATCAATAAATATGCTTGTTTTATGCAATCAAACAAAAAGTTTTAAAATAAATAATTGTACAAAACAAAAAACTCAAAAGTTTAAACTTAAATTAAAATAAAAACTGTATACACACAACACTGGCATATGTATTCAATGTACCTTACTGAACTAAATTACATTTATATAGTAGTAATTTTTGTAGACCTCAGGTATTTAATAGTTATCATTTCTAGGGATTTCTTTCGGAGAGCTCATTCCTTGTCACCGAGATCATTTTTCATCATTCTAGTCAGAATCAGCTTAACTGATACAAGAGTTCTGTAAAAGTAGCTAGTTGCAATAAGTGAAAATATATTTCCGAATGTCCTTAACCTTTTCGTGTTACAGGTGAACAGCTCAGTACTTATATCTAGTTTAGTTTTCACAACAATAATTTGTTTTAACAGTCTTGCTTTTCAGATTCTTGTTGCATGTGAGATTATTTATAGGCCTATCTATAGGCTATATTGCAATGTGTACTTCCATTGCAGGAATAGTAGTTTTTGTACAGACCAAGCTTAGAGTTACAGATTGTATGAGCTGAAGTTTCAAGATGTGAGCTGCAGATGCTGTACACTAAGAAATGAGATTTAAAACTTACTCAGGCTCACATAGTCAGATACATTTACAGCTTATAGTTGGTTCATTATCTTCCATATTTTCTAGTCTTTTGACATTCTCCTCTATAACCTTTAATTTCATAATTCGTATATGTGCATACTTTTACTTCTCGCTACTGCTTTATCTGCTGTACTACAAATGATCCCTCAATTTTGCCCAAGTACAATCCTCTACATTCAAAACAAAATGCATGTCCTTCAAGTTTCATCTGCTATCCACCTTTCATACATTGTTTTGTGTGTGCACAATGTTTTCAATTCTTAATCAACTTTCTCATAGAGAAATGATGGCTTGTATGATCTTCTCCCACATTCCTTTCAGCACTGACCTCTATATAGATGCGAAAAGATTGTACCCAGTCATATAATTTGACTGGTTTTATTTTCTGCTCTATAGTAGACCATCCAGTGCAATGTTATTCAGCTTCTTCAATCGATTACCTTAAACCAATATGTAAATATTTGGAAAACAAAACTAAAAGAGCTGTATACCATTACTTTATTTAAGTTTTATAAATTCTAAAATAGTTTCCATGTCTTTAGAATAATTCAAGAATCACCATAATCAGTCCATCTCCACAGCCATGTTCTCTAAGAATTCCAAATATTTTATAATTTTTAAATCTTTGATGATTTGCTGAGTCGGAAAGTAAAAGGATTCATACATCTATACTATCTTGAGTGAAAATATACTATCTATATTTTTCTTCAGTGAACATGCTTTCCCTCTTAATGATCTGTTGATGATTGTTGTTTGGGAGTATATATTGGGTGGGTGAATATTCTTCATGAATGTTCTTGATAGGGGACAATAAATGTCCCCACAATAAATGTTGAATTGGTGTTATTTAAATTCAACTGGAATTTATTATGGTTGTATTTGTTTTACTGTGTGTAGCTATATATTTATTTCACTTCTTTTAATTATATTATTGTCGCCTACAATTAATATTATGACACTTTTATAGAAAAAATGCATAAAGAAAAAATGCACTTTTAATCTCACATTCCAATGCATAAAGTTCATCTTTCTTACTTTTTTCCCCCTTCTAAAAGGCTGGATCTGTTTTTTATATTACTGATTTTAAAATACAATTTCTTTTCCTGATATAATGACTGTCTCATCGAGATGTCCTTGTCAGAATAGTCATATTTTCTGTTTTTCTTATATTAAAACATTTGTTTCTTGGTTTGTGAATTTATTTTAAAATCTGCTGTTTGGCACTGTTAAGAGTATATGTAACTTACCTATAATCAAAATAAAAAATTTAATTTTAATCCTTAGCCCAATAGCCTGTTGTGAGCCTAGGCTTCCCAAATGGCTTTTCAACAGGTTATAAGTGGTTGGAACGTCTAGATTCATTACTGTAATTTTAGTTTTCGTGACTAGAATTTACTTTCATCACTCTCCACTTTTCCTCACCATACACGAATCAACACTGAAGTTTTTTAAGCTTTCATAGAAGTCAAACTCAGAACCACATGCACACAAGGTGAGAAGCTCTAGTCTACTATACTGGGGCTCAACTTTACCATAAACACCTATGAAAAAGGCTGACAGAGTGGCAGAAATGAGGTAAAATAAATTAGAATAAAAGAACATGGTTATTGAGTTTCCCAGATAGGTTCAACTATTTATATATGTAAATTAAGGTCAACCTAATAGGCAACACCAAACCAAGCAATAGAATCATGATTTAAATTTAATAATGTTAATACTTAAATAGAAACTAATAGGATAAATATATGTTCTGGCTTGGGTCAATAATATTTGAGTATAATGTATGTAAGCTTACCTTAACTAAAGAATATCCATGTTCCCTGAAAGCAAAAAATAATATATAAATTAATTAATTAACTTAGTAAACCTAACCAGTAAAAATGATTAGTTACCAACTACATTAACTATATATATACAGTATGAGCCAAAATAATCTGTACTGAAACTGAATCAGCTGTAGCTGCCTTCTTAATCAGCTGTGTCAACTTTTGATTGTTGCTACGTCTTCGTGATTATTATTTCTTTCTTATTTGAGGTAAGTTTTTGCTGACATGGTGCTAACTACTGCAGAGAAAGCATTATTTTCGCTTATACGGAATTGGACGTGCAGGTGGGCCAAGTTTGTCACACACTGCATCATGTTTTCAGAAACATATTCCCAAAAACCCGCCTAGTAATGCTATGATTATTAGTGTTGTTCAAAAAATTTGAAGAACAGGTAGTGTTTTGACGCAGCGGAAGGGCTATTCAGGTTCGCCCAACTACTGTCTGTACAAATGAAAACCAAGGAAGAGTGTTGCAGCAAGTGTTCAGTGACCGAAAAGAAGCCTAAACCGAACATCTTTGAAACTGAATATAAGCAATACGTCAATGCGAAGAATGTTTAAAAACCATGGTTGTTTTCTCTACAAGATACAAACTGAGCAACCATTGAACTCTATAAACAAAACAGTCAGAGTTCAGTACTGCGCTTCAATGTTAGCAATGTGCTACGGAGAACCTGAGTTTCTGAGTGATGTATGGTTTTCAGATGAATGTCATGTGTACCTTAATGGTTCCATAAACAAACAGACAACACGTTTTCTTGGGTTTGAGCGTCCTGACAGTGTTGTAAAGAGGCCACAGCATAGTAAGTGTGTAACCATTTGGTGCGATGTGTCAGGGAGAGGCATAATTGGTCCATACATTGTTGAAGACAATAAAGTAAATTCTCTTACTGTAAATTAGGACCAATATAGGGTCATTCTTGATCGTTTTATAGGAGACCTCAGGAGATTTTGTCGTACCCGAAACCTGTCTTTTCGTTAACAATGGTTCCAGCAAGATGGCGTAACCAGCCACACTGTCTTAATCAACATTCCTTTCCTTCAAGAAACTTTAGCAACCACCTCATCTCCCTTAGAACAAATTTACTTACCCAGCCCACTCCCCCAATCTTACACCACCTGACGCCTACGTCTGGGGAATGTTGAAGGAGAAGATTTTCTGTGAAGGCCCACCAGCTACCATCATCCAACTCCAGGAAAAAATAACCATGTGTATAAGAAACATGAAACAACCACTCTTCACCAAAATGATGCAAAACCTTCAAAAACAGTACGAGTGTTGCCTAAAACTGAACTGAGGTCATATTGAACATGTTATTACCTGAGTCTAACCGATTTTGCTTCCTTTTACTTGTATATCTTAGTAAAACTATGTAAATAAAATCTTATAATTTCAATACTGTTTATTTTGGCACATACTGTATATATAGAATGAAACTTAAGTTAAGTACTATATTACTAACAGGCTGTAATATTCAAAGCATTCTTATAGAAGCAAAACTTTTCAAATACAGTATTGAATAGTAAAATTGATGTAGGAATCCAAAAATTGAGAAAATAAGTTTACAAAGTCAAAATATAAGGGCTTCACAAAAATTAACTACCAATCAGTTGGTGTGCTGGTAAATTCAAGCTAATTGCTATAGCAATACACATTCTTTGTTGTTGCAGTTAGTATAGCCTCAATACACACCAATTTTCAATTCATTTTGTTTGTTCTTGTGTTACTAATGAGCAATTTAAATGGGACTTTTTATTGTAACACTACAGTGGAACCTCGTTAATCCGAACAAATTGGGTGGTTCGGACTAAAAACTGTTTGTATTACCAAACATGATACTGTTAAACAGTATTAATGTGGGTCCTAGGGGCTGGAGATCATGTAGTGAATGCTTGGTCGCTGCTTCGGCCTCAGGAACACAGCTGTGCTCAAGACCGATGAAATAGTACGCATAAATGATTTACGTCCCAGAGCATCCTGCATCCATCATCGTATAGATCATTATACATGCTGAACACGGCTGGAAAGGTTATGGAAAAGTTGATGAAGCCACGATTGCAGCAAGCAATCCGAACGGCAGGCGGTCTTGCTGAAAATCAACATGGTTTCCGAGAAGGACACTCCACACTAAGCGCCATACAGCAAGTGGTAGATGCTGCCCAAGTGGCAAATAGGGTATGTCATGGAGCTAGGCCCATTGTACTCTTAGTGACGAGTGATGTTAAAAATGCCTTTAACTCAGTACGGTGGATATATATTTTGGAGGCATTAGAACAAACTTTTTCAGTGCTGGAGTATCTACTTTTGGTAGGCTACTGGTTAAGAACAACATGACTATTGTAAAACCCTATTTTTTATATACTAGTCGTAAAGATTCAAATTAATAAGAAAACATAAAGAAATCGCACTCACACCCAAAAGTAGGAAAAATACCTAGGCTCAAAGTCGAGCAAGTGAGGTTAATTTACCGCTTCAAATTTTATTATTCATTGATGACTTGAATAATATATAACATAACCTGGCCTAGCCTATTCCCAGAGTTTTTGGTAATTGCAGCTTTTGTGTTAAAAAATATATATAATTAGTAAATGTGGGCCTAACCTTCTAAACATGTTTCCCTCAACATGTAATATATATATATATATATATATATATATATATATATATATATATATATATAGGCTATATTAGGGTTATCATAGAAAATATTGTTTTTTTTTAAATAATAATAGTTTTAATGAGGAAAATGGTAGTGACGATGTTGTTAACAATTTCCGATTTTTTAAAGTGAATATTTGTTGAGTGTTTGACTTGTTAATTTCAGCATAATCTTGTTTGGTAATAATGTATAATACCTCACTCCACAATTTAATCACTAAAGTGAGGTACAATATGTAATTACCCTTCGGCTTTTGGTAAGCTAATTGGTAAATATTGGCTACTTTACATTTTCAATTTTTATAGTAAAATACTAGACTATACTTTTTTTTCCAAGTAGGATTTAAAATTAAGGAATAAATTAATTTATGTATACATTTTGTATAAAAAAAGACTGGGGTTTTTACATTTTTTATCCATTTGGCTGTTTAACTAGCCATAAATAACTAATATAGCTGAAACTACCCGTTAAGGTAAATATCATTTTCATAATTTTTTATATAGAAAAGTCCGAGGACGAGATAGGCCTACCTCAGTTTCATATATAGCCACCTGACCAAACCTCGCCTATATAATTTACATTGTGTTGCGTAACTACGCAATTAGACTCTACTAACTGTGAAGTTGATTTCATATTTTAATACAAGCCTAGTCTATTTTCTAATAAATAAATGCATTTTGTGACTTTAAAATTCTTACGAAATTAAAAATGATATGATTGTTTGAAAATAAGGTAGGCCTACCAATAATGTATATACTAACTTGACTAACGTAGTCATACATATTGATCTAGGCTTTTGTTATTAGACCTTAACCTAGCAACAGCTGTATTTCCTCGTTTTATATGTGTTATTTAACAGCGAAAAAATGTATTTAAGGACTTGAAACATTTCTTCCGACAAATAATATGATCTGATCCTTTGATACAAGGTAAATACCTACTTTAAGTTTTCATATTTTTTATAGAAAAAATCCTAGTACGAGGTACAACCGATAATTACTCAGTTCACGAGAAAGAACAAGACATACTTTTATGTTAAATCAGTTATGTATTAAAGTGAACTGATTAATTTATTCAATCTACTTGTGATAAATATGGAGAGAAGTTGTCCGATCGATTTAAGTGTGAAATCTCGGCAATTCCTCTTTAAAATTACGTTTTTTCCATCATTTCGATACTTATTAAAGACACTTACTACTTTTTATCATTCACAATTCATTATTTCTATCCTAAATCAGTTATTTAAAATGACTGATTTATAGCTTTTAGAGATAGGCTAATTTTGACAATGATTCCATCAGTTTTAAGTAAAATCTATCAATGTTGTTTTTATCCCACGCAGAAAATAGTTCCGTTTTAAGAACTGTCAAACTATTAAGAATAGTCAAAATATATGGTTACCTAACCAGACCTAGTTAAAAAACTACAGGTCAAGGAAGGTCATTATAATATAATTATTATTATAGGTTATAGTACAATGCCAATATTTCACTTTAATATGAATTTTAGGAATTGGAATAGCGTATGGGTTTGATGTACGCCCATTACATATATATTTACTATGACAAAGCAGGTTTGTCCAGGTGGACATATTTTGTATAAAACTATATGTAGGCCTATATCATGGGCGTCATCGCCGAGGGGACGCGTCCCCCCCAATATTTGATGTAAAAATATTTTGCTAAAAACTAACGATTTGCTTAAAACCTTAAAAGGTAAACATCGGGCTTTGTCTTTACTAAGGTTTTTAACATTACATTTCTGTTACAAACGCATAAATAAATGTATAAAAACAATGTTTTGAGAAGTTTAATTTAAAAAATTTCCATACCCCCGGCATATGTCCCCCCCCCCCCCAATAATGAACTGGTGATGACGCTCATGGCCTAAATATGAACCTACAATAGGTGTGGTAGATGGCAATATATATATATATATATTTTGGCGGGAATTAATAAGTTACATGATTGACAGATATAAATACAGTATTGCAAGTCTTTAGTAACGTTTGAGACGGAAATGTGAAACATTGACATTAATCTGTAATCTATATACGTTCAATTTTGTAGTTTTTAAATTGTGATTTTTTGGTAAAAAAAGTGAGCTCCGTGTTAAAAAATTATTTTATTATTAAAAAATAAGGTATGTAGAACATGTTTTTTAAAAAATGCAAAAAAAACAGTGACTCTCTTTGTAAACAATTAACATATATTTACCTTACATGAATTATAGTTCTTTTTACTAGGTCTGGGTTTCAGAGATCTAGTCATCCCGAATCTTATATCATAGAAGCGTAGTAATATCAATGTGTAAAAGGCACCCTATGAGTGAATTCAATATGGCTACCCGATTGAATATGATGTTAAAATTTGTAAATTTCATAAATTTTTAAGTAAGTAATGAATTGTGAGATCTAAAAAACCACTAGCTTTGTTCATTAAATTCTATTTGATTGAAAAACCGCTATTTTGAAGCGGAACTACAGAGATTTAGCACTTATATCGATCGGACAACTTCTCTCCATATTTACCATACTTATTTATAACACTCAATCTACCTTGACAAAGGTGAAGTTTCAACCAAAAATCTAACCTTGCTGGCTTCTTGACAAATTCAGTGAATATAGCCTAAATGACAATAAGCCCAAACTCCATGTCTATGTCTCATACACGTTTTTAATAAATGTATTGCCGCTAGGAAAAGTTACTGAAGTTCTGTACCTTATCCTTCAAATGGTTGGCAAAATAATAAATATGAAATTTATTTTGTTCTAGCCTAGAAAGTCAGATAAAATCAGAAAACCTATATCAAGCAAGTGTTGAATGATTACCCAAAACAAACCAAAATTTATTTTCATTAAACCTGGGCAGATAATTTATAAAATTTGAAAATAAGTTACCTGCAAACAGTAGCAAATTCTGTCCAATTTAATTTTTGACTTTTCTTTTCAGTCATCCAATAACCAATCACTCTAGACATTTTTCTTGTAGGTTTATCCATTTTGAATCACTGTGGCTTTTATTAAAATGCACTTACTGTTGAATTTTTATAAAACTTGGTAGATGTAAATACAGAACCAAAAACTAATTGCAAAAAATAACTAAAACTTCAAGAATCACACATTTCGCAATCGCACACTGACACTTGGTAATGACAACTAAATTAAAACAAACATAATGACACAACTTTTAAAATAACTAATAAATGTTAAGTCAAACTAAACCGTACTAAAAGTCTGGAAATGAATAATAGAACAATGTTGACGCACTCGAACCATGTGATGTTTGAACACAATAACCGCTCTGTTTATGTTGTGCCATGATGTGGTTGTGACAGAAGGCGTGACAGCTTAACGCTTATCTATGGGCGTGACTAAAACTTGATTGGCTTTCAGCTTGGGCCACACAGTACTGACAACATTGCACTTACAATAGTTGTTGTTGATCCTTCGACTAAACTAATTGATATCGATTATTCGATTTTGCTATTCACTACAATTTTTAGTATTGTTAATTGATAATATTCTAAGGATATATAATATAAATTTCATTATGATACAATTATACAAATTTAATTTACTGACAATTTGTTATATAAAAATATTAATTTAACGTTAATATAATTTTTACATTTATAAAAAAATGGGTTAAACAGGAGCAGTAGAACAAAAGATATTACTTATTCCCCTCTTTTGTTTCGTTCCGATTTTCAAAATAAGGAAAGCTCCTTCATGAGGCCCCTTCGAATTTCACCGCATTAATTTAATATATTTTTTGGTTTCTAAGTGTTGTTGTTTATTTATTAATTTCCATATTATTTTGGATTTCACTATGTTTGTTATTAAAAAGTAGAACTCTTCAAATAATAAAATTTCACTTCATTTTGAAAATATTTTTTGTATCACTATATATATTTGCGTTACATTATATGTGACTGGTTATCACTATAATTAGTAAAGCTGATTACCAATACTTATACTTGGGTTGGTTAATGTAACACCAAGGATGGTATGGATTACTATAACATTAGTAGGCCTACTTACAACACAAAAAAATGTGTTGTATTTGGTATTTAATACTCATCACTATCATCAGTTGTATGTACATTGTTATTCACTCAAAAGCGGGACTTCTATGGCTAAAATATTTTGTCTCTTTTTGATTACGATTTAAAGTGTGAGTGTCGGTAATTTAATATATTTGATATTTTGATTACAAAACAGCCTGTCATCTTGTGAAACCCCAATAATTATTAATGGTTAGTATACTGCAATAATATTTATTATTTTAAATGCATCTATTTTTTTTTCCACCATAAGTAATTTTAAGTTTTAACCGCCAATAGCTCAAGAGAGAAAGTCTTATATTATTTTACTGTATGAGTTTAAAACTATTGTTTTAAGGGCTATTGATCTTTAATGGTTTAAGAATGTAGACCTACAATAATTGGAGATTATAATTTAGGCAGAAGTCTATTTCCTAAAGCCAAATATCTATATTACTTGATAAGGCAATAATATATAATTTAACCCTACATTTACTTCCTTATTATTTGGGCTAATAATGATGCCAAATGGAATGGTTGCTTGAGTTTCATAATTCATGTAGATACAGTTCATTATTTTTCAGTGCATTGCTTTGTATATTCTCTTTATTTATTATATATATACAGGTTTCAAGATTTTTTTGTATTCAAATAAATGGAATTCTTAAACCCAATTTTACATGTTCAAATATTGTAGACAAAACAGAGTAGGCTACTGGTACTGGTAGACTACAATGTTTACAAAATCATATTAAAAGTAGTTTGTGCTCAATTTTACTGAGGCCAAATTTGAAAATTTAAAAAATAATTAAGGTGTATTATACTATTTTACTAAACTTATTGAAGAAATTACATCAAATCAATATAGGTTATTTTTTGTAAAACTTTGAAGTTCTATTTCAGGAATGTTTTTAAACCTACAAGTAGGCCTACTCCTACTTACTAACACTTTGTAAAATTTGAAATAATAAAACAGACAGAATTCACTGTAACTGTAATATCAACCATTTTTTAACTTTGTTATGAATTTAATTTTAGTTACACATGTGAATGGAGTGGTATTTTTTTCTTTAACATTTTATTAGGCTATATGCTCACCCCCCCCTTCTCCAAGGCTATATTTGCATAAACTTTCTCCAAATTTAAAAATTGTCAATTATTAATATTTTACTGATAATCCTAGCATTTAAAAAAAGAGAAACATCCTGTGTTTAAAAATTTTTTTTTAACTATTAAAAAAAAATACTGTTTCTCTTCCTAATGATTAGGTTGCAAGATTTTCAACTAAATAAGTACATGCATGGAATTAAGCTGTAACGCTCCCAAGGGGATTCACTGCTGTTAACTCAAAATTTTTATTTCACTCCCACAAACAGGAAGGAAAGACCTCCCCCACCCCCCTTTTAGAGGAGAAAATATATAAAGTTATAGCAATTGAAATATATATATATATATATATATATATATATATATATATATATATAAGGGAAATAACTCAAAAATATTACTTATTAGAAAAGTGAAAATAAAACTATTTTCTAAGAATTTGTTATGGATTATCATTCTAACATATTGGTAAAACAAATATATTAATAAATAAATAAATTACAATTACCGGTATTTGTATAAAATGCTTAAAAACTGTCATATTGACTCCAGTCTCTTTGGTATGCCGAAACTTACATTGTGGTCTCAAAAGGTTGATAGTACAATCCTTCTATTATTTTACGCCAGAAGTTATCTTTAGTCACAAGAACATCCTCAGTCTTCCGTGAATGACTCACCGCTATACTAGGCCTATGGTTACAGCAGTAAACAGTGTTGTTGATTCGTAGATGCCTACCTAGGCAATATGTTGTATTCCATTGCTCAAAATGGACAGAGTGAAGCAGTTTTAGTTGTGATTTTGTTGTGTGTAATAAACAATAACCTGCCATTTCTGACAGAAGACTGTAGCTTTTTTCCTCTAACAGATTTATCTCCTGAAATTATAACAGGTCAAATTTTAGAAACTTTTAAAGCCTTAAATGTTGATCTTGAAAAACTGATTGATCAAAGCTATGGTACCTTGATCACTAGGTGTAATACTGTAGTAGCCTATAAACAAGAATTCTTGCGCAATACAGACTTAACCATTGTATGTACATTGTTCAAGTCACTGCCTAAATTTAGTCCTTTCTGAATCACTTAATATGGATTTTTAACAGTACTGTGTTGTACTTGTTAGTTTGTGAGTACCATTTTCTGTCTCTTGTTAACCTTTTCCTCCAAAACATTCAGCATGACCTATTACCCACAATTGAAATCAGTGAAGACATGCTTCAGAAATTGAAAGACTTTTGAACTAGCAACAAAGATAAACACAACTTTTTCAAGGTTTTCAAGAAATCTATAAGTAGTGCTAGAAAAGTTTTATAAAGTGAAATTAATGTTCCTAGGCAATTAAAGAAGCAGAGAAACATGGTAAACTACCCACACGAGTCTTCAGAAGAGTATTTTATGAGATCAATCTTTATACAATCAGAATATACATTGATTTTACATCTGGAATGGAGGGTTAGTGGATATTGAAACGATTTTAAAATTCTACATACTACAAAAACATGGGTCCTGAAATGGCAGAGGAGAAAGTGCTCCTTGTCATTATGCTATTGAGCTCATGACAGTGGTGCACTCTTCAGGTGGGCTGCAAGGTAATCATGTCTGGTTTTAATATGAAAAGGCTACTGAGTGTCTTTTTGGTTTGTTTTTATAATTTCCCAATCAACACCAATATTTTTCCAGAATTTGTCAGAGATGGATTTGCTAATTTTGTCCTCAGGTATTCCTTCACAGTTTTTAAAGCAATATTTTTACTGTTTTGGCATTAGGTGTGATTTTGGTTTGGTGCATTGTTGCCACCAACAGGTAATCTGCTTCTTTATTTCCTACTAGAAAACATTTGAAGGGGATCTATTGAAGTGTAATAAATCTATTTCCTGATATCTGTAGAATTTTTATCATTGAATGGATATCTTTTATTTCTCTGTGTTTGGTATTTTCAAATTTCACTATTGCTTGTATTATTATTGCTCTAGAGTCAGTCAGTATTATGATGTTTTTGGCGAGTTTGTGAGATAGCAATCAAAATTTGATTTGTTTTTATATACTATAATGAATTATGACAAAAAATTGAGTGTTCATTGCACTCTGTAACAGTCTGAAAAATCCTTTAATAATATAACTTGTGTCATGATTTCTTCCAATTCACTCCTAATCTTCTACATAGAAGTAATTTAATAGTAGGCTAATTATAGTAGAAGTAATTATAGTTTAAGCAATATGTAAGTATTTCAAACAATATTGTACTTCTAATTAAATCATATATGTTCAAACCAGCATTTAAGACAATATGATTAAAACCCAGGAATTAAATGTTCTGGCTCACAAAGAAGCATGTTTACATGAGTTGAAGACCCTGTACCAGCAACTACAACTGCTAAGCTATCAGAATCAATTATTACACAAGAGAAAACATAAGGCGAATGATCATACTCTTGCTCAAAATAAAAAGTTGCAGGTATAGTTAAATTTTGTCAATATTTATTTTTATAATGTTGGTTAGGAATACAAATTTCAGTTGTTGGGTTAAAATAAATAAATAAATGAGCAAAGCAAGCAATGGTTAAGTGGTAAAAGTAAATGTATTCAAAAATCCAGGATCTTAATGTTATCAATTTTACAATCTTATTTTTATGTTTTGATTATAATACTATATAGGCCTATATTGTTTTATAACTTTCCCCCTTAATATTTGACATTCATAAACACATTTTTTAAAATATAAATCGTAAGGTAATCCATTAATAAAATATTCTAAACCTTCAATACAGAAGCATCTCAATGATGATGATAAATTTATGAATTTAAAATGACTTCCAAAGATTTACTCAAATTCTTTACACATGAGGTTATGAAGTTCACTCATCTTCTATTATTTGAGCTATCGTGATTATCTGTAGAAGGTACCGGTACTTGTAGTATATACATAGTTCCAATGTAGTGTTCTCACCGAGAGATGTTTAACCATACTTCTGATGATCTATGATGTGAAGGATGAAGTCGGATACGAAATAAAACAAACTCTTAAATATTATATCAGCATGGCTCAAGTCGGACATCTTAGGATTGGAACGGTCAGCCAGGAACAGAGGAATAACCGGAAACACACGGTTACAACAGGTTCCGTTTCATTATAGGAATGCCATGGTTATTTATTATATAAACTATGTATATACTACAGTACTCTTCACTAATCAGCTTGAATCGCCATTAGCATCCTTGTACTTTTCCCATCCGCCAGAGTCTCTACCTTAGTCAATCTCTCTATCGATCAATTGACCCATTTCCTCTCCACCAGGAGCTATATACTCATTAGTTATTTGTGACATGTTTAGAAAGTTACAAGCCAAGCAATTACTTAACTTTGTGTACTCTGTCGTAATATTTGTTTATGTTCTGTTGTCTACTGAAGGGACTTTGTTCTGCTACCTAGTTTGAATCGGACTTAACCTTTAATACTAACAATGTTTTATTAAACATTATTTTAAAAGTATGTTGTAGCCTATGTTAGTTTTAACTTATTGTGTGTTGCGTTGTACATTAGAGCTTCTCGAACTTCTATATCACAAGAATCCTCTGAGAATATTAAGATAATTTATGTACTGCCCTTATATTACTATAAAACCTAAAACATGGTTAAAACTAAGTACTCAAAATATGATCAGGGGATCAGTCGTTATGGATCATGGTTATATTAATTGTTGCGTGTGTTATGTTATAAACAAAGATCTATTAGTTACCGAGGGACCAGAGTTTTATAGTGAACTCAAACTTTATAAGTTCCAACGAGTGGTTGAATGACGGTACAGAGTTTATGTTAATTAGACTTTCATATAATCTGTGTAAATAATAATTGAGTAACAGTAAAGTTCATTACCTTGAATTGATGCAATGTCCAATTGTCCAACAGGGTAATTCAGGAAGCGATGTAGACAGACTTAACACAGCTAGCTGGTTATCATAATTATTCTATTGTTTATATTTGTCACTCTTAAATCTACATAGATTGCACTTATAAAATAGGTTAATAATTAAAAAGCGTGGCAGAGCCGAATGGTAATAAATACCACGTTGCGTTATGAAAACTATGCACTTGCATATAAAATTAAAGCGAGTTGAAAGGAATTAGCGTTTGCGTGATACACAGATGAGGTGTTCTTTACAACTGACTTTCTACCCTTCAAGAAGATGGGACGCGTCCCCAATCACGTGATATAGTCCGATCATTCTGGACCAATGGGAGGCTATGATGATGTCATTTAGCCTTGAACATTTCTGCAATTGTGGGTAAAAACACCCCTCGTGTGACTGACATGGACTCTTCTGGATCGTATGATCGACTAATTATTGTGGTCTGATATTGTTAGACGGAGACAGAAAATCGTAAATGTAGAGAAACCAGTTTATTCGAAAAGGGCATATAAAAATACTGAACATTCATAGTGATACAATAGTTTGGAAACCGTTTTATATCTCTGGTTCTAGACAAGATAGAAAAATGTACGATTTATAATTGCAAATATTTGGACCGGAACTATTTACAGAGTGGTTAAATTATTTTCTACCAAATACAGTCTTCCGAAAAATTATAAAATATGAATTTTTCTCTAAAACTCGAAAAGTTACAAACCAAAAATTTATATACTTAACTACTAAATATTAGCTAACCAGTATTTAGTAAAACACTTTTGAAGCACCCATTTTGAGATAGCTGAACTTAAGATGTTGCAGGTTTTTCTAACTGGAGTAGAACAACAGATATGAAGCCATTTTTATACTTTTCGATCACCCTGTATGTAATAATTTGTGTGAAAGTTATTTCAAGGACACTCAGTTGCTTCTGAGGATGATACTACCTTGTTTTATAATCTGCACACCCTGAATAACTTAATTTCCCACTCCACCCATACTAGTGTCCAGTTTGCAGTTCATTTCAGTTCAGTTTATGATATGGTGGGATGTATTTCACGAATAGTCAATGCATACAGTAGATACAAATTATTGCTGTACAGTATTTTGTGTTAGTTTATGTTGTGTGTTTGTTATACCTATGGGAGACTTGATAGACTCTACTATGTCATCCAAACAAAGTGGAACTGATTCTTTTGCATCAAACAAGAATAGAAAAACATTATCTTTGGAATGTAAACTTAACATTACCAAAGATTTAAATGCAAAAATAAAAATTTCTAAATAGGCAAAGAAGTTAAATCTACCGTAATCTACAGTCTAAATAATTATAAAAGGTAAAGAAATTTTTTCAAAGTTGTAAAAATGCCCAATCTTTGAATTTAAGCATCATTCTTAAACGTCATAGTATTATCGCTGATGTGGAAAACAATGTTAAAATTATGGTGTGATTGTGATTGTGATTGTGATAATCAAGTAAGTGTGAAAAATTGTCCTGTTGATCAGAACATGATGTCCTCTCAAGCTAAGCGGATTTTTGAGAGATTAAAATAAAGGTGTAAAAGTGGCTAAAGATGAAACGTTAAAGCTAGTAAAGGTTCAGCCGATTTAAAGTCGCTGTAATTGGCATGTCATTGCAGAAAGTGGAGAGGTGGCTAGCGCTGATAAAGAGGCTGCATCTTTTTATCCAAAAAACAGAAACCTATGATAGAATAAGGTGGCTATACCAGCCAAACCATATTCAACGTAGATGAGACTGGTCTGTTTGAGAAAAAGAAAAAGAAAAAGAAAACATCAAATATTGTAAGGTTAATTTCATTGGAAACACTAGTTATAAAGTTGGAAATTTAATATCTAATAGATATCATTATACACCTGCGTTTTATTGCTCTAGAAATATAGGAAAATTAGTTATTTACAATAAGGATAAGAGAGATAGTTTAGAAAATAGTGGTGTGTATAAAATTTCTTGTAATGATTGCAATTGTGAATACATAGGTCAATCCGGAAGGTCAGTTAAGAATAGAGTTAAAGAACATGTACACAGTTGAAAGTATGGCAAATCTAATTCAAATTTTGCAAATCATTTATTAGACACAGGACATAATTTTGATCCTAAGTTAAACGTTAAACTTCTGCATATGGAGCAAAAAAGTAGGAAACTCAATAACCTGGAATGTTTAGAAATCAATAGATCAATTTTTAAAAACCATACTTCCAACTTAAATGAACAAGTACATCTTAACTCATCACCACTATTGAGACATATTATGTAACCTTTGTTTTCTAAAACACCCCCACTTCCATCCCACAGGTTAGATCATTGACCTTTCTTTTGTCATTTCTCAACCCCTTTACTCTTCTAACCTTTCCTTTTGTCTCACATTTTTAGTTTAGACTTATTTTGTTTTTAATTTAGTTGCTTGAAAATGCCTAACGGCGAAACATATGTCGCAATTAAAGCTGTTTTGTGGAATTAAATAATCATCTCATTATTTCCATTATAAAATATAGTTACATGTTACTTGTTTTGTTGTCTCTTGTTACAAAAACAACCTAATTGTTGTCATTAATTGAGATCCTATTCCATAAAATCATATATAGATCTTAAAATAAATAAGTTGTTGCAATACATTAATGTTTTCTGAACAATTGCATTAGAGACTCAAACTATTTTGAATTGTAATAATGAAACTAGACTGACACTTTCAGTTATTTATTTATAATTATTACAATAAAATTATCATGTTTAAAAATAATAAACTATTAGGATTAAATTAGTAGTTATATATTTATTAATTAATGTATAATTTCAAATTTAGATGGTGATTAAAGAAAAATTGAAAGCTGTAAATAATTTTATTGACAAGATGACTAACATAATTGAAAAGAAAAATGAACCTGAGCATGTCAATCTTGTAACATCTCCTGTGAATAAGGTACAATTTACTATTTATTGAAGATTTATTTTAAAATATGCTTATAAAGAAAGTTATTCTGGAAGTCAATTAAGAAAGAGTTGGGTAATTACACTCACCACTGTAGTATAGGGAACCGTTAAGAATGTTACCCCCCTTCCCTAGATCGGATGAAAATGCAAAAAAGATGAAGTGAGCAAAGTTTTAACTGATTTGGAGAATAATAACCCGTCCCACCGAGGGGTTAAAATTTAAATGGGATTAACACGAGAAAGTGTACTTTTTTGACACTTTTGAATATAACATTCTTATTCTGCAATATTGTGACTTGAAACTGTGTGCCCTACATGTCTCGGGGTTGCTGAAAATGAATCCGGTGTAAAAACTGTCAATTGACTATCATCGTAACTGTCATTTTGCTTAAAAATTAAGGTTTTTTTTATGATAATATGCGTTTTTTAGGTCATGACACTTCAAAATGAAATGCACTGATCTATTTTAAGACTTATAAGACTTATTTGAGGTTAAAAATAAAGAAAAAACACCTAATAGTTATTGGTAAAGTTGTTAATTGTTGACACATAACAAAATATATACTCTATCTATGAGTACCCATTTCCTACATGGAAAGAAAATAACTCACCCAATGATTCGATAGTTTTCAAAATGCGGCGTTGCGATCTTTGAAGCCATGGGTCATCGAAAGATGGCGTAACGCTATGAAAATACAGGCTTCAAGGCCACTAAAATCATAACACAGAGCTTTGATGTCAAGAGAGGCTTCGGGCTATGAGAAATATGACATATTTTGAAAATGATTAAGATAGCTTTTTAAATGAGGATATTTAAATACACGTTGTAACCTCAAGGAAGGCACTGCATTAAACGCAGTGCATGAATCATCATATTCAGTTAGACTCAACATAACTCACAGGGATTTGTTTGCTTTAGGATGTGTCAGCTATAGGGGGGGGGGAGGTGGGGTGGAGTACTGCAAGTTCCGCAGTTCTATTCAATTATTTGTGAAGTGAAGTAACTAAATTTGTCAATGGACCATTTTGTTTTCTTTCTATTAGTGTTGATTGTGACTTTATGTTAATTGAATTGTCTTGTAATATTTTCAGTTTTTTTTATTTGTAGTTTTTATTTACAATAAAAAGATTTTAAATATGACAAGCACAACTACTGAACATTAAAAAGTTAAAATTTCTCAATTATCTTTTATATGAAGAAATTGAAATAAAACATGAAGGTTTAAGGAATAAAGGAACAAAGGAATAAGTAACAATGAAAAATACAAAAGGTCATTTAGTAATTGTTGTAACAGCTGCTTCAATCCTGTTTCTTAATTCGGGAAGTTTTGGTTGGTAGTGGAGGCACATACATACGATCCTTTATGAACCCCCAAAGGTAGAAATTGCAAGGCGTCAGATCGGGTGACCGTGGAGGCCATGCGAAACAAACTCTGTCATTGGGCCCTTTGCGGCCAATCCAGCGGTCGGGTGTAGTAACGTTCAACCAATCGCGTACTTCGTTGTGCCAGTGAGGTGGTGCACCATCTTGCTGGAAAATGAAGTTCTCTTCTTCATCATATTTCAACTGAGGGAAGAGCCATAACTGTAGAATATCAAGATAATAAGTACCAGTTACAGTTGCTTCGCCAAAAAGAAAGGCCCATAAACTTTCTGCCGGGATATAGCACAAAAAACATTCAATTTAGGGGAGTCGCATTGCACTTGTACAATGGCTTGAGATTACGTCTTTGCAAACTGTATAACACAAAAAGCTTTCTGTTCACTAGTCGCCATCTTTGCCACTAGCGCTTTCTAACGGATGGCGGCGAAAACAATATGTGCACATCCGCACTGGTGCCAACAAACAAAACTGTTCGAGTTGCTGTTTCATTTGATTTATCATTTATAGCTGTAATTGTAGTGTAATAAAAATTATAAGGCGTTAAAAACCCGCTATTCATTTTGAAACACCCAGTAATTTTGAACATTCTAAGTGTCTCTGTTTCTGCCATAAAATAACTTAAGCATTTTATCAATTAATAAATATTTTAGAGCTAATATATTTAAGCTTTTCAATAGAGGAAATGAATGATGTCACTATTTTTAAATATATGTTTTTGCTAGACAATAAACAATTCATTACTATCATACAAGCACCAACCCAATTACTAAATTCTGTATTATAATCTCGAATAGTTTCTAAAAATATGATATATGTAGAATTTATTATGTAGAATTTTATTTTCTCCAATGATAGATTTTTTCCATAGTGAGGAAAATAGTATATATGAATATAGGTTTTGAAGGATTTAAAAAAGTTGCAATGTTATTCTAATTATTAACTGTAATACTATCACACATCCATTCAGTTTCAAATCTCTAGGTGAAATAAAATTATTACAATTTTTAGTATAGCAATCAAACCAGATACCAAAACATCTATAAACATAGAAAAAGAAGATCATGTATATCTTTTCAGAATTGCTATTTTATTTATTTTTAAAATATACTTATGTTTATAAGAGTTTATGTTTATTTTTAAACTAAATGAAATTAAATTATATTTTAATATTTTATATACATTTTTTGTTCTAGAGTACCATTTGCAATACACATAGAATAGAACCAGAAAATATCCTTCAGAAATATGATATGAAATCTCCATACTCTAAAGTTAATATAGACAGAAAACTTTGGTTAACAAGTCCAACACTTTCTCCAATAACTCTAACACATGATTCAACTGTTACATCATCAAAACAAGTCAAAGTAGAATCCAAAGATGCACAAACAAATACGCTGTCAACAGATATAATCCAAAATGAACTAAATGTTACTGAAACTGCAAAAGAAATTCCAACCTATAATATTATATATTATGATTCTGAAATGCATTGGTGTAATGTTTGTAATGTGTTTCCAAAAACAGCTAAAGACTACCTTCATCACCTTCATACTACAAGACATAAAACATTAATTTTGGTGAGTAAATACTTTGTCAATTTACTTAATTTATACCACATAATGTTAGCAGTTCTGCTTCTAAAGGGTGGCCTTATCAGACATGATCTTGGCGGGAGTACCATTATTTAGACAATGAAATATGTATTTCACTTAAATTTTTTTTTTTAATTTTGTGTTTCTGTGTTTATGAAAGTTTTCATTTATTAGAATTTTAATTGAATATATATATATATATATATATATATATATATATATATATATATATTTAATTTTGTTTAAACCAATACAAAGCTTAACATTTTTTCCACATAGTATTGGGTTAGATCCTCTCTTTTATCCTTCTTTATCTATTTTCTCCTAACCAAGTCTTGTTCTTTTCAAACTCTAACGTATTCGATGGCTAGAAGTCTTTGTTATATCTGCTTTTCTTCCTTTTTTTATAAGGTGATTATGATCAAAAGATTATCAAAGGGGGGTGGAAAAGAGACCTATCCCAAAGTAAAGTAGTTTTAAGTCACCACTAACAGAACATGATAAAGCAGCCATAGCTTCATTTTTAGGTGTAATGTGGGTCTCTAGAATTTGTCCAATTTGGTTTATTTGAATATTCATAAAAGGTAACTTATTGATACTGGTTTTAGTTTTGTATACACAGTAAGGACATCTAATAATTAAAAGTATAAAAATTTATATAACCACTTCAGTGATTTTGGTATGCCTATTAAAGAAGTTATCATACCTGACTTATTGACTGCACCCGTATTACATTACAATTAAGAACAGAATTTGGATTTAGCAAATGTACATTTATCTTGGTTTCTGACTAGGCCTAGTCATTTTATCTTATAGAAGGTCATGAGATGCACCATCTTACCACAGTCTGTTTTTAGTTATGGAACACTGAAAATCTTAATTAATTATAATAGATTGATCAAAGTTTTTTAAAATAAAACATATTAAATAAGTAGTAAATTTTCAAGCACCCATACCTAAATTTGTAAATTTTATACCTAAAAAATTTCAATTTTAAAAAGAAATAAAAGTGTGGCATAAGTTATTTTTTCTTCATTAAGCAAGCCAAACAGCTCGGAACTGGAACATCAATTAATTGCGCATAAACATGGTATGATTTTTTCAATCTATGTAACTATATAGTATCATTAGCACTTAACGGAAAAACCTAAAGAAAATTCAGAAAATCATAGATGAATGTACTAATTATGGATCATTATAACCAACATCATATACTGGAATTACACGTATGAAGATTTTATATATATATATATATATATATATATATATATATATATATCCCTTGTTATTTAATAGGCAAAAACCTCTCAGTCATCATCGCTTTATAAAAAAAGGAAGAAAAGATCATAAAAAAAGACCACTACCCCTTGAACTCTGTAATAACACCAGGGTCAGAAAATAACATTTGCTCAAGAACAAGAGGCCTGATAGGAATGATGAAAGAGAGGGATCTAACCCAAGGTTACATGCAAATGGTGTAATCCCTTGGTGGCATCCCTCGGGGTTTCCAAGCCTGTACTCGCTAAAGTGAGGCCCTGAGGTTAAGAATATATATATAGGCACTCATCAAAAACTTAAGGTAGTTGAAAGGTTATAAGCTAGACTCAGAAGATTGAAGAGTGTAAATTTATGGTAATGAATTTAATTTGGTAAAATAATATACAGGTTTCAATCACAAATTAATGTTGTAAATGGTAATGATCTTTACCAACTTGTGTTTATACAACTAGACTTGTTTTTTTTAATAATACAAGAGCTACTCTATACAAATTATCTACTGAGTATGACAGAAGACTAGAAATCAAGACCAAAAAAGTTATGAAGTCCTATGCAGATACAATGTGTTGTCTAAGTATACTCAACTATCCATTCATAATGCAAAACGTGTCAGCAGAAGCAAGACAATATTAGGCATGGCAGAAGAATGTACTCAAATTAATTTACTACAATGTCTTCTATACAGTACAATTCATCCTAAATTGTGGACTGTTTTTGTTCAAATTGACTAAATCGGCATATATTGGTAGTGTCTCAAAATCTAATATTTAAAAATACAAATTTATGTATAACAACACTTCACTGATTTTTGTATGCCTATTTGAAGAAGTTATGATATCTGACTGTACCCATTTTACATTATAATCAATGACAGAATTTGGATTTAGCACATATATTTTTGTCTCGGTTTCTGACTAGTTATGAGATGCACCATTTTTAGTTATGAAACACTAAAAATTTTAATTACAATAGATTGAACAGTTTTTTTTTAATATCATAAATACTAACATATAAATTTTAATGTTTTGAGTTACATTTTTTCGGAGTACCAGTAAGAAGTCAGGTGTAGTAGGAGGAGTTGTTGTATCCTTTCTTTCTATTCTTTGCAATGTTTTTAGATAAAAGTGGATCAAATAGGATATATTATCTGGACCAAATAGCGAATTCTGATTTTAGAACAGTCACCAATTTACAATAAACCTATGCAATTGTCTTCCTTCGAGAGATAAATAATAACAACAAAACATTCATATTACTGTAAATATATTAAATAAACGGGGGTTTAAAACTGAACTGCTTTTGTAACATAATTGCCACACGTTAATGCGACAATTGTAAGAATTTATATAAAGGGGGTTTTGTAAAATTAATAATATTGATTTGAATCTAATAGGTAATCTTAAATATTTATTTAATTAAAATTGCTCAGCTTTATGGGCGCCAGGTAGCTTTAGCTTACCAATTTTGAAAAAAGAAAAGTTAAGTATTATTACTAAAAATTTCTCTGGGTCGTAGATCCTTTTAAAAGTGTACTTTCAGTGGTTCTTGGTAAATAAAGAAATCTTTTTTGTTGTGCTGAAACTTAACATGATTTATTAAATTTTAAAACAATTACACAAATTTATCATCAATATGTTATTTTAGACATTTATATTCAAAATCTTAACTTAATGCATCCTAATGTTTCTTAAAAAATCAAATTGAATTTTAATTATTGAATTTACTATTAGTTGCAACTCTGAAAGTGAATAAATCTTTAGTTTGTTTATTTAAATTCATGTAATTAATAATTTTATTCTCTAAAATAGATCGAGTTTCATTAATTAATTTATTTGAAAAAGACTTTACTTCAATATTTTCATACTTTATAATATGAGACATAGTCTCAAATATTATAATCCAAATTTTCAAATCAAAACTTATACTTAAACATTGAAATGTTTTTTATCATGTTATAAACAAATATAATTTCAGAATGAAAGTCTTAACGTGTATACAAGTGTTCACAAGTGTTGATCATTATTGTGGCATCATGTCTTTACTAATTCTCTTGGATAATCGTAAATCAAATAACTATTGATGATCAAGTTTTCTAGTGGGAAACCAATATAAATAAATCGGAGGTAAGATCAAAACGACAGGTTTGCTGTCACATATAAAATGTATGGATAACAGCCTAAATATAGAAAGATGAAATGCATACAAAAGCCGAGGACCGTTTATGAAGTGTGATGAAAAATTATAATAATTTGTTTCCGCCATTCCGAATATTGTTATATTAATTCAAATATATAAGACTTACCGTCGTCAATATTCTGTTTGCGTCGTTCAAACAACGGCCGTTTCGGCTATTCAGCCATTATCAAGTTGTAAAGTAATCTGGTTTCCCTTCGTCACTTAACTTAACTTCGTCGTTAACTCAAATAGATAACGTAACTCAACCCCTCCCAATGTCAAGCTGTGATACCAGTAATATTCGAGACTCTGTGCAGTAAGGACGTAGACAATGATTCATGAATCAATTTTAATCGTATGTACGTGTAAGTGTTTCGTGTGTGATTTTGCTCTTGTGTAATGTGTATAAGTGTTTGTAATTGACGAAGGGAAACCAGATTACTTTACAACTTGATAATGGCTGAATAGCCGAAACGGCCGTCGTTTGAACGACGCAAACAGAATAGTGATGAAAAAACTTACAATGAATGAACCATTTATATTTGTTGTGAAACAAATTTTGGTATAAAATATGTAAGTGCAAGTTCTGTTAAGTTAACATACTTATGATTTTATTTGATTGTGAGATCTGGAAATAAAGGTCTGATTAGAATTTAATGAAGATGACTAATTAAGGCTACCATCTCCACGGTCAGAAAAAGTCATATATTCAATAGTAAATATATGTTGTAATACCAAAAATGGTAATTTTAACCTAAATAACCAAAAAATGGTTATATTGAGAGTTAAATATTTAAAGTAACCCGGGAAATGGTAAATGTTAAAATAAGGGAATATAAAATTAAGATATAGGTTTCCAAATTTAAATAAAATAATGTATATAGAATATTAGTCATAATTAGTAATAATAAATTAGGTAGTGTTTTGTTTCGTTAAAAATATAGACAAGAGATTTGTCAAACAAAACTATTTGAACAGTGTCTAAGTCATGCGAGACGAATATCGCAGACGTTGCAAGATTGAATGAGGAGTCCGTGCGGTAAGAAATGTGAGCCCTGTATCGCGGGAAGTGGAAAATCCACGAGGTAAAAAAGTCAGTTAGAATTGGAGATTCGACGTAATAAGATGTTTTAAAATCAGTCTTAGAGTTTGGAAAAATGTAGTCAAGTGTTTTAAAAGAAAAAAAACAGTATTAGTTTTGAATAGAGGAGGGAGTTTTAGAACAGTTTAGTGTCAGTAGCGTGTTATATGAAAATAGATAAAAGACAATCGTATTTTCATACAAAAGATAACTATGTGTTTTGTGCCTAGACACGCTAAAATAGCGAAAGTGGGACAAGTCATGTAAGCGTAAAAAATCGTGAAGTGTTTTATGGACTAACAGTTAATAAACAATCTAAACACGAACATTAGTCGAGTACAATGGAAGGCTCGAAAAATGTGATTGATATAACGCCGACGGACAGTTTAGCACGTGGACATCATGGAGAAATATCCTTCAACAACGGACTGGTAATCAGTGTTAATGAACACTGAAACTCAAAATTTATCTATCTATGTAAAATTTATTATATTCAATGTATTATTTTTTATAAATTTAAAATCTTTTAAATAAATATTTTTTTTTTTGAGAATCATAGAAGTCTACTGACAAAAATTTTATTTAAAGTAAATTCAACATAATACAAACAGATAACCTTAATCTATTCATTTTAATAAATAATTTTTCAAGTTGCAACTACAAATTTTAGAATCACAAACAAGGATTTAAGTCTCTTCAAGGCATCTTTTTAAAGTTAAAAAGATAAGGAAATATCAAATAGTAGTAGGAAATATATTATGAACATGTATGTATAACTTGTATAAATGTTAATACTTAACTCAATAAATTATGTTCAATTTCAGTTCAACAAAATAAGATTTTTTATTTCACCAAGAACCACTGAAGTACACTTTTAAAAGGACTTGCGACCCTGAGATATTTTAATAATAACGAAAATTAACTTCTTTTCCTTTTTCAAAATTGATGTTAATACATCTGGCGCCCTTAAGTCGAGCAAATTAATAACAAATAAAAAATTAACAACATCTCCTTTTTTAATTTACCACAAATGTCGCTCAACTCGGGGCTGTATTCTTATATTGAAAAATATAAGAATATAAGTCGAAAAACAGTGGTTTCTTGGTGGATTAGAAATTCTTATCAAAAAGGTAAGAATATTCATAGTCAATATAAAAATAAGAATGTTCTCTCTAAAATTTTTTTTATAATAAGTAGATAAGTAATTTTAAAATAACTAATTCTAAATTTAAAGTTTAAATAATAATAATAATTAAAAATGGAGGGTACAATTAATAATAATTTAATAAGTGAGAAAGACAGAGTAATGGTAGAATTTAAAATTATGAAAAAAGAAGCTGATAAGTATTTTGGTAAAGTTAGTAAATGTTTTAGGAAGGAAGATTTGAAATTGGATGATTTGGGTAATAGAACTGAACTATGGTGTATAGAAATAAGTAGGGATGATTTAAATGAATATTGGTATAAAGAATTAGGAAGGGGTGGAATAAATAAAGAATTAGAGTTAAAGGAAATAATTAAAATGTTACATGCTGTTCTCAAAGTAAGAAATGAAGTTTATAATAAAATGTTAAATAGATTAGCTGTAAAAGAAAAAATTAACTTCCAATTAAAAGTTTTTATTAAAAATGATCAAACTGAAATAATAGAGAATATTTGTATGAATGATTATGTTTTTGAACAAGTAAACAATGGATTAAGTAACAATGAGATGAAATTAGAATTTAAGAAAGATGAAATGTGTCAGGATGAGCCTATGGAGAACAATGAGTTAAAACAGTTAACAGGTAATGTTGAAATTAAGAAAAATGATGGGGTTACCAATTTTGATGGGGTTAGAGAGATTGTAAGTGATTTAAATAACAAGGGTAAAATTAAAGTAAATGAATGTGTGAGTAAGATAAATGATGTAATAATAAAAGAGTCAGCTGTTTGTGTAAAAAGGCAAAACTTTTGTAGCACTGTAAGCTTTGAGAACTACGTAATGTTGAAATTTACAAGTATTTTTAAAATTCAAGAGAAAAAAATTAAAAGTTTTAGTGAACAGTATAATGTTGAATGTGAATATAAAAATGGGTGTGTGAAAGAGATTTTTGTAAAAGCAAAGGAGTATGATAAGGTTAGGAATGCTAAGCTGACAGATGACAGAAATAGGTCAGTAGATTCTAAGATGTTTGAGAGAAAGAGAAATGTAGATATGTCTGTAAGGGAGAAAGAGAAAGGTGTTTTGTCAATACTCCGAGACAATAACAAAGGGGAATCTTTTGTTAGGAAAGGGTCTGTTGTGATGACTATGGTAGACAAACTGTCCGTGTGGACAGAAGTATTTAACATCAAAAATGTGTTAAAAAATTCAATCATGTATTTTAAAATCTTTCACCAATCTGGGAACCATCGTAAAAAATGTATAATTTATAATTGAGTTGTGATCAATTGAAATTATGGAAGGAATAAATAAATGTAAGGACATTTTATAAACACACGGACTTGATTTTTAAAATAATTAATAAAAAGTAGTTAAGATTTTGTTAATAAGTAAGTTTAAGTTTGAAAATAAATAATTAAGAGTTATGAATACTAATAATTTGTGTGTACTGATAAATTTTGTAAGCTAAGACAGAAATATAGAAAATAATTATATGCCAAGCTAGTATGATTAAGAAGAAATAATATTTAGAAACGTTTAGGTATTTGCTAAGTGAAAGATGCAAGATTGTTAGTGAATAACCGAGTGTTGTTTATACTAAGATAAATATTGATTTTACGTGACATAGATAAGATAGTTAGTTCGAAGCGAGGATTCAGAGTAGTGTTGAAGAAAAAATATTCAATATTAAGTAGGTAGATTCAATATTAAATATTCAATAAAATGTGACGAGAGAGAGTTGAGATTCATTTGCAGATCGTATTGGAACCAAAAGGTCTTCATGTCTTATCAGTAGACAGATAAGGATTGTCTCATATCGAGGGGACTTGTTTATGCTTAAACCAGGCCTAGAATTCCTTTGCATGACATTGAGACGAAATATAGGGTGTTACCAAAATGCTGTCTAGGAAAATAAAAAACTTTTGACGTATAATTCTAATTTAACTTGCGTTTTCAAATAAAAATTTACTTAAATAAAGGATAATTGGCTTTAAATAAAGTAAACAAGAACAAAAGTAGATTATTTAAATAACTTTAATAGTATTGAAGGTAAATTTTTTAAGTAAAGAACTTAGAATAAATTTTAAAAAATAAAATTTTCTTTTTGAATTTGAATAATAACATCTAGAAAGGATTACATAAACAGAAAATCGACGATGCTAGTAATAAACTTGGTAAAAATAAACATTATTTGAACTTCGGATGATACGATTTGAATGAAATTTTTTATGAATTTTAAAATTTTCTTCGTGTAAAAGCATTTAAGGAGTACATGAACATTTTATGGGAGGAAGGCAGGGTAACGGTAGTCGAAAACATGTCTCATTCTTAGAAATAAGGCATGTAGACAGCATTTAAGGTGTATTGTGGTTGTAAGGTTGTGAGGTGGGCTTTATTCTGAACTGAGTAGGAATTTTGCATTTCAACCTTCTCACATCTGAAAATCATAATGCAGACTTCAATGTAAGTGTCTAAAGTTGTAATCAGAAGGATACAAAGTGTAATTAAGTCGACAAGAAGTGTCGCGGATATTGGAGATAATAGGAGAATACACAAGAGACTACTAAATAATTAAAATTTGGATAAAAAAGTAAATTTTGGAAAATGATGAGTTAAAATTTGTAAAAGTTTTAAAATTAAAATGTTTTAAGTAAAATTGAAAGTATTTTTGATAAGATGATGGAGAATTTGTAACAACGGTTAAGACAATAATAATTTGATATAATATTACATAGAATTTCCATGTAATGATACTTTAGACAGATGATAGAAGAAAGATAAAGTGTAGTGTATACAGAACTGATCAATCTGTATATATACAAAATAAAACCGGACGTGACATTATTAGGGAGTAATTTAGTAAGAAAGATAGTAATTTTTAAAATGTATATAATAGATTAAGAGTAATAATGCTTGGCTTATATGTAGAAAGTATTTGATATTTGTTTACAAAAGTTAAGAATAATAAAATAAGTAATTATATGCAAAATATTGTTAGATTTAAATAATTTGAGATTTGAAAGGTGACTTGTAAAGGAATTGAGTGGTTTTCAAGAGGCATTGCTAAGATGATGATAATATTGAAGTTTTTTGTTTTTTTTATAATGAAATGGTAATAAAATGAATAATAGAGTTAAAAATGTTAAAGTTTTTGATTTTTAAGGAAGGAGATATAATTAATAAATAATATAATATGAAGAGAATCTATGTGAGTTTTGCCAAGACAGATAATAATTAAGTTTTTTAAGTTTGTGATGTTAAATAATGAATAAAGGAGGTTAAGTTTTTGTTTTTTTTAAAGGAAGGAGTAATAAATAATATAATATGAAGAGATTTTGATGAAATTTATAAATAAAATAAAAGAATTAACGATTTTTAATAAACAATAATTGAATTTGAAATAATAGATGATTGTGAGAAGTTATTTGATAAAGGTGTCTAAAGATTTTGATGAAATACGGTGTTAGCTGGGAAACAATGTAAATTTTATTATTTTTTGAAGTTTTTGTATTTAAGTGGTTGAGGACAAAGGAGATTTTAATGAAGTAATTTAAATGAAAGAATTTTTGAGTTTTATATGAAGATGATGACTTTACAGAATTGTTGAGTAAAGTGGTATTTAAAATGAAGTTGTTCTGTTAATAAGCTTTTATAAAAAGAGTAGTTAGGTTGCATTAATGATAAATTTTAGTTTTTAAGAGGTTTTTTGAATACTGCGATGAAATAAAGGAAATATACGACGATTTTAATGAAATAAAGGAAATATGCGACGATTTTAATGAAATAAAGGGAGATTTGAGGAATTCTACGAAATACGGCGATTATTATGATTTTTAAAGGAAGCTACGTTGAAATAAAGAGATTATTTATACAAATATGTAGGTAACCCGCGAGGTCTGCATAAATAGATGATGAAGAGTTTTTTGGGGATTAATGCAACTTGAATTATTAAAATATGAAAGATAAGATGGAAATAATTTTAAGATAGGATACTGAGAGACAATACAATTGTAAAGAGGTAATTTTTAAATAAATAGATGAGTTTTGTAAGTAATTATATTTTTTTTTATAATAATGATGTTATATTTTTGAATTTTAGTTGAAGAGAGGAGTTTTTGGTAATTGTAAAATCAGTAGCTAACATGTTATCCCAGCGAGACAAAGAGTAATTAAGAATTTGATAAAGAATAAATAATTATTGGATTTAAACTAAAATAAATAATAATGTAAGATGATAATTGAAAAGGTTTAAAGTAAATTGAAGTAATTTTGAGTAATAAGTAAATAATTTTGTAATGATATTAAATAAGAATGAGAAGTTTTAATTTTGGATTGTATTGAAGTGAAAGAAATATTCAGATGAATAGTTAGAATCTTGGCAAAGAGATAGAGATATTTTTTTTTTTCTTTTAGCAATCAGGAGTAGACACTCTGACGTCGCAAGATAAAAGTTGAGTGATGGACAGCTCAATGATAAGAAGTTGATGAAGGTTTTTTGATGATGGATAGGACTTGGGTATAAGTGGTTTGATTGATTATAATATGCAATTAGGTAGATTTAGTGAATCAATAGATTATAAGATGATTAATGTGAGTTAAGAGAGAATATTTCTTATTTTAAAGTTTTGTTTTTTTTTTATATGAATATTCTTAGTTGGCTAAAATTTTTTTATTTTTGGAAATCTATAGGGACCGAATTTGAAAGTTTTTTTTTTGAAGTTAAAATTTTTTTTTGTCAAATAAAAGAGAAATCTGTGTTTCAATATATATATATTGAATCACAGCTTTGATGGGGTATTTGTAATACCAAAAATGGTAATTTTAACCTAAATAACCAAAAAATGGTTATATTGAGAGTTAAATATTTAAAGTAACCCGGGAAATGGTAAATGTTAAAATAAGGGAATATAAAATTAAGATATAGGTTTCCAAATTTAAATAAAATAATGTATATAGAATATTAGTCATAATTAGTAATAATAAATTAGGTAGTGTTTTGTTTCGTTAAAAATATAGACAAGAGATTTGTCAAACAAAACTATTTGAACAGTGTCTAAGTCATGCGAGACGAATATCGCAGACGTTGCAAGATTGAATGAGGAGTCCGTGCGGTAAGAAATGTGAGCCCTGTATCGCGGGAAGTGGAAAATCCACGAGGTAAAAAAGTCAGTTAGAATTGGAGATTCGACGTAATAAGATGTTTTAAAATCAGTCTTAGAGTTTGGAAAAATGTAGTCAAGTGTTTTAAAAGAAAAAAAAACAGTATTAGTTTTGAATAGAGGAGGGAGTTTTAGAACAGTTTAGTGTCAGTAGCGTGTTATATGAAAATAGATAAAAGACAATCGTATTTTCATACAAAAGATAACTATGTGTTTTGTGCCTAGACACGCTAAAATAGCGAAAGTGGGACAAGTCATGTAAGCGTAAAAAATCGTGAAGTGTTTTATGGACTAACAGTTAATAAACAATCTAAACACGAACATTAGTCGAGTACAATGGAAGGCTCGAAAAATGTGATTGATATAACGCCGACGGACAGTTTAGCACGTGGACATCATGGAGAAATATCCTTCAACAACGGACTGGTAATCAGTGTTAATGAACACTGAAACTCAAAATTTATCTATCTATGTAAAATTTATTATATTCAATGTATTATTTTTTATAAATTTAAAATCTTTTAAATAAATATTTTTTTTTTTGAGAATCATAGAAGTCTACTGACAAAAATTTTATTTAAAGTAAATTCAACATAATACAAACAGATAACCTTAATCTATTCATTTTAATAAATAATTTTTCAAGTTGCAACTACAAATTTTAGAATCACAAACAAGGATTTAAGTCTCTTCAAGGCATCTTTTTAAAGTTAAAAAGATAAGGAAATATCAAATAGTAGTAGGAAATATATTATGAACATGTATGTATAACTTGTATAAATGTTAATACTTAACTCAATAAATTATGTTCAATTTCAGTTCAACAAAATAAGATTTTTTATTTCACCAAGAACCACTGAAGTACACTTTTAAAAGGACTTGCGACCCTGAGATATTTTAATAATAACGAAAATTAACTTCTTTTCCTTTTTCAAAATTGATGTTAATACATCTGGCGCCCTTAAGTCGAGCAAATTAATAACAAATAAAAAATTAACAACATCTCCTTTTTTAATTTACCACAATGTTATTGCTAGACTTTCTCCATGATAGTAGAATAACTTTATTCCAATACTTATTACATAAAATTTAATGTCATAAAAATAAGATAAGTTTTACAATAAAATTTAAATCTTTAATTTCAAATTTATAATCAAATATATTTTATAATCGTCCAATACCCAATGGTTATAATTGATAACCATTGTTGTTTTCTTTAATTTCTATTATTTGTTATATATTATACTTCAGTATAAAATATACATTAGTTAATATTATTTTTCATAGGAAAAAAATAAAATTGAGCTACCATGGCATAAAAGTGGAATCAATGAAATTACTGAACCACAAATTGATGCAGGTCCAACAAAGCGTAAACCTATTAGAGGTTAGTAAGTTAATAATTAAATGTCATAAGATATTCTTATTGAACTAAAATAGAAAAATAGTAGAATTTTAATTTTTTTGTACATTGCAAAAAACTAATATATATTATAAAAAATTCTTTTTTTTTCCCTTTTTTTTTTAAATGAGTAAGTAATTATGTTTGTAGTTTCCATTTGAATAATATTGTATATAATATAATATAAAAATATATAACATAATGTATATTGAAACCTTGAACTAAAAACATGATACAAATTTAGGCAGATTTTCCTGTTATTCTAATTTCTACATTGGCAACTTATGGATTTTAAAATGTGCATGATGTTGACTACTTTTGAAAGGAAAATTATGATAATTAGAAATACACCTAAATATTGATTTTATGTTCTTAAATTAGGCACACAAGACATAGTCCGCCACTTTGAAACTAAATCCTTCTTTTTAACAACAGAGTGAATTATGTATTTTTTAACAGTTGTTTAATTACACATTTACATTTACACTTTCTTCATTTAAATTACATTCATTTAACTAAGCTTACAACCACTATTACACAGACTTAGTAATGATTTATGACACAATGAATACTAATTAATAAATGATGGTTGTTAGACTACCAAAATAAACTAATTTGACCACTGGCGAGCTTGCCACTCTGTAATGTACTGAGAGTTGAAGCTATGATGAAAAATTACATGCTAATTAGTGTATGTAGGTGTCACTATATAATCAATCATTTGGTTTACAACTAGTCAAAGGTTGATATAAATGTGTAACTTGATAAAAATAATATTTTTCTCTAAGAGAATTTTCTATATGATGGGTATATTATATTATGGTTTTAGGAGAATGCAGGTGGTTTTACTTATATTTGCTATGCTCACGGAATGTGAGTTTTAGGATTATGTGATTGCATATGTGTTAGTTTGTAGCATTATTCACATCAAAATATAATCTGCACTAAATTCATCAACCCGTCATAACGTCTTTCCTAATAAAATAATCTGTAACATATTTATCGATCTACCTTCCACTCCCCGCTCCGTCATAGCTACCTGCAGCTGTATTGTGCTGTAGTCTACCGGCCAGCGCAGCAACAAATCACGTGTTTCTTCCATCTCCTTCTACCCGTTTAATCAGCAACCCCCTCTCATTACTCATCTGTCGATTGAAATATGTAGTCGAAGAAAACTTACTTCGTCGTAAAATGTCTTGCTAATTCGTTTCTAAATATCAGTCTAATTACTCGCGATGCAATAAGTGCTTTTCTTCATAATGTTAGTGTTTTTCTTGTTGTGTAACAAAATGTGAGTTTTTTTTTTTTTTTAATAAAAAAAAAAAAACTAAATTTACGCATGATCAGTTCAAACTGCAATATCACACCAGGTAGGGATTGCTCAGATTTCATTATGTAATAAACTTAATTATATTTTGAGCTTTCTTTATTTGAATATGTATTTTGCTTTCTCTTTTAGTATTCAAAATTTTGTATTTAAAACTAGATTACTTGTAATAAGTTTTGTTTCCATTTAAAGGACACTTTACAGAAACTAACTATAAATTTGAACAGGCTTGTATTAAACATTAAACAGTCAGAATATTAAACTTTTAATCATGTCAAAATGCTAACTAGAGAAATGTTTTCTGAAATAGAATTCTTGTCTTTACAAATTTTCTAAGTGTTGTACAAGTCTTTATTTCAAACAGAAATCAAGGTACCTATATACTATTCTTAAAGACATCTAAGAAGGATTTAATTATAAACTTTCTAGATTTTTGTAATTCCGTTAATTTTCTCTAATTTTGATGAAATAACAAGACATTTTAATAAAAGAAACTTGTTCAATAAACATGTCTAAGTTTGTATAATCTCTAGTCAACGTGTCTTTTTGCTACAGCAAAAATGCTGGTCTAAGTGTTGGAGCTTGTCCAAGTTTCCGGATTTTGCACGCTCTACAGCAAAACTGCATACCTTCTCAAGGACTCTACCTAACTGCTTAAGACATGTTTAATCAGAAACTTTCTAACATTGATAAGTGCACTATAAAAATGATTTTCATCTAAAATACTAACTCTAATTGTGAACCTGTACTTATATATATATATTTTGGAACTGAACTCTGCTTAACAATATGTCCTTTACTGTTTATATGTAATAATGTGTAATTATTTATAATATCATATATATATATATATATATATATAATATATATATGATATATATATATTATAATATCATTATATATATATCATATATATATATATATATAATATCATATAATATATGATATATATTTATATATCATATATTATATATATATATATATATATATATATATATATCACATATATAATATATATATATATATTTATAATATCATATATATCATATATATATAATATCATATATATATTTATAAGTTTGCTGCATGCAAACTTTTGGTCCTAACAGCCTCAAAGGGGTTATTTCAAAATTAATAAAACAAAATTGACGTCAATTTTTAAAAGAATTTCTTTATCTAACAATTTCAATATTTAAAAATTTCAGTATTTAAAAATTTCACTATTTAAAAATTTCATTATATTATAAACAAATTTCTTTTTTAATATATATACATGTTGGCCAACTTAGAATGTAAGAAATTTAATAAACAAAATCATGATATTTTATAAGTAAGTTAATGATGAAAACTTGTTAGAATTAATATATATTTTTTGAACTAAAATTTTAATTTTGATTATAGAATCTTTTTTTTTTATTGTTAAATTCTTTTGTAACAGTTTGTAAAAAAGGGGGGATAAATGTCAAAATTTAATTGTTAATTTTTTTTTCTCTTTTACTTACTAAGGGCATGTAAACTTTTTTTTAAAAAAAAGATTCAATTTTTAATCTTTTTCATGGATAAGCTTTTGGTGATGTCAAATAATCTTAAGCTGGTATTTACCTAATTGTAAATAGTAAAATCTGATCCGTCGAAATTTCTGTTTAAATTTAATAAATTTTGGCTTTGTTAATTATATAATTTGTCTTTGTCTTTTTTTTTATTAAACATTGTTACCAGTTGGTTCCAACTTTTTTTATAATTTAATTCGCCTGGTAACAAGTTTAAATTAGGAAATATGGGTGTGATTATGGTGGAACCGAGTGTTTACAATTATTGAATGGTTTGTTTTAAATGACTGTATAATATGAAGTATAAGATGAAAACTAGTTTATAATTTCACTAGTTTTTATGTTTCTGTTTTGTTTAATTTGTAAGGTAGTTTGTTGAGTTTTATCCTTATTATAAAATAATAATAATAAATTAAAAATTTATTTTATTATTTGTTAGTGAGTAGGGTTTTCTGTTACATTTGTATTTGTCCAGTTTTGATTTTCTCACATGTTAAGTAAGTAGTATGAAGAATGTCATCTAATGGGTTTTCTGATCTCGAGTTTTTTTTTTTTCCGGATATATCTATTTTGGGATCTACTGAGTACAAAAAAAGTGGCTTCTGGAATGATATATGTTTGTCTTCCATCTTAAATGCAGTGCTCCACAACCCAAATGCTTGGACTGATTAATCAAATTTGGCATATTTTAGCCATGTCTCGGGTCATTAAAAAAATAAAATAAATTTTAAACTCAAATTTAGTGGTGACTGCCTTAAAAAACAGAAATTATTTTATAAAAATTGGCTTTAATAACATTTATCAAATTTTGCTTATATGTTTCCTCTAACTACACAAACAAAAGGTATTGATCGCCATCTCTCCAAAAATGCCGGTTTGTGAGTTATTGGTAGATAACAGGAAAATCAGCTATGGCTTATAGACATACATAATTTCTCAAAATCTGCTTTACCAATTTCGTTCAAATGTGAAGTTTAATGACCAAAATCTGTGCGATAGAATGATCCATTTTTCTAAAATATAGCATTGATACTCAACGGGTACATTGCTTCTCAATTTAATGTTTACGGAAATTTATACTATTTCCTTTTTAGAAATAATTACCTTAATTTTTAGGTTTTTTTTTTTACACTACATAGGATAATCCTTACATCTTACATGAAAGAATCGTCATCACACTGATCTTCGTCACTTAGTTTTAGTATCAGTTAATTAGCCATGTGTGTAAGTTCATTCAATCTTTCTTCTGGTATTGTTGTCCATTGATAGTCTTCTATTAATAGTTTGGTACTAAAATCTGTTCCACAATATCAGCTTACAGGAAAGAGCAAATATATGGTACATTGATTGTACTAAGCAGTTGGGGAATATTAGCCTCTTCTTTATCTCCTATTTCTACTTATTATGTTCTCAAATCCAGTGTTCACTATTTGAGTATATTTTCTTTGAAACTCCTCCATTTATACTTTATTTTCAATATTTTGATCCTTTTCAGCTTTTTCTAAAGTCTCATAGTTTATATCTGTAATCGAAATAATACCTGTAATGTTGGGTCTGACTTTTTGTTTCTGTTTCTGACGGTTCAAGATTTAATGATATATTTCACAAAATTACTACCGCACACATACAAAATGTGTCTATTAAGTAACAAGACTGTGTTTCTATCTCTTGGGAAAAAAAACAGTGAGAATTAAGTGTGTGCTCTTTGGCAGAGACCTTGGACATGTCTGAAAAACATTAAATGTCTCAGAAAGTCTTTAATACATTATAAATCACTATGAAATTTATAACCTGGTATTGCTTTCAAATTTGATTTAATGTAAGAATCTGAATATGACCAAATTTTTAAGGCTTTGTTTGTTTGATTTAAGGTCTGCAGTTTTTAATTCCCGCTTCTGCTTGGTACTGTAAGTTGTGTTTAGAATGGATTGGAGATCTTCATTGTGCATCTAATCATCTCAAAACTGTTGTACATGCTCAAAAGTATTCTGTGAGTATAACTATGTTTTATTAATACAAAGTATGTTCAGAAAGTAAGTTCCGCTAGTATTTCTTGCCATGGCAGCACTTCGATTGGAGTTCAGTGCATGCAGAGTAGTTGCTCTGAGTCAAGGAGAAGGAGATGACGCCATTTTGACATTGTTGTTATTTTACTCTTTGTAGTGTTTGTTTAGAATGGCAAAGTTGATTGAAAACCCTGCCACTTGTTAGAATAGACCTGTAATTTGTTTTCTGAATGCGAAGAACACTAAACCAGTCGACATTCATCGAGAGATCTGCCAGGTTTGTGGAGAAAATATGATAAGTGAAACAATGGTAAGGAGATGGATCCTAGAGTTCAATAAAGGACGTGATCAAGTGCACATTGATGAGCGAAGTGGGCATCTATCTTTGATTAGCGATGAATTGGTTCATGCAGTATGAGAAAAGAGTATGGGAAAACCGTAAGTTTACAAGTTCTGCTCTTTCTATCAAATTTCTGCAAATTTTAAGAACACATATTCATGAAATTGCTTTTGTAAAACTGATTTTATGAAAAATTTGTGCTCGTTGGGTGCCAAAAAACGCTTGCAAATAAAAAAAGTTGCATCAGGACATTGAACTTGACTTATTGATACGTTACAACAAAGACGGTGATGACTTTCGAGCCAGATAGTAACTGAGGATGAAACTTGGGTAGCTTATGAAACCCCTAAATCAAAATGACAATCAATGGAATGGTGACACAGTTCGACACTAGCAAAGACGAAAGCCAAGCAAATCTTGACAATTCGATAAATCATGTGCACAGTGTTTTGGGACCTACACAGCATTCTACTGGTGGATTTTTTACCACCGTTGAAACAATCAATGCAAATATTTATTGTGAAATACTTAGAAAACTGCATCACGCAATACAGAATAAGCGCCGATGAATGTTCACAAACAGTATTGTTTTCATTCATGACAATGTCCAACCTCACACTGTGACTAACATGACAACTCTTACAGGACTTTGATTGGGACCATTTTGACAACCCTGATCCTGACCCTAGCGACTTCCATCTCTTTTTGCACCTAAAATCACTCCTTGGTGGTCAAAACTTCAACAACAATGACAAGCTTAAAGAATGTGTTACCACATGGTTGACAACACAGGCGCCAACATTTTATGAAGTAGGCATACAAAAATTTGTGCCCCACTATGACAAGTGCCTACAAAATGGTAGGAGCTATGTAGAAAAATAGTTAGGTTTGTAGATTTTTTTGCAATAAATAGTTTTTCTGTATCTGTACTAGTTTTGATTTTTTATTACCAAACGGAATTTACTTTCTGGATGTACCTCGTACTTAACCACAAAAACACAGGGAAATAGGTTTGGTTAGATTAGATGATAAAGAGAATACTCTTTTAATTAACTTGATATTTCCACTCTAATTTCAGGACTTTATAGAAGAAAATCCTCATTGGGAAACAGATTGGTTAATAGAAAGGACACGAGCATATGAACACTTAACTGAGACCTGTTGTCAGCCAGATAAAAGAGTAATTTTATTAAAAGGCCTATGTGATTCTTCATCAAAAGTTATAAATAAAACAGCATTAGATAACAGCTGTTTTTCACTGATTAATTCTATCAAAGTAGAGGAAGAAGATAAGAAGGATAGTTCAAGTGATACATCAACCTCCAGTTCTAATAGGAAAAGTACATCCAGTGACAAAAGTCAATGTAGAAATGAGATAAGTCCAAGAAGAAGTGAGAAATGCCAAAGAAGAAGTGCAATATCTCCAAGAAGATCAAAAAAATACCATACAAGAAGTGAAGTAAGTCTAAAAAGAAAGGCGATATATCTGACAAGACGTGAATTAAGTCCAAGAAGAAGTGAGAGATACCGATCACGAATTGAGATATCTTCCAGAAGAAATGAAAAATACCAAACAAGAAGTGAGATGAGTCCAAGAAGAAAGGAGATATATATGACAAGATGTGAGTTAAGTCCTAGAAAAAAAGTGATATATCTGAACAAAAATGAGATAAATTCAGAAAGGAAGATATATGAAGGAAGAAGTGAGAAAATAAATGAAAAAAGAAGTGAAGTAAGAAGTCGATTAAGAAATAAAAAACATCCAAGAAAAAGAAATGATTTATGTCAACAAAAAAGTGAGATAAATAATCATATAAAAAATGACATACATCAAACAAGAAATGTAAAGGATAAAATAAGTAATTTAAATAAACTATTCTCTCAAAATGAGCACAGAAAAAGGCAGTCTTGTATGAAAGATGCAGTAAAATCAGTAAAGAAGATTAAAAAACAGAAAATGTTTGACATTCAGAGCAAATCTGATGGAGAATGTACTTCTTCTAGCTCTGAAGAAGTTATTGAAGTTGAACATCCTCTAAGTTTATCAAACTTTGATCTAGATGAAATGTCTACGAACAAACAATATGCTCAAAAAGAAATAACATCTTCAGTCGTGTCTAATTTTAAAGCCATACTTTCATGGAAATTATATGCAGAAAAATTAATTACAAATAATAGTCTACAGATGTCTCAAATTAAAAGTTCTTTAGAAGAGAAAACCATGTCAAACAGTCTACAAGTTAAACCATTAAGTTCACTAGCTCTAATGAAAATAGATTCAATAACATCTGATCCTCATAGCCTACAAATTATGGAAAAGTTAATGAATAGTTGGAAAGCGACCAAATCTAAGATCATTAATAGAAATTCTAATAATTTTGATTTTAAATCACCCATTTAATTAAAATTCAGTTGATAATAGTGAAGTGCATAACAATATACTAAAAATAAATCAAAACAATCAAGAGCTGATCACTAGATAGTTGAAAATACCGGGTATTAAAGAAAATGACATAAAGACTAATAAATAACACACTATTGATCAGTGTAATATAAATGGACTGTGTATGGCTTTAAATTTTAATTTGTAGATTGAATTAAACCGATTTAATTTAAATTAGTCTTCACTCTAATAGTATGTATAGAGATACTGTTTTTAAGTGTTTAACAGACAATTAAAATGTGTAAACATAATTTAATAATAGGGAAGAAAATATTTAACTTTGACTATATTTATACACAGTCCAACATGAACAAAAAATATGTATTAATACTATATATGTAATATTCAGTTCATAATAGTATATAAGCCAGTGACATAATAAAGCTATTATAAGTGAGGTTGTAAAAATTCAAAAACAATTTTTCTATAAATATTATGACTACTCAATAAAATTTACACACAACTCTCAATTAAATTTTTTTTTTAAAATAAGAATATACCTTCATGTTTTGGTTTGTATAAATTGTTATATTTTCAAATTTAAAAAATGACTTGATTGATTATACTTTTACTTGTAGCTATGGATGGAAATAATGGATAGTAAATATTTGTATAGTAAATTAAATTCAGTTAAATTAAAAAATTTAAAAAAAAATTCCAAACTTAACAACTAAATGAAAATCAAGATGCATTTTCTAAAATAACATAGAAAAATATTATTTAATCTATATTAATATATAATATTTTATTTATATCTGTATATTATACACATTTATTAAATTTAAAATATAATAATACTGTATATTGGTTTTGAAGAGTAAAATGGATAAAGGGTTTATGTCATAAAAATTATGTTCCAGTAATTATAATCGGCATTCGAAGGCATTTATGTTAAATTTTTCTACTTGTATACATTTTTATGTTTCAGTATTCATGCCTACATTTTATAAATATACACTTTTCATTTACAAATATATATTATATTTTAATGTCTATTATTAATGGATAATGGAGGTATTCATAATTAGAGAAGAACTTGCTTATTTAAAAGTACAAAGCATATATTTTGTTAATAGATGCTAAAAATAATACAGGTAGTCTTTGTTATAAGCGATAGATGCATTCTGGCATAGGCCATGTAATGTGAATCTACATATAACGGGGACTATTTATAGCCTAGCATGATACCAGGAAATAAAAATTCATATTATCTACAGTACTACAACTTGGTATTGATATTTATCAAGTAGGCTGTAATATACAGATTTTGAATTTTTGAATATGAGATGGAAAGTGTAATAGTTATAAAACCTATGGTTTTATAAATTTAAAGACTTTATTATTATTATAAAAAAAATGAAGTTTAAGAAAGTTATTTATAATTAATTTTAAATATTGCTCGGTCATTAGGGCGCCAGATGTGTTAACATCAATTTTGTAAAGTTAAAACTGAATTTATATTATCAAAATATCTCGAGGTCTCAAGTTCTTTTAAAAAACGTACTTGGCATAGGTGATGAAAGAAAGATCCAAGTCTTTTTCTGCTGAAATTGTACATGTTTATTTATTTTTTATTAAACATCCTACAATTATTTTTTATTCTTATAAAACACATATTATAAATTTCATAATAACTCTTTATTATACTTTCCTTTTTCTATTCAAAAATGTTGCAACAGGAATTTACTTTTTATTTAAATTTAAATTATTTGTAGATCTCTGATGGAGATTTACTTTAAATATTAACATTTTATTATTTTATTAATTTATTTTTCTTAAAATATTTTTTAAGCAGATTAAAAAAATCAAACATGTATAGCAAATATATCAAAACATAATATAAGTCCTTAATCCTAAGTTAACATAAGGTGTTTATATCACAACACCTATTTTCATAAAAAATGTCCGAAGATAGTAGTTCCAGATGTCCTATATCTTGTAGATTACTGCAAGCGTTGTTTTCCGAAAAGTTCATGTCTCGTAAATTTGCACAACACTCAAAATGTTTTTCTGAAAATAGTTCATAGCGTGTTTATTGTCTTTAATGAATTGTTTATCTCAATAAAATTCTCACTACGCGGAAAATGATCTGTTTTAAACTCACGTATCGAGAACATAGTCTTTTAAAACTAATGCTTCAGTTTTTTTTAATAGTTCTTTGTCTCCTTTTATTATTACTCTCGCAAAACACGAGTGTTCATATAAATACTGATATTAATTGTCCAGTCATTCACATTATACCAACTGTCCTATTACGTCTGTCATTGAGTCTATACATCTCGAATCTTTGTTTCCGCGACATTGTCATTGAATACACTCTTTACTAGTTTTTCAAACACTGCTAAACTCTACTTGAGACTAAAAATCAAATATACTACATTTTTAACAAAACGTTCACATTCAAACTTTCATAGGTCCAATTTCTACAACACATCTACCAAGACTTTTTTAACACAACCATCACCTACAAGCTTCCAACTAAGACTGACGAAACCACGAGATTTTCTCTCCTGCGTTTCCTCCAAAAACCCCTTGACACATAAATTCATATTTAATTATTCATTTTACACATCTACAACGTTTTACTATAAAACATTTATTATAAAATCATTTTAAAACTATTTATATTACAAAATTGTTTTCTTGGACGTTTTTTATTAATAGTTTACGGCTTTCTTTAATTAATTTTACTACACTCGCATGAGCTAGGAACCAATCAGGATCTTTGACCTATATTCTATAGATCCAATCACGTCGTGTCTTTTAACCCCTTAAGTGTTTATGTCGGTTTAAGCCGACGCTACAAATATCGATAAAAAGTGCCGCTGTCGGCTAAAGCCGACTCTCTTAACTTGCCCTATTCTATTTCGTTCTCTGTCAAAATATTACGTTGTAGTTGCTAGTATTGCCGCTAGATAGTGTTAGCATGCTCTCTAGAGCATAACTTATAAAACTACCGCTTTATTTTTGTTCTCTTTGGATCCGCCGTGAAATTATATTTACAAGGAGTCGCGATACCAGTGCAGCGAATGTGATGTTGGGCTGTGTGCTGCCCCATGTTTTAAAATATATCACACCCAAAAAAATTACTAAACATTAGTAAGAAACTGTAAACAATCTTTATTGTGTGTACTTTTATTTTTAACAATGGTTTTATACATTTTACTTTTTTTTTAATTGTTAGGTAAATGTGTTTTTAATGTTTTTGCAGCAAATTTTTAAATTATATTAAACATGACATTTATACTTTTGATGTTGCTTATATTTTCTTTTAATGCCTATTTTTTAACTTCCAAGTTAACAAACATTAAAATAATCAAATAAAAAAAATAGGCATTTTTGGGTTGATTTAGGCAAAAAAAATAAAACACTTAAGGGGTTAACCCTATTATTTACTATGTTACAAAAGTCGCGGTAAAATATATAAATGCTGTCATTGGTTAAAATGAAAACGGAAGTTGGTAACTATTTTTTTAATAATGAAGTAAATCAAAACAAATTTCCAAAAGATGTACTTATATGTATAGAAATGTCTAACTTTAATATGAACTTAATATTTGTGTGAAATTGTGTTTATATAAGGTGAAAAAACCTGTTATTAAGTGGTTCTGGGTTTGAGGCTATAATCACGTGATTGAGATGTGATATCCGGAGTCTTAAAAGCGTGCTTAGTTTCAGTTGGAAGGCAGCGTCTGAAATAGTTACACGTATTTTTGATTGGTAAAGGAGTAAATTCGTGGACAATGGAAGTTGTATTAAAGTGATTTTTATAGAATGAACTATGTAAATTACTAACAGTTTAAAGTCAATTAATAGTAGAGTGAGTTGGAAGTTGGTTATCATGATAAACACGTATTTCGTCGGCAAAAAAAAAGTTATTTTTCAGAACAATGTAATTTATGTTTAAATGTCTTTTTGGTGTATAAATGTGGACAGGTAATATCTTAAAGACTAAGTGTAATAACTATGAGTTTAGAAGGTGTGTCGGAGATAAACGGAGGTATATTTCGTTTGTGAAAAAGTTAGTCTTTTGTTTATGAACGCTAAGCACATGTCGTGAATTGAACTTTGTTCGTTATATAGACAATTTTAAACGATATTGTAATTTGAAAGACTCTGAATGTTAAAACATGAACTGTGTTTTATTAATAGAGACAAAAATGTGAGAAAATCATGAATCTTAGATTGAAATCTGAGACAACTTAGATGCTACCTGGACCATGGCGAACCTCAACCTCCAGGACAAGAACTGCACGTTACAACCGAAGTCTACTTTGGAGATTACTACAATGTGGTAACACAAATAAAAATAACAGACATCATTTTGTTTTCTTTGTATAAAATTATTAATAATAAAACTTTTAAATTGTGATTGAGATATTTTAGAATTTTTGTTAAATAAGTAAATAATTTAAATGTTGTAAGCATTTTAAGAATATCTAAACTAAAATTTCAATTATTTAACATTATAACCACTGGAAAGTACACTTTTAAAAGTATCTACGACCCTGAGAATTTTTTAGTTAATAATAATTAAATTTTTTTAACTTTTCTAAATTGGTGAAGTAATGTCACCTGGCGCCCATAATGCTGTGCAAATCATTTTATTTAAAAGTAAATTCAAAAACCGTTTATTTTTAAAAAATTTTAAGGCTTACGTTAAAAAGGATTTTAGTAATTAAAAGAAGCGGTTTTGTTTAACTTTGGCACAACTCAGTTCAAATACAAAACCTTTTTTCATTTTTTAAACCATGTAAACGTGAAATCGAATAAAGCAGGGCCGTGTATAATGCGAACTGTCTGTACAGTAAAACAAAATGCAACTTTAATGAATTTAAAATTGAGTTAAAACATATTTGTAAAGAATCTTTGAGTATTAAAAACAATTTACATTCACCATTGTTATACTAAAGTGTTTGTGTTTCATTTAGTAAACAAACTCTCTCAAAGTAGCATTTTTTATAAGGAGCTGCTATGCAAGACTTATCCATTTATTATTACTGATAGGAGGACCAGGATTCATTGTCTTCGAGATGCTTCTCAGATATGTAGCTTGTTGTGAACCTTTATTCACAAGTTTTTGGAAAACCTTGAGATACTTTGATGTTATCCTGTTTCCCTTTCCATCCCCTACTCCATAGGATTCAAATTGTTTCCTGTCTCCTCTGTATGAAGTTTAACTAACCCTTGAACATCCTTATTACACTATGTTCTCTCCCAAAACTTCTGGTGTTCCTTCAAAACCTATTAGGAAACACACATGTGTGCTAAGGTATGGAATTTTCCATAGTCAGATTGTGGGCCAATGGGTATGAAGTTCCTTTTTTGGCACACCTATCTGCCCCTTCATTGTCCTCAAAACCCTGTTGAACCGGGACCCACAACAGATTAATTTGTTGGTTTTTACTAATGTTTTCAAAGTGATATAAACAGTCCCACACTATCCTAGAACTATAGTTGTGTTTTGCAAAATCAGAAGTGATGATGACCTACTGTTTGAGTTTATATAGATAGTCTTATCATTATATCCTCTATCTATATTTCTGCTCACACATACTGTAAGGGTGATCACCTGTGCTTGAAAAAACAGTGGTAAGCATTCCCAGGCTTAGGATAAGGTATTCTCTGGATTTTGGATCCTGTGTACAAAGTCAGTACATTCCTCATATGTTTAAGTTTTATTTAAGACTCCCTTTATGTCAACACAACTGACATGATATGGTGACTCAAGGTCAGTAAAACTTGTCATCCGGTCTGGCACCATTTGAAGAATATCTATCCACAAAATTTCACTGATCTGTATATTTGCTAGCTTGATGATAGCCAGATGTTTGCTGGTCAGATACAGCACACTACATTCTGTAGGCTGCCATCCTAGCGTCCATGACTATTGAAGGTAAACCTATCATTTAAACCATATTCCTAGGTACTTAAATTCTCTGAACACCTGGATCCGCCTGAAAAAAGGACTGGTCCTTTAAGTAGCCAATACTCCACAGTCCAACATTTGCTAAATGGCACTACGACAGTTTTTAGAGGATTGACCAAAAGTCCTTCCTTCTTAAACAACCCTACAATTAATTGTTAATGCTGTCTAACATCCAAACAGATACCCATGTGTTTGCCTTCGATCAATATAACAAAATTATCACCATACATACCCCTGAGCATACATATGTTGCTTATTTAGAATCATGAGCAGGTTATCTGCCACTAGGTTCTACAGAACTGGTGAAAGAACATTGCCCAGTGGACACCCTCTTTGTGTCACACAACCTTTCCCACAACATAGCCTGTGCTTGACTTGCTACTCTAGATACAAGTTTGAAACTAGTTATTGATTGTGTTATTAAAATCACCTTCTATATCCAAGGAGACTGCCAGGTCTATTTCTATGTATGATATTGTTTAGTCTCACTAACCAAAGCGTGTAGCATTGATTTGTAAGATTTCTTGTTTTTGATAAGCATGCTGATTTGGATCCAGTATTAGACCTTCCAAAACCTTGTCTTATATATGCTGTAATAATGTAAACATTTGCTAAAGAAAATATGTTATTATTACATTTTATAAAAATTAAAACATTTTTTACTTGGGATGAACTTACTGTTATTTAACTTTAATGTAATAGCAGATATTTCTTATTGAAACTCCATATTCAAGGATAAAATAAAGCAAAAGCTTAAAGTTTCAAATATTTTAATAATATAAATGAGCTACAATTGTTTCGCCTTGCGGCATCATCGGGCAACTGATAATTTACAGGTATAGACAACTATTTAAACATAAGTAACAGGAAACTGAAATACAATAGAGAAATCGGGAAAGGTAGGGGGATGACCTAGCAGGTAGATAAAGGTTAATGAACTATGTTACGGATGGGTTTTAGAAGAGGTGACGTATTTAACACCATTTGGTCATTTAAGTTGAGAATAGGCCTAAGTGAAATAGATCTATTCATTTCTAAACATTCTAAATTATTTAATCTATTGCTTTTATTTTCTATATGTAAGAGTTTAACATTCAATTTCGGATCAAAACTATGACCAGAGTCCAAAAGGTGGTTAGCAAAGTTAGAGTTTCTATAGCCATGTTTCCAGCTATTTACATGTTCTTTAATTCTAACTTTTATAGACCTATGTACTCAGAGTCACAATCTTGACAAGATATTTTATAAACTCCACTATTTTCTAACATTTCTTTTTTATCTTTATTATTGACCAACATTTTCCCTAGATTTTTTGTACAATAAAAGGCAACTTTACGATTACATTTAGTTGAAATAAGGTTACTGATTTTATAACTAGTTCTGTTGATATAAGATAATTTACAATATCTAACTATTTCAATGCTCTCGTTATGGGAAGAGTAGACTAAATTTTCAGCTCTTCGCTTAACTTTGTTACCAGGGGACTTAAATTTAAGAAAGGCGGAACCAAAATGGTAACAATGTTTGAAAAAGAAAAGTAAAAAAAAGACAAAGACAAATTTAGTAATTAACAAGGCTCAAGTTTATTGAACAAAAAAAGAAATTTCGACGTTTCAGATTTTATCATTTACAACTGAGAAAGACATCCTGAGACAAAATTATCATAAACACCTTATGATTAACAATATTATATTTAAAAAAAGATTATACGCCCTTAAAGTGAAATATTATAATTAAAAAAAAAATTAATCAATAGAGTCTGAAAATTTATCCCCCCCTTTTTTTTAGTTTATATATTTTATAGTTACAAAATTTAACAAAAGACAATGAGCACAGCTTAACAATTAGCTGGATTATAATTAATCAAAAAAAAGATAATACGCCCTTAAATGTAAAAATTACAAAAATAAAAAAAAAAAATGAAAAGATGCTGATATTTATTTCCCCCCTTTTTTTAACTTTATGAAATGATAAGTTTTTAAAACAGTTACATAATATTACTTATTTGATAAATTACTTAAATGCTATATTGGCCAATAAATATATATATTTTAGACAAAGAATTTATTATAAAAGAGAAGTTTATTTTAGAAAAGACATGAAAATTTTGAATATTTAATTTTATTAATTGACGTCAATTATTTTAATTTAGAAAATAACCTCTTGGAGGTTGTTAGGACCGAAAGTTTGCATGCAGGCTCCACCCAATAATTTTTTTATATATTTTATAATTAATTACACAAGTCTACATCTAAAAGATAGTTTTTTTTTGAAAACATATTCGCTGAAATAGATTTAGGCACATATACAAAATGAGTTTAATTAGAGTTCTATAAAGTTAGTTTTTTTTTGTAACATCACTTTTGTGCACGTGAAACTCTGAATCTATGTTGAAACAAAACGTGTTTTGTTAACAGGGCGAAACGTGTTCAGATCTTTAGCCGTGTTTCTTCTACCAGCATATTAGCTATAGCAAAAAACATGTTTTTTAGCGTCTGTACAAAATCAGACATGTTGTAGCATTAAAGTTCATTATTAAAGTAAATATCTGGTTATTTGTCAAAATTAAAGAAAATTGATGGTATAACAGAAATTCGTTAAGATGGTACTTAAAAGCTTCTTAGATTATTACAAATCTATTTATATATATTTTAATTTTGTTTGAAACAAAGCTTGTATAAGACTTGCAAGGTCTGCAAAGTCTGTAAAACGAAATTTTCTGATTTAGAACAGATTTCTCCAATTGTTTTATATTTGACATTTTCAATAAGATATTTTAATCATTTAAAGTTCAACATTAGTTTGCACTTATTTCACATAATTGTTCAAAACTCAAAATGTGCCTTTACAAGGTTTTGTAAAGTATGTTTTTAAAAGTAAATTTTTATAATCACTCAGTTTCAAAAGAACATTGAATATTAAACAAAACATGAAATACATATTTTAAATAATACATGATAATTAATAAATTATTTTAAAGCATTAACAAAAATTTAAAGTATGATAAAATCTGTAAGGTTCAGTACCTGGAAAATCCTGTCGCAGATCACGTGAGCTTGTGCCGTAAAAAATAATAATTTAACCAACATTATAGACTAAAACGCACAGAAACTGTAGATTAAGCATCGTTGAAGATTGAAGCAGAGTTTTTTGAGAATCAAGAAAATTTATTATATCTAACGTAACGATGAAGAGTCAGGCATTGTGAGTGACTACCGGTAGACTAGATAACGGATTTAGAACAGGTGGGCTAACCAGGGAATGGACTTTGCGCTTGCATGAATCATGCGATAGAGAGGGAAGATAAGGGGGACGGCGAGTGGACTGTCGATAACAAAAATGCAGATTTATTTTATGAATGCTACAGCTCTCCCCCCCCCCCGAAAGACGGAGTTAGGGTGGAGTCAGAAAAGAGGCCAGAAGGGCCTCCCGCAAAATTTTGAATAAGGGGCAAAGGGCCAGAAGGGCCTCCAAGAAAAGATTGAAGAAAGGGGCCAGAAGGGCCTCCTACAAGCTTCTGAAGAAAGGGGCCAGAAGGGCCTCCTACAAAATTTTGAAGTCAGGGGCACCTGATAGAAGCAACGCTTCATAATGCTTTTATTCACCACTCTAGGGTGTAGCCTCCTTCGGCAATTACTTATTAAATTTTGAAATTTCTACAGCGTCTCAGCTCTTCCCACCTATAATTGGGATAAGCCCAGGACAGAAAGAGCTGAAGGATGACGCAAAGGTCGACATTGCTGTGCATGAACTGACTTTGTACACTAAGGTACGTGGGGAAAGGGGTGGAGTGGCACCTCGGGATACCAAGAGGAGGTGACCACTCCGGGGACCAGGGGAGGGAAAGTGCATAGCACTTTGGTCTTCAGGAAAGGTCGGACTCAGACGGGGGGGAGTATCCTCTGAGCCGACCTTAACAATATATATATTAAAAATAAATAAAAATAAAACTAAAAACTCCTGATGCCAATAAGGTCAGGTCATGCTCAGCGTCGTTATTTTTTAAATTCCTCTTCTCCCATGCGAAAAGAAATTTAAACTATTCACGGCTCTTAACAATTTCCGTGAGAAAAAAGAATTTTGAAAGGGTCTAAACAAATAATCCGTTTTAAAAATAAACAAAGAAGCAGTATGAAACGTTGGGAAGTCAAGATTGTTTTACTGCACAAGGCAGGGCATGTGGTGTTTGACTTAAGGTCTTATATGTGTATCATGTGCCCCAAAAAAAAAGGAATTTAATTTAATCAAAAAAATTGTGTAAAAAAAAAAATTTCATCAAAATATGTTGTGATTATAAAAAAGTGTGAAAGAAGTGTAGCAAAAAAAGGAGTGTGGCAAAAGACAGTATAAAAAGGTGACCCACAATGTGAGAAAACCTAACTCCGGTTTTCTCAACCCTAATAAAAAACTAATTAAGGAACAAACATGTTGACCTGCTAATAATAAAAGACAAACAACCGAATAATTTAAAGAAAGGAACAAACAGGCCAACCATGTTGTCCTACATACAAAACTGGGCCCCTATAAATTTGGAAAAGAAAATTTAGCGCACAATGATATATTATTAAAGGTGTTCAACATTTCAATTTACTATTAAACAAATGCCACCATCTGCATCAACCAGTCCACCGCCATCTTGCCCATTACTCAACATGATAAAATTAAAAAAAAATAAATAAAAATAATTTTCCTTCAAGATGATCAAAAAAATTAAAAGCAAGCTCAGTGTTCTTTAACGAGTCTTCTAATCGCAGCAAATCCACTGCCATCTTAACTGTTGCTGATAATTATTAAACAAAAATAAACCAAGTAATTTTAAAAAAAATTTCTTTCAAGATTATGCAAAAAAAAAGGTGAAAGAGCCAGAGAATGACTCAAGAATTATATGTAGTGTAGTTGTTGTGTATATGTGTGTGTGTGTAAGTATGAATTGATACAGACAAGCGAAAGAAAACTCGAGAAAATTTTGAAGGAAATTTTTGAATTTTTTTTGTTTTTTTTTGTTTTTAACTATTTTTGGATTTTATTATTTATTTAAATTTTTTTTGGATTCCCGAATGAGCCCGCTGTCTGGATCAAATTCAGTGAATGACTAGTGTGCAGTGTATGTAAATATATATATATAAAAAAAAATATTTAAGCAGACAAAATAATAATAAAAAAAAAATTTTATCGAAATTGGTTTAGAAGTTTTTGTGTAAGTGTTTATAAAAATAAATAAATAATAAAAAAGAGACTATATATTTATAGAGATTTAAATATTTAAACTAAATAAAAAAAATTTCATCAGCAACAGTTGTGCAGTATTTGAAAAAGCTGCAAAACATAAAAATGAGCCTTGTTTAACAAAGATAATTTTGAATTTAAATTTAGATGGTTCCAATGCAAAATTTTGAAAATTAACTAAGGTTCCAGAATTTAAAAATTAACCAAGCTCTGTAATTTAGAAAAAAAAACAAACTAGAATTTAAAGCTAACCACGCTAGAATTTAATTTAACCACGCTCTGCTACCAGAAACATGTTACCAGGGGACTTAAATTTAAGAAAGGCGGAACCAAAATGGTAACAATGTTTGAAAAAGAAAAGTAAAAAAAAGACAAAGACAAATTTAGTAATTAACAAGGCTCAAGTTTATTGAACAAAAAAAGAAATTTCGACGTTTCAGATTTTATCATTTACAACTGAGAAAGACATCCTGAGACAAAATTATCATAAACACCTTATGATTAACAATATTATATTTAAAAAAAGATTATACGCCCTTAAAGTGAAATATTATAATTAAAAAAAAAATTAATCAATAGAGTCTGAAAATTTATCCCCCCCCCTTTTTTTTAGTTTATATATTTTATAGTTACAAAATTTAACAAAAGACAATGAGCACAGCTTAACAATTAGCTGGATTATAATTAATCAAAAAAAAGATAATACGCCCTTAAATGTAAAAATTACAAAAATAAAAAAAAAAAATGAAAAGATGCTGATATTTATTTCCCCCCTTTTTTTAACTTTATGAAATGATAAGTTTTTAAAACAGTTACATAATATTACTTATTTGATAAATTACTTAAATGCTATATTGGCCAATAAATATATATATTTTAGACAAAGAATTTATTATAAAAGAGAAGTTTATTTTAGAAAAGACATGAAAATTTTGAATATTTAATTTTATTAATTGACGTCAATTATTTTAATTTAGAAAATAACCTCTTGGAGGTTGTTAGGACCGAAAGTTTGCATGCAGGCTCCACCCAATAATTTTTTTATATATTTTATAATTAATTACACAAGTCTACATCTAAAAGATAGTTTTTTTTTGAAAACATATTCGCTGAAATAGATTTAGGCACATATACAAAATGAGTTTAATTAGAGTTCTATAAAGTTAGTTTTTTTTTGTAACATCACTTTTGTGCACGTGAAACTCTGAATCTATGTTGAAACAAAACGTGTTTTGTTAACAGGGCGAAACGTGTTCAGATCTTTAGCCGTGTTTCTTCTACCAGCATATTAGCTATAGCAAAAAACATGTTTTTTAGCGTCTGTACAAAATCAGACATGTTGTAGCATTAAAGTTCATTATTAAAGTAAATATCTGGTTATTTGTCAAAATTAAAGAAAATTGATGGTATAACAGAAATTCGTTAAGATGGTACTTAAAAGCTTCTTAGATTATTACAAATCTATTTATATATATTTTAATTTTGTTTGAAACAAAGCTTGTATAAGACTTGCAAGGTCTGCAAAGTCTGTAAAACGAAATTTTCTGATTTAGAACAGATTTCTCCAATTGTTTTATATTTGACATTTTCAATAAGATATTTTAATCATTTAAAGTTCAACATTAGTTTGCACTTATTTCACATAATTGTTCAAAACTCAAAATGTGCCTTTACAAGGTTTTGTAAAGTATGTTTTTAAAAGTAAATTTTTATAATCACTCAGTTTCAAAAGAACATTGAATATTAAACAAAACATGAAATACATATTTTAAATAATACATGATAATTAATAAATTATTTTAAAGCATTAACAAAAATTTAAAGTATGATAAAATCTGTAAGGTTCAGTACCTGGAAAATCCTGTCGCAGATCACGTGAGCTTGTGCCGTAAAAAATAATAATTTAACCAACATTATAGACTAAAACGCACAGAAACTGTAGATTAAGCATCGTTGAAGATTGAAGCAGAGTTTTTTGAGAATCAAGAAAATTTATTATATCTAACGTAACGATGAAGAGTCAGGCATTGTGAGTGACTACCGGTAGACTAGATAACGGATTTAGAACAGGTGGGCTAACCAGGGAATGGACTTTGCGCTTGCATGAATCATGCGATAGAGAGGGAAGATAAGGGGGACGGCGAGTGGACTGTCGATAACAAAAATGCAGATTTATTTTATGAATGCTACAACTTTTTTCTTAGAATATTATCTATTAAACTGACTTATTACTTATTATTAACAGCAATTGGTTTAACGACATTCAGTTCATCATAAAAGTCATTAGGTGAAAGAGGTATACTAATAAGTCTATGTACCATGCTGTGAAAAGCAGCATGTTTATGGCTGATAGGATGGTTAGAATCAGCAGGTATTACTGTATCTGTATAAGTAGGTTTTCTGAAAATTTTAAATTTATGATAACTATCACTGATATTAATGTTAAGATCCAAGAAATTAATGCTGTTATTTATACCCACTTCCATAGTGAACTGAATGTTGCTATTTACAGAATTTATGGTTTTAAGGAGAGAGAGTCTAACTGTCTATTAGTGCCACTAAACAAATACTAAACATCATCAACATAACGGTACCAATTAATTATATTTTTAAATAAAGGATTGTCTTTACCAAATAAATTATTATCAAAACCTCTTCTAGCAGAAATTTTCATGGCTGATTTCAAGCTAAAATGATTTAAAAACCGATTTGATTTCATTATATTTGACAGGCGCAACTCTAGTCTTTTTAAGCTCCTCTAGTTCTTGCATCTCTAAATCTGCTCTTATTTTGGACTGTACTCTGTATTATGTGAGAACCAGGAAAGTGTACTGTAATGTCCAGCTCAAACTAAGGTCAAACGACTCATTTCCCTCTACATAAGTTGTTCAATGTTTTTGTTTCATAATAAAAGTCTTAATGAATACATTTTAATATATTATATGATTATTATCGTAACACTTTTCGAGTGGTACATGTGATGTTTTGATGAATTAACTCCACCTACGAAATCCCGTACCGTCTTATAAGAAGTTTTTACTTCAAATCCTTACCCATTAATTAACTTTAAATCAACAAACCCTTCAGGGGGTAATTAATAATGAGTAGGGGTTTGGCAAACACAAGATATCAAGTTGGATCCTATACATTTCATCTTCTAGTCTTTTATTAAATCTTTTTAATTAATCTTTCTTTCAAGTTTTCTCTTGATCAATTCATGTTGATCTTGTTCTCTTTCAACCCTGACAATATTGGAGTCTTTGAGGGCACGGGGTGTATATTTTTGGTGTCAAGACGGTAATTGACCTAGATGGTTTTTAGCTTAATAAAAACATTATTTAAAAAGTAACAGTATCGTTTTGGCCAATGTCACATTTTAGGTATAGTTATATATTAACCCTTTGCCCTCAGAAGTAACTTTAAACTTGTCCTCTCAGATCGGATGGCCAACCCTGTTAGCCAACAGCTGTTTCTACGTCAGCTCGTCAATTGAACAGTTAATAATGTCCTGTGAGATCAAATGGCCAACCTTGTTGGCCATGGCATCTTATTTGTCAGCCATTTTACACACTGTAACCCTCCAGGTAGGAACCTGTTTTGTGTTATTAATTGCTATTGTGGATGCACTTCGGTTTTAATTATTTTAAATTCCTAATTTGACTTAAATGACAATGTTATGATTTGTTTGCAATATGTAGAATTGCATGATGTCGTTTTTGTTATACTACATAATGTAAAATATTATATTGAATGTCAAAGAAATAGAAAAATGTATGTTGCAAAGAACATGATATTAAACAATTTTTTACATATAATAGTCATGAAAATGATGTAAATTAACCAATCTTTTTTAAAAAGCAGACTTTTGAAATTCATGTAGTTAACAAACCATGATGAAAAATTGGCTTACGATCTCAATAGCCCAGATAGTGTTCGGTATGAGCGGTTTCCCAGTTTTTCGATAAATATCTATTTTCTTTAATCTAATATAACCGTTATTATACTAACCAGTAATAAGAGGCTGGTTATAAATAAATAATGACTCATTTAGTTGCAATGACACATTTTAAAATGGTTTTAAACAATTGGAGTACATGATTACAAGATTACTTATGATAAATATACAATATAAGACATAATATTTTAACTTAAACATGATGACAATACTTAATTTAAAAATCATGTCAACAAGTAAAAATTAAATTAAATACATAAAAATTAGTGTTTAAAATTTTCCTGTCTATGTAACAGCCCAGGACAGAACCCTGGTTTAGCAACACAAGTTTTACAAAAAAAATATTGTCCGTTTTCTGACACCTCCTTCACTGCGGTTGCTACAAAGAGTACAGTCTTTTGTTTTTCCTTCCAGTGGATACATGATGTGTGTGTACCATCTAGTCGCTGTTCATCTACAGTATTATATCATAATCTATGCCTTTTATTTACATTTTGAACCTCTCCCATTAGTTGTTTCACTAGCTGCTTCCTAAATTTTCTTTGTGTCACTTGCTCTTTTGGACGTTTGTTGATATTAAATAAAATAAATGAATTGACAATTGCTGTTACAAGAAGCCAAAAATATTTTTCTCCACCACTTAAAAAAATTTCTAATGAAGGTATAGGAAGATAGGTTATGTAGTGATCAACTAACTCAACTCCCTTCATTGACTTGTTGTACTTACATACAACAGTTGGTTTTTGTACAGTTTCCACCTGTCCACCTTTTCTCTGTCGTCTTACAGTCTGGTTGAACGTGTCATATAGCGTAGTAAGCATTGTTACGTCTTTAGTGTCCTTCCAGAGTAGAAGTGAATACTTATCATCTTTTCAGTAAGCTATAATTTCCCCTTTCCTTAGCTTTATTGATGTGAATTTTCTTTTTGGTAACTTATTTGTAGAATAGTTCCTTTTTCGTATTGGTTTCACTTCAAAGGTCAATCCTTTTCTAGTCCATACAGTTGTGCTTGTTATGTGTGCTTTCATGTCATGCAGTGCTGATGCCAAGTCTAAATTGGTGTATAACCGATCGGTAAACACATGTAGACCTTCAACTGAACCATAATCATTTTTCAGTGTATGCACTAAGTGTAAGGACACTCGGCTAGTGACTCCCAAGTCTTGTCTGTTCATACTGTTGATTGTATATTTGCCTAAATATGGCTCTAGAGTGCAAATATAGCCGGTTGCTGACTCAGATAATACCCAAATCTTTAACCCCCATTTAATTAGTTTGTTCTTATTATGCATCTTAAAATAAACCCTACCTTTGAAAGCCATTGTACTTTCGTCCACACTAACTTTGTGTTGTAGGACGTAGTATTATTTATATTTTTTGTCCAAATATATGACAACTCTATGCACCTTACCAGAACGTGTTAGATGTCCTCCTACAGGGCCTGATGTAGGAAGGCTTACATGTAGCTTCCAAAATATTTGGTGGAATCTGTCTTTTGAAAAAATATCTTTCAAAAAAGGTTGATAATCAATGTAATCGCCAAAAAAGTAGTCTTCTATTTCAGGCTTGGGGTTCATTCCCATATTGATTAAAACCCCTAAGAAAGCTTTCATTTCATGGAGTGTTAAGTCTTTCAATGACCACCAGATAGATTTTTTGCGTAATGGAGTATTCTTTAAAATCTTTTCTTTGGAATATCTATTGGTCTCATTTACAATTTGTGTGAGTAAGCTATCAGTAAAGAATAATTGAAAATAATCTAATTCTGACTGTGGTATTGGACCACGAGGTGGCTTGAAGCAGCTGTCATGTACATAAATATACTTATTTAATTGCATGTCATTGTCACTCCATTTTCTCCATCCCTCTCTTGAGGTATCATTTTCATATTCCTCTATTTCTGCTATATTCTGGCCTCCCTCCCCTTCTGAATCTTCATCTGACTGTTCTCCATTTTCTTCAGTCTCTTCTCTGGTCAATCCATTATTATTATATCCACGGAATCTCAGTTACTATCTACTTCTTCGTTCAAAGCATCCCATATTTCATTAGATTTATCAAGTGTATCAAACAAATTGCTCATTTTGATAGTAACACAAAATGCTAAAGTTCACAATAAATAAATATTCATGAAAGATCAACTAATATTTACATACTTACATTATTTCACACTAAAATCAGATTTTTTAAAATAATTCACCATTTCACTAACAATAACTGGATTAAAACAATTAACACAATAATATAATGAATTTATATTATTGGCGCGAAAGTAAAATTTAAGTGTTGCCAACTTATAAAACAAAACCTCGGCTTAGTTAAACAGCTGTCAGTCTTGTTTTAAATCCAGTCAGATCATTTATATTTAATAAAATATAAAGACATATACGGTGGCGACCAGAGATGGCTAACCGAGTGGGTACGGAAATCATTATTGGCCAAAAGAGTTGGACATCCGATCCCAGAGGACAAAGCTTTATTGGCGTGTCTGAGCTGAGACGATAAATGGTCGCGGCCACCACAGTTGACCACCTGATCCCAGAGGACAAATTAAACAATTTAAACTGTACAATGCCGAGCTCGTATGAAAATGGCAATGGCCATCTGAGGGCAAAGAGATATTCTTGGACTCTTGGCTTTAGGTATATTATCTATGTACTCATATAACTGTTTGTTTTGACATAGTTAATTCATAATGAAACCACCCTACACGAAATAAATAAATATCTAGGTTAAGTAAAACGGATATTTTCATTGGTTTCTTCTTCCATGACCTACTGTAACCTTTTCAGCATAGGTGATGTGTTTGATGTAATGGACCACACGCGCGGAGACTTTTTCCATTTCACAACATCCTATCTCCTTTCATCCTATCCTCACATCCTATCTATTCAAATGTAATATGTGTTTTATTTGTTTTTTATTTATTTTTTTTATTAATTCCAGAATCAATTACATTTCCTTCTGTTTGTAACACACAAGACACATTCAATGGATACCATATAATAGCACTATACGTACACATTAAGTAGGAAATGTATGTAAATAACCAAGCCTCTGAGATCTTTGTACAAAACCAACTTGAAAGAAAGTTTAACATAATTAATTTTATAGTAATTATTATTAATCAACCGCGAAAATTATATTCTTCTGAAACTAAATGGGGCGCATGATATAAATCAATGCCCATCTGCACAGCGAAAAAGGAAGAGATAAAAAAAAAGATATAAAGATACAGATAGTTGATTTATCTATGATAACATCTGACTGTAATAGTAACATCTCTTGTCACAGTCTTACGTCTTAGTGTCACAGGTCACAGTGGAAGTGGAAAATTGGAGTTTTGAAGAAGGTGTTGTGACTTTTAAATTGTGAAAATTAGTGAAAGAGTGTAGTATTATAAAATATAAACAAATAAATTTAATTTAAACAACTGTGGAAATTCGAGATGTCCATATGATATAAATCAGCACTATAAGGCAAAAGGTGAATATAATATGTCAAGGTTTTACACTTTTACTATTATTTAAGTTTATTTAATTTACAATAAAATTAACAGATCTAGCCTATGATATAGTGAAATGGAAAAGTTTCTAATTAGGATATAAATATAAGTAGTAAATTGGAAAACATTTTTACTATGCTTCTAGGGTAGGCCTAATCCAGATATAATTTGCCCTACCATAGGCCAAAGTGAAATTTAGACTTTGTGTTAACTTCCCTCTTTTAATATGTCTAGCTTGACTACAATGCTGTATTATTTGTATTTGGTAATTGTTTACATAAAGGTAACTGTTACTTTTGGGATTTTTTTTTTTTTTGTATCCTATACAACATAGCCTACCTTACTTCTAAAGAATAAATACCGTAATGTTTTCATTGTGAAGGTCACTTTTTTTCCCTGAAAAATTACAAACTATCAAATTGAAGGGTTTATAGGTCCAATACATAATGGCTAATGTTCACATTCATGTCTCATAAGTTACTCCAAATTTCAATGTTTACATCTGAGATCAAGTGATATGATGTCAATCTTTCATATTAAAGACCTTAACTTCAATAAACCTACGAAAGGTTTGGCCAGGTGGTTATATATATATATATATATATATATAGAGAGAGAGAGAGAGAGAGAGAGAGAGCCACCTGGCCACACCTTCCGTGCCATATAATGAATAATACCCTATGTGTTATATATAAACAAGTTATTAGGCCGGTGGTTTTATATATATATAGCCATCTGGCCAAACCTGTCGTAACATATAGCCTAAATAAATAGTGATCTAGGCCTAATGTAGTCATTGTGTATGCACATGCATCAAACCATACACTATTCTCATTGCCATTATGTCTTGTTAAGTGTAACCAATAAACCTCGATTATAAATCATAATTTTTCAGGAAAAAAAAGTGATCGCAACGAAAACATTATTTATTCTTAAGAAGTAAGGTATGTAGTAGGTTAGACGATAAAAAAATCCCGAAAATTAGCAGTTACCTTTATGTAATCAAATACCTTGTATTTTAAAAAAACCTGCATTTTAATTGGAGTTAAAGATCCAAGTCTTTAGATGGTCAGGTTAGGTTAGCATTTCGATTAGTCAAGCCTTGGTTACAGAACTGTTTAAAGATTATGGTTGTAATACTAATATGATCTGTCATTAAAAAAAACAAAAGTGCGTAAATATCGGTTGTACCTCGTCCTTTGATTTTTCTATAAAAAATTATGATATATAGGCTATATATATGGCTACCTGACTTGAGAACAAGCGATCATTAATTCAGTGACTTGATGATCATAGTTATTAGTTGGAATTCCTACCCTACATAGCTGGATTTCGTACTTTTATAAATCTCATTTTCTATTTAACTCATGCATTTTGGGACTTGAAATATTATTTATAGCGACACATAATATGATCTGTTCCTTTGACATGGTAAATACTTTGTTTTCTAAATTTTTTATAGACAAATCTAGGATGAGGTACAACCGATATTTACCAGAAATATAGGCCTAATCATAAACACCAATTCTACCATTATTTTTCAATAATATTGTTTACAAATTGTAAAACAATGCTTAAATAAATAATCATGAAAGTAAAATAGACGCAAAATATTTTAAATAATATTTCGTAACTTAACCTAAAGCTGTGTAACTGAACTCAATGTTAGTAATCAAGCATTTCGGTAATTGATTTCTGTAGTGCCCCAATTTTTTTCTACGTTATTTTTGTACTACATACCTGTCTTCATAAGAATAGGCCTAGTAACAGTTTTTGTGAGCAAAAATGTTTTTCACTTTATAATTGACATATTTTAATGACGTATTTGTAGGTTAAGTATACATGGCAACAATGTTTCAACTGATCACCAAAGTCAAGCAACATTGAGCGTGGTTATTACTTGGATGGATGACTTCTTGTGAACAAAATGTATTTATATATCTACCTTACTTGATCTTATAAGGTAAAATCAATATCCGATCACCGAAGTCAAGCAAAATTGAGCATGGTTAGTATAGTACTTGGATGCGAGGCCGCTTGGGAACACCACATGAAAAATTTTAATTGGAGTTAGTGTTGTCATATCGTAGGTTTATTTATGTGTAGGTCAATACTGAATATAGCCACCTTACTTGACCTTGTAAGGTAAAAACAATTTGTGTACAAACCTATTTTAACCGGCAATTCACTTAATGGACTTTAGCCTAAAAACTTGAAATTATGTTTTTTCCCCATGAAAAACATTTTTTTCTCATAAAAAAAGTTACCATTCTTATGAACAAAAATATCAAAATTGGGGCGCTACAGTTAATAATTATCATTTCAAACAGTATTAACCTTAGTATTGGTAGATAATAAAATAATCTTATATTACTAAATTTGTATTTGTGTTTTTCCTACCTTCTGTATTAAGTTGGTGCAATTTACATTAGGCCTACTTAGTTATTTTTTCTTTCTTAAGATTCAACTTAATAATAGGAAAACTAGAATTCCCGAACCACAAATTATTGTTTTCTTATTTTGAATATCGCCACAGTGCTCCTTGGACATTTGATCCGATTCAGATTAAACAGTTAAACATATGTTAAGTCAAGTACAAACAAATTAGTTAGGCCTACTGCATATATGAAAGTAGTAGGTTTAACATATGCATTTGTCTAATATTTGGTTTTTAATTATTGCAATAATAATAATTGAGGTTAATAAACTCTTTAATTAATATGAATTAATAATGAATATCTGCAAATGAGGAAGTAAAGTTACAATGGTCTCTTCTGTATTGCATCTTTATCAATAGTAAATTATCATGTTGATAATGTTAGGAGTCGGATTCAAATGAAATGATTTGTGCAATCAGTGATTCAGTGCTAAAAATTTATGTATTTATAATATATCTAGTTAATTATTATTAATGGTTCTGATATATATATTATTTATATTATTATTATCTCTTAATAAGCATAAATATTAACATTCAACAATTCAATTACAAGTTAAATATCCTAAGCTTTCGTTACAGAGCTATCCCAATGATTATGACAGAATATATATACACACATTCAAGGATTTATTGATTTGCTCTACACATGAAGTTTCCTTACCTTCCTATTACCGATCCCTCATAATTATCTTCGATTAGCGATCTCTTCCCGTGACAGCACCCTGGTTATGTTCCAGCATAGTCTTCTACTGGCCCAATCTTTTCTGTTACCAATTGACCTTCCAGCAAACTTGGCGCAACTCCATCCGCTGATAACTGACTGTCGATAATTCTCTGCTGCATCAGGACACCAATTTTCTATCAGCCTTTGCTTATATATATATATATATATATATATATATATATATATATATGCCTACCCTTAGTCAATTGTGATGTGCTAGTAGATTGCATTGCAAGCCAAGCAATTACTTAACTTTTTGTATTCTGTCGTAAGGATTGTTTATATGATGGTGTCTATCGAGTGGACTTAGAATATTAAAACCTTTATATTCTAACTTAACATTAAATTCTAAATTAATCTTAAGTCCTAAATCCTAACAACACCATCACCTTTAAACCGCCATCCCGACGTTTGGTCATGATGTTTAATTGCTTTTCTTTTAATTTGTAATTGAGGGCAATCCCTCTCAGATGTTTTTATGTTCACATTATGTAAACCCTAATTACCACATTGAGCCTAATTACTAGATACGTACGACTTATGACTAGAGATGTATATATAATTTAAACTACTATAGGCCTAATATATCACCAATGGTGATAATGGTCTTTGGAACTTAGTTTCTATTGTTGTCGTTCAATTGTGCGCAGAAACGACCTTGAAGTGTGTATTGTCTGTTCTGTATTAAAAGCTGTAGGTTCATTGTTACCTTCACTGCTCTGTGCCCCAGCCAAGAAACCCAGATTAATAAAATATTGGGAAAAGGGATTATAAATTGTTTCTTTATAATAAGTAGTGTACAACAGTCAAAAGCAGGAAGATTATTTTGGCATGAAGATGTGTGTAGAACATTTGGAGTAGCAAGTCCGTCTCGAGAACTGAAAGAGGTCAGCCGAACTTTCGGCATGTTTACAATCTTAATTCACTGATCATGTCTTTCGGTAGGCAGAAACGTAGACATAAGTTAGATATAAATAATTGGCGGTACAGATTATGTAAAATAACAGTAAATATAAATGCTCGTAACTACTATGTTGCGTGTTATTTAACTGTCTCCTAAGACCACGTTATTGTTGTCATCCTGACAGATTTCAGCCAATGTAGATGCAGTCCCCAGCCAGCGGAGGACTTCAGGTTTAACAGGGTTTTTCCGCTGCCAAAAATCGGACAACGACCACAGCTCGTCATACTTATTATTCTGAAAAACTTGTAGGCTACCACACATTAAATTTTTGTCCAAAATAAACTGTTTCTGATCCGTAATCTTTGTTTGAACTGAGCAAACATCATGTATATTATTTTTGTTCTTTTACTTCCAAAATGTTATTGTAATTTTATATTATTTTTTTTTGTTTTAACCTTTCATTTTTGGAATAGGTCTGGATTTTACAAAACAAGCAATATACAAATACAATTTAACCAACATTTTGAAATTCTTTTCCTTTATTTCACTTTTTTAATCAACTCCTTTTGATTTGCCTTAACTAATTATCGTTTCACATGGTATATAAGCTGTATAAAATTTGTTTTAACAAAGTATAATATTTAAATTTAAATATTAAATACCTTAATACCTTAGGCCTAATATTTAAATACCTATCTTACATTTACTTGAATACTTATTTCTACACAATGATTTCTTACATCTAAACTCGTACAATATTCATAAATTTATGTTGTGTTTATTTTTAATTCCACCTTAGTACTTTTTAAGTCTAGCTACATGCACTACATCCTCTTCCCATTTGCCATGTTTACATAATTTAATAATTTAACTCATAATTTATTGGTTAAAATATTCTGAGTACTTTGTATGGGCCTATATTTTGCTGCACCAGCTTATTTGGCATTTTTGATTCCTGTAGCAAAACCAATTTGCCAATACTGTAGAACGCTTCCTTTCAAATCCTATTGTATCTTTCATATTATGTATTGTGGGTTGTTACCAGTGTCCGTGGAAGATCATGGGATAAGGTATGGACCTTATCATACGTTCTTAGAGTTGACAACACATCATGGTCAGGAATGGTTGGGAGCAATTCTAACTGTCTGTCTGTATTTTTGTTGCCATGGCGTAGTGGCGTCAATATGTCCTCTAGAACAAATTTTGTTGTTGTCTTTGCATCAGCTCTGTCTGTCTTTTTAACAATACCAAACCTTATGGTTTTTTGTAGCTACCAAAATGTATTATGATTTTTTTATTGGATTTTGGTAGTGACCCCAAGTTATCTAGTGTTATTTATGAACCACTTTATATTCACCTATATAGGTTGTAATCCTTTGAGTTTTTGTCTTGAAGTTTTCATCACCTGACATATGAGGCAATCTTTTAGATATTTTATAATGTCTGCTGGGATTGGTTCCTTTAAACTGCCCAAGTTCTTTATTTTCAATATAATCTAGTGGTTCAGTATTCAATCAACCTTTATTAACACTTATTAACAAGAATAATCATCTATCTTATTACAATGGTACAATATTCTTATTATTACTATTACCAAGAATAACTGTAATTGTTGTGACTCACACAACTGAATCTATGTTATAGATTAATTATCTGACTCTGAATACACGAAGTTTGTTCGCCCTGGTTGCATTCTTGTTGATGCTTCTCTCAATACTCTCAGGAAGCTCTTACTTACCAAGTCCGTCTGGCTATCTTCAATAATTCTTGCAGCACCTTCACTTGATCAATTATGGCCCCACTGACCAAATTTCCTCCCACCCAAGGGTTTATATATCATTGTTGCATCAATGACATCTGCATCGCTTGCAAGGTAAACAATTTCGACAGTTTTCCAGGTCGTCACAATAATTGTTGCCATTCTGGCTTTGTAACAAAAAACTTGGACTCTATTTTTAACTAAAACTATCATATTTCCTAATAATAGTACATGGGAATGAGTTGGAAGAATTCCGCATCCCAACGGTAATCTAGTGTAGGCCTATTAGTACAACCCCTTATGGGTCACAATTACAGTGTACCCTATACCTCTGGCCTGTAGTCTACCACCATCCGCCATTGATTCACTGGTTTTTTTATTTTTTAAAATAAAAATGCTGGTGCAGCAAAAGTGCTTTGTGAGTTTTCCACAAGTCCTGCCTTTTTCAGCTGGTCCACCTGTCAATCCAAATCTGTTCTTTCTGTTAAACTTACCATATATGGTGGTTGATTGTGCTTCATGTTTATTGAGCTAGCATATCCACTTCCTGTAAGTCCTCTGCCCCTTGAGGAAATAAGTGAATAGGCCTATATTTTTCAATTAATTGTTGTGTCACATCATAGTCCGCGACAGATAACCCTTGATTGATGTCTATTTTTTCACCCTTTAAATCGTCCAATGGCTTGTACTTTGACTCTTTCGCTGTGATGTAGTTTGCTGCATAACACCTGTATCTCAGTCTTTTGGTATTCTTGTTAATGTTTATAATTTTTGCTAGGGAATCGTCCTGTGACTGTATCGACACTTGTCCCATAACCGTTGATTTCAATATCCTTTTCGATATTGATGTAGGGTTGACCATGGTCAACTGCACTGGCATTTTCTGTGTTGCCATGCATGCCTGCACCTTCTGTATTGCCTGCATCCCTTCCTTTGGTTGAAACTGATAATGTAACCTCTCTGGAAGTGATGTGTGTATTTCAGTCACGATGTCATGTGCAGTGTGTGGTTTGAAGTTTGTCATCATGCTCATTCTGTTGTCAGAATGCTGACCACTGTACATTTTTCTTTATATTTGCCTGCAGAAATAGCCCTCTATAGACTAAACATTGTCTCCCCTAGCTTTAAACAATCTTCATTGAAATTAATAATTGCTCTTTGGTGGAAGTGAAAATCATTTCCTAACAATAAGGACATGTCAGGTTTAACCAAGGGCATACACTCACTGGGCATACATCACAGCCTGTATTTGAAATAATCAACAGCTCAGTCACTGACATTGGTGTCATGTTTGGCGATGTTAAAAGGTAGTTATCTATCTCCTTGGGAGTAGTTATGTGTTTAAAAAAGTTATGTAAACAAGAGATATTATCCGTATCTAAAAGTACGGGTACCCGAATATCTCCTATAAATATGTGGATTAATAAATCTGAAGATTAAGGGCGATAACGTTGTAGGCTATTTAAAATAATTTGTTTTGTTTTTGGTATTTGTTGTTAAGTTGAATGTTCCAGATAATTGTGGTGAATATTATATCAGGTTTTTGAACTTGTTAATGCACTGTTAGCAAGATCATTGATATATGTCTGTTGTCCTTTTGATACACCACTGGGAATTGTCGTATATTGTTGTGTTTTTAAGAAATGTATATATTGTTGCTGCTCTACTTTCTTCATAATATATCGCCCCATATAATTTTGTTGGTTTTTGTCCTGTCTTATAGAACACACATATCGGCGTTAAGGTTGTTTTGGTGCTATGGAATATATTTTGGACACTCTTGGCTCTATTACTTTTTGTTTGTTTATATATCTTGTGACACCCCTTTGTGCAAAATGACGTTGTCTTTCACATAGAGCCCGAAATTTTGTTCCGGCTGCCTTTCCCTGCTTCTTTCTCTCCTTTAAATATCTTTCCCATTCTCGCCTTATATCTATCTTGTGACTTGTTCCTAAATTGCACTTTACTTACTGTGGGTCTACTGACAACAGTTGTGTCATTCATCTTCGTGAGCTTTGCGTGCATCATATCATTGCCAATCGCTTCTGTCTATCTCCCCACACCCTCACTGTCACATGCAATTTCTTCTCATTACCTGTTATCTTGTCTGATCTCTGACCCGATATAGGTCCTTACTATGGTCCCATTAATTTTTGCGCAGTACTAAGTCCTCTACACATGAAGCTTGCTGACCCCTCATGGTGTCCTTATTGGTCCCTCATATTTAATTCTCTTCAATTAGCAATCTTCTAATTGCTAATGTGCATAGTTAGTTTACGCACATAGAATGAAGCAACACAATATGATGATTGATCCAATTGATCTTGCACATATCAGAGATGGAATAGTTTGAGGGTTTATGGAATGGATGAACTATATGTGACAGTGAGGCGACTTATAAAGGTTCAAGCATACATAACACTCCTCCCCCCCCCCTCCACACAGGTCAGACAGGTTTTCCCGCCTAACCAAAAAATATACACGGTTATCATAAAAGAATGGTGGGGTTTTGAACATGATTTAAATGAAAACAGAATTACTTACAGCTGATGTTGTTTATTTATTTAAATCATCGTCTGAAACAGTTTTTTTACAAAATTAATAAATCCCTATATTTGTGCCATTAGTCCCTCGGCAAATGTCCAATCGATAATCAAGTTCTGGCCAAATATTAGTTAAGATGTCTTTGTTAACGGTTGTCATTGCTTCATTAATCCTGTTCTTTAAAGTGATTTAGGCCACGAATTTTTTCTTGATAAACAATGTTTTTGATGTACCCCATAAGAAGAAATCGCAAAGTGTCAGGTCTGGACGCCTTGTTAGCCTACATAACAATGTCATTATGATTTTTCATAAATTTCAAGGTTTTAGTTTTAAATACAGTACACCTGTTATTTAGGCTGATCCATATTACAAGGGTCTTTCAGAAAGTAAAGAACATTTTTGTCTCTAGACATTTTTTATTAAGATAATAAAACAAAACTTATTTTACAACATATTTGATGCTTAGCTATTCTTCTGCATAGTTGCCGTTCAAATTTGAACATTGTCGTAGCATTTCACCAATTTTTCTATGCCTTCAGTATACTGAGTCGGTGCTAATTGTTGAACCATTTACTAATGCCGTCTTTTAGTTCGTTGTCACTTCCATAGTGGTTTACACTTCCTCTGGGCATGTAGTTGAAGAGTAGGGGACAGGACACCCTTTTGATTCCAAAACACTGTAGTCATAACCTTCTTTGTGGTTAGAATTTGTTTAAATTTTTTGGTTTTGATGGAGATTGGGAATGATGCCATTCCATTGAGTGAGGCTATGTTTCTGGAGTTTTATGTAAAATCCAGGTTTCATCGCCAGTAACAATGTGGTTCAAAAACTGCTCGCCATCCTTGTCATACCGACTAAGAAAAGTTAGAGAAGCCCCATCCCGTTTTTGTGTTCATCTGTCAACACTAGAGGAACCCACCTGGCACACACTTTTCTGTAGCCCAAATCATCACTAACAATTTTATAAAGAACTGTTTGGCTGTCTATAAGTGTGATGTCTATCCTGTTGAATTTTTTTCTCAATCCTTGATATGAGTTTGTCAGTCACTACTGAAGGTCGGCCTGAGCATTCATCATCATGAATATTCAGCTGGCGCTATTAAACATGATACACCATTTTCGAACTGAAGCTTCATTCATCATTTAAATTTTGATAGGATGCACTTTTTTTGTATTCAAAAATCGTATTATTACACTACGAACCTCACATTTAGTGGGATTGTTAATTTTGTCACACATTTTAAAGTTGCACAAATAAACAGTAAATGGCTGTAGTGGCTCCCTGTTAGCGCCAGACTGGCGCAGTGGAGTGGAAAGGTCAATAACATGGCAGCGGTGGGAGAGGGGGGCCTGAAGAGCTTGTCAGATCAAAATGTTTTTACTTTCCAAATGACCCTAGTATTTTGAATTTATCACATTTAATTTAACTTTAAATCTACTTTTTTATGAGTTCATTGTCCGTTTGATTTTCCATATCTTTTGGGTTCCTAGACTACAAGATAATTAGCAAAGGCTTGTAACATCCAAATTCAATAATCAAATTCGTAAATAAATTCATCCACTCGTCTTCCATATATTCAACTTCCGTCCCTTGACAGATGCTGGCACCTGGCGACCTTCTCCAAAACTAAGCATCGCATGACATCCTAGCGCAAAGTCCAACGGCTGGTTAGCGAGCCGATCAAAAAAACTCTAGTCAGTCTACCTGTAATTACTCACCATGTTCTACATTCTTTCATAGCTCCGTTAGATATAATTTTTTTTGTCTCAAAATTTACATCTCAGTTCTTAAATGATATGTTAATCTACAGTTTTGTGCGCTTTAGTTTTCTAAAATGTTAAATAAATTCTTATTTTCACGGCACAAGTTCACGTGCTCCGCGACAGAATTTTCCAGGTATTTCAAATTTACAGATTTTGTCATATCATAAATTTTATTAATGTTTTAAAATAATTTGTTAATTATCATGTATTCTTTAAAATATGTATTTCATGTTTTATTTAATATTCAATGTTCTTTTTGAAACTGAATGATTATAAAAATTTTCATTTCTTAAAACATACTTTACAAAACCGTGAACAGGCACATTTTAAGTTTTGAACAATTATGTGAAATTGGTGCAAACTAATGTTGAACATTAAACGATCAGAATATCTTATTGAACATGTCAAATATAAAATAACTAGAGAAATCTCTTCTAAAACAGAAAATTTCGTTTTACAAACTTTTGCAGATTTTGCAAGTCTTATACAAGTTTTGTTTTAAACTAAACGAAATATATATAAATAGCTTTATAGTCATCTAAGAAGCTTTTAATTATAATCTTAACGAAGTTCTGTGATGCTATCAATTTACTTTAATTTTGACAAATAACCAGATATTTTCTTCAATAAAGAACATTAATGCTACAACATGTCTGATTTTGCACAGACGCTAAAAAAACGTGTTTTTTTTGCCTTAGCTAATACGCTGGTTGGAGAAACCTAGCAATTCTTGCCTCACATTGCATAGACCAGCGAAAGATCTTAACATGTTTCTACCTGTTTGCAAAACACGTTTTGTTTAATATATCTTCAGAGTTTCAAGTGCACAAAAGTGATGTTTTTTTTTAAAAAAAAAAACTGACTTTACAGAACTTTAACTAAACTCATATTGTACATGTGCCTAAATTGCTTCAGCGAATATGTGTTTCTTAAAGCTATCTTTTAGATGTAGACTTGTGTAGTTATTTATAAATTATATAACAAATCATTGGGTGGAGCCTGCATGCAAACTTTCGGTCCTAACAACCTCCAAGAGGTTATTTTCTAAATTAACATAATTGACGTCAATTTAAAAATTTCAATATCCAAAATTTATATATATATTTTTTTTTTCTATAAACTTCTCATTTTATAATAAATTCTTGTATTTTAAAATATATAAACTTATTGGCCAATATAGCATTTAAGAAATTTATCAAACCAGTAATATTATGTAACTTTAGTCTAGTGATGAACCTGTTTACAATAGATATGAATTTTTCGTATTTAAAACATCAAACTCATTTATAAATCTTTACTTTGTTAAATTCTGTAACTGTTTTAAAAAACTATCATCTCATAAAGTAAAAAAGGGGGGAAATAAATATCAGTATCTTTTCATCTTTTTTTATTCTAATTTTACATTAAGGGCGTATAATCTTTTTTTTTGGATTAATTATAATCTTGTTAATTATTAAGCTGTGCTCATTGTCTTTTTTTATTGTTAAATTTTGTAACTATATATATATAAACTAAAAAGGGGGGATAAATTTTTAGAATCTATTGATTAATTTTTTTATTTAAATTATTATATGTTACATTAAGGGCGTATAACTTTTACTAATTATGATCTTGTTAATCATAAGTTTTTTTTTTACTGATGATTTGTGTCAGGATGTCTTTCTAAGTTGTAAATGATAAAATCTGAACCGTCGAAATTTCTTTTTTTTGTTCAATAAACTTGAGCCTTGTTAATTACTAAATTTGTCTTTGTCTTTTTTTTATTTTTCTTTTCAAACATTGTTACCATTTGGTTCCGCCTTTCTTAAATTTAAGTCCCCTGGTAACAGGCTCTCATAATAATATTATAGTATTATTGTAATAGTAGAGCAGAAACTGCACCAGCTCTGATTGTGTTATTGTTTGTTTACAAACAGATATTTCTTTTTTGTTGTTTTGTTTTATCTATATTTGTAATTCATGATTATGTATTTTATTTGTATATTATTTGTTACTGGTATGGTTGTGTGTTTGAGTGGTAGGCCTATATTTTGTTATAATTTAATTTGTTGCACCTCAGACAATGCTGATTATTGTGACTGACTGTAATGTTTCTGGACCGTCTGTTGTGAAGTATAATGTCCACCGGACTCTTATCGCGGCAAATTCCTCCCTATCTAAATTTTATTTAAAATGTTCAGGTCAATCGTTAGTCTTTAAGAGGTCATATTGATAAAATTCTGAGAAATATTGAATAATCTAAATTTTAATCCTATTAGGCTATTGTTTCTGATTCTTTGCTTAAAACTAAAATTACTTCTACTGAAGTCGCCTTATATGGCTACACACTTTTCCGTAATGATTGATTAGATAAAAATTGTGGAGTGGCAATCTACGTCGTCAATAAATCCAGCTAGGATTATATAGGCTTATAGTTCAGATCAGGACTATAACAAGCTGAGAACATTTTTATTGAAATTAGATTGTGAGGTTCTAAAATCCTCCTGGATTGTGTTATAGACCAACTAAAATTGGTTATTTATCTCATTTTGAAAATATTCTGTTATATCTTCTGCCGTTTTACACACATGTCATTGTTACGGGTGACTTTAATACAGACTTACTTGGATCGAGAACATTTAACTTAACTTTTTTGACAAATATGTTTATTACTTGAAACATGTCTGTACTACCTTTGCATGGAACACATTTTACGAGTACTACTCCTACATTTCTAGATTTAATACCCGTAAGGATCCAACACATGTTGTGAAAGATGGCCAAATTTATCCTCCTGGACTCTCTGCTCATGATGAAGTAAGATTGACGATGGATCCCCTAAAACTTACTATTTTAACTTTATTTAACTTCGCTGAAGCTTTTGACTGTGTAAATGATTTATTAATGTTGGAAAAACTAAAAAAAATTGTTCTGTCTTCTGTATGTATATTATGGTTTCAAGCTTATCTTATTTGGAAGAAGTCAGTGATACATTGCATTTACATTGGTGTTGATTTTAGGTCCAATTGGAGTGATGTGTGTAAGGCCCCCCCCCCCTCCAGTATTGGGATCTTTATAATTTTGTATTTATACAATTGACATACACACAGTTTTATGATCGAGATTTCTTGCTGTTTCATGTCATACTGCTCCTGGTAAACTTGTATTCCCATTTTTTACCTACTGTGACACTGTGGTCAGTGACGTGTCTGTAGTTTTGTTACCCCCTATTATAAAACACTTAACATTTTAACCTACGTTCCTACCACATTCTTATATTATCACATTCTGTTCTATAACTGAAGTGCCTGTATATCTGGCAGAAAATTTGTCTACTCATCGGAAATAAGTGCATTGAACACAAGAAGAGGCTCCACTACTTTTGCTATTCCGCTGCACCGTACTGTAATGATAAATCTTTTACTGTGTCCACTTGTCATTTGTGGAATTCACTCCCAGATGCAATTAAGACTGTCATGTACAGTTTTCAAAACTGCTAAAAGTCTTATTTTATGGGTAAAATGGAGAATGATCGCAGTTATGAGGTGTGATTTAGTACCTTGTCTAATTGTATTATTTTTACAAATGAATGTTTTGAAAGACTACAAATATAGGCTACAGTTAATTCTATCATTATTGTATTAATATATTATATGGTATGACTGCTTGTTTTTCTTTCCCCACATAGTTTGGTTATTGTAATTTTCTTTTCCTTTTATTCTTATTATTTGTAAATTGATGAAGGTATTTTTGATTGTATTTTTGTAGTGTAAAATTACTTCTGTACTTGTTGGGGTTAAGTGGAAGAAAAGGCTTAATAGTCCTAACCTTGCCTTTAATGAAGGCAATTCTATTCTCCTCCCGTAGCACCACCCTGGTCATGTTCCGGCAGAGTCTCCCACTGGTCCAGTTTCTTATGTTACCAACTGACCTCCTGACAACCTTGTGCCAACTCCAGCCGCCAGTAACTGACCTCGATTTTCTATCAACCTTGGTTTATATACCCTTAGTCATTGTGTACCATGCTATTAGGTTGCAATTCAACCATTTACCTTAATTTTTGTATTCGGTCTCAATGATTGCTTATGCTCTGGTGTCTATCGAGTGGACTTTGAATATTTAACTATTATATTTTAACTTAGGGTAACTTTAAATTCTAAATTAACCTTAAATCCTAACAATAAACTACATACTGTCAAGACAATTTTGCCCCAAGGTCAACTTTTTAAAATGAGAAGATAAGATACATGAATATCCGTGGTGTATGCCCCATTATTTATACATAACAATAATTTCGACATCTTTTTTTTTTTTTTTTTAATTCATTATTGTTTTAATTTCTGATTTTAGTCCTACAATTTGGTATTAATATACAATATATAACTTAACCTAACCTAACCTGCTTGTCATAATTCTTGCAACCACTAATCTAATTAAGATTTTTGTTTACCAGAAACTCTGCGAATGACGTAGGTTACGTTGGTTATGTTATTTATTCAAATCGACTCATGAAATTATTCATTGTAAAAACAAGATGGGTTTAAAAATTAAAGTTAATCATAGTTCTAATTATTTTATTCTACCTAGATTTTTAGTCAACTGATGCATTAAAACATAAACACATTTTCAATTAGTTTGGGAAATATTAACGTAATTTAATTGGTTTTCAGATTTTCCCAATCAGCTGATGAATTCAAAGATAAACACATTTCTATTTCCTTTGAAAAAAAATCTTAGTTTTAATTCAATTTGTTGCCATAATTTTACGATCACCTGATACACTAAAAGATAAACCCATTTGTTGTTTAGATAAATAAAGATAAACCCATCAACAAGTTTGGTAAATTTTGATTCTAATTTAATTTGCAACTATCTCTTTTCTTTAAAGTAACAAATGAATTGTCCATAATGAAATCAACATCATAGTATAATATATGACATAAATCGATCTTTAAACAAAATATTGGGTACTTACGTATTAACGCCACCGCAGCAGAAGTTGCGCATGTATATATGCACCAATATTTGCTTACTTTGCGATATAATTATATATCATGACAGGTTTGGCCAGGTAGCTATATATATATATATATATATATATATATATATATATTATATATATATATATATATATATAATAATATATACATAAACACCTGGCCAAACCTTATATATATATATATATATATATATATGCGCAACTTCTGTTGCGGTGGCGTTAATACGTAAGTACCAAATATTGTAATAAAGTAACAAGTTGCATGAATTGAAGAACTTAGACGATGGTAACTTAGAGTTGTTACTGTCAATTATGTCTATTAAATGTGATACCTTTAAACATCTGATCTCAAAAAAATATTTGATTCAATTTGTATAGAAAATGTGTTTTTTTTCAGAAGTACCAATATGCATTTATTACATATAACTTAAAACATAATAATATATTTAAATAAAAACAACAACTTAAAAAATTGCTGTATATCCCCTACCCCTACTATATTGCTGTATAAAATAAAATATTAGTGGTGTGTGTAAAAGCGTGCATCAATTATTTGAAGGTGACACTGGTAAAGCAACATCTTATTTCTGGAAGTTATATTCATATTGTAAAACGAATTGCGAAATTATCAGTAACATTTGAAGGATATAGACAAATATCTTTTTGTATCACCTGAGGGTTTTGTGCTCACAGAACAGTCCTTCTTGTCCCACCACTTTTCAACTATAATATATATATATATATATATATATATATATATATATATATATATATAGTTATATATATATATATATATATATATATATATATATATAGTTATATATCTCTCCCTTTGTTAACTTCTAACTTTTATGAAGTCAGGGTTGTTGTATGTTATGGCTGCTCGTAAAGTTCCTATGCAATTCCTAAGGCATGCCTTTTGATAATACTTTAGAGGCACGAGGTACACTATTATAGAAATTGTCCATGTAAAGTGCAAGGCTGGAGTTTAGTTTCTTTTGTATGAGATGAAGGACCATGTTTGCTACAATGCCCTTTTTGTCTAAGGTCATCAAGTAAACCACCACAGTAATCCATGAATTTCAAAATTAGGCTGTTGAGTTCTGTTAAGGTATTAAACTTTATTTATATTTATGGTGTTTGACTTTGATGTAATGTCTAAAGAGCAAACACTCTGTCCAGCACATCCCTTCATCTAGTGAAATTTTCAAATTGGATAATAAATTTTATTATTAAAATGAGTGATAAGGAGCCTGACTTTCTCAAGTCGATCTATCGTCTCTTGATTTATAGTTTCATTGTTTTTGACAAAGAATGCACCTGAGAATAATACAAAAACATGACTTAGTTAAACTCCCTAAATATAGTTAAGTTGAATAGCATGTTGGTCTTCCAATAAATGTGAAGTTTGAAGACGGTTGAGTCAGATAGGTCCTGCATGCAATAATAAACCCAACAAAACCCTAAGTATATGCACAGTGAGGTCTTTGTACCAAGTAGTTATTGGATACTACTGCAATAAGTTACTAAACGTTATTTGACTCTTTATCCCCGAAGTTTCTTATACAATTAATGTTTGAAAATGATTGTTTTCTTCATGGAAACAAATTATAGCAGCTAACATAGGCTATATTTTTATACTAAATGTTCTTGTTTCTATAAGTAGTGTGTAAAGAATTTAAGATCTGGCTTAGGTAATAATTCTGGTTTTGTTTCAGATTTAATTTGGTTTGCTGGAAGAGGGTTTAGAAGACATAATGTAAATATCAGTCAAATGTCCTTCTTTTCTATGAAGGAAGTACTATACATTCATACTGGTCTTCAGAACAGCTAGACATTTCTCAATATTTGTCAACATCTTTTCCGAGGCTTCGGTCAATATGGATTGTAATAGTGAATGTTCAGATAGTGAAAATAAATTTGATATATGTGGAAATATTGACAGCAAAATACATGAATTAGGAAATGGAAGTGGATCTGGATCTGAAATGCATATTGACTACACACAAGCAAATCCAGATTCTAATTCTCCAACATTTATCCCAGAATCCATGATTATAACTGATCATAATAAAGGATGTTCATATAATGAAGGCAAATTTGACATATATGGACATGGTGAGAGTAAAATGCATGAAATAGAAAATGAAGATCAAAATAAAATACAAACAGAGACTTCAGATATTTCATTTGCACACACAAAAAATGAAAAATATAATCTAAACATGGAAGATTTTATTAGTGGCAAAGTAGAGAATGAAAATGATGAAGATGAGTTTTCTATTCCTTCATTTACTCCAGAAGATATTGAAGAACTTTGTAGTTTTAGAAACCCTAGTCCTTCTAGCAAGAAACTTCCTGTGAGAAGTTCAAGTCCTCTTAGTTGTGATGATAAATATTTGTTTAAAAGAATAAAAGAGACTACTAGAACATCTACTTTTAAGTATTCAGTGTCGGAAAAAGAACCGGGTATGAAGAGTTTGGAAGGAGAGGTGAATTTAGGGCAAAAAAAGTTAGACTCAGATTGTAAAAATTTGGGAGAATATAGTGAACTGTATCAAAAATATATTTGTGAAATTAATAACAGAGAAGAAAAGAGTAAAGGAGATGATTCTTTAGTTAATCTAATAAGTGAGAAGCGAAATGAGGATTTTTCAGAAAGGCGAGTTTATAAAATTAGTGAAGTAGGAGAAAAAGATGGCAACCTTTCAAAAAATGATGAGAATTTTGATAAAAAAAGTAAATACAGTCTTATAAATACTTCATTTGTTTCTATAGAATCAGAAAAAAAGGTGGATGAGCATTCAGAGAAGTCACTAATTACTAAACACGGGAAAACCCCTATTACAAATGTAGAATATACTAATCCTTGTAATAGACAAGGTGATAAAAATGTTTATAGAAGTAGTGAAAGGAGTTCTAGAAGATCTCCTAGAAGGTCACCTAGGAGGTCGCCTAGGAGGTCGCCAAAAAGACAATTAAATAGGTATGTTCCCAGTAGATATGATGATAAAACAAAGTATATAAGGAGAAGGGGTTTTGAAAGGGATAGAGAAGGTAGACATTCTCCTAATAAATATGATGATAAATTTAAAAACACAAGGAGTAGGCATCTTCAAAAGGATAGAGAAGGTAAATGTTCTCTTGTTAGATCTGATATAAAAAGCAAAGGTCTGGATAGAGAAAGTAGAATTTTACATGATAAGGATGATAAAAATCCAGTGAACATAAAAAATAAGTCGCTGGAAAGAGATGAAGAAAGTAGACATTCCATTGATAAATGTGATAACAATGTAATGAATTTAAAGCATAAAGATCCAGAAATAGGTGATAAAAGTATTAATTCTTTTTACCAGAATGATCATAAAACAATGAATTTAAGTAATAAAGAAAAGGAAAATGATTGTGAAAGTAACCATGATGATAATACAGGGAATTTCAAAAATAAATTAGAAATGGATAGAGAAAGTAAGAATTCTCTTGATAAACGTGATGATAAATCAATCAATTTTATTAGTAAGAGAACTGATAGAGATAGAGAAAGTAGATATTCTACCGATAGACGTGATGATAAGTATGGGTATAAAAGGAAAATGAGAGGACCTAGAAGATCTTCATCTCGTTCACTATCTACTGAAAAATATCATGAAAGAAGAAGAAAGAGGATAAGAAGTTCTTCATCATATTCTTATTCATCATCCACATCTTCATCATCAGGTAGCAAAAATTCTAGGAAACATAGAAGAAGGAGGAGGAGGAGGAGAAGGAGAAGTATGTCAAGAAGCCCCTCCAGTCGATTGGAAAGAAGTGCTGATTGGTTGAAAACTATAGGCCTAACTCAGAACGAGGTAAGGTCTACTAAAATTTGCCAAATTTATAGAATGTTTCATTGAACATTCAAAATTTATTTATAAACAAAATAAAAATATGTCATTTGTGAGCATATATCACCAATCAATCAATTTTATTTATTGTCCTTAAGCCTATTTTACAGGCAATAGATATAGTCAATAAATATAATTAGGAAATGGTAAAACTTAAAAATATAAAATGAAGCACTCAACATAAACATACTCTGTCTAAATCAATATTAAATGTATAACCATATTTTACTATAAATCAGTTAAAAATAAAGGACACAGCATAAATTAATCAAACAGTTTTAAATAAGAAATTTTAAAAAATGCGAGCACAACTATTAAAACTAAAATCGAATACAAGCAATCCCTGTTATACACGATTTCACGTTTATGCAGTTTAAGGTCCTTGAAAGGTTTTGTATTTGTGCTGAGTTGCGCCAAAGTTAAACAAAACCGCTTTTTCAATGACTAAAATCCTTTTTAACGTAAGCCTACTTGATCAATACAGTACATGTGACTTTTATTTGCTGTTATCGCGCTAATCTATAAATAGTCTCTTCTATAAACAGTTTCACTTTATACGGCATTTCGCCGGAACAAATCTACCACTTATAACAGGGACTGCCTGTACATATTTTATACTCAATCAGTTTATTATATAGATTTTACAAAGAATTCTTCATTTTGTCTTTCTGAAGAAAAAAATTAGGACTTAGAGTAATGAATTACTTTTTAATCATCTAATTTATATAAACTGGTACACTTTCAAAAGTCCCTTACCACAATTGGGAATAAACAAAATACAAAAATTTTTGTCAAAAGTAAAATGTTTATTCCTATTAAATCCTATCTAAATAGGAATAAACATTTTACTTTTGACAAAAAAAAAAATAATTGTTTTTTGTTATTTTGTTTATTCCCAAGTGTGGTAAGGGACTTTTGAAAGTGTATCTGTATATATTGTCACCACAGTGCTCTGGTCTTTGTTTAATTTATATAAGTTAAATATTAGTAGCAAATCAAATAGCAACCCAGTAGTGTTATTAAATCAACTGCATTTTTTATTTGCAGGTAATTCCATCAAATGCTTCAACATTTCATTCAGACGTAAATCCAGCAATAGGTGTACATCTGGAAGCACCAGAAGGTAAAACTAAGTGTTAAAAAAATAAATTTCATTAGTTACAAACTACCTTTCATAACAATATGGTGACTGAATGAGAAGGAATATATATTTTTTACTAATTAATCCAAAGTAATGGTAATACTATGTTCTTTAGATCTTTTAATCTAAAATATCCCTACACATATTTCAATAAAGTTAGCATTTATTTCTCACTTATACATAGTATATAAAAAGTTATGTGATAAGTCAAAAACCTGGTGTTAACTTTTCCGCGGAAATCTTTGTTTTGAAGTCAACTTGACTCTGTACGGACCAATCGAGTTGACAGATTGAATCAAATAATGATATCAGATTTTGACCATATCTCTGGGTTTTTTTTATAATAACACAAAATTGAAGTTGTTGCCAAAAGACAAAAACATAAATTTAGATTTTCTCAAAATCGGCTCTATCACTTTGATCCAACTTTGATCTAATTTTGTTAAAATGTCCAACTAAGCAAACAAAACGTATTGGTCACTATTTCTCCCATAATACCAATTTGTGAGTTATTTGTAAGAACAATAAAAATAGGTTTTGGAGTTGTTATATAAAAGACTTAATTTTCTCAAAATCAGCTTTACCTATTTAAAATTTGATGAAATATGAATACATTTCAAACAAAAAACAAGCAATTTTATAAACTAAACAAAGAACATTATTTATAATACAAAGTACAGAAAGGCATATTTTCTTTTTAATCAATTTAATACAATTTTCTTGAATTTATGTTGGTAGTTTTGAGTGAAGAAGAAGTTAATACATCAAGTAATAGTAATTTAGGAAATGTTGACTAAAATAGTTAATTTTAATAATGTGGAGGAGACATGGAACTCTTATATTAAAAGGTTTGAATTATTTATAGAGTGCAATAACATATAAGAGGATAAAAAAATATGCACTTTATTGATAGCACTTTCAGCTTGTTGTGATTTCTATTATTTTACCCTTCAAGTTATGTTCATAATCTCACTACAATATTGTATAAAATTTGTTTATATATATCAACCTTTTCCTTGTCCTCCCCGAAATAAATATTGTAAACCCATCAATTATTATTGTTAATTGAGTAATTTAAATCTTTTCATGAACACCCAGTTTCACTTCTTCAATTGTTACTTGGATTTTTCACTGTGGCTTCCCCATTAAAAAAAAAAAATATATATATATATATAACATTAATATGTTATTTGTTATAGAACGGCCGATACACTATTTATAAAACAAGTTGCTTGGGGTGAACCCCTAATTCATGTAATTAAATAACAATTGATGGTTCAGTTAGTTATACTTTTAATGTAATTTTTCCAATCTCTATTAATAACAATTTGATATGTACCATGTATGGTTCAGTTAGTTATACTTTTAATGTAATTATTCCAATCTCTATTAACACATTGACTGCTAAAAACTTTATTTATATACTGCTACATAGCTAAAAAATTTAATTGGTGATTCACCTACCTTATGGTAATGGAAGGTCAGATGCGCTGAAACAAACTTGTTTTGGGCTACTTCCGGTTTGCAGGATGACGTCATAGGTTAGGACGTCTAAAGACGTCTTTAGCCTCACTGGTTGTATTCATATAATAACAGTTTTTTATCACGTGGTTTTTACGTATACAGTAGAACCCCTCTAATCCGTCACCTTCGGGACTGGGGGCATGGTCGGAACGCAAAAAAGGTCGGATTATCCGAAAAAAGTCAATATTTATTACATATTATATAAACAGATTTTTTTAAAAGTGAAATAAGTGATATATAAACTTTTAAAAGTCTATATATAAACTTTGCAACTACAGTAGAACTTCTGTTAACCGGCCTGCCTATATCATAGTGTACTGGTTGGATGAGTGTTTGCGAAAATAAATTGTAATTGAAACACCAAAGCGGCGGCGAGTCAAACGACTTTGTCGATAGCGGTATCCCATTGTCGGCGGCATAAAAACAACGTGGCGGCGATATAAAACGACTTTGTCGATAGCGGTATCCCATTGTCGGCGGCATAAAAACACCGCAGCATTGGCACCCGTCGGTGTAGCGGACATACAAAGGCAACATCGTTTGATGGGCCGCTTTTTTCCACGAATCAATTTAGTATACATTATGGAAAATATAACATTACTTTTCAGTTTTCTTCTTGTCTTTGACTGGTTATGATCTACGTACAGTATATACAGTAAATAAAAATGAGCGAGTTACGAAAACGGGAATACGGAAGCGTGTGTTGGTTTCGTTTCAGACGCGGTTAAATGTGTCAAAAGACTTGACAGAGGGTAATCTGTAAAAAAGCTTTGTAGTGTTTAATTTTTCACGAGAGATGACACAGCACTGAAGCAGAAAAGCGATAGCGATAACAAACCGATAGCGATAACAAACCGGAAAGATTGGCGCCTGCCAGGCGTGAGACATTCCACAAGTCTGCAAGTCGGCAGAATAATATCAATAGCCAAGAGCTCGAGCACGGTCGGACTAACCGAGGTGACGGACCATCCGAGGGCCAATTAGAGGGGTTCTACTGTATGTACCTTTCTAGTCACTTGTAAGTCAGACTATGTTACCACCTGCCCCATAAAAGCGTAGAAAAACAGCAAAAAAAGCACACGTCTTACAATTTACAACACACACACACACACACACACACACACACACACACACACACACACACACACACACAGACACACACATTTTAATGTTACTGAAATATGAAATTAAAAAATCAATAAATTGTTTTTTACAATATTTACATCCCCAACCACCCACCCATATTGTTTTTGGTCTACAAGCTGTCGTGATGCGGGTCAAAACACCTTATTGCACATAAAGGAGGTTGGTCAGGGCAACCAGTGCAGTAGTGTACAGTCTCAGTTCTTTTCTTTTCTTTAGTGCATTGTCTACATTTTCTTTTCTTCCTTCGACCATCTGCCAGGCGATCTTCTGTTTTGGATAGGACGTTGTTTGGTCTTTTCTTTGTACTAACTATTTGGTTAGGTACATTTGGTGGGAGCAATGCTCGTATGACCATCGACCTGTAGTTGTACAATTGTTCTTTGTTGTCAACATTTGTGGCATTGTACAAAGCCAACCCGTTCACTATAAACAATTGAATAAAATGTACAAAGACCTTCTTGTACCATCTGACAGTTCTGATGGGTAGTAGGCCATCATTTGATCTACTCTATCCACACCTTTAATGTAAATGTTATACTGAATGATGGGCAAAGGCTTACTTCTGGGTTGACCATGTCTATTGTTACTTACTGCCATGGTGTTGTCATGTTCTGTAGATAGGTACGTAACATTTCTCTTATCTTTCCATTTAGCTAAGCATACTCCTTCAGCATAAACTTGTGTTGTTTCACCTTTCTTCAGTTTGGCATCCTTTATTACTTGAGGAACAAATTTCCTGTATGCCCTGACTGTTCCTGTACAAAAGGTTTTGTTTGCCAGCAATTGTGTAGCCAAACTGAAACTAGTATAGTAATTGTCCATATAGACTGAGTGGCCATTTCCAAGATAAGACTGCATAAGTTTCATCACAACTTAACTGCATGCCCTTTTCCACTAACTGTTTGGTCCCCTGACCCACTCTAAATAATCAGTTGAAGAGTAAGCCCTTGGTTCTCACAAAGTGAATAAAACTTGACGCCATACTTGTGGCGTTTACCCTTCACGTATTGGTGAAACACCAGACGTTTGAAATACTAGTCTGCCTCTTCAAAGCATCATACCCTCGTCTATACTGAGTTCTTTTGAGGGGTAATACACTTGCCTCATTTTATTATTGAAGTAGTCGAAGAGATGCTGAACTTTGTGTAAGCGTTTGTCTCTGTTTTTTTCGTCGTGAAACGAAAAATGTAATCACCTATAAATAATCATAAACCTGTCCCTAGACATGTGCCTTTTGAAAAAGCCTACGTCATATAAATCATCACTTTTCCAATAATCCTGCAGCCTATTTATTTTAATATTCCCCTGATGAATTAATAATGCTAGGAAAACCTTTAGTTCTGCCACTGTGAGGTCCTTCCAACGGTGGATACGTGAGGCAGGAGTAGTACTGGGACCGCAAAAATAATCAAGGGCATAGGCATTAGTAGCACGCACAACATGCTCCAGAAACACGTCATCAAGCAGTAATAAGAAATAGTCAACAGATCAATTTAAACCAGGGGGTAGAACACAAAGCCCAGTAACTTTGGTAAAGGGTAGGTCCCTAAGTCCCAATGTACGAGGTTGCCAGTTTGGTACATAGTCATTGCCATAAATAGGGTCTTCATCGTCAGACTCTAACTCACTTGAGTCAGTTGTAGTATCAGAATATTCATTCTCTTCTTCACTCTCTCCTCGCACATTTGCCGTGCCAGACGTTGAAGCCATGTTTCAATGAGTAGTGATCCCGTACTATCACACGTGATGCACAAAAATAAAACACAATCACAAAAACTGCACACGAAATAGGTTAGATCACAATGGGCGTACACGCCGGACTACTTTCTTTACACTAGAAAGTTCGCATACTTTCTGCCGTTAGCGCCACAAACTAGGCATGCAGGAACTGCAAGCGAAGATGATGACGTCATACTATGGTATGTCCCCTGAGGGCTGACAGAGTTTCAATTCCCTACTTTAAAAGCGCAGAAGACACATACTCAATAAACTTTACCTTACACAAGGACGTCTTAGGATGTCCTGCGCTAAACGTGAATGGGCCTTGGACGTCTAAAGACGTCCTTTGCTTTCAATGTGTTAATAACAATTTGATATGTACTTTGGTACAGTGGTTATTTAATCATTTAAAATCAATATAATGGATTTATATGCCTATGTTTATAATCTACATTTATATTTGATTATTAGTGGTTCAAATGCCCAACAATGGTTTCAATACACAATAGTGGTCATCACTTAATTTAATTACAAGGATTTTATTTCTATCTTTAATCCAGAGTGAAAACAATCAATCAATCAATCAAATATTTTGTTTGTTGTAGACAATTTACAATTGTATAACAAACGTCAAAACATAACATTATATAGTACTTTACAATAAAGGTTATTTAGAAATTAACATATTATTATAACAAAGCAAAATTAAGTTACAGAGATAGTAATGACTATTCATCCTCAGAGATAGTGTTCGTTCACCCTCACCTAGCACTGACAAACATCATAATGTATTGTTCATAACAGCATAACAACAACAATGTTCCAACAAGAAAGTTAATTTAGATCAATCAAACTCTCTTCATAATGGCTGATTTATACGAAGTTAGCGTAAAAACAAAATACACACGAAGCTTGCTCATCTCTGTTACGGGAGCTTAACCGTGATCATTGTTTCCTGAACCCCCCGTTCTTCTGCAGAACACAACGATATTGATCGCACCCTGGCAATATTCGATGGTCTCACATTCTTCTGGCAGCCTCACTGCCTATCTTTGGTCTATCCGCTGATTGATTCCTCCCAGACACTGACAACTGACCGTCAATAAGTTCTTGCTGAGTCTGACCTTGATTTACTACCAACCTTGGCTTGTATATCTTTGAGTACTGTGTAACACGTTTGATGGTTGCAAGTAAATGTAAATAAATGTTTTCGGGTTTAGTTTAGTTTTTACAATTTATAGGTCTATAATATATAAAGAAAAAGAGTTTGTTAAATATATATACATGTAGTGTATACCTTGTACACATTTATTTTACATGAATAAGTTATGAGAATAATTTCTTTTAACATATTTTGATGGATTTTTATATTAGTGGTTCTGTATTATAAGATAATTAAAATTTGATAACATTTTTTGTTGATATTTTGGATCGATTAATGTCAGATTTTAAGTTTTGTTTAGTACTGAATAATTTTTACTATGAATCTAGATTATTATAAGTCTTCATGACGTGCAATTTTGAAGATATGAATTTGGAAATTTCTTATTTCCTCAAACTCTTACGTCTTGTCAGAATAAAATTTAATTTAAGTTTTTGCATGTTCTTAGTAGATTGAGAAAATGGAACACTTATGAACAGAAGTTACATTGAAAGATTTTCATTGTTTGTTTACAAATAAATGTTATATCATGTCTGCACAAAAACTTCCGACACATTACTTATGTAATGTCTGTTATATAGGATAATTTACTGTGAGATTATTATGTCATGCATAGATTTGTTTTGATTAGAATAAAAACTTTAAATCAGTTACGTCGATGAATTTATCATTAACAGAGATTAAATCTTTATATGAGGAAGAAGTGACAAAAAATTTACAAGACAGGTTTACAGATTCCAGAGCAAGCAGATTTGGAATTTTTGCAATTGAATTTGAGATTGATAAAACTTAGGTTGAATTTGAGTATGAGCTTGCGTGGCATTTCTACGGTTTACCAAAATTGGATAGTGCAAAAACAGGCAGAGTAAAAGTTGAAACACATACCTTTCCGGGAAAAAATGTCTACGACACACTGTAGAGTTTTGTACAGAGAAGAAAATAACATTACTTTGGTGGAAAAACAAAAATTTATTTTGCCAAAAGCAATTATCGTATGATGAATGAATGTTTACCTTTTTTGATCCTGGTAAATTTCAGTGGTGCTTCAGGGGATAATATTTTGAGCCATATAATTCATTTTTGACTGAACCGCATTGTCGAATGGTTGATCTGACTTTAGAAGGAAACAGAAATTTGACATGGATAATAATATATCAACAAAAACTTCATGTTTATATATCGAAGGGCCTTAATTCAGTATTCTTACAACAGATAACAGTGTTAGTTAATTCCACTTTGGGTAAGTAAGAAGCAATCAATGTACAAGCTCTAGAAAAGGTGGTTTATCTTATGTGGAAACGTTTAGTCATAAATTCATCTTTAAACGTGCCCGATAATCATATTGTCAGAATGGAAAGGAAATTGAACAAGGTTATGAGTATGATAGACATTTTAAGTTTGCTAGGCCTCTACAGAGAAATAATGAAATTTGACACAAATGTCCTCATCACAATGAGAGAGAAAAGAATTGTGAAAGACATCAATGAATAATGATAGGATGCCACGAAGGGATGGAGCTCACGACAGATGTGAAGCATGTAGAAATACAACTTTAAGAGCTAATATATTAATATATATTAATTGCTAATATTCAAGAAAGTCAGGAAAGGCACCACAAGGTTCAGTTTCGAGATATTAAATGTTGGGAATGTTGTAAGATCGGACACTTTGCAGAGATTGTATAAATCTAAATTCAAAAAATTAATTAGGCCAGAAGTGCATTGAATGTACCCTGACATGCCTTTACAACCTCGGAAACAAGACATTTTTTTTTGCAAATACTATGTATGACATTGTTGATATACATCAGCAGCCTCTCACTGAAATGAACAACAGCAACATGTACAATATGTGAACAATTTCCATGATAGCGAAAAAGACATTTCGTCTTGTAATATTAAAAATCAACCACACCAGAAACATTCTGTGAAGAGCCTTGAAAAGAATTTCTTGCAATGTAATGTTCAAAGCACGATGTCACCATTACCTTGAGTTATGGACATTGCTACAATTTACGATGTTAAACACTTTTACAACACTAACAAATTTATTTTAAATGTAACTTTGGAAAAACAAAATATAGGTTTTTTCTATGTCTGTGATGGGAACTTTAAGTGATATTGTTATACTTATTCTTTTGGATACAGGATGTTATATTTCTTGTTTAAAGAGTACTTTAGTATATTTAACTTCTCTCCAATTGCTTTCAATGATATTCTTTTAACTTCAGTGAACACTATGCCTATGACAATAGTTGTTAAAGGAATTATAACATTTCAAATATAGGTTGTGTCAAACCTAATATTTGATTAAAGACTTAGCATGTGACCTACTGTTAAGAAACGATTTTCTTTCTCATAATAACACAATAATCAATTGTAACCAGAGCAGATTTATTTGGAAATGAAAAATTTCACTAAGAAGAAGCTTGATTGAAAATATCAGAAGTCTAATTATATGAAAACTACAGAATAAATAGTTTGTTCAATGAGAGATGTTATATGAAACCACATACAGCACAAAACATTAAAATAGAATTGATAATATTACTACTATATAGATTAAAGTATGAATTTTTGACAAAAGAGGGGATGCTAGGGTAACAAGTTGTGCATATGTCCATGGTAAATCAGTGTATGCCTGTGTAACTCAATATGATCAATTACATCACTATCTACACGAGTTTTAAATTCTACTGTTTTAGGCCAATTATCAGTGCAAATACAAGATGTTCAGAAAAACATAGATTCTTTGGTAACAGTGAGTGATGCTTACTCACGATGTAGAGTTATTTCAATGAACTTGGAGACAGTTAAAACGAATCACAAGGAACCTTTACACGACTTAGAGGGTGTCATGGTGGTCATTAACCAGGGGTTATCAGTTGAAAAATATGAGGCGGTATGAACTTTGATACAAACATGTATTCATCTTTATCTCCTGGGTCAGAGGACCTGTAGGGGCTGAGTGACGAACCTATATCTATGTCACCATATATAGTCTCATGAAAAGAGTTGAATTAGTAAATGAAGCAACTAAAAATTGCAGTAGTTTTGGAGCATTTGCAGAATGCTTTCGCAGCATCGGGTTTCTTTGTGAAGAAACCAGGAAACCAATGTCATGATTGTAGACTACAGGAAACTAAAAGAATGTGGAGTCAGATAGATTTCCTTTACCTAAAGTGTATAATATTTTCGACACTTTGGGAACTGCAAAACATATTTCTCTTTTATGGATATCAACCAGGCATTTTTCCATCAGCTTATAGTTCCAGAGGATAGAGAGTACACAGTATTTGTGACGCACAAGAGATTGTACCAGTATGCAAGGTTATCGATGAGCATGCACAACTCTTCAATTCATTTCAACGGAGTATGAACAGATTGTTCACAGGTTTATTATATCAACTGATGATTATATATGTGGACGACTTAGTAACATATGGATCTACGTTTTAAGAATAATTAGACTTATTGCAAAAGTTTTTCGATAGTTGGAGTCTGGAAAAAAAAATTTTAACTTCAAAATGCCATTTTTTTCTTCCAAGGTATCAATACACTGGGATACATCTCGGTAGAAGATGTTCAGCCTTTGGAAAAAAATTTAAGCACTATCAAGGAATTTCTTACGGCTACAAAAACAAGGGATGTACAGAACTTCTTGTGAGCGACCTCATATTACAGAAAGTTTATCCACAAATTTAGTCACATTGTTAATCCTTTGACGGATATGACAAGGAAAGAAAACGAAGACATAAGCAATTAAAATGGACACTCATACATCAAGAAACATTTCAGCGATTAAAGGATGCTTTGACAATACCACCTGTATTAGCAGATTTCAGTGAGGAAAAAGAGATGGTTTGTTTCGTTTGATGCTAGAAGACATGGCATAGGCGGAGTTTTGTCTCAATATCAAAACAATGGTACACTTAGACCAGTCATTTAGCGATTGAGTGATACAGAAGGAAGACGGAGTGTTTCAGGAATTAAGTTGTTGATGTAGTTTATACTGTTACCTATTTCAAACCTTTTTTTTTTATACAGATTACATTTTACTGTCTACAATGACCATGTCAGTTTACAATATTACAAGAGTATAACAACTCTGAGTTCATGTTAAAACAGACTAGCTTTAAAGTTTTTAGAAGCATATTTTGTAGCATAGTTTGTGTGATTTTTATTTTGAGCATAAACCAGGGATAGTTATGAGAATACCAGATAGCCTTAGTGATGTTTTGAGAACCAGCAAATTGAACTAACAGATGTCCGAGAAGAATTTCATATCAATCATGTTAAAATAGTAAATATGGAGAAATTGCAGTTAGAAGACTATTTTTTATTTGCATTAGGGAAGCATTACTTGATCCAGTGTGACCTGACAAAGCATAACTATGGATATCAAACTTTATACATTGGATGACAACATATTACATTACAAACAATTAACAAATTGCGAGACTAAGCCACTCGTCTTTCCCAAGGTCACTAATTATTGAGTTTTTAAAAGAATACCACAATTCGCTAACGATAGAGGGACATACGGGTGTACAAAAACTATGTAGAAAATATGATCTAAATATCAACGGTCTACTATGAGAGCAGACATTGTACGGTATGTCAAGAATTGTTACAAAAGTCAGATAATGAAAACTTTGAGGCAGAAGCCTACAGTGTTTTGCAACATATAGTAACACCTGTCAAACATTCACCAAATTAACTATGGATTATTTAGGACCTTTACCAAAATTCAACAAAAAACATATATTTTGGTGGCTACAGACAATACTATAAACTTTGTTATTGCCAAGGTGACAGACAGAGGCGACACCTTATTTAAACTACTCTAGATAAGGCTAATCATGTCTGCTAATCATGGCAACAACTTGTCTCAAGGACTTTCTGTTAAATTAAACACGTGAGTTTGTCAGTGCAGGATCTTGTCCCGAGAGAAAACGTAGGCTTCGTCCAGATCAAGCTAATGTTTTCGAGTTATTAAAAAGAGCTCTAATGAGCAACCTAGTACTATACTCCCCGATTTTTCTAAATTATTTGAAGTCAATTCTGATGCTTCAGGTGTGGGCTTGGGAGTGTCCTTATTATAACAGTGACCTAATGCCCTTGCACTTTGGTTCCAGGCCACCTAAATAGCTTGAGTTGAACTATTCAGCTATGTAACTTAAATGTTTTGGCTCGGTTTTTGCACTTAACAAGTTCCAGCAATACCTGGACTAAGAGATTTCCAGATATTCACGAATAATTCAACCTTGTCCTGTTGTTGAATCATTCTCAGGAAGTTAGAATGGTGGATAGAGTTTATCAACTTTTTGAATTTCACCATGCTGCATGTAATGGGAACCGGCAACATCATTATCAGTGCTGGTAGGTGTCCTATGGTTCATCCTTTGTGTCCACTTGGTGGGGGGGGAGTGAGACAACACGAATATATATCATCTCAAGGCTTCACTGGTGTAGTAAGAGAATAAGGTTTGTGATCCTTCACTTTCCTGAACGAGTGGCTTGAAAATCAGAGAATCACAGATACCAATCGAACTGCCATCAGCTGTTCGGAGAAACCTATTATCTCTCCCAACCAATATGTTACATCTTGTGTTTGCTTGGATATTGGTGTGCCAGAATTACCAAGGAATGATTGGTTACCAATTGAAACCCATATGCCAAATTTAGGGCACTTGGTACCCTCACGTTACTAAATACAATAATAAAAACGGACCCCACAACTTAAACTGATAAATATTTGTGTTATAAATACTTGGTGTAATCAATATAAGCATACATATTTTTATTGTAAATAGAATCTACAATTGAGAGAAGAAAGTGACCGTAACATTAAACTAATAAAAATTAAATCTTTTGTTGATCCTTATTAGGGCTAATTTAACCCTTCCCACGCGGCAAACAAGTATAGCCGCAATGGTAGACTTTGACCCAAACGCGAATGACGATTAAAGTCGCAAAAATATATTTTAGCCTATGGTTAGTTAATTAGTTCACCAAAGTTCCGGTAGAATGCAGAGGCATGTCCGCTGTCTATTCAGGAATAGAAAAAGTTTTGTTGGAAGTTCTACGCCTCGAGACAGTGGAGGGGGACGCTATTTTGTCTGGAATTGCCCGGCGACGCACACACTCTATAGCAGAACGGATAACGGCTATACTTGCAGTCTCATTGTCTGATAGGCGACGACCTCTGTGTTTGCATTTGAGCATTGTTTTGAAGAAGTATTGTTTTTTGTTTTTTTAACATTACCTTGTATTTTTTATATATTATTTCACAATATAACTGTTCCAATTTACAAAAATTAATAAAAACTAATTTTTTTTGCAATTTTTTACTATTTTGTTATATGTAATAAAAAAATGTTAAATGTAGTCGAAAACAAATGATGACATTTTTTTTAATTAACCTTTCACATACAAAACGAAAACAAAAATTAACTGAAAAAAAAACAACAGTTTTTTTAAGTTATTTCAGCGTTGAGGTGAAATAAAGCAAATTTTATTCAGCGTGCGAAGGGTTAAAAAAATTAACAGTATGTTTATTTAACTCTTAAATTAGTTTTCCCAAAGTTCGGACGTAAGCAGTTCATTTTATTGGACTTTAAAATGTTATATTCACCCAATTTCAACAAAATCCCATGATTTGTTTTAAAAATAAAATTTACAAATATACAATCAATTACCTATTTAATTGTAAAAGATAAGAGTTGATATTCATTTAAAAGTATTGGAATTATCCCTAAAGAGGGGATTTTCCAGCAATGCATCAGAACATTATTGCTTTGCTAGGTCTGGACATAATATTAACCAGTATTTCAGTTTCCTGTTACTTGTGTATATATAAATAGATATCAATACTTGTTAAATTATCAGATGCCCGATGATGGGCAAGGCGAAACAATTGTAACTCGTTTATATTATTAAAATATAATATTAACCATGTTAATATATTGTTTAGTTGAACAACTAAGGGAGTTACAAAATCAAAGATATAAATTCATTGACGAGGAAAGAAATCTTCGCAGAGAACTTAAGTTTTTATCGGATCAAAGCAAGCAACTGATCAAAGCCAATTTTGCAGCTGACAATCCAATCCTTGTGGATAATAATAAATATCAGGTATTTTGGTTAAATTATATATGATCACAAGAATGCTTGCAATAATATGATATAGGAAAGAAAGTGAAAGAGAGAATATACATTTAGTGGACAGTTTTTTAGAAAGCATTTTAACCCTCTGAGCGCCATGCTTGATCGTTTCGAATATCGCTAAGATCATATGTACAGGGTGCATGGTACTACGTAATAACGCTATGTGTGTTTTTGCCATTTTAACAATACTAAACTTAAACAATCATATCTTTTTATAAAGTATAATGTGTTGCCTTGGACTGTTTAATATATAATATAGTTAATTACCTTAGAGGTTGTCCTCAGTCCGTATATTAGTTATGGCTACATCGCTGTTTCGCCGAACACTGTCGGCTTCGTCAGGCCCGCACTAACACATGAACACAACACAACACAACACTAACACATATAAACTAATGTATAAACATAATACAACGCTGTAGCCATAACTAATATACGGACTGAGGACAACCTCTAAGGTAATTAACTATATTAATCATATCTTTGCTAATTTTAAAGATAAGAGTAATAATTATGGTCTCGTTTTTTTCACAATTAATTGTACTACTATTAAGTATATTAGATCTTTCATTTCCTTTGTTTCTAGTGGTAATTATAATTGAAATTTAAAAAATAATTGTTTTTATGAAAAATTTTAACTTTTGTAACTTAAACATTTATTAGAATTTCCTTTTTCTGCATATTAGTTTTTTATTTTATTTTTATATAATTAATGCAGTCCTGAAAATTTCATTAAAAAATATTAGGCCCCTAATAATTGACAGATTTACAAATAAAAATTCTTTTCAACTGCAACAACCATATTTTTTATTTATTTTATTTTTTATATAAACAGCAATTTCAGCAGTAATATTATGTATATTTGTATTAAAATAAATTTATTGTCTTATTTGTGCTTTACTTTTTTTTCCTTTTTTTTTTAAGTAAAACTTAAGCCTATTTTAAGTTTTAATAAAAGAAAATCAAAAACATTAAATAATGTCAACTCACCCTAGTAGTTCCCAAGAGTTTTTGTAGAAATCAGTCACTTTTTTTGGAGATATATTTTATTACCCAGGCTACTTAACTATAAAACAAAACTTTCAACTTATTTACACTGTTTTTTAGAAATTCCCTTTTTATTTACATTGGTTTTGAGACAGTCAAAATGAAGCCTGCATTTGTCTGATGCAAATGGTTTTTGACCTCCTTCTTTTATTTTCAAGGTTATTATGACCACTGCATACAACACAAATGTTTTTCTTTTTTACCTTCTAGTTTTAGGTTAGAATTTAATAGGGCACATAGCCTATTAGATTGGTTAGATTTTGTATGGACAGGAGACAGGCTTACCTTGGAAAATGGTCCTTGATATTACCTAATAGTACACAAGTAAGAAAACACACACAAAAAAAACACTAAAGTTTTGAAATATTTCGTAAACATTTTTCACTTTCTCAATCAGTAGAGTTAAGAAGAAGACCCTTGACAAGAAGAAGTTGAACAGTGTTTACGAAATATTTCAAAACTTTAGTTTATTTTGTGTGTGTTTTCTTACTTGTGTACTATTAGGTAATAATCAAGGACCATTTTCCAAGGTAAGCCTGTCTCCTGTCCATACAAAATCTAACCAATCTACCTTCTAGTTTTGTAAGACCTAATTCTGATTTATTTGAATTAGTAGCATTGTCACCTTTTGACCATTTCTTAAAGAAAGGCACTCTTCTGCAAAATCATCGATAACAGATACCTTGAAATCTAATATTGAGAGTACTTTCTCTGTTGTATTTAGTTTATAAAGCAAATAAGAGTTTAGTACTATGCTTCCAAAAATGTTATATACAATTTTTTCCAGTATTTCATATTTCACCTCTCATGCATGTAGGTATAAAGCATCTGATCTGTTCCATCAATGCCCCCCTCCCCACCATCCCCTTGTTGTACTGATACACAATTTCAGGTTTGATTTTAATTAGCAATTTATTATTTCTCTTCTTTGTATACTTTATACTTCCACCTGTAGAATTTGTTGAAATTAAAACTAACTTTTGTTGCTTTGATTTTCACGATAAGCCATTTGTAAAATAGGTCCTTTTTTGAATATACATTTTCTGACCCACTTATATTTACTCAATAATACTAGAGGAATGTCTTTTCTGATAGTCCCAGTAAGCCATGATAATTTTGTTTAGAGATAATTTGCAAGGGTTATGTTGGTGGAAAAAGTATCTAAAAATATATGAAAACCTTTATTGAGGTAGTTTCTCATTGTAAGTAATTTCTTGGCAACAACATAACCAAGAACTTGTTCTAATATTCTTCCCTATCTTCATCACTTTTTGATCCCTTATAACAGAAAAATTCAAAACAATAATGGGTGAAAGCTTCGCAGAGGACCCAGAACTTGATACCTTATCTATGATGGTTATTTTTTGGGATATATTTGGTAACCATAGTTTGTTTTTTGTTCCAACAAGAGATTCATCTACAGATAGGTATTGGAATGGTGTGTAGTAGTGTTTGTATAATCTATTGTAGTAGTCAATCAATATGTAAAATCTTGCACAAGGATCATACTCTGACTCACCAATTTTGGCCAATGTGTTATTATCAACAATGTGGAAAAATTTCAACAATATTTCAAATCTATTTCTGCTCATCATCTTACTGAACCATGACTGAGCTTGAGATGGTTTAGTTCACCAGTATAATCAATATTAGGTTTTTTATGCAAACCCATATTTAAAATTATTGCTATGAATCCCTTCATTTCATTACCCATCGATTTATGCGACTGATAAATCAACGGCAAAATGTTATTGCTTCTGCGTTGGATTCTAAGTATCTTTGGGCATATTTATTAGTTTCAGTTACAAACATAGAAGTAGGGTATTAGGTTTTGAATTTACAGATGGGGAATGTTTTGGACTAGGCAACTCTGCATAAGCAAATTTATGGTCATATCTATGGTCATTTTCGTCCTCAATATCTTCCCAATTTGAAACATCGTTATCACTATTATCTTCATTAACATTATTATTACCTTGTGGTTTAGGTTTTTGTCCAGTCCTCTTATTTCGTGGTCTGGCTCTAGGCAGACCCTTACTACGAGTTCCTCCTCTACCACTAATAGGCCTACATCCAACAACAGTTATTTCGTCATCAGAGAATGATTGGTCATCATTTAAATCTATATTCATAGGCCTAGGGTCCTTAAAAGAACTAAAAATATCTCTTCTCCCACTGGAAGTTTCTGGTTCACGTGGTTCATAACTGAGGGTCTTCATCCATATAATCAAAGACCTCAGAACTACTGGACAAAATATTGTCTTCTAAGTGTCTTCATATTTAAAAAATTTGTACCTGTGTCAATAATTGAAGAAACTAGAGTTCCCTCGCTCACTGGTGACTTTGGCCTACTTGTAGAGCTACTCATTCTAACACACACATACACAAAAAATTAAAACTCACTAAAAATTACTAAATTAATTATTGACATTAGAATAATAAACAAAAAGAGTATTAAAACAATGTATCATAACCTCACTAAGAAAACAACATGACCACAACATTTGACAAAGTATATCTGAGCCACAGCAAACTATATTTAATACGTGAATGTTCCATGTCGTTCAAAAATGATGTCAAATTTCAGTATATTGTAATAAATGAAAGTAAAACTTCCAAATACTTACATTGATTACAAAACATAAAAATAATAAAATTAAATATATTTCCTTGTTCAGCAGGGATTTTACTAAGTGGAAGAGTACCTTCAACTGTAAATAGTTTATATGGTTTTTTATGTTTATTTGTATTGTGTTATATGTTCTTTTTATTTACACTGTGTATGTCTGTTGTATAAGCCCTGAATTTTGTGTACTGAATGAGGCTATATATTTTTTTACTGAACTTGAAATATATTAATTATTGCTACTTCCTTTATATCTATAAATATCTGTGATTTAGTTGAATTAGTAAATTCTATTGAAACAAAACTGATACAGTAGACTCTCATAAATCCAGACTATTGTGGCGGACGGCCAGTCCGGATTCCGAAAAATCCGGATTTCCCAGCGGGGCCGATACGAGCGGTGATAAGCCGCACATGCAATCGCTACTGGCCCATGCCGATACCCAACGACACTTGTTACACTCTGACACATTAACTAATGGTACTGTTCCTGTAATGTACATAATACAGTACTGGAATGCAAATAAGTAAAACGTAGGACTGGGCGTGTCAATTACCTCAGCCACGCGGAAACTTCTACTGCTCGTGAATCATTACAAAATACGTCATTCATGCAATGCGGAAGATCGTGTGAAAATTGAAGGCGCTAAAGCGGCAAATTGTTATTAAAAAAAATTATTTTAAATGAAAAAATGTTTAACAAAGAACACAGTTTAACAACAATAAATATAAAAAGATTGAATTACCTACTTTTGTTTTTCAGAATTTCAATACCAAAATCTTCTCTCTTCTTTTTTAAAACCTATTAATTAAAATATTTTTAAGAACTAAATAGTTCATCTTTTTTCACCAAAATTAATGTAAATTTCTTTGATCAACAAACTTGGTTTATTCCTTCATTATTCTGAACATTTGGTGTTATAGAAGTTAATGTTTGGATGGTAAAATTACTATGGGTGTTCATATACTTACACAGATAAACACTTTAAGTATTTTGGTCCCTCTGGGGCTCACTATAGTGAGTATGGGAATGCTAATCCCGAGGGACCTAGGAGGATGATTTATACCTATTTATATAGTCTTGGGTTAGATCCATCTCTTTCATCTTTCCTATTATGTCTTTCATGACGAATTAAATAATTGGCCACCCGATTCTCAGTACGGGTGCCGATAAGATAGACACCAGCTACTAGTTTTCAAGTCCTTTTAAAGTTGAGGTGACCCATGGGGATGAATATCGAGTGCTAAGAAATACAGAAATCTGGTGTTATACACTGACGATGGTTCCAAAACTAAGGAAGATACTGATGCTAGGGTATGGGCTGAGTATGGGCTGAGACGTGGGTTGAAACGTTCATTTCCCTTGGACATTTTTGCCACAGTTTTTCAAGCTAAGATTATGGTACAGGTGAATTTGAGGTGGGACTTTAAGAAAACCTGTAATCACATCTATAATAATAGTGCTTTATTTAGAAATAATTACAATTTGAATATCTCACTTATTTAAATAAACACTTAATCAGCAATGGTCCATAGACTATCTGCTGGGTTGGTGCTCTTGATTAAAAATTATTACACCCATACAAATCGCTAAGAAAAATAAATACGACTAACATTAACAAATTCTATAATGACAAAATAAAAATACCTAATATGCTTGTGTGAATAATATAAACAAGGAATTGTCTACAACTTAACCTACTATAATTATTGTTAATAACTATCTAATAAAACAAATATACAAAAAACCAAAAAGGATTGTCCTCAAATGAGTAAATTAACTGCACTTTCTTTATCGGATCTAAATTTAAATAAATACTTCTGCAATAACCCTGACTAAAAAAGACTCAGCACTGCATCCACACATGCATGTAGTTTTATTTCCACAAAATAAGAAAAATATCAAACATACCCATCAATATAGTTTGTTCCCTGTAACAATAACCCTATAACAATCAGATTTACTAAAACAAAAATCCTAAAACGAAATTGTCAACCCAGGCCCCAATAACTCTTAAATACAACAATTTTTTTTTTTTTTTTTTTCATTTCATTTATTTGGTTGTAGTTGACAATACAATTGCATACAACAAGTCTAAACCTTTACATCAATACATAAAACGCATTACAAAACACACAACACATTATTTCTTTTATACAAATAGTTGTATCAGAGAATGTATAAACAATAAAATAGAGAAATATTTAACAAAATAAATAACATTTGAACAAATAACAAATTTTGCATGACTTATTAGAATAATTTATCTTAATTAAAAAAAGTCATTCCATATATTAAAAATTACAAAGACACAAAGTGTCAAGTATGGTATATAAAATTAATTGCTTCACTAGCAAAATACATCCCGGATTATTATTATTATTTATTACAATAAACTGATCTATAAATCTTTATAGAACTGAGATAAATTCAGGTTAAATCACCTAAACCAAAGAGAGTAATACTGCAACTACAGTAGATTAATTTAAGTATCAGTCTCATTACACTCATAATTAAATTATTTTACCAAAAACCATCTATACTGCCACGCCTGTCTCAATTATTCACATCTATTTAGTGAATTAATATAGCAATTAATGTTCCAGGCACTATAATAAAATCTAGTCTGGTATGGGAACCCCGATAGAACCTTAATGCTTTATCCCAGGAAAACCGAGTAACGTTGCTCTGGGTGCTAGGGCATAAGGGAGTTGAGATTAACGAGAAGGCAGACAATATGGTTCTGCGTCAGAGTTTGTGGGACCTGAGCCAGCAGTAAGACTATCCGTGTGTCAGGCCAAAATGGCCATAAATAGGTGGGTTCATGGAAAACACCAGCAAAGATGGGGAAGCCTTTATTATGGTATTTCCATAGTAAATTATTACTTAAGGACATCCCTTCAGGTTGATCTAAAAAGGACAATAATGACCCAAGGTAGGGAACAACTCGGACAAATCACAGGAACACTGTGAGCTGAGAGCTTACTTGCACAGAATAGGAGCTTATCATGACAAAACTGTGTGTAGACTCTGCGGGAAGGGTGAGGAGACCGCAGACCACATAATTTTAAATTGTGAAACCCTGACCAATAAGAGATGTAAGGTTTTTGGATTCTAAATCCCTGGGGAGCTATCATTGGACAAGGTAGTTAGTGGATTACTCAAACACATAAGGGGGACAAAATTTGCCAAGTTAGAATGAGGAGGCTTTAGTTCCACAATACGCCATCGGTCACAGTGCCCAGGGCTGGTTCTAGCCCTTTAAACTCCAAACTAAATCAATCAATAAATTCGTGTTATTCTTGAACTCATATTTGTACTAAAATACTAACCTTATTTTCCTTAAATTCTAGTGACTTATTTTGATGTTTTTATATAAAACCATTACGCATGACAGGATTTATATCCCATCATCAGAATAGTTTCACTCCTTGGAGGTCGTCAGAACATTAAGAACACATATATTTAACGTGACACAATACAGAGGCGGGTGCACACCACAGCATTTGTGTAATAACAATGCTTAAATAAACATCCCAACTATTTAGCTGTCAACATGTTGGGTGGTGGTGGTTCAGCGCATTATTGTAGATTGAAAAAGTTGTAATGTTTTAGACTTAAGCGATAAATTTAGATTCTAATTTGTTATCAGTAGAAATGGTTGAAATTGGGTACCTTTATTTTAATGTTATTTTTTCATATATTTTAATTGTTTATTGTTATTAATACTAACAACTCAAAATGTAGCAGTAAATAAAGAAAAATAATTATGGAGATTTAATTGCAATGAACAGATAGGTATTATTGAAAATGTTATAAATATTCGTATTACAATATTATAATAAGAGTTTCACAATGATATGATAGACATGTTCTCTATGTTATACACAGTTACAACATATATTATATATTTATAACACAGTTATATTGTTATATTCTCAATTTAATATTTGTTCAAAATTTGTTTAGAATGAGCTGGAGAATAAAGTTAAATTTATTCATGAAACTGTAAATATGTTGTCTCGAAGAATATCCACAATAAATTATCTTACTTCTAAAATACGAATGCCTGAGGTAAGTTCATCAATGAAATGTTTTTTTGTTAGCTCTATAGTATTTTTATAGCTTTAATATCAAACATCTTTATTCCATAACAATAGTTTGTTATTGTATATATTACAGATATCCTCAGAAAATGAAAACACATTAATAAAATTGTATTATGACTAAATATTAAAATGATAATACAACAGGTTAAAATACAATTAACTCTTTTAGTATATTATATGTTGCAGACACAAATAATGTTGCATTCTCAACAGACTATTGCTGATACAGACTTTTATTGTAAAATCATTTGTTTAGTATCAACCTAAACATTATTATAGCTACACCACCAATTATTCTACTGTGTGACTTGTGTAATAGATGACTTCTTATATTTTTTATGTTTACTAGTTAGAGGCCCTACTTATATTTTATTTCCATATTTGTTACTAAATAAAAGAAAATGATTTTGAATGGTGTATTATAATGTGTACTACTTTTGTTTAATTTATTCTTGTAGATGGAAATACAACATGAAATTCATTCACAAAAATGCAAGCATACATAACAGATTTTGATTTGGTCCACGGAATATTTCATTTATCTTTTTCAGTTTCATCATCAAACTCTTTAATAATACTTATCTTCTGTCACAATGAATATTTTTTTCATTCCAAAGCTATTTAAATATAAAAATAAATTGATGCCATTATTTAAAATATAATGAGTTATATATGTTATTATTGTGGCACCATTATTGTTTTAAATATCATTATAATACTATAAAGTTATAAATTAAAACAATATGTTTATTTAAAAAAATATGTGCATAAAAACAACAATTTAAGTAAAAAAAAAACTAAATAGACACAGTTATTAAAAATATGTTTATAATGCTACACAGTTGGCAATTAAAGTAATTTAAAAAATCTGGGTTTGTGCTTATGACCACACAATAGAAGTGAAAAATTAATTACTTATATAGATTATAATTATATACATATATATATATATATATATATATATATATATATATATATATATATATATATATATATATATATATATATGATTATATAACTTATATGACGCTGTATAATAGGTTAGGTTAGGAAAACATATGCCACGAAAAGCAATAAATAAATACATGTACATTAAAGTTCATACAAAATTTATCAATGTGTAAATGTAAATAAATAATAGCAATATTTAAATCTAGAAAAAAAATTTCACTAGGAAAAGTGTGCATGAAATTTTTATTAAAAAAAAAAAATTAACTACTTATATTTACTAAACTATTGTACGTTATAACAGCACAAATCACATCAATAACTTATGCAACAGGTTAGGATAGTTAGCCTAAATTAACCAATAACAACATAACCTAAGTCAAATGAAAAATAGACGATTTGGATAATTAAGCATAGAATACAACGATCTACATTAATAGCAGACATTTATATACAACCTATTATTAATAAACCACCCATATTCATTCAATTGCAAAACAAATCATTCCTAAAGCAGACATAAGATAGGCCTATCTCTAAATTGTAAACATTCGAAATTTAGACGCCAACACACAAATTAACCACACCACTACACAACCATAACATCACATATCTTTATTTAAAATCATTTCAAAAGATCCCAAACTTTATTTAAAAGCAAATCACTACTTATAAGGAACAGTGAACTTGAAATGTTAAACACGAAAACGGCCTACGGCCATTCTCCAAAATATATGTAACCATATTTCGAAGTACTAAATAGAACGATCAGACTGTAAATTATTCTAAGATACCACTACTTATAAATTATTTGTATGCAAAAACATCTGTTAGTTTTAATTGCAAACATTGTAAAATATTGAGGAGGAAGAGGTGAGTTAAAGTGTAAACACCGGCATTATGCCGGCTGATGTAGTCAACCTTGTACTAAGATAGATCAGCTGATATGTATGTACGCGGTCTAAATCACCCTTAAATTAGTTAAATAATGTGTAATTAATAAACAAATTGATACAAAACAACAAATACGAATGCAAGAAATGATTATTACAACCCCAAATTGCCAATGGTCAGAAAAGAAGAAAAAAAAGGTACTATATGGTGCCGCGGAAGAACTCCAACCGTTTCAACAAACGATCTAACTGAAAATAGAAAAATACCGCTCCGCAACAAAACGAGGTGCCATGGTTTGAAGAAATCTTACAGTAGCATTGTAGAGATCAGACAGTACAGAAGACAAATTAAATATCCAAAGTTTTCTTTTATAATATGTGTCTAAATGAGTGATTAGAGTCAGTGTGAACTGTACAGAGCATGGTATACTCTGTTAATTAACTTTTCTAAACATTTGCCAAATTCAAAGGCCTGTATTTACTTCAAAACTATCAATTCTACATTTCTTGTATACTGATGAACTTTAATTAATTTTTTTAGAATTTTAATCATTCCAATTTTTCAATTTATTTATGCGTTATACTTGTATAACACAACCATGCCAGCCGAGTGCCTACCCCGAGATCTAGCCTAATTAATATTATATTATTTGAGTCCAAGTGTGCTGCTAAATTGAGCTAAGCTTAGAGGTCTATACTACAAACTTTATTGCAAATTTCATGAACTCTAAGAGAGAGTTAAATCTTAACAAATTGTTATCCAATATTGTATGTTAAGTTCTAATAAAATTAATGTTATTATGTTAATATAACATCATATCTTATTATTTATTAATGTCTGAACCTAGAAAATAAGAAACTGAATTTAGCCTTTTTTTAATAACCATCCATATTCCAAATTAACCAATTAGCTTGAATTGAGTAGAGCCAAGAGGTAATTCTGTTTCATTTAGAAAGTTAATCAAAATTTAAGAAGTTTTTTTTTTTTAGATAATAACTTGAAAGAATATATTATTTTATAATATATTATATTACATTATAGTAAAGAAATATTTATTATTATTATAACGTATTATTTATTTCTGCGAGAAAGTTATTAATGTCATTATTAACTTATACTAATTGATGTCTAATTCCTTCATATTATTGGAGAAATGTGAGAAGAAACTTTCATACAGATTTATCAATGTGTAAATGTAAATACATAATAGTAATATGTAAATAAAGAAAAATAAAATAAAAAATTTCACAGGAAAAAGTGTGCATGAAATTTTTACTTTAAAAACTATTGAACGTATTATTTATTCCTGCGAGAAATTTATTAATATTTTTGCCGCAGCAGAAATGCACCAAAGGAAGTTTTCACTTCAAAAAAGTCAGTTATCAGAATAAAATTTTTAATGTATTGCAGTTCTCTTAACCATGAAACTAATGTAAAAAAAAATTATCAAATCCCTTCGAACCTAACAAGCATGATGAATTTATTTAGTAGAACTGGGTGGTTATTAGCTAAGTAAACTACTGTAATATGAGAATGTTAGTAGTTTTCGCAAGATCAACCTTACCATCTCCAACTACCTTGCATTCTTTGTGTCTGCTTTCTATACCACATTTAAGGCATGAATCAGAAGTTGTCTGCTAAAAATATAATACCATTAGCATAGTATTGATTTTCTTTAGAATGTTAAACAATTGTTATTGATCATTGAAGGAATAAATATGAATAATTTATATCTATATGTATTTTGTTTGTAACAGACCAAATCAATTGTTGGATTTATGAACTCTGGAATTCCATTACAAGCAAATCCAACACTACCGTATAGCTATGAACAACCTAGTTTTGAACCCATTGATGAATCTGCAATAATTACCACAGTACAGGAACCTGTCTCTATGTATACCAATCCTCAGCATGGTCCACCCCCGCCATTACTAATTGGTGTAGATCAACCTCATCCAGGCCCTGTACATATTATGGAACATAACCAACCAGGGATGACCAACCTTCAAAGTTTACCTTTACAACCTGCCCCAATGAAACCTATATATGGAATATCTGAGTGTGGCACACTGCAGTCAGTACCACAGATTAATGTGGAACAGTCTCATCTTGGGCTCATACACAATAATGTCAGATTACATCAGCCTCAAATGACTAACCAAGACCCACTGAATCCTGTAGACAGAATTTTTCAGCATGGTTCATTACTGTCAATACCAATTGATGTAGGCCAGTGTCATCTTGACTCTATTGTTGACAGACCTCATCAGCCCGAAATTACTAATCTAAATAAATTACCTTCACAACCTGCTCCACTAAATCCTATGGTTAAAATTTCTCAAAATAGTCCACAAATCCCACTACCAATTGGTATAGATAAACATGATATCAGCTCTGTACATATTATTGACAAATCTCTTCAGCCTGAAATGATTAATCCACAAAGTTTACTGCCACACTCTGTTCCATCAACACTCCATCAGTCTGAAATTAAAGTTGTAGAACGACAATTTGACCCATTCAAATCTATCAATGAAATTTCTCAATCTGATCTGCAACTACTGACTCAAATTGATATTAATATGCCTCATCTTAAACCAGAGAAATCAAGTGGTTCGAAACGTAAATCAAAGGAAAACCTTTTGGATGAAATATTTGTCAACTGGAGTGAACAAAATAATTTATCTAAATTAATAAAGCCTGATGAAACAACTAAAGACGTAATCGATCTGACAGATGAAAGTTGTGATAGTACTAGTCATCAGTCTGCATGTACAGAAGGACCAATTGTACGAGGTAAGTGTTTTCTTACTTGATCCTTTTACCAGCTTATATTTTTCAAGCTAAAGCCAATCCCTCACTATACCCTAATGGCGCTGAATATTCCAGTAGAATATTCATCCGATATTTGACTCCATTTGCTTGTCAAACGTAGACGAATATTTACCTTCTGTCAACCTCAGTAACCTATCAAGAAATAAATTGTAGCTACTTTAAGGTGAACTGTATATTCCCAAAATAATCCACTTCTACACATTTCAACTATTGTTAATTTCAAAAACTATTTCTATACAATTTTTATTGAGAAATTTAGTATTCGTTTTGATTATAATAAAAGGTTTTGATTATTTGTCTTTTATCAAAGTTAATTTTCTTTTGTTTTGCATTATTCATTTTAAACAAGTCATGATCAGGTTGTTTTCTATTTAATAAAGATGTAATAACAGGGACTGTAATAACCTTTATCCTATCAGTAACTTTGTCAATCTAAATCCACTTAGATTAGGTGTATTCCTATAGTTCAAAGTATATTATTATTTTATCTGATTTTATAAGGAGTTGTTTAGCAATTTTTGTGTCTATCGGCTTCCCTGTTTACCTTCATGGTGGTAAGGAAAACTTGTAATATGATCAAATTCATTTATTTTTCTTAATACATGTAATGAAGCCAAATTAATTTAGATGTTTTTTTTATTTGTTTTCATTACAAAAAAAAGAAGTTTTATACCTTTATATTCTTTTAAAATTTCTAATTTGTTATTTATAAATATTTTTTTCTTTTATCAAGTTTTTAAGATGAGGTTGTATCTTCAGTTTATTAATACAGTTCAGTTATATGTGTATATTTTTGTAAACAATGCTTTTTGAGTAATAACCTACAATACATCTTACTGTGGTATTATTTTCAGGATCAAATCAAGTAACTAAAACAGGTGCCTCTGTAAGCTCTCTACTTCATCCAGCTCAAGGTAAAATATTTCAATTTTTTAGGGTTTTTTTTAGTAATTGCAAAAAAAAGTAACCAATATAAATATAAGTCGGTACGATTTGTCGGATATTGGACGTTTGTTTACACTTCCGTCTTTTCGTTCAAGTCAGTCGGTATTTTAACCCCTCTGTGGTAGGTGATTTGTGAAGTGCTTTCTAGCAATGGAGGAATTACTGCTGTGGTCTATGTACATAGTGTGTCTTGTAACAAGTGTGAAGAGGAAAAGAAAACCTAGAAGTAAGTGTAGTCGTCATTGGCTACTAAGAGGTTATCCCATATGGAGTTATTAAAATAATTAAGCAATGAACCTTCTGATTGGAGGAACTACTTGACGATGACCGAGGATACTTACAACGAGTTATTGGATTTGGTTTCTCCTTTGATTAAAAGACAAGACACCGTAATGAGAAATTCCATATCTCCACACGAAAGACTTAGTGCTACGTTACGATTCCTTGCAACTGGAAGAACTTAACAAAGACTTGGAATTTACAACACTTATTTCTAAACCATCGCTCTGCAAAATAATACCTGAAACGTGCAAGGCAATATACATGGTGCTGAAGAAATTCATTAAGGTAAGAAAAAAACTTTAATTTATTTCAAGTTTTAAAGTACAAAAGTTTTATAAAAATGTCACTACAATACTAGAAAAAGTAAAAATGTTTTATTGTAGATTTAAAATTGTATCAATGTTTTAGTAAAAATGGAAGAAAAATACAATCGTTTGTTGTTTAATTTGTGTTTCGATTGAATGAATTCACTTATTCTTTGACACTGTTTTCACTTGTTTAGCTCGACTGTCCTGGTAAAAACACCTGTTCAGGAGTGAACGGTGGGTTTGGTTGTGGTGCTACATTAAAGTTTTGATGGTTTTGCATTTGGTAGGTATTGTCTTGGCGGTAGTTCATTAACTGAGGGAAGCCACTGTGTTGATATGATTCTACGTCAGGACCAGTAATTTTCCAAAATCTGTTTAAAGACTCCATGTCTGCTTTGAACAAAACATCAGAAATTAGTTTCTGTGCAATTTTCAGCTGATGGGGTTTGACGTCCCACAGTCTGTCAGCCACGTTTGCCGAAACGGTCAAGTCAATCATCCTCCTTATAGGAGTCAATTTTTTTCCCCTACCTTTTGCATAGTTTTAAGACTGGCTTGGTCAAACGGATTTAGTTTGCGTTTAGTTGGGCGGGAAACCGGAGAGCTTGGTGTTTGTGGGATGTTCATCGGTGTGGTATCTGGTTTTTCAGAGTTATCTTCGGTGAAAGTCGTCTCTTCTTCAACTGCACCGGCCTGAAACCAAAAGTCAATGCTATAATAATAATAATTTATAACTTTAATCAATTTGCAATTTTTTTTTAAGCAATATATTATTATTGCTTACAAATATGACACAAACACACACACACCCAGTCACAACAATAAACAGGGTGTTGACAAAAACCTTTGAAGAATTTGGGTTATGATTAGTTATGCAAAAATAAATAAATTTTAGTTATTTTATCACTCATTTCATGTAATGTTTGCCTGTAATCTCTAAATGATATTTTTTTCTTTCAGTTCCTCGAGAACTACAGCTGAATGGGAAAACATCGCTTCAGATTTCGAAGACAAGTGGCAGTTTCCTCATTGTTTGGGTTCAATTGATAGAAAACATATTAGAATTGTTCCTCCAACAGACAGCGGTTCCTACTACTACAACTATAAGAAAACTCATAGCATCGTCCTTAAGGCTATAGCTAATGCAAATTACGAGTTCATCTATTGTGACGTAGGTACTAATAGCAGAGTGTCTGATAGGGGAGTGATTAATAATACAATTTTCTACAAATGTCTCGTTGAGAAAAAACTGAACATTCCAGAACCTAAACCAGTGACCGATTCAACTTGTGTACTGAACTATGTTTTTGTTGACAATGAGGCATTTGCAATGCGTCCAGATTTACTGAAACCATTTAGTCGGGCAAAACTTACTAATGAAAGAAGAATTTACAATTATCGCTTGTCCAGAGCTCGCAGAGTAATAGAAACACATTTGGTATTTTAGCATCTCGGTTCCGTGTTCTATATACTGCAATTAATATGGATGTTGAGAACATTGAATAGGTCGCTCTAGTGTCCTGTGCTTTACATAATTTTTTGCGTAAAAAATCAGTGACATGTGCTTTTTGAAGTTTTCGATCGTGAAAATACCATCGAGGGTGCTACAGTAAAAGGTCTACGATGTGATCCAGATAAGATGCATCACTTACAACGACGTTCTGGGGGCCAAACTTTAATATCAGCCAAAAATGTTCGAAATAAATTTAGTGCCTATTTTAATGGTGAGGGTTCAGTGCCTTGGCAGGACAAATTTGCTTTGATTGTGTAATGGTTTTGCAAAGGACCAAAATTAGAGAGTAAATTTCTGTTGATATTGACTTTTTATATAGGTTGTTTATGACTAGAATAACAAGTATTTTGTTAAAAAGACTTTTTTTACATTATATATTAATAGTACAATAACTAGCATTATGTTATTATTCCCTTTTGTTACAGCCACATTTCCTAAATGTTATTAAATTTCCTGAAAAACTTAGATACAAATACCTTAGACTCTGGTTCAAATGGGTCTATCTTATTATTTATATAACATTAAATAATGGTTTTTACTCACCTGATCCATATTTTCTTCTTCGGTTTCATTCATTGTGCTTCTGGAGATCCTTGCTGGTTCAACATCATTTAAGAAGTGAAGAAGTTCAAAATACGACAGATTTGGCTTATAAACATCATCAGCACCTGCTCCGGATTTCAGGGAGTTGTTAATTTTGTTCAGTTCCTTCCTATACACAGTTCTGAATGAGTTAATTTTTTCCACAACTGTAGACCTGTCTGCTTTTGGGTCGATTTCTTTATATTTTTTTACCAACTCGGCATACGCTGTCTTTTTTATTTCTGTCCGAATAGTCTTTACTTTTAATTTGCCACAAGCAAGGTAAGTTTTTGTAAAGTTCAATAAACTCTATCAGGAACTCCTGAGAGGCTTGACGCAGGTCTGACATTTCGGTTGTTTCACCAAAACAAACTTCAAAAACTTATAAGCAACAAAAACTTCCAATCTGATATACAACAATAAATGTAAAACAAAACAACACAGTATTCACTCAAAAAACACTGTTTATGGTTATACGTCAACAGCAGAACTGAGGTATAGACAACAATATGATTGAGTCACTGTTTACATGCACCGACTTCTTGCTGCAAGCCTAAGAGATTTGTGTAATTTTCCACAAACCTTCCATTCTGGCTCCAACTCAGACAAGTCGTAACGACTTGCGGTTAATACGTTCCGTCTTCCATGCACCATCTTATCGTTCAGTTTTATCGTTGCGTGTAAACTCGCCTTTACTCCCCTGACAACCAGTGAAAACTAACTGCAAATGGTTTGGATTCCATATTTCTCTCCTGCTTTTAGTTACATTAGTTGCTGTTCTAGTGAATATATTTTGCATGTAAAAGTATGTAGTTCCTTTAAACTTCTTCAGTTTGTCTTTCAGAAAGTATTCTTCTATTGCTAGTATTTTTGTTAAACTGTTCAATTGGGTATGGATGAAATAATTTCAAATTTCTATGATCGATTGAAGTTTTACGATAGATTCCACTTGGTGTTTATATATTTTATGATCTTGGAATCGGTCCATCTTTTATCACTTCATGCATTCTTTTATCTTCCAACTATATGCTTTGACCACCTTAAAAACTTGTATTGGCTGTAATACCTAAAAAAGGTTAATTTGAATTAAATATTTACTATAGCGGGTAATGAAAAGTGAGTCAAAAACTTGACTAATGATTCTCAATGTTAAATAAAGTAAATTCACAATAAAATAGATTTCCAAACACAAATAAATAATTATGTATAGATTTTAAGGTAATTTAGTTATAAGAAATTTAATAAATTGTGTGTTTTATAAATAATTGGTCAAAGGGCCTAGTTAGTGACTCGTGTAGTAGATTTGAACAGTGCATTAAGCAGATGCGAGAAACATTATCACAACGTCAGCGGGAAGTGTGGAACAATTTTTGTTGCTAGGACGGAAAACCCTAGAGACCGGATATGAGAAATTCACCATGTGATTTAATCAGTCTTAGTTGGGGAGCTGAGGTAATAGGAGGTGTTTTAAAGTCTGAGTTTGGGACCTAGTATGGTCGGACCTATAATTGTCGAGAATGTAATGTGTTTCATTTTGAGTCTAGTTTGGAGTGCTATGTAATATGTTTATCGAGTTGAATATAGTTCAAAGACTTTTAGTGGAAAGAATGGACATAGTGTGTTAAAATCGCTGTTTGAACAATAAAATTGGCTAGATGTTTCCACATGAACAGACAACTAGTATTTAGCGTGTGTTATGAGAATGTGATTGAATAACGAACAGTTACAAATCGTGAGTTCGTATCGAGTATTAATAGACTTTCATCTTACAGAGCTTCGTAAGGTGCACAGACAATCTCAACAGGGACAGGATGAACTCATCGCTAAGGGCGACAAGGAAAACGTTAAGTGATATGCTATGTGAAACTGTTCTGGTAACTTGTGTTAAATAACACACACATTTATTCTGTTGTAATATAAAAATTTAATATGTTTAGTTTTTTAATTCTATAATATAATTTTGAATTGTAGAAAATCGTAACTTCTTTTTATAAATATAACTAATGGCTGTCTAATGACACATTTATCCTTATACAAGGAAAACAAATTTGATAGAAAAAGAAAAGTAAATGCTTTCATTTGATTTTATATTAATAAAATCGTTTAACTAAAATTCTATTGCAACATAAAGTAAATCTTAAATTCATGAAACAATAAATCAGTTCTCCTTCCGAGACAGATAAACAAAAAGATAAATTCAATTAATTAAAATAATATTTATGTCTGTTTTCAGGATATGTCTATATATAAAATTGTCACTGTATGAAAATAATTGTGTTTTTTAATAAATGTTTGTTAAAATTTCAGTTCAAGTGTTACTCATTCCATTAACCAGAAATCACTGAAAGTACACGTAGAAAGGACTTGCACCCTGAGATTAAATTCAATTTAAATTCATAAAGAACAATTAACTTTTCTAAATTGACGTTAACACGTCTGGCGCCCTCAAGCTGAGCAAATTTTCAATAAAAACTTTAACAAAAAATTAAAATCTTTTTTTTTTAATCTTAAGTAATAATTTCCTTTGAGAATAACAGTAGGTAGATATTTTACAATTATTACATGGCATAAGCCCGATCGATGTCTTCTATCAAAGGTAATTTTCTTTTGTTCTGCATTCTTCATTTTAAACAAGTCATGATCAGGTTGTTTTGTATTTAATAAAGATGTAATAACAGGGACTGTACTTCTTAATCTTCGTCCTATCAGTAACTTTGCCAATCTAAATCTACTTAGATTAGGTGTATTCCTATAGTTTAATAGTTCAAACTATATGTCATCTAATTTTGTAAAGAGTTTTTTAGCAATTTTTGTATCTATCGGCTTCTCTGTTATCTTCATGGTGGTAAGGACTACTTTTAATATGATCAAATCCATTAATACATGAAATGAAGCCAAATTAATAAGTTCATTCTTAATAGGACTAAAATATTTTATTTTGTTTTGTTAATTTTCTTATTGACCCTTCAGAACTGCATCATATCTCAAAATCAAATCAATATAGCTAAATTACAGGTGGGCATAGTTATAACACCATCCAAAATATGTTTTGATATATCTCACCATTTATTTATATTTTTTTGTACAACTGACCAGACATTTTTCTATAGAACAAGAGTGGAACCATTACGTTAAACAAGGGTTGATATGAATTTGGCTCATTTCATGTTCTTTTATTTATTTGTTTTTTTGCTCAATTATTTCCAATAATTTTATTCCACAAAATATTTGACATATTCAAGTCTTTTCTCTTTGAAAGAAGTATACGTTACCTGTCATAATTCAAATTAAAAAAAAAAAATATTGCCATAAGAAGTTTATATAGTGTCCATTAGATATTGTTCTTATAATTTCTAAAACCAGGTCGACAAAATATCATTTAATATAATAGGATACTTACCGTCACCTATTAATAATCTATTAATCACCTATTACCATCTTGAAAGACTGGGCGATCTTTCAAGATGAGGTACAAAGAACATATACGGACAGCTAGATTAATACAATGCCCCAAAAAAGTAGAATCTAAGTATACAGAGCACCTCATCAATAACAACCACAACAATTCTACCATCAATGATGACTTAATAATACTACAACGATGTAAAAAAGGAAAATTACTAAATGCGTTAGAACAGTACGAAATTTACAAGATGTTCAAAACCACACCTAACCTGATACTTAATGCGAAATTAGGTTTTGATTCCAACATATTGTTTGACAGGGTAATATCGGAGACGGACAGACAAGAATCGAAATAGAACCCCCCCCTCCAAAACTCTAACCAATATCAAGATTATGCTATCAGTGAACAGACCAGTACAGCGCTAGACAGTAGGCATACCGGATATGCGATCGTTTTAATGTGTGACGTAATGTATGTATTTATTTTAGATGCATGTGAAACTATATGTTTAAGTGTTAAGTGTTCATGACAACGGAGTGACTCCTTCTGAAAACTTGATAATGGCAGAATAGCCGAAATGGCCGTCGTTTAAATAACGCTATTCTTGACTATTGGTGACGGTAAGTTTCCTATTATATTAATTTATAACAATAGTCGTTATGGCAAAAAACATAAATTGTGAAATATCATTTCCGAGAACACATTGTAATATTTTGTATCACCATTGCTTGTTGTCAGTCATGGAGCACCAGGATTCCACAGCATTTTGGGAAATAAATACTAGTTAATACATCTGCACAATGGGAGAAGTAGGCCATCACTTATATTTAAATCTGAGTTCTAGTTTAGTAGTAGAATCGTCTAATATTAGTATCATACAATGTTGTATTTGTTAAATTAAACTGACCATGACGTATGAAAGGAATGGATACAATTTAGGAACCAAGATGTATAATTCAGTTTCATCACTATAATAAATGCAGTATGACTTAGCAAGACATACAATTTTTACATTATTTGTGTCAAGAAGTGTGAGTTTACTTATTAGGTAAAATTATTGTAATTTGTTTACACTTTTTTATTTAAAACCTGGTTAAATTTTAAGTATAGTTTTAGTGAAAATATCTTCCAGCATATGCAAAGAGAGTGTAATTACAACTATAATTAAGATAAGAAAATATGAGTGAACACACATTATTTTATATAAAACTATATGAGAAAATTGTGGACATTTGTTTATTCATATAAGTTTAACTTTCTTTGTACTTTATACAGGGTTAATGAGTGCAACACAAAAACGATCATTAATGGAGAAGCGCAATACTTATAACCATAAGATGAAAGTACTTCAAAGAGAATTGGAATTTTTGACTGACCAAAGAAAACTCTTAATTAATGAGAATTTACCTCTTTCTGATCCAATCTTGAAATCTAATGCAGAAAAACAGGTATATTGTATTACTATTTACTAATTTATTTACTTCATGAGAGTTTTATTGTTCCTTGACAAAGTTATAAGTTAAAACTAATTTTCAACAGTTTTTGTTTGTTTAAATAAATAAATACAAGCATTCCTAATTAATTATAAAAGTATCCAAAATATATGTTTAGCTTGCTTTGTTAAGTGTTGTATTAATAGTTTTAAAAAAGAGTGAAATAGTTCTTTTAACCATAAACAAGTTAAAAGAAATAGTATGGTTTTTTTTATTATCAAAATATATAATAACAGAATGATTGTCATATAACAAACTATTTATTATTACACTTTTCACAGAATAGTATATTATATTTTTCGTCAAATTTATAATATTCTCATACATAAAACTATTTTGTATAGTTTTTTTGGGTACTTACGTAAGAACGCAACCGCAGCAGAAGTTGCGCTAATGCACATGCGCCAATAAAGAGCAAACTGGTTTAAGGGAAGCAGAATTCCATTAAACGACAGGTTTGGCCAGGTGATTATATATATAGCTACCTGGCCAAACCTGTCGTGATATATAATTAAATCGCAAAGTAAGCAAATATTGGCGCATGCGCATTAGCAACTTCTGCTGCGGTGGCGTTAATACGTAAGTACCTTTTTTTGTTGCCTGACAGGGTTACAAGTTGAAATCATTTTCAACAGTTTTTGTGTGTAAATACAAATATTACTAATTAATTGTATAAAATATCCAAAATGTATGTTTAGCTTACATTTTTAATGATTTTATTAATAGTTTAAAAAAAAAAAGAGTGAAATAGTTCTTTTAACCGTCAACAAGGAATAGGAACGATTGTCATATAACAAACGTTATATTATTACACTTTTCACAGAAGAGTAAATTATATTATTCGGTAAATTTATAATGTTGACATACATAAAACTATTTTGAGTGTGTGTTTTTCATCGAATTTAAAAAATTACAAATTATCGTGAATTTTATAAAAACGATAACTACTTAATGAAATACCCAATCGAGGAAAGAAGAAACATTTTTCTTGTGAAGTCCCAGTTTATTTAACAGTATACCTGAAATTATCTGGTACCAACCTTTATTGAAAACAGCTAGTGGCAGATTACCAAGAATTTACATGTGGTTGAACGATTTACTACAAAATGAAGGAAACAAGAAGTAATATACTTTTTCATTAATAATGATAGTTGTAGGCCTTGACTTCAGATCTTCCTTGACTGCATATCACTTTACAATCTTGATTATAACCAGAGGTAAGAATAAACTATCTTTTTAATTTATACATAATTTTAAACCTAGCTTGTATAAATAATTTATTATAATTGGGGATAATTTTATTAGCAGTTTGCTCGTAGATGCCACTCTATCTTAGATCTTCTCTATGTCATTGAGCAATTGATATTACCATAATTTGTGTAAAGAATCAAATGCAATAATTACAGAACAAGTTTAAGTATTAACCAAAAAGATGATTTAACATTAAGAACGACCTTTTGAAATTGGATTAACTGTCTTGCCCAATCAGATATGAGTAAGCAATTTGATCAGTAAGCCATTTTAAATATAAACAGGGGATGTTTTATAAATAATTAAAAAAAATATATTGTCAGTTAATAAGAATACTACTCTTGAAGTACATTAGAAGTTAATTATATGGGGGGGAAAAAATGAAAGACTAAATTTAGGTTCAATTTAAAATTACAAATTATAATTCAAGCTGTTTTTCTGACATAAATATCATAAAACTTATGTTACCATTCTGGTCGCTATCATTGTCATTGAAGCGATTTATAACATGGCTGATTTGAAAAAATCAATCTCGTGAAGTGTTATGAAATTTTTTAAGCTCATACAAGTTTTTGGGCCTAACCTATATAGTTTCTTATAGGAGAGTATGAGAATTTTTCAGTAGTTTTTATCAGTTATCATACTTTCATTATAAGTAATGATTATGTAAACAAAAATATATTAGTTACAGGTTATGGTGACTAATAATTATTTTTTTATAGCAGCTGAATTGAAATGTCCAATTTAATATATTGGTTAGAGTTTAATAAGGCACATCATCTATTAGTTTAAATTTTGTATGAATACAGGCTAACCTTGGAAAGTGATCCTTTGTATTACAAATAGTACACAAATAGGAAATTTCTATATTCCTATTAATGTACTATTAAGTAATACCAAGAACCACTTTCCAAGGGTGTCTCCTATCCATACAAAATCTAAACCAATTTAATATATAATTATACCAGTTTAAATTATAAATATTATGTTTAATATATATTAAGTATCCAAAACATCCAAACTAGTGTAAGTGACCTCCACATTGGAACCATAAATGATCCGATTACTGTTCATATTTTATCATAATTTATTTATATATATTACATGAAAGTTTTAGAGGAAATCACAGAGAACAAAGCATCTACTTGTTATGTAAATAAATTTTGTTTGTAAACGCTATGAAACTCAAATTTAAAAAGTAATAAGAAAGAAAATTTTTCATTTGAAGTATTTTTTTACGACTATGTTTTTGTAACACTACATTTAATACTTCAGAGTGAGCGCTGTACTCCATGTCGAATCATCTTGTTCTTACTTTTGAACTATGTAGTACTGTTTTGAGATGTCACTAAATTAAATAAATATACCTTGTACATACATCATTTTGCCTAGTTGCAAGAACTTATTTCTAAATTTCATATCGATTGGTTGATGCATTTAACTGTAACTGCATAATAGATGCACATATGAAATGCCATTAAATGGTTGAGCTAGAACAGGACCTTGCTTCCCTTGGTCAATAAATTTCATGTTGAAAAAACAATAAACTAACATTAAATAACCAAAGCACACATCAGAGATCAAAAATAACTGAACAAGTAAAAAAAAAAAGCCAGACAAGAACCACATTCAAACAAAATACAGTAGACGCTCTTTTATCCGGCATTCTAACAACCGGCACGCTCTACTAACCGGCATCAGCCAAGCCACTCACAGTCGGTTTTTTCAGGTTATGTTCGGGCGGTACACAAGCCTTGACTGACATTTACTGCCAGTGCAGTGCCTGCGCGCGCCATTTTCTTAGTCATCCAGTGTTTATCTGCATCTGACGCAATGCTATACTACAGTATTGTACAGTGCAGTACTGTACTGTGATGTAACTGTCAGTGATCATTTTAGTTTAGTGTTTTCTACTTTAACCTTTAAATAAATTTCAAGCATATAAAGTACAGTACAGTAAAATGTTTTCGAAGCCCAGTACAAGTTCTTCCAGTGCCAATGAGACCGTTAAGCGTAAATGTGTTGTACTCACAATCCACAAAAACTAGAGATAATTAACTGTCTCGAAAAAGGTGAAAACAGAAATTTCATTATGTGTTATTTCAATATTGGTTCATCGACAATTTATGATGTAAAAAAAGCAAAAAGAAGAACTGCAGAAGTTTGCTGCTCAGGCTGAGACAGCCAAAAATACAGAAATAAGACGTACCTTGAAGAAACCTAAACTTGAAGTTCTTGATGAAGCCTTGTACACTTGGTTTCTTGCTAAAAGATCAGAGGGAAAACCAGTGACTGAACCTATGATAATTGAAAAAGCTAAACAGTTTCATAGTGACATGAATATGGAGACTGAATGTCTGTTTTCCGATGGTTGGCTACAGAAATTTAAAATTCGACATGGAATCAGGAAGCTGGAGAGAGCAAATCAGCTGATGAAAACGCTGCTGAAGAATATAAGAACACTTTTAGTAACCTAGTTACTCGGTGGCAATTAACTCGTTGTCAGATTTACAATGCCGATTAAACCGGCCTTTTATGGCGTTGTTTGCCAACGACAACTCTAGCAGGTGGTAATGAAAAGTGTGCCAAGGGATTTAAGAAAAATGAAGACAGACTGACTGTTTTGTTGTGTGCCAATGCATCCGGTGACCACCGGCTAACTCCTGTTGTAATTTAGATTGGTAAATATAAAAAGCCTAGATCTTTAAAGGGAGTAATAAACTTTCCTGTTCATTATGATGCTCAGAGCAATGCATGGATGACAGGTGATTTGTTTAAGAACTGGTTTTTCCACCACTTTGTCCCTGAAGTGAAGGCAAATTTTAAGAAACGGGGAATGTCAGAAGATAGCAGAGCGCTTTTGTTATTGGATAACTATAGTGCTCATCCTCCTGCTAACGACTTAATTTCCGGTAATATTTTTGCTGTTTCTTACCACCTAATATAACTGCCTTGATTCAACCAATGGATCAAGGCGTAATTCAAAATTTCAACTGTCACTATAGAGGTTCTTTTGTACAAGGCCTTTTGAACTCTGACTGTGATATAACAGATTTCCAAAAACCGTTTAATGTCAAAGATGCAATTTTTGCAACTGCCATGGCTTGGAATCAGGTTGCAGAAGTGATTCTACAGCGCTGTTGGCGCAAGCTTTGGCCTATTGATGAAGAACCGAATCAAGATTTAAATATCAACAGTGATGGTCAAAATACTGTGCAAGGTTTGGTAGAAGCTGTGCCAAACAATCCTTTCACCGATGTACCCCGAGAGGAGATTGTGGACTGGATTGAAATAGACAAAGACATGGCTGTGGTTGAAGAACTAAGTGAAGAACAAATCATATGAAGTTTTTGAACCCACAAGAAGCTCCAGTTCTAGAGGTGGAATCTGACGAGGAAGAAGGAGCCATCCAAACTGCACCTAAAGTCTCGTGGAAAGATGCTACTGATGCATTAAATACATTTATAACATTTGCTGAATCCAATAAAAGCTACAACTCCACAGAACTTATAAATTTGTGTTTAATCTGAAGAAAAAATCCGAATCACGAAAGCAACGTGACATCAGAGACTTTTTTAAACACACATGTTTATTTTTGTTCGTAAGACCAGTTTACAGTACATACAGTGTACAACCTTAATTAAACATAATGTACAGTACATATGATATTTGATTTGATTTGATTTGGATTTGATTTTATGTACAAACTATAATGTACAATTAATTTTTTCTTCATTTAGCACTTTCATACATACATTACTTTATATTAAATTAAAGAAATGTTCAGCATTTTGTACTCTGTGTTTTTCTTCATAACCTTGTCATGTCAAATATGCGTTTCGTTCATTTGGGTTTGAATAGAGTTAATTTTTTTAAGTATCTCCTTTAAAAACTAGATATGCTCGATTATCCGGCAAAATCGGTTATCCGGCATGGCCGTGGTCCCAATCGTGCCGGTTAAAAGAGGGTCTACTGTAATATAATAATAATAGAGGCAATGTGAAGGGTGGAAAACAATCCATTTACAGATACCGCTATCTTTGCTCTGATCCAATGACACGCCCACAAAAATCATTTATTTCCCATAAACAATTAAAACCTATTTCTTATGCATGTTAATTTTGAAATTGTTATAGGATTTTGAAAAAAGGATTTGTGAGGTATAATAATAGTTGATAACCAAAAATTGTTTGTGCAACTTCCCTATTCTCGCCAACTGATAAAGAATGATTCATAAAATAATGTAACCTAAATTTATAAAAAATGAATTTTTAAACACAAAAGTTTAAATGAAGAGTTGCCTAATATTTAAAATGTTGAATTCATTTAATAGTTTGTCTGACGAATACTCTTTCGAAACAAAACTTGTGAAATAAGATTTAAAGATTTCAGTATGGATTTATAGACATAACCCTAAACTATTATTCCTCCTAGCAGCAGTGACTGATAACAGTTTGCAAAGTATTCCAGTCATATTTCAAAAAGGTTTCAAATTGTATTCGCACTCCTAAAAGCTAATTTTTTTTTCTATGCTTAATATAATAAACGTGTGCTGATCAATTCAATCTCTTATTAAACATTACCGCTTAGATTTGATAATTAAATTTCTCTAATTATCCTCATTTTTAAAATTTATTATTTCTTTATAAGTATATTTTGTGATACTGGATATTGTACACTGGATATTATTATTCTTGTCCATCTATCATATTGTTATTTTCCAGATTAACATTATTTTAAGGTAATTTATTTTGTTATTAGTTACAGTAATAAATTCTTTGTTCAAGATGCTTAAGCAATTTTTTTTAGATGGAAATCCGAGGAAAATTAGAAACTATTAAAACAGTTTTTAATAACCTGACTACAATAATTGAAGAAGATGATTTTGAAAATCGTACAAAAGGAATATCGATATTAAAGAAGGTAGTAAATGTATATTTCAAAGTGTATTTATTTAATGAATGTTTTTATTTATAGGATTAAGTTCTTAATGTGTTACCTTGGTAGTATACAAAAGTTTGAATTAAAAGCCTTGATAATTTATACAGATTAGAAATCACAATTATCTTGGTAAATGAATATTCAATTTATACAAACTAACCTAAATAATGTTCTATTGAGTATAATAAATAGTTTATGTACCAGCAAAAAAAAAAAAGGTTAATTTTTTTTTTACTATAATTAAATTTTAAATCATTCTTTTACTGAATATACAAATCTATATGAAACCATTTGTTTTGAAAACTGCTCTCAGATCCTCACCACTTTTTCAAGTTTTTAAATTACAGTTTATTCTGAAGAAAAGGCTACTTATGTTTTCAGTTCTGTCTTGCATCAGGATTACTTAATGATATTGGATTCAAAGATTGAGACACCGAGTATAGGCGTACCACTGTAGTTTAGTAGCGCAGTAATTAATTGACTTTTGCAGGTGTACATACAATTAAGTGAAAGAATAGCATTATGGCATAATTTGAGTTCAATTAACAGTGACTGAACACTATGGCTCATCTCAATGGAATGACTTTAGAGTCTGTAGTTGAATTGCTAATAACTAAATATTCTGTTATGGAACAAAGATTTTCTGGTGTACAGTGATATTGTTTTGTTTCTAAAAATCTATACTATTATTTCATTAAATAATTATAAAAAATATTTTGAATAATTGCTATTTGAAATTTTTAGAATGTTACTAAATTAGTTCCATGTTATTATGTGAAGACCATATTAGATTGTTTATACAATAAATATTATTTTTTAGAGACTGCATCACTGAATTGTATTTCAACACTATCAGTAAACTAAACAACTTTAGTTCATCACTAAACTAAATAATAAAAAATTTAATTCTTAATTTTCATAACATATTTTAAATAACGCTATTCTGGAAAAGCATAGAATGTTCTATTTTATTATAGCTATTTCTGTTTATTAACACATAGTGGAAGGTATAAATAAGTTCCACTGGGACTTTCCCTTTTTATATAAATAAATTTAAAAAATTTTAAAATCAATAACTGTTTTGTATAATGTATGAAATTAATTTTGAAATGTTAGATTGAACAAACATTTTACTTTTATGATTTGATATTTCTAAATATCTTGAATGATAGATTTTTAATCGTTACCCGCTAATTTATATTTGAAGAAAATACATTTCAGTTTTATTTAAAAAAATTTTACAACCTTAAAAAATTATATTTCCATTAACACATATGAATGAAAATTAAGACTTAGTTACAAATATAACTAGTTAGTTTATGGATAATCAGTTGAAAACATTTGAGCACAAAAAATTCAACATTACTATTACTTACAATCTTCACATTAGTTTATAGTTTGAGTCATTCTTAAAGGGAGATAGACATTGTTTCCCCTCTAATTTGGAATCTGACAAATGGTTATAGTTAGGAAAGTTATATAAAAATGTGTACCATTCAACCATCATAATGTTCAATCTCATGAATATACCTTGACCATCTGCACAAGGTATAAACGGCCTACTTATCATCTAATATATTAATGCATTACTTAATTATTTATGTTCTAGTTATCATTTTAAGTCTTTAATTTAGAGCTTATGTTTTATCAACATTCATTACCATCAGCTAATTTGATTGGTTTTATATTTTTTTTAAATTGTGTTTTTTCTTCTCTCAATTATATGTTATAATTTAATTTCATAATTATTTAGATTGACATTGAAGATAAGTTAAAAACTATGACATCAACTTTAGAGAGACTTTCTGGTACAGTTGAAGATGATATATATGAAGTTAATTCTCCAATTGCATCTTATTCCAAAAGACTTCTCATGCCGAAAGAGGTAGTAGCTTTAATTTAAATATTATTAGAGTATAAGCGTTTTAGAATAGCTATCAGATATGCCTTTTTGAATGTTTTTTTATAATACAATAAAGTCCCAGTAATTTGAGCCTCGGTAGTTCTAGGTTCAGTTTACTTCAAGCCATAGTGAAAGAGAGATATTGACATATAATGGGTCACAGCATACATTTACATGCACGGTTGACGCTGCTTAGTTCACAAAACTCTTATTATCCTACTCATACTTCTTAGAATCGTATTCGAACCACACTTTTGTTGCTAAAAATATATAGGTTGACTGGTATAACTGATAACGATTATGTGTATGGAGAGACTGTACCAATGATGACTCACATTAAAGGTTTAAGACCGCTAGATGCGGCATTGCGTTTATAAATGCCAAGGCTCTATTTTAAAACAAAAGACACTGGATAATTTAAAATAAAAATAAAAACTTTATTGTATTTTAATAATGTTAGCCTAAACAAGTATGCAGTGTATTATTATTTAACCTCATGTTTTACTAATTAAAAATTTATTTACACACATAACCTATGTTTTGTTTTTATTTCCATATAATCCGAGTTTCTTGAAATTTGAAAGAACTTTTGACCCAGATAGCTTGAATTACCGGGACTCTACTGTATTTGTATTATGCTTAACGAGGTGTTTTTTAAAATAATAAGACTGATTCATTAACTCACCTTTATTTATATGTATCATAATTCTAATACTTTTCCCCTTCAATATAGTCCCCATTCGCACTTTCCCACCGATGCAGTCTTGTTTTCCACTAGTCGAAGACAGGATGCAGATCAGTTTCTGTCAGTTGTTTTCTTCTTTACTGCATCAACTGACTTAAAATATAACCTTTTAAACAATGATTTCACTTTAGGAAGTCACATGGTGCTAAATGTGATGAATGTAGATGGTGTTTTCACTGTAGTAATGTGGTTATTGGTTAAAAACTGCTTTACAGAATGGTTATGTGAACAGGAACATTGTTTGATGAAGAATAAAACCGTTTTCTACACATTTAGTCATTTTTGTTTTGTTTTTTTCTGCTTTTATCTCATCTTTGTCAAAAACACCTTATAATAACTTTGGTTTGCTGTTGTTCCTTCTGGAACCCTTTCTTCCAAAAAATAAGGTTATGGTCTTTTGGTACAATTAAAAACTTGTCTCTTGCCATTTAAAACACAATAAACATGGTTTGGAATTTTTACCTTGCTTTCTAGTGCAATGACTCCATTCCATCTCAGGATCATACTAGGAAATCCAAGTTTTGTCATAAGTGTTGATTTTTTTTTAAAAAAGGTTAGGGTTGACATCAAGTTCCTGCAGCATGCCAGCACCGATTTCTTTGCAGCATTCTTTTTGCTATGGTATGAGAACACTAGAGACCATCTTGGCAGATATACAGTCTTCCTTGTAAGCCGTAGTAAACATTTGAAAATATTCCATTGGTTTTTTATCAAATTTTAGTAAAAATTTCAAATTGAAATCCTGCTAAACTTCTAAACTTGGCATATTATTCCAGCATACAACAGAAAACACAACTCCACTAAACAATCTAAAGAATTAGATCTTTCTATTTCATCTTTCCTATCAGGTCTCTCTCTCTCTCTTGACTAATTCTCGTTTTTTCCCGACCTTGCTGTTAGAGTATTCGAGGGTTAGGAGTCTTTATTTATTTATTTATAAGGTGATGATGATTGAGAGGTTTAATGCCTTTAAAAAACAAGGAAAAACTATCAACTGAACGCCCAAGAGTGTTGATATTTCTCATGCAGGTTCAGACATGTCCAAGGTCTCTGCCAAAGGTCTGGGGGAATTAAATCCTATCATCCCATGCACACCACTGTACAACACCTTTATAAACTCTTTATAGAAATCATTTATTAAGAGTTGTTAATAAATACAAGAGTTATTTATTAAGCAAACTTGTTAATAGGAAATAAACTATTGTGATTCTCTATGACAAAGTTAATTAATTTTACCCATATATCTATAATGCTGATATCTTTGAAACACCAAAAAATGACAGTAATTCAAATCCATGTAATATGTATATTGTATACACTATTGTTATCGTGCACAAATTCTGCCTATTGATAAGAAATAACCTAACCTCCATTGATTTTTATTTCAATTTTATATATTCAAGAAATATATATTAAATAGATTCAATAATATATATATATATATATATATATATATATATATATATATATATATATGACTATTTTTTCTGACCCCTGTAAATAAAACTAAATTCGTATCTCAATTTGCTAGTTTGGTAACCAGCAAATTATTCACATTCGAAATGATGGTCATTCAAAATAATAAATCAATCGCTTACATTAATTATTATTGATATTATAGAAATTTTGATTTTGCCATCAAAAAGATATACAAATATTTATTGTAATCACATTTACAAGCATTAAAATTTTTGATAATATTAAGGAGAAAATAAATGCTGTTAATTAGTGTATATTCCTAACGGGGTATTTTTGTCTTTAAATAACTCCTTAGGAAATTATTCACTTGTGACACAAATGAAATCCGGAAAGTGATTTTGAAGTAATTTCAAAACATTACTCATTATGATGTTATTTCAATTCTGCGGTGGATAAACCCTTTTGAATCCAACTCAACATATCAACATATTCTAATACAAACCATTTCTAGTAAAGACAACATTGATTTACATACAGGTTTTGGTAGAAATTATAGAAACTGCTCACTGTAGGTTTAATATTTTTCAAGGTAATGTAAAGATGTCATTAATTGGATTTATTTAACTTATACAGTAGAACCCCTCTAATCCGCCCTCGGGTGGTCCGTTACTCCGGTTAATCCGACCGTGCTCGAGCTCGCGATATTGTGCCGACTCGCCGACTTGTCGATGACTCACGGCCCGTCTGGCGCCATTCTTTCCGGTTTGTTATCGCTTTCCCGCTTCAGTGCTGTGTCATCTCTCGTGAAAAATTAAACACTACTAAGCTTTTTTACAGATTCCCCTCTGTCAAGTCTTTTGACACATTTAACCGCGTCTGAAACGAAACCAACACACGCTCCCATATTCCCGTTTTCGTAACTCGCTCATTTTTGTTTACTGTATATACTATACGTAGATCATAACCAGTCAAAGACAAGAAGAAAACTGAAAAGAAATATTATATTTTCCATAATGTATACTAAATTGATTCGTGGAAAAAAAGCGGCCCATCAAACTTTTTGCCTTTGTATGTCTGCTATACCGACGGGTGCCAATGCCGCGGTGTTTTTATGCCGCCGACAATGGGATACCGCTATCGACAAAGTCGTTTGACTCGCCGCTGCTTTGGTGCTGCGGAGTTTTTACGCCGCCGACAATGGGATACCGCTATCGACAAAGTCGTTTGACTCGCCGCCGTTTTGGTGTTTCAATTACTGTACAATTTATTTTCGGAAACTCTCATCCAACCAGTACACTACGATATAGGCCAGTTAACAGAAGTTCTACTGTACTTGCATAGTTTATATATAGACTTTATTATATAGACTTTTAAAAGTTTATATATCACTTATTTCACTTTAAAAAAAACTGTTTATATAATATGTAATAAATATTGACTTTTTTCGGATAATCCGACCTTTTTTGCGTTCCGACCATGCCCCCAGTCCCGAAGGTGACGGATTAGAGGGGTTCTACTGTATGTACAAAAATAAAATACTTTATGTTTTGTTTATTAAAAACCTTTGTTAAACAAAGTGCAAATTTATATGCAAAAATTTGAATTATAAACATATCTGTTGGTACATTCACGAACAAAGCGAATTTTATAAGGTCACAAAAATGAAACATTGATATATATTATATTATATGTTACAAATCTATTTTAAAACTGTAATTTTGTTTTAACATTATTTAAAGTGGCCATTATTATCAAACAATAAAAGAAATCCCTTTCAATCAAACGATAATATGTTATAAAAATACATTGGACAGCTATAGTGTATTTATTGTTATATGGTTTTGTCCAAAAAACAAAAAAAATAATTAAGGTCACACAAAAATGACGAAGGATCACCAGGTACTATTCTGTAATGTGTACCCCTCAGAGGCTCATTATAATGAAAAATGACGAAGGATCACCAGGTACTATTCTGTAATGTCTACCCCCTCAGAGGCTCACTTATAATGAGAAATGACGAAGGATCTCCAGGTATTATTCTGTAATGTCTACCCCCTCAGAGGCTCACTTATAATGAGAACAGGTGTAATAATCTTAAGATAACCTAGCTGGATCTAGGTGACCTTTCTAAATCTAGTCTTGATTTTAGATTCCTCTTATCAGGTGTCTATTAGTCAACCTTGTTTTCTTCTGACTTCGACAATATTAGAGTATTTAGGGCTAATGATATTTTTCCTGTTTGTTATTTTTAAGATAATGAGTGCTTTTTTGCCTTTAAATCACAGGGGAAAAAATTGGTAGTATTTAGACCTTGCTGTGTATTCTCATGATGAACTGGAGACAAAAAATGGTCAACATCACTTTTACATTTCTGCAGTCCCGCTATGCTTTCTTTTTCCTCGGAAATGTGGAATGTCTTCATTGTGAGAAGTTCACTTTCATTTCTATGTAATATCCGTAAATCCATAACACATTATCAGTGATCATGTAGTGTTCAAGAAGTCAGGGTTACCGTTTCCAACATGTCCTGTGAGACATCTAAACAAAGTTGTTTCTGCTCCATCTTCGATTCAAATTTAGCTTTCTTTCTTCATAAAACTATATTCTCGCTCATTATTCAATAAAGCATATTAAGTCTCCACTGCCTACCATATCTCTATTAACATACCTACATTATGTTCAATTACAAAGATTATGATTAAAGTGAACTTTCTCTCTCTCTCACCCCCCCCCCCCCCCAACGATTTTGTATAGCAACCACAACCCACTCTTTGCAGTAAAAACTAAGTGTATAAATTATTAAAAGTACCGATATTAATTCTACCACCCAGTGACAACACAGGTAAAATATTTTTTAATTCATATTTCTTTCATAATTCACTACACATCAAATTGGCAGGCGAGTCAAAACTTGACTCGTATAATTTTATCTATCTTTATCAAAAATACATTCCTCTTAAATATAATAATTCATTTCCGTCCATCATTCAAAATGGAATCTACTGAATCAGAACTTATCTTAGTACAATAGTCACTATGACCAAAGTGTACACCTGGTCAATGACCATGTTATTTCAGCTTGTTGAGGGAGTATCGGAACATTAAACCCTCTCCACGAAGTTCGGCCATTTTGAAACGGTTGTACCACTCCTTATTGTGTCATGATGATGGTATTGTTTCCGTAAGGGTACTGATTTAAAAAAAAAAAATTATGATTTCCATTTCGGTATCATCACCAAGCTTGAGATAATAATGCTGAAGTCTTTTCCATCATTTTTACAGACAGGAGAAAATTCACCATTGTCCATGAAACTATCTTCCATCTTTCCATCAAAGGTCACATCCTGTGCACCATTTGTTTACGCAGAAAAAAATTCAGGTCTTATACTTTTTTAATACACCTTGTATTTAAATAGTTGCATTATTTTTCATTATGGAAAAATCTCAAGTTTTTTCTCCATGTCAATAAATTTATTAATTGATGTATAATTATTGTAAGGGAGTAGAATAATTTATTTTCATAGATCTAACAGAGACAACATTTTAATTTACTATTTGATAATGTCCATATTGGAATTTCATTTATATTAATAATATCTTGTTATTCATCGATTTAGCACCTGCTTGTGAAAGAAGTTTACTGTAATCGTTTAACATGTGCCCATCTGTCTAGCCCATCTGGTGCTGTAGTCGTGTATATCCATATTCTGGACATAATCACACTTAAAAGAGAAGAATGAAGATTCAATGGAAACCAATGAAGATAGTACCATTTCAAATAGTGTGTTAAGTAACTGATTCTTTTGAACTATTGTATTTAAAATGTGCATAATATTTATTTTATGAACACAATTTAATTTTTTCTCAAATACAACATAATAATCCAGAGACACAATGCAACATATAATACATATTTAATATCTTGTATAACAATTTTTGTTGTAGGAAAATTTTACAGAAGCTTCAAAAATAGAATCTAAAATTCAATCAGAAAAAAAAGGTACATCCGATAATGTTTGGTCAGACGAGGAAATTTGGAATCTTCAGAATAGTAACTCGCATGATATTTGGCCAGAAGAACTTACTTCAAAAAGCAAAGATAAACAGGCTCACAATTTTGATGAACCTATGAAGAATGAAGAAAATCAACACAAGAGTTTACCGCAAGAGGATTCTTCAAAAGTGAAAACTTCTAAGGTGGAAACTAATTTAAATTATACCAAACTAAATCAGAAGCCAGAAGCAGATGAACAAATAACAAATAAACCTGAGTTCAACTATGTTTATTATGACCCAGAAATGCATTGGTGTAGAGTTTGTAATGTTTTCCCTAAAACTGCTAAAGAATATTTAAATCATCTGCATAGTGCTGAGCATAAAGAATTTATTTTGGTGAGTTTTGAATTCATATCTTCTATTCTTAATTAATGTATTCAAGTATATTAATTTGTTTGTATCAATGTGTTATTTTGTCTGCATAGTCACTTCTTCATGAAACTTATAGTTTGATCAGTGAAAGAGGAAATTATATCAAATAGGTTCACTTCTCAAGTTTATAACATTTAAATCTTTTTCGATTAAAAAGTGTTTATATTCATTAAATGTGTTTTTTCGGATTCTGTTGTACTTATATAAAACTTGGTGAAAGATATGATAATGATGGGAGTAAAATATTTCCTTTAGTAACATTGTGTATGAAATTACGGCTTACATAGTAATTTTAGAAATACAGATTTGAGTCATGACTCAATATATATATATTGTAAAATTATTGAATCATAATTTATCTTTTTATGCAGTTCGGTATATTAGTTTTTATCATTTTACCAATAGTCCATAAGGTGATTTCAAAGTATATAGGTTGATAATAAAGTTTTTATATCGTCGTCGTATTCACCAAACATAATTTTGTAAATGATTTTTAAATATGGAAAGTTAATCAATAAAGTTAGAATTGTGATGTTAAAGAAAAGAACACAATTGTGGTGATAGTTTTTTACTTGATTCGTTACTATTCCTTGAACAGTAAAAGATTTGTGGGTTTTCAGAAAGTTAAATTTCTGTATTTAATAAAATCAAATACAACAAATCCAATAATTAGTGATTGTGATGATCAAACACCATATTATTATTATTATTTATTTATTTATTTTATTATTTTAATATCTACTTTATAATCATAGGCCTAATGAATTTTAAACCATCTTAATGGAAATATAAAGAAATAAGGGTAACTGAGGTTACATCTTAAATCACTTTTTTATGATGGTGTCCATTTTATTATGAATATTGTTATTAATGGACAACATAACTATTTGTACCACTGTGCTTATCCAATTATGTATGATAATTACTTGCTTAATTAATATATAATTTATGGTTTCTAGGAAAAGAAATTGATTGATTTGCCATGGCACGAAAACCAAAACCAAAATAGTTCAGAAGGAGTTGGTCATGTGCCAGGAGTCCCGATAAAGCGATTACCAATAAAGGGTGAGTTTATAAAAAACTTTATAGTTGTTGCCAGAAAAAGTGTACAGTATTTTGTTTTTTATCCTTTTTATTTTTGTTTCATGAAGAGTTAAACAAATGATTGAAATCATGGTTTTGCTATTTATGTTGTGGCAATCAGCATAGAATGTGTTTAGAATAATCCAAATGATTACTGATGATAAAACATAATGTTTATATAAATCACTGAAATAATCTTTTCAGTCTCATTTTCCAACACTAAGAAACCTGACACATGGAAAAATTACCTGGTTATAAATTTAAACTTTATAACCTTTTAACTGCAGACTTTTCTAAGCAAAAATTAAAAGAGATAATCAGCTAAGTATATCCATAATGTCAAATGTATGAATCAGTTGCACTGCCCAAATACCTGAAACAAAGGCTTTCCCTATTCTCTTTAATCCATTTAAAGATGACAACCATGATATATGAAGTCCACTGATAGACTATACCGGTCCATTAGTTAGAAGCACCATAAACTGTATTAATCTTTAGACTTTGAGATTCAAGTCCTATACTGAGGGATTGTGCCTGATTATTTTTCCTTTAAAAAAATAAATAGTGGAGATAGGCATTTGTAGTTTTTGTTGATGATCGGTAGATGGAATGTTTTTGTTTGTTCGGACCTTAGTCTAATCAGTCTTGTGGCATACCAGTATAACATTTATTTCAGTGTTTATTAGTTTGTCTCATGTCAATACACGTCCAAGAGTAGGCTCTTCATTCCATGTGAATGTGCCGCCAAGAAAACATGTTTCATGTTCAGACGAAATGTGGTTACTGCCTCTCTTCTCAGTTAACACCTACTTCCTCCCAAATTTTCTCAATATCATGACATGATTTACACTTGAACATATTGGATTGTTTTTGTATTATGAGTATTTTTTTCTCTTCAGTGTTCTAAGTGTTGACCAACTAACTGGAAAAGGAAAGACTTTCATTTGGGAGGATCTCTTTATGTGCTCTTTATCTCTTGTGTACAAACGTAAGAATGTAAACTTGGAAAGTTTTTTTTTTTAAGAAATACATAGAAGATTATATACAATATTTTATTTTCAAGCCTATTTTGATAAAAGTACCCAAATTTTTATGAACCCTGAACACAATTTTAAGTTTAACTTTTAATGTGGACATGTTCCTTAGTTCTCTTAGCAAATGACCCCACCAATATCTTAAATTATGTTAATGCCTTGTTTCACAAAAAGCAAAATGCACTTTTAACTTTTTTCTGTCTATATTATTTTATTTAAAATATACCAATTTACCTACCAAGTTTAATTTTGTATGATATTTTTAATTATTCTATTTTAGTTAATAAAATTAATAATTGATTAAATTTAAATGCCAACGTTTTCAGTTATAGTCTTACAGTCTTATTTCTTATTACACCCATATTGAAGGACTTGATCATTGATGTCACTGCCACGACAGAAAAACTTTTTTAGTTGTCAGATATAATACTGATATGTGACATACATGATTTAGTGGAGTTGTCAATCCCTGAATGTTAAACCAGTGGCTGTAACGTACAAGAAGAAAATACATTTTGTTTTGGCAGTCAACAAAGAAGAAACCCTGTATAGTGGCTACAAACTATACCGTCATTTGTTAAAAAGAAAAGTTCAAGAGTAATTTTCTTAAATGACTTCATTTAAGTAGATTTTTATTTAATGTCATTCAAAGATTGTATCTGTATTTGAAAAATGTTGTTTATTTGTTATTGTGTTTATATTTTTTAAATTTGTTAATACTTAAAATTTGTTACTGATGTAACTTAATTAGGTAAAGTTAATTGTTTTCTTGTATTAAATCCACACAAATATGTATAATAATTTGAATTAAATATAGTTAAGTTTAACTCTACAAGGCCTGTTTAAAAACTATTCTACTTTTGCCCAGGAAAAGTACAATTACCTATCTGTAGGTCTGAAACCTCATTTCCTTTTATTGTAGTCTCTTTGGGACTGCACTCGCTTCTCCCCGTGGCTGAAAGCATTTTTGGAATGCCTCTTTGGAAATAGAGCACCCATCGCATTTCATAATGTCTTCTTGTGATTGCAAAGAAGTTCGTTTCAGCAGCATTTTAACTTTGAGAACAACTAGAATTATAAGGAGCCATTTTTGTGAAGGTAGGAAACCTAACATACTACAAAAGTCCTGTGTTTAGACAAGAAACTCTTAATCAGATGCTAGGAATGAGGTGGTGCTAAGTTCAACATGGTCAAGATCACTTTGATTTTTCTATGTACATGCTAACATTTTTTTTGGACCTAGAGGTTGTTGAATGTTTCTACTATGACGACTGCACCATAGTTTTAGGGTCATATCTGTAAGCAAGGTATTCAAGGTGATGACCCTTACTGTTTGTAGAGTTTAGCCAAGTAGAGACTTTTCTGACGACTGCACCATAGTTTTAGGGTCATATCTGTAAGCAAGGTATTCAAGGTGATGACCCTTACTGTTTGTAGAGTTTAGCCAAGTAGAGACTTTTCTGACAACTGCACCATAGTTTTAGGGTCATATCTGTAAGCAAGGTATTCAAGGTGATGACCCTTACTGTTTGTAGAGTTTAGCCAAGTAGAGACTTTTCTGACGACTGCACCATAGTTTTAGGGTCATATCTGTAAGCAAGGTATTCAAGGTGATGACCCTTACTGTTTGTAGAATTTAGCCAAATAGAGACTTTCAAAAGGAATTGATTCTGCTCCGTCATTATTAGCTTTGGGCAAGAATCTCAGATTTCATCAGGAAGTTTTTGGATGGTAAAACAACAGTTTTGCGTGGCTAAAGTTCACACTTGGTTAATAACGTAGTCATTTTACTTGTTGAGGCAACTCAGGAATATGAATTGTTCTCTACTGATGTGCACCGTTCTTGAAATGGTTGTAAATTTCTTAATTTGTGTGATATTTATGGCATTGTTACTGAAGGCTTGCTGAATCTTCCAAATAGTTTTTGCTTGGATATTGCTAAGTTTAATGCAATTCTACTCTAGTAGTTCTGTCACTTTGTGAAAAATTAAATTTCAACTAATGCTCTCTGCAGGTGATAAAAATTCACGCAAGCTCGAAGGTACCCTCCTCTTTCTCTACCAAAGATCACCTCCCATGCTTTATTTTGTTGCTGTGGGTAAAGTTCAAGTTGGATACTTTTTTAACAAGCCTCATATTTGTTGTTTAAAAGGATACTACTCCCACGATTTATTTTTATTATCCTCAGAAAAGTTTATACTGAAACAGATATTGTTTATAGAAATTGTAGAATATTGCTTTTTAACCTAATTTTGTAACAATCTGTCAAAATAAATAAATAGTTGAATAATTATTTGACTTGCACATAATTTATGTGTTACTTCTAGCTTATTTAATTTTAGAACAAGTTTAGTCATAGTAGATTTTTAAAATGAATTTATTGTCATTGTAATATAATCAATTACTTTGTGATGTAGAAAATAGAAACTATTATCTAGTATAAAAATTATGTTTTAGAAATAAAATATTAAAATATTAATTTAATTATACTATGTATGAAAAATTCAGTCTTTTTATAACATTGAAAAACTATTCTCTTTAATTAAAACATTATGATTTTCATAAAATAAGAAATTATTTTAAGTCTTTAAACATTAAGGAGCATATGCTATCCTTATCTGCTTACATAATACTGTATATAAATATGTGTGTATGTGTTTGCATGCATATTCTTTTTTATCAGTATTACTATGTTGTTGTTGTTTTTTATATAAAATATTTTCTGACATAGCTGGAACATTAAGAAACAAAAAAGCTAATATAATAAGGAAATTGTCTTTTCTGTGCAGTTTACTTTGATTGGAAAACCAACCCTTTATATAGATGTCTACCACTGTTTTTTATGACCTTTGAATGAGATAGAAAGAACCAAAACTAATTGGGAAAATAACTGTGTCCCAGTTAGGATTCATGTCTCTGCTATTTTACTACTCTTTATCAGAGAACTGGCTTATAACCACTTGTTCATGGTAACACACTTGACCCTAGAAGTGTCTACTAATTTCCCTGAGCCGGGCTATATTTGTTCATTTTGTAAACCTATTTCTAATAATTCACCAAAAATAAGTATTTTATCCAAAGCCTAATTTGTTGTATATTATTTCTTTTTTAATCTGTAAAATTTAAAATGTTTTATAGCAAAATATGTTGGTAGTTAATATGCAATGTCAAACATTTTTATGCATAAGTATTCTAAACTTAATAAAAACACCTATACACTAACCATATTTATGTTTTTTTAATCCAAGATAAAGTTAGACAAAAGGTGATTATTTTGTTATAATAACATACAAAATTTGTATTTAAAAAAAAAATTAATAAAATAATTATGAAATTAGCAATAAGGTGGTAGGCTTTATTTGTTAAAATGGCGTAATAAACGAGGAAAATAAAATACTAAAAATATTTTTTTACTGAAAAATGTAATAAATGTGAAACTATTTTTTGCCCCTACAAACAACTTATTTAACAAGGTTTTTTTCGAAGAGACATAATATAAGAACATACTGAAATCCTATAGACAAAAATACAAAATAAAAGTGCATGTGGTACCACACAGTTTACTTTTCAGCGATACAAAAATTAATTAAACTTACCAATTAATAAAAATAGTTGAAAATAACTCATTTTGTATCTGTTTCAATTTTGAAATGATTGTTTGACAAACTACATATTGTCTCTCTTTCACCCACGAATATAACGTTTTGATTCCTTTATGCTTAACTACAGTAGAACCTCTGTTAACCGGCCTCGGATTAACCGGCCTATATCGTAGTGTACTGGTTGGATGAGAGTTTCCGAAAATAAATTGTAATTGAAACACTAAAGCGACGGTGATATCAAATGACTTTGTCGATAGCGGTATCCCATTGTCGGCGGCGTATAAACACCGCGGCACCAAAGCGGCGGCGATATCAAACGACTTTGTCGATAGCGGTATCCCATTGTTGGCGGCATAAAAACACTGCGGCACCAAAGCAGCGGCGAGTCAAACGATTTTGTCGATAGCGGTATCCTATTGTCGGCGGCATAAAAACACCGCGGCATTGGCATCCTTCGGTATAGCAGACATACACCCACAAAAACCTTTGATGGGCCGCTTTTTTTCCACGAATCATTTTAGTATACATTATGGAAAATATAACATTTCTTTTCAGTTTTCGGAAGCGTGTGTTGGTTTCGTTTGACACACGGTTAAATGTGTCAAAAGACTTGACAGAGGGGAATCTGTAAAAAAGCTTTGTAGTGTTCAATTCTTTCATGTTTGATGTATAATATACATAACATAATATATACGATATATTTATGTACAATAAAATGAGTTACAATAACATCTTAAATGCATAATTCTTAGTGCTACCTGATTAAATGAGCTTTCTTTGAACGAAAACCGATTTTTCACGTGAACCTCTGATTAACCGGCCAAACGGGCAACCGGTCCGGGTGTCAGTCCCGACTAGACCGGTTAAGAGGGGTTCTACTGTATGGAAGTTTAGAATCTTTTCTTTCCATTAGTTCCGAATTATTGTGACTGGAATAATTATAGATGTTTGATGCTACTAGCTTATTTTCAACTTGGCTGTTATAGTTGTTTGTTATTTTCAGAGTTAAGGAATAACATTGTTATTACTATTCCTTATTAAATAACTGTTTAATTAAACATGTATATTTTGTATACAGTTAAAATACTGTTATAGTACAAGGTCAATGTAAAAAGTGTCTATGGTTTCAAAGTAAAATAACTGAACTTATGATTCAAGTAAATTATTTATTTTTGTACCAAAAGATTAAAAAAAAAAACAAGTTTTTTTTTACATTACCCAGTAAATTTCAATATCTAACGTCTAAGTGATTATCTCACCTTAGTTACATTTGACTATACCAGAGCTATATATTCGCTATGGCGGCAGTGATTCTCTCTCTTATATGGTATAAATTCCAGATTTTATAAGTGTAGACAATGTTCTTAATATAACCCAAAAATAAAAAAGTTCATAGGAGGTGAGATCGAGCTTCTTAGAAGCCACAAAACAGGACCATTCTTTTCAATCTAACAACTAGGAAACCTGTCGTTGAGTGCTGTCTTACATTGAGGCTATAATAACGCGGCGCTCCATTTTGCTGAAAAATAACAATTACAGTCAACTCTCGATTAACCGTAATCGGATCAACCGCGTTGCGGCTTAACCGCGATACCAATATATACCAATATTCCAATATTTATTATGTACAATGTGCAGCTGTGTTGCGATAATATTCGTAGTTGGGTCGGAACAGTAGCAGGTGCGTGTCGACCTTCAAGTTATTTATAGCCTGTGAGTCACGTGGTGTGTGTTTATTTTGTGTGTGTAAATAATTTGTTTAATTTTTGTGTATGATAATAATAATAATGCTCTTTTTACTGCAGTTTATGAGGTATGTATGTTAATAAAACTAATTTAACCTGTTTATTTTAAAATTTACTATTGTTTTTACCGTTTTGCGGGTTAACCGCGATTTTACTTATCCGGGAAGCCTTAACCCTATATTATCCCGGATAATCGAGAGTTGAGTGTATTTTCTTTTCTGTCATCAATTTGTGGGAAAACATAAAATTCGAACATGCTAATGTAAGTAAAAACTGTTATTATTTATTCAGCAAACATAAACAGACTTGTGCATTATTTTATATGGTTATATTAAGAGAATCAGGAACATACTGAAAAATTCTATTTGATTGGTATGGGTAACAAATTATGTATGGAGCATAAGCATCTGATTATCTGCACAGCTCACCATTCAAAGTCATCATCACAACAGTGAATAGCAAAATTCTTTTTAATTGGTATGGGTAACAAATGATGTATGGCGCATAAGCATCTGCACAGCTCATTCAAAGTCATCATCACAACAGTGACTAGCAAAATTCTTTTTAATTGGTATGGGTAACAAATGATGTATGTCGCCTGAGCATCTGCACAGCTCATTCAAAATCATCATCACAACAGTGAATAACAAAATTCTAAAATATCCTAATATTTATAAAATGTTCATCATTGAAAACAAAAAGATTGGTTGATTATTGCTTATGTCAATTACAATTGAAATATTTACAATTCATGAACACCTGTTTCGATGGGTAGAAACTTTTTACTGTTATATATTTAACTATTTAAAATTGTTTTCAGTGTAAGCGATTTATGTCTTTGTTGTGTATTGAAATTATAACTTTATTTTAATAAATAAAATACAACTCATTTCATTATTTTAATAAAGCAAAAGTAAAAACATGTGTGTAAATTATTGTAACTTACAAATATATAGTAATGATAAAAACATTGTAAATTGTTTAGATTACAAGAAGATCTAATTTTGTATTAATATTGATGTAACAATGTAATAAATAAAGATATATTTTCAGAGGGTTTGGGGAATGTTTTTTTATGTATGTTTTAAATTTAATATTTCAAATTTGTCCTTATACTTAAATTATTTTAAGTTAAATCATTATGTAGTTTAACATTTAATTTATCATTCTTGGAAAAGGATGTCATGATACAATTAAATTAAAAAGCAACATTCATAGAAATATTAAGAAACATTTTTTAAAGCCTTTAAATTAAAAAGTTCGTACTATAAAAATGTGTTATAACAATTTCTGATAATAATCTGTAAGTTGTTTGATGCAATAACATTAAATAATTTATTGGTATATTTAACCCGTGACCTTTAGTTACTTCCTTCTGAGAATTAATTGGAAAAAAATACATTTTTACAGCATAGGAATTTATAATTTTAAATTTGAATTCAGTTTTGTTTAATCGAAGCCATAACGGCCTTCTTTCTATGTTGGTTTGTTTGATAAGATTGTAAATTAGATTTATATATGAGGCTTCAATTATTTTTCATTTAAATAATTGTCGTTTAAATTGTATAACCAATTAAATTTATAATTTTTGGACGAAATATATTCAACTATTACATATATATATATATATATATATATATATATATATATATATATATATATATATATATATATATATATACTAGGCCTATTCGTGTGTTAGTTTTGAGCTCACTCTTTCTAATATTTATAGGTCTTTCTGTGTCATCAATATTTATCACTGTCATATTCACATTTAGTACACAAATGGTGGAAAATGTTGAAATAAATTATACCAATAATAGTGTGGCCGTCGCCCATTTTTTGGCAGCTGAAAAACCCCTGTTTTAAAAATTGGAAGTCATTAGGTGACGAGGACGCGATGTTAGGCAACAGTTAAATAACACGCAACACAGATTTTCCAAATTATATTTAATATTGATTGTTATTTTACATACCTATATATTGATTATATTTAACTATGTCTACATTTTCCCTTCCCGAAAGACATGATCAGTGAATTTACGTTGTAGACATGCCGAAAACACGACCGCCCTCTTTCAGCTCACGAGGCGGACTCTCTAACTCAAACCATTCCATATGCATCATCTCCCTAAACCCCCTTAGGGATCTTTCTCTGAACACAACAAAATATGTTTGCTTGACTGTTGTGCGCTATTTAATATAGAGAAATAATTTATAATCTCTTTTTCCGTTATTTTATTAATCTGGGCCCAATGTGAACAATCCTCAAATACTTTAATTATTTGTTATAATTTATGTATATAAAAAATGATGTTTTTAAACTATGGATCAACGCTTGTTATCACTTGAAAAAACTTAGAATATAATGAACAAAGAAATATCAATATAGCCTAATATCTGAGGGCTATGTTGGAATCTAAATCTAGTAATCAACATTTATGGTTTTCTTATGTTTTCCATAATATAAATATTTCTTTATCAAACCAACAAATTCATAATCTAATGTATTACTTCTCATTTTATATAGCCTACCTTATCATTAAAAAACATCTAAAAAATTGTCTCCATATGGTATTTGTAAACAATTTATATATTTGGAAGAAAAAATAATATCTCTCCACCCACCCACAGTTTAAAAAAAAATTTTCTATAATCATGAAAAATGAAAGTTTGTTAATTTCAAAATCTTCTGAAAAATAAATTTAGGCTTCTTTAAAACTTCCAATAAAGATTTTGCGGTGATTTTATAGTTATTCAAATGGATTTTTTTTTTTTTTTTAACTGTAAATGGAATTATTAGATTGATCAACCTATAGTAAATTCTCAATAAGATTGATTATTTTCCAAAATTTAGAAAATCTATTAAGAAGTTTGTATCAAATGGATGATATATATATATATATATATATATATATATATTAATGTAAAAGGTAACAAAATTTTATTTTATAAGAGAACAGTCATCCTTATTAAATTTATGATTAGAATTCACAAGTTAACAAAATTAACAACAATTTTTATGAGATAGTAGTTTTCACAAATTTGAAAATTGTATAGTTTTGGATTCTTAAGAAAATGGATTCAAAACTATTTCAAGTTCTTGATCTTAAAATTTGACGGTTTATAATGAATTTTTATTCTGTCTTTAATAGGATTTATTTGTTGATTTGACTGTATAAGACACTACAGATAGTGAACTACTCTTGTGCAAGTCACAGTTTTATAGTTTGCAATAAGATACTGCTAATAAGTGTTCTGACCTGAATGTGAATCTAATTAGCTTTGATAACTAATGCATTTATGTACAATGAATGTAAAAGACAACTTAGATTAATATCCAACTCTTACACAAAATAAAGAAGAACTAAATTATTTGTGATATAAAAACTTGTCAAATCCTTGGATCAAAAACAAAAATATTATTCCTTATTTTCTAAACTCTTCCTTAAATTGAAATTAAGTGCAATTACTTTTATTTTTATACAAAATATATATTTTCCATATTGTTACAGGTCTTCAGTTTTTCATTTCAGCCACTGCTTGGTACTGCAAAATTTGTTCCACTTGGATTGGCGATCTTCATTGTGCATCTATCCACCTCAAGTCTACTTTGCATTCAGAAAAATATGCTGTAAGTTTTTTTCAAATATTACAGTAAATTATATATACAGCGTGGTCTGGATCTATTGTTAAAAATATTTTGTGTGATAGAACAAGATAAATGTGATTCAAATACACAATTAAACAAATTCTATTTCACACACCCACTTAAAGAGATTTTATTTCGATTTTTTCTAAAGAAAGTGTACATTTACCCAAAAATGTAAAAATTCTGGTATATTTTGATATATTCCTCAAACTTTAACATTACCATCATATTCTACGTTAAATATCAAGTAAGGATGTATATAGCTTCTGGTGAGTCTGAATCTACAGAATCACTAAATAAATTGATTGGAATTGTTGTTATTTTCTTTTAAAAAATAAAATAAAATAAAATAAAAACCTTTTACACATACAATTCTTTAAAAAAATTTAGAGAATAGCAAATGATATAAAAATTCGTTAAAATCTAAACTTTCAGAATATAGGATACAATATTTTATTCTTTACAATTTAAGTTATGCGAGTTTGAATAGTATAAAACGTGGTTTGACCAAAATTACGCTAGCTAAAAGCAACGGCTTTTAGATACCAAAAATATCATTACTTTAACTAACACTAACTTAAATAAGTCAATGACATCCTCATTTTCTCTAAAAAAAAATTAACAATTGAACGATAGGGAATATTATGTTTAAATCATCATGCCTAAAAAAATTTCTCAATATCTGATTATACCCCCACCTTATCATGAGATAAAGTATCATGCACAGATACCAATATTTTGTTGGGATAAACTATTTTTGTGGATTTGGGTCATTTACTCAATGGCAGTTATCTCAAGATGTCATCAGGAATATGCGGACATGGATTTATGAAGTCTGAGGTGTACGCAACTCCTGTAAATAGCTAAGAGGAACTTCTAAACAGGATCGAAGGTGCAACACAAAAAATTATTGAAAAGGTTAGCCATAAAGTAACTTTTGGAGCAATGCGAAAGAGAGCCAGAGGGAATGGACATTTCAAAAATAAACTGAAATGAAGCTGTAAAGTAGTGTGATCTATCTAACATTTTGGTCAAACCACATTTTACACTATTCAAACTTGCATAACTATACTTAAAGGGTAATGAATAAAATGTTGTATCATATCTTCTGAAAGTTTAGATTTGAAGTACTTTTTATAGCATTTGCTACTTTCTACCATTTTTTTAAAAGAATTGTTTGTGTAAGGTTTTTATTTTATTTGTTTAAGAAAATGATAACTTCACAGTTCTAATCAATTTAATAAGTGATTCTGTAGATTCAGGCTCATCAAAAGCTATACATCCTTACTTGAAATTTCATGTAGAATACGGTGGTAATGTTAAAAAGTTCAAGGAATATATGAAAATATCCCAGAATTGCTACATTTCTTGGTAAGTGTAGTTTAAAAAAAAATTGATATAATTTCTTTTTGAGTGGGTGTGTGAAATAGAATTTTTTTTTAATTGTGTATTTGAGTCACATTTATCTTGTTCTATCACCCAAAAATTTGTTTAACATTATGTGTGACCACCCTGTATGTTATAATGCTAGCATGTTTTTTAAGTAAGGTCCAGTTTTAAATAAAAACAAAATTGGTAAATATTTTAAAACAAATTATTACTCTATATAAACTACATTTATTTACTTATTTCTCTACATAGTTGCTTTGACTTAACACATTTTACATTTGTTCACTAGCTTCTTCATTGCCTCTCAAAAATTCTGTTGCATTTTAAACCAGTCATTTACACTACTTTTCAATTCATCACCACTGTCAATGTCTGTGATACAAGCCACAACTGAAGGTGAAGAAAGACAAAATAATCACTAGGGGCTAGATCCTGGCTATAAATTATTATAAATTTCCCAATGAAATCGTTTCAATTCACTTACTGTGAAATTTGGCATGTGTGGCCTTCGCATGTTATCCAAAAACTAAATTCTATGGGACAGGATCCCATGTTGTTTGTTTACTATATTTCTAAAATTTCTTAACGTTTTGGAATACGAATCTGCTGTCACGGTATTTCCACAATCACAAATTCGATAACTTGATAACCATTTTGTCAAAAAAGAAGCCATGAGCTTCTTTACTTGTAATAAATATAAAATATGCACTTGTTAAACTTGAAGTGTTCTTATTTTTATTACAAAAAAAAATTGAAAATAAATTTTTATTATTATTATTTATAAAATTATGCCAAGCTTTTTATGGGCGCCAGGTAGCGTTAGCTTACCAATTTTGAAAAAAAAAAGAAGTTAATTGTTATTATTAAAATCTCTCAGGGTCGCAAATCCTTTTAAAAGTGTACTTCAGTGGTTCTCGGTGAAATAAAGAAAATCTTATTTTGTTGTGCTGAAAGTGAACATAATTTATTAAATTAAGATTATACATTCATACAAGGTTATTAACGTACATGTTCATAATATATATCTTACTACTATTTGATATCTCAGTATCCTTTGATTTTAAATTCTGCCTTAGAGGCTTAAATTCTTTTTTATACTTCTAAAATTAGTAGTTGCAACTTGAAAGAAAACTATTTTTATGGTGAGCTTTAAAATTCTCACGTAACAAAGATGATTATTATTATTATTATTAACATGAAATTAAGTTATTTGAATGACTAATTATTAAACAAAGATTATACATTTAAATACATTTAGAAAGTTCATATAAAAAGTTCTTTTTCTTTTACATAATTATTTTTTATGAAAGTGTCTCTGATTTTTTATTTTTTGTTACCGCATAACCGATCCAGTAGATTGGAAGCCTCCACGTGTTGAGTTCCTTTCATCCTGTGTTGTAAAGACCTTGCAGATTCAATTCTATATATTATACGATCAATTGTCCTTTTTAAATTCATGGTTTGTACAAAGATTTTCATCACTTTAACAATAGTTATTGTCCAAAACGCAAACTAAGTCTTACCACGTCAAACTGTCTCTAAACTCACTGAATCTTCACCATTAATGTTCTGAAGCTTCTTTTATTTAAAAACATCTCTCCCTGAACTAAATGTCACCATAGGACCTTAATTAACTACTTTTGCTACATTTTGAGAAAGTTTCTCTTCACTGAAAACATGTCCTACCACCTCAGACCCCTCTCTAAGACTCTCTCCCCAAGACTGACCAAAACCACATGTGTCTTTGTCCAGCTTCCAAACCAAGCGTCCTATTTAATATGCAACGTCTGCTAGAAATTTTCTCACACCTAGCAACACTGACACGGTTCAAATTATTTTACCTAACACAATACAAATACTACCTAAATATTTATTACAACTTATAATTAATTTTTTATATATGACATTATTATTTTGGAAACCTATATTTAAATTTTATTACCCTAGTTTTAACAAGTACTTTGAGTCATTCTTTTGACTTCTGAAGTCCCCCATCCTTATTCAACTTTACCGTTTCCCGGGTTACTTTAAATATTCAAATCTCAATATAACCATTTTTTGGTTATTTAGGTTAAAATTACCATTTTTGGTATTACAAATACCCCATCAAATCTGTGACTCAATATATCTATATTGAAACACAGATTTCTCTTTTATTTAACAAAAAAATTTTAACTTCAAAAAAAAACTTTCAAATTCGGTCCCTATAGATTTCCAAAAAAAAAATAAAAAAATTTCAGCAAACTAAGAATATTCATATTCCTTTAAAGAAAACAAAACTTTAAAATAAGAAATATTCTCTCTTAACTCACATTAATCATCTTATAATCTATTGATTCACTAAATCTACCTAGTTGCATATTATAATCAATCAAACCACTTGTACCCAAATCTTATTCATCATCAAAAAACCTTCATCAACTTCTTATCGTTGAGCTGTCCATCACTCATCTTTTATCTTGCGACGTCAGAGTGTCTACTCCTGATTGCTAAAAGAAAAAAATATCTCTATCTCTTTGCCAAGATTCTAACTATTCATCTGAATATTTCTTTCACTTCAATACAATCCAAAATTAAAACTTCTCATTTTTATTTAATATCATTACAAAATTATCTACTTATTACTCAAATTCATTTTATTTTACTTTAAACTTTTCAATTTTAATCTTATGTTATTATTTTAGTTTAAATCCAATAATTATTTATTCTTACTTAAAATCTCAATTCTCCTTTGTCTTGCTGGGATAAAATGTTAACTACTGATTTTAACAATCACTAAAAACTCTTTATCTCTACTAGTATTCAAAAAAATATAACATCATTATTACAAAAAAATATAAACTTACAAAACTCATCTATTTATTTCCAAATTACCTCTTTACAATTGTATTATCTCTCAGTACCTTATCTTAAAAATTCCTTCCATCTTAAATCTTTCATATTTTAATAATCAAAGTTGCATTAATCCCCAAAAAACTCTTTATCATTTATATATGTGTAGCCCACGCAGGTTACCTACATCATTTGTATAAATAATCTCTTTATTTCAACGTAGCTTCCTTTAAAAATCATTATAATCGTCGTATTTCGTAGAATTCCTTAAATCTCCCATTATTTCATTAAAATCGTCGCATTCTTCCTTTATATCCTCGTAGTACTCAAAAAACCTCTTAAAAACTAAAATTAACCATCAATGCAACTTAACTATTCTTCTTATAAAAGTTTCTTAACAGAACAACTTCATTTTAAATACCACTTTACTCAATACTTCTGTAAAGCCATCATCTTCTTATAAAAAACTCAAAAATTCTCTCATTTAAATTACTTCATTAAAATCTCCTTAGTCATCAACCACTTAAATACAAAAACTTCAAAAAATAATAAAATTTACATTGCTTTCCCAGCTAACACCTTATTTCATCAAAATCTTTAGACACCTTTATCAAATAACTTCTCACCATCATCTATTATCTCAAATTCAATCATTATTTATTAAAAATCATTAATTATTCATTTTATTTATAAATTTCATCAAAATCTCTCTTATCATTATTAATTTGCTACTTTTTCATTAAAAAACAAAAACTTAACCTCCTTTGTTCATTATTTAACATCAAAAAACTTAAAAACTTTATTATTATCTGTCTTGGCAAAACTCACATAAATTCTCTAACCTTTACTAATTATTTTTTAATTTTCCACACCATGAATCACTTAAGACTAACAACTTTTTTATCATTTTATTATTAGATAATTCTTAATATTTATAACATCAAACATACAACTTATCGTTCTACAACTTAACATCTAATTACCTGTTCTAATCAGCTAATCAACATTTTTACAATTTTACAAAACTTTTAACTTTATTCCATAAAAACTCTCCTTCCTGTCACGTCCGGTTTAATCTTGTATATACAGATCGATCACTTCTATATATCCTACAATTTGTTTTCAATCAACATCTGTCTAAAGTTTATTACATGAATTTTTTCATGTAATAATGTCACCATTATTTATGCATTTCCGACTCCCTTCTCACCCCCATAGTCCTTCTGACATTCTAATATTTTCCATGTACAATTCTAGTTACACTCTGGACTCTTACACGAAACCAACATGTTATGACCCTAAAATATGCAGTGGTTGAAATGCGATATCCCTACTTGATTCAAAATACCGCCCACCACACACTCCAAACTCATAACACGCCTCTCGTGCAGTCCCGAAATTGCCTCATTTTTTCAAATAAAACAATTCCTTTTACAACACAAACTCCTCCTTTGTTGACACTACACTTTTGTGTTGACGAAACCCCTCTCTCTTTCTCAAACATTCTTACATTTCTTTCCCTCATAAACAACTCACAATACAATGACCCAATTTCAACATCTGTTAGTTTAGGAATTCTAACCCCACCATTTTTGTATACTATTACAAAGTCTTCTTTTAATATTTCTTTTTTAAACTTATACTCGAACTCATCTTGTTCAAAGAGGCTTTTAATTTTTATAACATAAATACTTTTCTTATATGTTATAAACTATTTTATCTTTATTATAAAATCCAAAATAGTGAAGTTACTTTATTAAAAATTTATTTGAAATATCTACAACTAGTCTTCAACTACTACTAAATAAGTTGACAATAATGCAGATAATTTCAGTTATATAAATTCATTTGTTTATTCATTTAAATTATAAATATTTTCTTTTAGTAAATTATTTCTTGTTAAACATTAATAATATTTGCTTTTGAGTTCTTTTAATAACACAACAAGGTTAAATTGTCTTTAATTACAAAGTTAAATTATTCCAGGCTAGCTCTAGGTTTGGGTTCATTACATATATCTTATCATAGAATTACAAAGTTCTTTTATAAATATTAGTAATTAATATTTATTATTTTCTCGGGGCAGGCACTCGACCAGACATGAACAAACTGTTTTTAACGCATTTTGTGAAGTTACAGTTAAGAAAAATTGAGATTTAGGATCGGTGTTCTTTTTTGAAATAGGCTTATGAATTGTAAAATTTGTTAAAGTTTATCTTCAATATTAAGAGTTTCTGGACTTTATTATGTTTAAATTTACAGAGGATACCACTCTCTGTGTGATTTAGCACTGAATTTACCACTGTTTATACTGTTTTAACATACTAAAACTTGACGGCATCACTTTTAAAATTACGAATAGAAATTTTCATCTTTGGGCTCTGAAGTCTTGATTGGAATGAATTTTTGGCTTCGGTTTTGGAATTTAATTGTTGCCGCGGTTCCCAGCATGCACTGTTCTTCCGTTCCCTTGGTTACTCAAATAATATTCTTTCGCCTTGTACAATTTGATGTTCCTGACTTGAATAAATTATAATTTTGATATTACTTTATGTCTTTTTTGCCTTTGGTCTCGTGATAATATTTATTCATATTTACATTGCCGATTCTTAAATGAGTTTACTGATTTTATTGTTAATTGTATAATTTCCCGTTCCAACAGAATGACGTACTTATATCTATGACTCAAGTAGTCCTAGTTCTAATTCTAATTATATAACATTTGGGTCTTACGGTTACTATTTATGTTCTTAAATTTACTTTAAGGATTGTTTTACTATTCTAACAGATATTGTGACTTATTATTTATTTTTATTTGATTTTATTAATTTCGATTGTGATAGTCGTTTCTTTGATCTAGTTGTACTAACAAAAACATGGCGTTCATAGGGAATGCGTTTTACCTTCATATATTGTATATGCTATCTTCTGATGATTAAAATAAAAAATAGTTGTTTACTGAGGCTATATATATATATATGTGTAGTGCTTATATTAATTTATGGTGTAGTGTTTGTGATAGTATTATGGAATTGGTTTCAATGTGTTTGTTTAGATGTGAGGTTATAGGTTTTCATGTTACAAGGCTCTGTCTAGGCTTTATTCTATATTTGAGAATTATATTTGATAATATCCATTTCTATATGGATTTGGGTGAATTCTTGGGGTGTGAATTGGTTTTGACATAGTTAATTTAGTTATTGATGATGTTTTTCCTTGTGTATTACTTTCGTAAATTGTTTAGGCCTATCAGCTGATATTTTAGGGTCGGTTTCTTGGTTGGCTTTGTGGGTCATTGAACTTTGCTTTGTTTTGGTGTCGTTTATTTTAGGCTAACTTTTTATGATGGAATTTGTGACGTTATAAATGCCCTTTAAATTTGTTTTTGTGAAGTTTACTGAACAATAAATAAATTTATAACTAACAAATTACATTGTAAAATAACATATATAACATAATATAACATAACATAACATACATTGAACACTTATTCTTATGGAATTATAGGTTATCCTTACTTATTTTATAAGTTGATTTTGAATTGGTTTAACAAATTGAATAAAATTAACAATTGGATCATATGGATCTTATTCTAATATTAGGCTACATATACCTAATTAATTGATATTTTATATCATAATTCATGGTTCATGGGGTTATACATAGTTTATCATTTGGGTAACACTTTATAGTTGGGGACACATGTTTTATCATTGGGGTGGGAAACATATAGTTGTCATATGACATATAGTTCATACTAAGGAATGTCCATTGGACATGGGGGATACACATCTCGGGGACACTTTTACATAAATACATATTTTGTGATACTGTTCATTTTTATTTCACTGTTTTTATATGGGTTCACTATTCATGGAGATATACATATATTTTAACATATAAATATTTGTGATAATTCACTGTTTATGGGGGGAATAAGTTGTGTGGGTTGTGGAAAAAATACTGTTTATGAGGGACCATTTTGTTTGTAATAAAAACACATTGTTGATGGGGAACATACATATAGATAGTCACATTTTTTTATATTTAAGCACTTTGTTTATGGGGGATATACATATATAGGGAATTATATATAAATGGATAGTCACATTATTTATGGTGAACACTTGTTTTATAGGGGACACTTGTTTTATATTGAAGTACATTGTTTATATCGTTGCACTTAACTTTATGTCGATTAGGTTGGTTTGTCGGAGGTCTGTACAGGCAAGGCAATTTTGTAACGACGTAGGAGAGATATGTGATATGGTCCATAGGTTTTTCCATTATCATCGATTAGGGAGTAAATGGCTTTTCCCATTTTCTTCAATATTTTTAATGGTCCAACATATATTGTGAACAATTTTGCTGTTTCACCATATCCCATACTGGATTGGGGAAATGACTTTACTAGTACTAAATCATTTTCCTTGAGTATCGTTATCTTATGTTTTGCATTTAATTTCTCTGCTCTTTTGGCTTGTGTGGTTTTTATTCGAGATTTTGTTAATTCTAACTTTTGTTGAATGGGGATTTGCATTTTGAAAGGGTTTTGTATTACCTCTTCCCAGAATCTGATATCACATTTGTTTAGTTGTAATTCATTGGGAGTGAAACCAGTGGTTTCATGTTGTATTTCGTTTAGGAAACTGTTTATGGTACTTATGTAGTTTGACCAACTTCTGTGATTTTGAGCACAATATGTCCTGAGACAGCGTTTGACTTCTTTTATAGGACGTTCTGCCATGTTTGATATGGGGTGGTATACTGGATTTAGTATGTGTCTTATTTGATTCTCTTCTAGTTTTTGAATCCAAATTCTACTTTTGAATTGAGTACCATGGTCAGTTAAGATTTTCTTAGGTTTTCCGTATGTGGGTATGTATTCTTTGAACATTCTGTCTATTACTGCCTGTGATGTGGCTCTCTTTAGATTGTATAATTGGACAAATTTTGTGAATGTATCCAGAATGATGAAGATATATTGGACACCACCTCGACTTTTTGGTAAAGGACCAATCAAATCGATTGCGATTAGATCTCCTTTTCCTTCAGATTTGACTCCACTAGTCTCTCCATAGAGAGGATGGTTACTGTGTTTGCATTTTTGGCAGGTATCGCAGGTTCCTATTAATTGTCTAATTTTCCTAGCCATATCTTTAAATATGAAATCCTTTTGTAAAATTTGCAGGCATTTCCTTGCTCCACAGTGTAGATAAAATTTATGGCATTCTGAGATTAAAGTATTGACAAGTGATTGGGGTATTGTAATTAACCAATTGTTGTGATGCTTCTGGTATAGTATGTCGTCATTTATTCTAAATCTATTATGTTCTGTAGTGTTTGAATTTTTAATTTGGAGATATATCTGTTTGAGAGTCGGATCGTTTTGTTGTAATTGTATTAAATTTCGAAGGTTTTCTAAAAGTTCTAAATTGTGTTCTCTTTCTAAATTTGCGACTATTAATTCTGGTGTGGTTGTCAATGAGTTCTGTTGATTCTCATCTGTTCTGACTCTGCTGAGTAGGTCAGCTATTGTGTTATCCACTCCTTTACAATGTACAATTTCAAATTGGTGATCTTGTAATGCAAGTATCCATCTAGTTAATCTACCATTTAACAATTTGCATGTTTTCAAAAATGTCAATGCTTTATGATCAGTAATGATCGTTAATTTTGCGTTTAAAATGTAATGTTTGACTTTTTGTATGCAGTAGACGACTGCTAGCAACTCCTTTTCTGTAGTGGTGTATCTGATCTCGCATTTCTTCAATGTTTTGGATATAAATAGGATAGCCCTTTTGTTGTTCTGGCTGTCAATTTGGAATAAATGTCCTCCTATCGCAAAGTCTGAACTGTCTGTCTGTAGGTAGTAGGGTTAGTTTGGCATAGGATGGTTCAATACATTTGTTTTTAGAAATAAGTTTTTAATTTCTAGGAAGTGTTTCTCTTCATTAGAAGTCCAAATAAATTTTACTTTCTTAGAAGTCAATCTCATTAAAGGTTGTACAGTTTTTGCATATTTGTCTACGAATTTGTTGTAGTAGTTGATACCTCCTAGGAACCGTTTGAGTTCTTTCCTAGTGGTGGGTGATGGAAAGTCTTGAAAACATTTAATCTTTTCTGAATCTGGTTCTAGACCAGTAGTGGTTAAATAGTACCCTAAGAAAGGAACTCTATCTCGACAAAAGATTGATTTAGACAGTTTTATTGTCATCTTTGCATTTGCAAGTTTTCTAAATACATATTCTAAGTGTTGTAAGTGTGAATTGAAATCAGGTGATATAACACATATATCATCAATATAGACTAAAGAAAAGTTTTCTATCGTGTTCTTGAATACTTGGTCTAGTGCTCTTACTAGGGCAGCTTGTGAAGTGGATAGGCCAAAAGGAGTTACAACATATTGATACACTTTGCCTCGAAATTGAAATGCTGTATACTGTCTAGATTGTGGTTCTAGCTCAATCTGCCAGTATGAAGAGGTAAGATCTAATGTAGTCAGCCAGTTGGAATTTGTAGCTTTAGCTAATAGCTCATTAATGCTTCTGTTACATTCATAGTCGGGGGTAATCAGTGCGTTTATACGTCTCATGTCTAGACATATACGGAGATCGCCAGTCTTCTTCTTGACAATTATAATAGGGTTTACAAATGGGCTGTTTGATTCCTCAATTATATTGTCCTCGAGCATGTCATTTAATTTTCTCTCTACTTCATCCTGTAAATTTATGGGTATTGGATAACTTTGGGCTCTATAATGTTCTGGATTGTCTACCCTGATATGGTGTTGGTACATGTTGCAACGTCCAGGTTTGTCTGAAAATACTATATTGTTTTGTTTAATTAGGTTGATTATTAGGTCCTTTTCTATTTTGTTGAGTTTATCGTTGTCTTTAATTAAATCGTTTATTTCACTGTTGTTGTTATTATTATGATTTTGAGTTTGATTATTGTTATTTATTCTATATTCATTGTCGTCGTATTTTATTATTTTGCATCCTGCTGACTCATTACTTTCGCTATCGAACTTCATTATTAATATTCTATTATCCTTACTCATTATAGTAATTGTATTAATCTTGAAATTTATTTCCATTTTTAGCATACGTATTGCGTCTATTCCCATTATGCAATCTTTAATAAGGTTGGGGACAATTATACATTGGATATCAAACTCGATATGTTTTATTTGGGCTTTTAATAGCACAATGTGTGAAATTCGTTTCGATTTATTGTTCAACGCAGTGGTGATGAATGTGTTACTCACTGGCAACTGTTCAAAATGACCTAAATTGTTCTTGTTTACCTGGAACCAGTTATCAGAAATACAGGATATACTGCTTCCCGTATCTACTAACGTATTTGTGGATATACCATTTAAATTTATAGTTATTTCTGGACACTTACAGTTGGTTTGATCTGGACTATTGTCATTGTCTTCATTTAATAGAAATTCTCTATCGTAATAAAGGTTTGAGATGTTGTAATCATTATAGTATGATTTTGTTTCTTTTTGTGGCTCTGTTCCGATTTTTGTAAAATTTGTTGGCACTGACTTAGAGTGTTCAGGTTTTTCTCGCAGATATCTCTCGCTTTTGCCTGTACAGCCTTGGTTGTTATTCGAAGTTTGGTCTAGGCCAGTGCGTTGGAGTTTAACTCTTGGTTACATTCCTCCTGAGGCACTTGTATTGGTTTCTCTAGTGTCGGTGGTTTAGTATTCATTGCTATAGCTTGACATACCATTCTTTGCTCGTTTGTAGGATACCTAACCTCTCTTCGCTCTTGGTATGGGCCTTTTTGTTGATAATATCGTTCTTGGTCTTGTTGTGGTTGTCTGTATTTGAACTCAGTCCTTATGGGTTCTGGTTGTCTATCGTAGTTGGTTTTCTGGTTATAGTTTCGGTTTTGATTATAATTGTTTGTATAATGTTGGCCATAACCGTTGGTGGGCCTCTGATTGGGTCTGTAGCTATTTTGACTTTTATAAGGGTGTTCTCTGTTCTTTCTGAACTCGTTTTGGGATTGATAATTCCTAAAGGGTGGTTTTTGTGGTTGGTTGTAGTTAGTATTTGTTTGGTAATGTCTAAATGGTCTGTTGTTGGTGGGATTTTGTGTTCCTCTCGGGCTTGTATTATTACGTCTCCTAATTTCCGAGTTTGCCTCTTCCGTATCTTCTCTTTGGAGAAGGTCAGCAAATTCCTTTATTGTACTTATATTTTGTACTCTTTGCGCATCCTGTATGCGTTTGTCAAAATGTTCTACTAGGGTTGCGATTATGTCTTCCTCCGGTGGTTGGGGAGTCATCGACTTCATTGTTAACACCCTGTCAATGAAGTATTCACTTCGAGTGAGTTTTCCTCCTAAACGATATTGTTCGAGTTCAAGTTTTTGCCTAATTCCTTTTTGAACATCCCTATTCCAAAACTTGGATAGGAATTCTTCGCAGAATTGCTGGAAATTTGTAGTATCGCCTTTTATTAATTGCCACCACCGAGCAGCACTACCCTCTAAACTGTTGTCGATTATGTCGAATAGACAGTCTCTGTTGTATCCGATCTGGTTGATTTGTCGACAAGTTAACCTCTCGTAGTATCTTGTTAATCTATCCAGATAATCATTTGGATTATTATGTCTTCTGTTAAATTTAGGAAGTGTCGGATTAGTTAAATTGTTGATTTCTTGACTATTACCTCCACAAGTTACGTTTATATGGGATGGTATGGCATTTTCGATATTTGATTTCGGTAGTTCAGCAATCATAGCTTTTACCTCATGGATCACATTATTTTTATTTTGTAACAATTGCTTCTCAATTGTGGCCTTCTGTAGGTCTAGGGACTCATTTAAACTCTGACTATTGATTGTGGAATCTAATCTACTTTCTAGGTTGTCTATTCTTTGGTTGTTCTCTGTCACAGCTTGTTCCATTTCAATTAATTTATCTGTAAATTGAGTTTCTACTATAGCTATCTGTATTGCCAAACATTCCTTTAAATTAGTAATTTCTTTCTGGACTATTTCAAAATTTTCCTTCAAATTGGATTCATTTTGAATCATTTTTAATTCTAGTTTTTCCTGATTTTGTTTAAATTTATTTTCTAATTGGTTCTCTAATTGCTTCTCTAATTCATTTTGATTTTGTTTAAATTTATTTTCTAATTGGTTCTCTAATTGCTTCTCTAATTCATTTTGATTTTGTTTAAATTTATGGTCGATGTTAATCTGTAGATTGTTAATTAACAGCGTCATTTGTTCTAATAACGTAGGGACATTTGGTTCTGTATCTTGGACACTACTAGCACTACTCTGCTCCATAACCTCTATTTGGCTAGGCCTAACATTTAGTTCAGTGTCATTGGCATCAATAGTCTCTCTAAAGGTTTTCAATTTCCCTTCCTTGGCTTTTCCGGTGGGATTAATTTTAGGCCTAAGGTTATATTTGCTACTTTCTTCTTGGTTAGCGTCCATTTTAAATTATTATTTTTGATTTTGGTATATGTTTTTGAGTTTAAATAGATAAATTACTAAATTGAAATTAGGCTAATCTTAATTCTAGTACATATCTTATTCTAGGCTATTAAATTTGTTCAATCTTATAATTAAAGTTGAATGAATCCTTATTTCTAAATTGTTGTCTTAAATTTAATTTCAATTTACTTATATAATATATTTATTTAACCTAAGTCATTCTGTTGAATTCTCAGTTTGTTCATGCCCTAATCGTTGCGGCGCCATTTATAACATAAATACTTTTCTTATATGTTATAAACTATTTTATCTTTATTATAAAATCCAAAATAGTGAAGTTACTTTATTAAAAATTTATTTGAAATATCTACAACTAGTCTTCAACTACTACTAAATAAGTTGACAATAATGCAGATAATTTCAGTTATATAAATTCATTTGTTTATTCATTTAAATTATAAATATTTTCTTTTAGTAAATTATTTCTTGTTAAACATTAATAATATTTGCTTTTGAGTTCTTTTAATAACACAACAAGGTTAAATTGTCTTTAATTACAAAGTTAAATTATTCCAGGCTAGCTCTAGGTTTGGGTTCATTACATATATCTTATCATAGAATTACAAAGTTCTTTTATAAATATTAGTAATTAATATTTATTATTTTCTCGGGGCAGGCACTCGACCAGACATGAACAAACTGTTTTTAACGCATTTTGTGAAGTTACAGTTAAGAAAAATTGAGATTTAGGATCGGTGTTCTTTTTTGAAATAGGCTTATGAATTGTAAAATTTGTTAAAGTTTATCTTCAATATTAAGAGTTTCTGGACTTTATTATGTTTAAATTTACAGAGGATACCACTCTCTGTGTGATTTAGCACTGAATTTACCACTGTTTATACTGTTTTAACATACTAAAACTTGACGGCATCACTTTTAAAATTACGAATAGAAATTTTCATCTTTGGGCTCTGAAGTCTTGATTGGAATGAATTTTTGGCTTCGGTTTTGGAATTTAATTGTTGCCGCGGTTCCCAGCATGCACTGTTCTTCCGTTCCCTTGGTTACTCAAATAATATTCTTTCGCCTTGTACAATTTGATGTTCCTGACTTGAATAAATTATAATTTTGATATTACTTTATGTCTTTTTTGCCTTTGGTCTCGTGATAATATTTATTCATATTTACATTGCCGATTCTTAAATGAGTTTACTGATTTTATTGTTAATTGTATAATTTCCCGTTCCAACAGAATGACGTACTTATATCTATGACTCAAGTAGTCCTAGTTCTAATTCTAATTATATAACATTTGGGTCTTACGGTTACTATTTATGTTCTTAAATTTACTTTAAGGATTGTTTTACTATTCTAACAGATATTGTGACTTATTATTTATTTTTATTTGATTTTATTAATTTCGATTGTGATAGTCGTTTCTTTGATCTAGTTGTACTAACAAAAACATGGCGTTCATAGGGAATGCGTTTTACCTTCATATATTGTATATGCTATCTTCTGATGATTAAAATAAAAAATAGTTGTTTACTGAGGCTATATATATATATATGTGTAGTGCTTATATTAATTTATGGTGTAGTGTTTGTGATAGTATTATGGAATTGGTTTCAATGTGTTTGTTTAGATGTGAGGTTATAGGTTTTCATGTTACAAGGCTCTGTCTAGGCTTTATTCTATATTTGAGAATTATATTTGATAATATCCATTTCTATATGGATTTGGGTGAATTCTTGGGGTGTGAATTGGTTTTGACATAGTTAATTTAGTTATTGATGATGTTTTTCCTTGTGTATTACTTTCGTAAATTGTTTAGGCCTATCAGCTGATATTTTAGGGTCGGTTTCTTGGTTGGCTTTGTGGGTCATTGAACTTTGCTTTGTTTTGGTGTCGTTTATTTTAGGCTAACTTTTTATGATGGAATTTGTGACGTTATATTTTCTGTTTTTGAATTTCAAAGACATTTCTAAATTTCAACATTGCATAATTTTTAAATTCTACATTCTTATGACACACTTGTTTTTTAAGAAAAACAGCTGATACCTTTGTTATTAGATTATTTATTCCTGCATTGTTTTTTGAATTACTTATCTCTATTTCAACCTCACTAGACACATTAATTTCAACATCACTTGTTAACTTTTTTAAATTATTATTTTCAAAAGATTCATTCTGACATATCTTAGGCCTATTCATTATCTTAATTTTTAATTTTTCTTGCTCAAATTTACTATTCATACTTTGCCCAAACTTTTCTATTTCCCCCAACATCTTAGACTTAATCTGACTTAAACCATCATTCACAACACACTCATTCTTTAATTTTTCTTGTTCTAATCCCTGATTCCAATTATCAAATTTATTATCTAAATCTTGCTTTGTTTCCAATCTACTTTGTTCAAATCTTTTATTCACATCCTTTATTTCTTTCTTAAGTAATTCTAACATTTCCATTAAGCTTAAATTCTGATCTTCCTTTACCAAATTATTATCTTTATTCATTGAGTCACTTGAAACCTTGTTTACTTCATCTTGCTCAGTTATTCTAACCTGTTTAGCCCTTAGATTATTATTAATTGTATCCTCCATTTTTAGTTATTATTATTATTTTAACTTTAAATTTAGAATTGGTTAATTTTAAAAATGTGAAGGGGCAGAATTTAATATTGAATTTGTAAGTTACTTTTGTTCATTATTTAATGCCACACGTTGAGCGACAATTGTAATAATTTAAAAATGAGCCTTTTGTTGTTACTTTAGGAATGAAAATTATCTAAACTTGAAGAGTTTTACGTTATGTTTTTTATTGAATTTAATTATTAATTCATGAATTTATTAATTTGCTCGACTAGGGCGCCAGGTAGCCTTAGCTTACCAATTTTGAAAAAGAAAAAAAAAATGAATTTAATTATTTATAAAATCTCTGGGGTCGCAAGCTCTTTTTACGGTGTACTTACAGTGATTTCTGGAATAGAAATGAATACACGTGCAGCTGAAATTTTGACATAAACATTTATTAAACATAAAACACATAAACTTCATGTAACAAAAATCAAAAAGAAAAATTTATATAAGATATCTTACATCCTATCAATATTATCATCATTACTTTGATCTTCTAAGAAAAAGAATCTAATCAAATTATATTAATAAATTTAAGTTATTTAGTTGCAACTCTAAAAAATAATGAAAAAGGATTTTACTTTACTTCTCATAGCAAATATTTTAATTAGAAAAATATTATTTTTACTAAAATTGAAAATTAATTAATTAATAATAAAAAAAAAAAAACTTTATTTTATCATATTGTTATACTTTAAGACTCCACAAACAAAAAACATTGAATCTTATTAATGAAATACATAATTTTATGATATCAAATATATATCTTGAAAGTATATAAAAAAGTCTAAATTGTTCAAAGTACATATATATGGTTAAATAATGAAAGTCTAAACGTGTTATACCAAATCACGTTATATTCTTTATTTGAAAAGCACTTTCCCTCGAAGGATGATTCGTGTCTTTCCATGTGACTGTGGAAAGCTCATATATCACAAGATTTATTTTGTTACACCTGTATTAGAACCAATTATTAATGTCTTATTATAACTTTAATAATTCCATTTTTCTTATAGAAAAGTTCTTTGTCGAGAATTCGAAAATCACGTGGCAGCGATTGCACAACATAACTAAAAATTGCAAGTTTTCACGCTTTTTCATTTAAAAGTTTATTTATTGAAAACAATATTGTCTTAGCACTTCCAAGATTGTTAGTACACCATGTCTTTTACGAATTTAAAACTTCTGAACACGTTTTCTATCTTTGAACAGAAAACTCGGAGAACCACATTCGTAGGTCTTAGAGCAACTAGCCCCAAACGATGACTGATCTTAACCACGAGATTTTTCTCTCTTCCGCAAGAGAGCTGTTCCGGTAAACCGTTACCAAAGTTCAACACACTCCCCACAAAACACAAAATTTACATTTTCTACTTATAAAAAACAAATCATACTAAAATTGACATGATTACATATTCTGTTTTCTTGAAAATCCATTTTTCTTTTATTAATGAAGTTACTAAATAAATTTATAATTTGAACAGCCTGTTTCTGGCGCTAAACCGCGGATTTTAAATCTATTATAAATTATGATTTTTCACATCACCACATACTGGACATTTTTGTTTACCATCATATCCGTATAAAAAATCCTGATTTCATCTCCCGTAACAATGTGATCAAACAGTTCCCATCATCTTTTTGTGGTAATGCTATAAAATGTATGCTGTGCTTATAAAATGTAAGATGTTTCTGTTTGTGTGTGTTGGTTATTATTTTTTGCATCCATCTTACACACAATTTTCTATAGACCAATTTTCCAGGCAAAACTTCATAATTTAAAGATTGTGAAACATTAGATAACATCAAAAACAATCATGACACTGTGAAGTGATAGTAATCACGAATTTTTATTTTTCAAATCAATTGTGAAAGGGAAAAAAAAAAAAAAAAAAAAAAAAACCTAACACTACGTTCTTTGTGAATATTCGTTTGCCGTTCTCAAAATAAAAGACACCAATGTCTTACTTTTGCGTCAATCATAATAATCGGCCTGTAAATGTCACACATTTGGTGAAATGTTTTTTACCGTAAAAAATTGGTTTACTACTCGTACTTCACACTTAGAGGGCAGATTTGTTGCCAACAGCTGACTATTGATTCGCATAAACATGTCATGCTAGCACCATCTGTTTGGAAAGAATATATAGGTCGCAAATGTAAACCGGACCTTATTTAAAAACATGCCTAGTAATTTATATATTATTATATATATATATATATATATATTATACATCATATTTTTTTTTTTTTAATCCGTAATAAAATATGTTAATATGGTAGAACCTTAATAACCCAAACCTTGATATTTTAATGCTTGAATTCCTTGATATTTTAATTTTTGCCATTCCCCTTCAACTTTCCATAACCCCCAATGCTAATTTTTCCACTACAAGTTAAATATTTTAAAGAAAGAACCTCAATTAGACATATTGTTGGTTTCCTGGATGCATTGGTAATCCTTTATAATTTAAAGATAGGCCCTCAAAAACCTTTACAAAAGTTGAACTTTTAATAAAATCACGTCTATAACTGGAAGTTTTGGTTGACAGACATTTGTAAGTCAAAGTTTAGGGTAGATAACACAAATTTCATGTTAAGTAAGCAGGAACTTCCCCCTCTCCCTTTGTCCTTGCATTTGCGCTCAGTACTGCTTTATTGTTCACCCCGTGTGTATGTACTATTTTATTGTGTATTTTATTAAAGTTTTGATTTTTATTAAAGCGATTGTGCTGCAATAAATTAGTTAGACATTTATTGCTATTACTATATTTACATAAAATGATGTTAATTTGTACAGTACTGTACTGTTCTTACATGGAAATGTGCTGATTTTTTATTAAAATAAAATTAAGAACTGTTTATTAATACTTGTAAAATGTTTTCTTTCACTTAACTCTTATTATAGGAATAAAATTATAATCAGAACACACTGCCGAAGTGAATAAAAGGTCAATCAACTTATGTCCTTTTTAACTTGAAGTTGGTGATTTTTGACAAATAGTTTTGGTTGGTTCTTATTTAGTTTTGGGGATCTGTTAGTGAGTAAGTTTGCACGGTTTAGTAATACAATTTGCTACTACTATTACATCTACTAACTACTATTACTAATAGTCGAGGTTTTGTTCACAGTAAAAGTACATATTGACAAAATTATAATGTAAAAATAAATAGCTTATATTAAGGTAACAAATAATACTGCCTAGTCAATTTCACAAAACACAAATATTTTTTATATATTTTTTTTATTTCCCTACAGAAACAATACAGATACAAAATATTAACACAGCTATTCTATACAATAGTAATCAGCGAGAGAGAAAAAAAAGAGAAATGAAAAAGAAAAAAAATCTACAATAGACATAAAGTATACATTGACCTGTATCATATTCTTAAATATATCCACTTACGCCCTATCAAACTTACACACCTATATATAAAACTGATATACATAGCTTATAACTATAACATTTGCTTATCTAAAGTAAAAGTATAAAAAAAAAACATTTACTTTAATAGAAAATATAATATAGTTCAAATCAAACGCCACATTACACTGAAAGAGGAAAGAAACAAAGAAAAACACCCAGCTCTCCTAAAGGCATAGCCACTCGTACATTTAGCAAAATAAAATATGACAGCAGTAAGACAAAATTAACTTAATGATATATAGCGATATATAGCTTCTAAAACAAAAATTATAATTTACAAAGAGTTTTCTTTAATTTTCCCCAAAAAAAATTGGCAAGCATTCTACACAAATATTAACAATATACCTTCACATGTTATTACTTATTAAGAGAGAAAAAAAGTAAATAGCCAATTCATAAAAAATTGACACATTCTAAAACATCTGTAAGAGAAATAATACATAAGGGTCACTATACTATTCAATAACTATAAACAATATTACATTAACCAAGTGTTCAACCTCCTCTTGTTCAAAGCCAATTTCTTAATTTTTGCAAAAAAAATTAATTGAATTTCCACATTTGATGTAGCCAGGCAAAACATGAAATAATTTTGGCGCGAGGAAGCAAAAAGTCTTCATAAAGCAGGTTTTAAAAGGTTTTCGCACTGCAAACTTTCCTCCACTTCTTAACTGTACCCTCCTCCCGTCAGACCTATCAGAAAGTTGCCTGTTTCCACTTTTTATAAAAACTTAAATACTTTGTAAATGTACAAGTATCTTAAAAGCAATATTCATAAAGAAAGGAATAATGGCTTTGAATGTTCCAACCTACTTTTGTTTAGGATCATCCGGACAAACTTTCGGAATATTAATTACAGGTATTAGATAACTAATGTAAGTACCTCCCCAATGATACAAACCATACTCTATCCTACTCTGAACCAAAGAAAAATAAATCATACGCTTAACATCCGGAGGACACATATTTCTAAGAAAATAAAACACTCTTAATATACTACCCAACTTAGGTTTTAACTTACACAAGTTAAAATTGGACTTTCCAATTTAATTCATTGTCGAGGAATACACCCAAGTATTTTATGCAGTTACTTACTTTAACAACTGAACACTTATTTTTGCAAAAATTCTTTCATGCGTACAATTTGAGCAAGGATATACGAAATCCTCCAAGGAGTCATATCGTCCCTAAAATTAACATAGTTAGTTTTTTCTATACTCAGGACTATACGATTTTTCAAAAACCACCACCTAATGGCTCTTAAGTCATTATTCATGGCATGTTTAACATCACTCCATGTACATTCAGCATAACATAGAACAGTATCATCCGCAAATAATGTTAAGCTGCCATTTAGTCGTGCATTACAAAGGTCATTAATATATGTAAGAAACAATGTAGGACCCAAAACAGACCCTTGGGGTACGCCATACTTGATTTGACCCATTTTACTAATAACACCATTTATCCTCACATATTGTTTTCTTCCAGCAAGATAGCTTTGAAACCAACTCAATACAACTCTTCTAATCCCACAATTTGAAAGATTTTGAATCAATATTGAATGATCAACAGTATCAGAAGTTTTTTTAAGGTCTAAGAAAAGCCCACTCACACTTTTACCACAATTTATGCCTTCATTTACACAACTCATTAAATTTGAAAGAGCCTTCTCTTTAATTTCAATTTAATTTCTATTCTTCTGTACTCATGCCTTCTCTGAATAATTAAAACAAACACTTTTTAGTATAAACCAGAACTTTATTTAAAATTTACCAACCATGGTTTCGCTAGTTACAGCATTGTCAAGCTAGTTTACATTCATGGTAAATTTTAAATAAAGTTGTGGTTTATATTAAAAAGGGTTTGTTTTAATTATTAAAATGGAATACCACCAAGCACCTATGGTCTTTAGCATAAATAGCCTTCTCTGAATTCATATTGGTTACTGCTAAAAAAGTTAATTTTGTTTAAGTAACTCATCAATTTCCATTTCATAATTTTTTAGAGTATTTTTGAAAAGGTTGAGACAAGGGATATTGGTCTAAAATTATTACATACATTAGTAGAACCTTTTCTATGAATAGGAATCACTACGGCTTCTTTGAGTTGGTCAGGGAAAACGCCAAAACCAAAACTAAAATTAATAACGTATAGCAACACATCGATAAATTTACGATAAGTAAGTTTTACCATAGTAGAGCTAACACCATTAATACCTGAAGATTTCTACTTTGTAAACAGTTAATCGCGCAATCATATCTCTTTCTGAAATTGAATCTAAAAACATGGAAGAAAAACACCTGACACCAAAACAAGCTTCAAGATCGGGTGAATCATAATATGAATCATTCTTATCTAGTTCACAAGATATATCATCCACAACAGACAAAAAGTTGTTTTAAACCTATCGGCCACTAACTCAGCATCATCCTACCATCCACCTTCAAACTTATTTTATTATTCATTGACTCACTTTGACCAGTTATTTGTTTTAGATACTCCATGTCATTTTGGAGTCCGTCTTGCAGTCTTCAGAAGACCAACATAATAATTCCTTTTTATTTTACGTATATCATTGTGTAATTTATTATGAAATTTTTTAAAGTTTCCCTTAATCTGTCATCATTAGGGATGTTTTTAAAGTTTTTATAAATTAAATCTCTTTTTTTAATGCTCTTACAAATATCACCAGTTATTCATGGTTTTAATATTGTAAATTTCTTAGTATTATAACGTACATTATGTCGCTTTAGATATTAAGTCTAATAATATTCCAATAAATTTAGACAAGAGATGCATAAATAATAGGCAAGAGATGCATTAAGTTGTTGATAGGCAACGGTCCAACCTACACTATCAAGAGCACTATAATTGATTGATGCTATAAGAGATATCTGTTTACCTGACGAAGTCAACTCCCCTCCTCTCAAAGTCAGCAATGTTATAAAATAATCAGAAACATGTGATTCAATTATGTGTGCCTCCACATTTATTCTAATCTTATTTAAAACTCTAACAAAACATGGTCAATACAAGTTTTGAATCCTCTGCAATTCGGGTAGGCTGATTTACCAACGATTCTAGGCCAAAACTACTCATTAATGTTTTATAATCATTTGAAACTTTACATTCCTCTAAATATTAATATTTATATCACCAATCAATATCAAATTTTTTTGGCGATTTAGTTTCCTCAGTTTGTATAAAATAATCACTTAATTCCTCAAGAAAAGACTCAATCAATTGCGAATGCAATCTATACATACTTATTAAGAAATAAGTTTCTTTTGAAAACCTAAAAACAATTTCTAGTGCGTCTGCTGAAGTGAATTTTAGTTGTCTACTCTGCAAGCATTCGATTTGAGAATGTATATAAACAGCCCCCCCTCCTGCTCTTTAAGTTTCATTAGAATTTAGCATCAGATTATAATTTGGTAATTGATAAAAAAAAAATTTGTTTGGTAAAAATTGTCAGTTTTGCGTATCCAAATCAGACAAAACTATAATAAGTGGCCAATTTTCCCACTTCTAAAAAGCGATAAGCTTCTAATATTTTGATGAATTACGACAAGATGCTTAGAACCATTGGCAACAAGATCAACACAAGCTTTTTCTGCAAAATCTAACATAAATTAAGATAAAATCTAATTCTGTTACAAGTTAAGGCAACATACACAATGCTACAAACAAAGAAAGAAAATGCAAATAACTTAACACTAAGACAGTATTTACAAGTTATGAAGATCATATTGGCTCATTATTTGCTTTATGGATCACCTTCAGTCCTTCTCAAAAATACCCTGCCTCCTCGTACCCAGCAGAACTTATAGCCATGGTTCCTTTTCGCTTCGTGCCAAAGCAAACAGTCTCCTTTGCGCAGGTGACAATGATTCGTTTATGTAAAGAGGAGTGTCTGTACTGAGTCCCATGTGTCTTGTAGACAAGTCCTGTTTTGCACGCATTTTCCGCAACAACTCTTCCTTGTCCAAACGCCTTACAAATTTAACAATTATACTAGGATAGGCGTTTGGGTCCGGTCTTTAACCCAACCTATGGCATGCATCAATCATACCTTCACTTATTTCAAGGTTTACAGCGATGCGAACCTTTTTTATAATTTCGACGACGTATTTTCCTTTTTCATTGAAACACCCTGTATCTCAATGCAATTACATCTGCTATACTGCTCAACATCCTCCAATCTAATCTCCAGCGTCATAATTTTCTCCTTCAAAAGTTTATTTTCTGTAGTTAGTTTTTCTATTTCTTCCATAAACTTGTCGACCTTCATAGTTTGCTGTTTAATAGCCTCCGTATTTTCTGCTAACTTTTCACTCTCATTTTCATTTGAGGTGTTAAAATCCTTCACAATTATTCGCTGGTCTTCCTTTATTTCATTTATAGCATTCATAACATCTTGTAGGCTCAGCTTTCCCTCCCCCGTCTGAGTCTTCAGCTTCAAACTGTTCCGCCTTGTTATAGAACAACTCTCACACCTCCACACTAGATTTTCCGCGAATAAATTTTCAATGTCACCTTTACTAAGTTTAACACAACCACCATGGAAATGTTTTTCACAGTCAACACATTGTATTTTTACATGCTTCGAAGAGATAGGTTTCAAACTTACATTGAAATTTGCCATTTTGAGAATATAAAATGAGTAAAAACGTATATTAAACACAACAAGCGAAAATAAAGTTCTACAAAATTTCGAGAACACAATCAATTGCGAACACACCCAAATGTGCACTTTAAACTCTAAGATAGTAAGGAGCAAGATAAAGATTAGATAGAACCTCACTGTTCAAACGCTGTCTCATAACTGAATTGCTGTTTGCAGTTAAACATAGGTGGGTGTCTGTTGAAAGCGATGAACGTTCTAGAAGGCCTTTAACACCCAGAATCCATGAGAATATGAAACCATTAAGAGAATTAGATGATCTGGTGATTCAAGGGACCATTTCAAAAGTTTTAACAGAGGGTCTTTATATAACAACAAAATTAATTCTGCTGTTTATGTTACAAAAGCAGAAGGAATTTGTGTGAATTTGCTAAGGATTTGTTTCATATTCCCTAGATAACCTTAACCCTCTAGTCAAAATTATATTCGTCACTTACTAACAGATTTTTGACTCCCAATACATTACAAAAGTCAATAGCCTGATCTCTAGCTCATGATAAACATAAATGGGTACCATTTCTGTTTGATGAACAATTACATAATCTATGTACAAAATTCTTTATTTTTATCTGTTATAAGTCAGTATTTTTTAGTTATGTAAATTTATGTTCATTAATATTTCTTATTGTTTTTTTATCATACAAAATATTGTTTCATAAAAGTAATTCTATATTTGCAGAATTTCATTCAAGAAAATCCTGAATGGGAAGTGGAATGGTTGATAGAAAGAACCCGAGCATTTGAGTGTTCAACCCAGAATAAGTACCAGTTAACCGATAAAGAACTTGCTGGTTCAGCGGAAAATCATCAGATTGGGAAGTTGATGCCTGATCCAATAAAACAAGATAATAAACCATCCGAATCAAAGGAAACCCTTAGATATTCAAAATGTGTTGAAGTTTCAAGTATGTTAAAGGAGGAATCAATAGATAAATCTTCCAAAAAATTACCATTAATTGTGGATACAAAAGGTAAGGAAGATTCAAGTGGAAAATTAATTCCTGTTTTAAAAGGAATTTCTGTTGAGAAATTGAAGGAGAATTCAATGAAGGAATTACCAGTTTTTGAAGGAATTAAACATAACGAAGCATCTAGTGTAAAGGTAATTTATCCATTAAAGGAATCAAAGTATAAATCATCAAAAAATTTACCATTAGTGGAGAAGATAAAAAATAATGATGATACTAATCAAAATCATTTAAAGGAAAAACCACTAAAGATAAAATTGGAAACTGAAGAGTTTTCTCATTCATCTTCAGAAAGTGATGATGAGATGACTATGAAAATAATGGCTGCTTTAAAAGAAATTAAAGATATAAAATTAAAGATGTTATCAAATGAGTCTTGTAACCCATCTTCTCCGTCAAGTGAAAAATTAATTTCAGTTTTGAAAGAGATCAGAGAATCTTCATCAAAAAAGATGTTAAAAACTAATAAATCTTCTGACCCTTCTTCAGGCAATGATGAGCCTAGAAGTAAGCAATTCATTTCTGATAAGAAGAGTATAATAGTAAAGACATCAAAGAAGTCTCAAGAAATGAAAAGAAAGAAATCCTCTGATGATTCATCAGCTAGTGATGTTGATATGGGAAAAAGTATAAGAGCGGCAATGAGAAGAAAACAACTTTCATCATTACCATCAACTATGAACGAAGACAATTCTTTTAATAAATCTACTTCAGAAGAAGCAAAGAAGTTTCTAGATGAAGAACAAAAACCATTTGGAAAAACTGTTATTAATTCAGAGCAAACTGAAAATGATTCAAAAGATAAAAGAGAGGATGGTAGTTTTAAAGAAACAGAAATGAATACAATATATAACTTACAAAAAAGAATTGAAATTTTGAAAAAATTGAAAGATGAAGATAAGTCTGAAAAAGAAATGTATTCTATACGTGAACAAAATAAGCCTTATAAAGAGGATCAAGACAAGTTTCATGGAAGTAGGTTAGATAGTGAACAAAAGAAATATGTTAAAGAAGAACGAGAAAACTCTTTTTCCAAAAATAAAGTTGATAGCGAGCTCAGATACAGATACACTAGAGATAGTAGCAGAAGATACAGCAAAAATGAAAGAAGGCCTAGCGATAGTATTTCAAGTAGTAGTAATAAGTATGGGGCTAGAAATCAACATTCAAGAACTGAAAAATATTCTGATAGATCTGATTCAAGCTGTCGTCGTAGATATGAATATCATGAAAGAAGTCCTATACATACCAGAAGGTCGAACGAATCGAATGCTGAACGTAGAAAAAGTCCTCATAGCAGAACTACTTCTGAGATGAAAAAAATGTCATTGTCTTCTGGTAGTACTATCCCTGATAGTAAAAATTTGGAAATCAAGGTCAAAAAGATGGATCAGAATTTGTTATTAATGGATAATCAACCAGCTGCTGAAAATTTAATGTCAATAGATGGCGAACCAATTGATTTAAATAATCCTTTAGCTATAGAGGGGAAAGAGGACACTGATTTTGATAAAACAGTTTTAGAATCAACTATAAATAAAAATACAATTGAAATGTCTGCAACTGATCAATCACTCACTACTGAGCCAACCCCACCTTTATTTCCTACTATTGGTCCAATCAAATTCACTTTTAAAAGTAAAAGAGAGTTTTCCAAACCTAAAATTGGATTAACACAATCTTTGTCTGATACAAAAAATGTAAAAGAAACATTGGAACTAAATGAGTCAACAGATCATAATGACAAGCCTAAAATATAATCAGTAATACCACAATCTGGGTCACCTTCTTACCATACCAGGTAACACAACATTAAGAGTTTTTAACTGTTTAATGAAATTTAAATTCAGTATAATAACCGATTGGTATTGTAGTATTTTTAGTATTGTACTAAAAAAGACTTGATCTGTTAATAATATACAATACTTTGTGCATATGCCTCATGATAGACTGGACAAAAATAATTTCAAATATTTATGAAGGCTATTTATACTATGTATGACTTCAATTGAAACTTATCAATAGACTTTTTAATAATATTGCCTCTTAAAGTTATTAAAACAAAAAATTTTAAATTGAGAAAAAAATCAAAGGGGCATAAAGAAGGATAATATTGAGAATTCAAAACATTATTAGGCCAGTTACATAATCATTTGCATATGCATTTTTTAATTGTTGATTTTTTTAAAGAAATTAAGTTCTCAATAAAAATGTTTTATTTTTTTAATATTATCTGTAGATTTCAGCATTTTACAGCTTTTTTATATATTTAATAAAATATAAAATTGTTTCATTTCATTATTTCTATATTTTTACATACTTTTGTATTTAAGGGTGTTAATACAAATAAGCACTACAGTAAACATTTTAATTATAAGAAGAAAAAAAGTTACAGTATTCTTAACATTAAAAATAATTTGTAAATAATATAAAAGTGAATTTAAAGAAATTATGTTTAGTTTGGATTTTATAATAATATTCTAATTATTATTTAATCTACCTATTTTACATTAGGAAATAGGTAATTATTTAAGAGTTTTGTCTTTTATTATATTTATTTTGTTCTGTTTGCAATATTTTGTATGTACATCAATTTGAAATTTGTCTAAACACGATATTTTATGTGATTATTACCTGGAACAGCCATTTAACTCTATTAAATTTTAACAAACCTGTATTGAAGCGCTATTTATTTCTTATTATTTTTAAATTGTTGTTTAAAGAATTTATTTAATTTGCATAAAGTAAACAACTTAAAGTTATAATTAGACAATCCTAGGTTCAGTTTTTTCCTTCTCTATATAATATAAATGGTTTTCATAGAATTTTTGCTGTAACACTTTCCTTTAAGCGAAATTGTGGTACAGATGATTTTTACATCTTACTATTTAACATACAATAAATTCCAAACTGCTTTGTGATGTGCTTTCACAACATTTTGGAAATTTTTTACCAGAAAAAAGTTAGTTTCATAGGCTTTTTAATTTTACCTCTTTAGGGTTCCACTTTTAAGTAAAATTCTAATAAAGACTATAGAATGTTTAAAAACTTTTTAAATAATGGCTACATTTGTGTCATGAAGATTTTCAATTTACATCCTTCTTGGCAGAGTATCATATTTTCATTTTTTATGCTAAACCCAATTTTATACATGTATTTTGTGTTTTGAGAAGTTTTAACGAATTATTAATCCTAATGAGTTGAGCTGGAAAACTAATGAAAGGATAACAATATCTATTGGCCATTTTTCAAAAAAAAAAAAAAAATTATGAAAGCTCATTTTACAGAGTGCAGACATTTTGTGTGTAAGGGATGTTCATCAAAATTCAGCCTTTTGGTTCTTAATTCTACCTAAAATTTTAATTATTCTGGACTATATTCAAAGTTTAAATATTTAATATCTTCTATGTATAGTTTTGATTCTGTATAAAATAAATTGTTTTAGATACTTCTGTAGTAATGATTTTTTTTCTTCCAAAATTTAGATTTAATAATACACTGATAATAATATTAAACTATCTGAGTATGATTTTGGAATGTTTAATTATCAACTGTCTATGGTGATCATCAGATGAAGCAGGAACTAGTTTCTACATATATTTTACATTGTTCTAATCAGGGCTTGATTTCAAGGGGAACGCTTTACCAGAACCTTTTTGTGGAAGTTGTATAAGTGGAAGATATCAGTAAGGGGCTAGGAAGTCAACTGTTGGCTTTCTGCCATTGTTGATTTGACGAAAGCAACCCATGCTCCCCCCACCACTCACTCTCATGTGTCAAATCTGTTTGTAATCAACCGTATTTCAGTTACACTCGGAAGTCTCCATCAGCGCTCGACGACAACTTACATGCAATGTTAGACTGTTGGTGTAGACTGCAGATGTCATTTCGCAACGTTGTCATTTACGCAAGATATGTCATTTCGGGTTATTGAAGTTTAGAGCTAGTTTTTTGTTTCTTTCCAGATCAATGTAATTTTGCCATGAAAAAGTTAAACTAATTTTCTAATGTGTGTAAAAAGCCTTGGCTTTATGAGTTTGTTGATAAAGAAAAAGGAACAGAAAGACAGTGCTGTTATAGTGATGTTTCAAAGTGCTCATAGTTCTGGACAGTTGAACAATTCACCCTCAACCTCAAGAATGTTAATAACTCAAGTGTTTCTAAATAGTAAGAAAAATAATGAATATAGCAGCACCTTCCCAGAATGTTGAAATAGTGAACAAAAAAAATAAGTTTGCAAAATATGTAGAGATGTTGGATTTTTAGGGGTTGAGAAAAGAGGGAATGAAAATATCTAAAGAATGGCCAAACTTTGAAATAATTAGTTATGGCGATAGAAAGCAAAAACAACAAAATTCTTTGAGGAAAAAAATGTTCAATCATAAGTAAAGTGGGATCATATGTCTGCTGAATATATTCTACTTGAAGGGAAGATGGAAACATTAGAAAAGGTGGTTTTAACCCTTCGCACGCTGAATAAAATTTGCCTTATTTCACCTCAACGCTGAAATAACTTTAAAAAATTATTCCTTTTTCTTTTCAAAGTTAATTTTTGTTTTCGTTTTGTATATGAAAGGTTAATTTTTAAAAAATGTCATTGGTTTTCGGCTACATTTAACATTTTTTTTTATTACATACAACAAAATAGTAAAAAATTGCAAAAAAAAAATTTAATTTTTAATTAATTTTTGTAAATTGGAACAGTTATATTGTGAAATAATATATAAAAAATACAAGGTACAGTGGAACCTCCCATATCCGACCTTCCCACATCCGACTCCTCCCGATATCCGACCGTCCGTCTGTCTATTGTTTACTCGCGCTCTCACAGTCCGTTTCAGTTCGCGAGCCTGTACAGACTTGAAAAAGTGACTCATCGATACAGTAGAGTCCCGCAAACTCAGCGAAATGTGGATCGGAAGTGTACCGAGTTTGTGAAATGCTGGGTTATTGGGAATAAGGGCAAAAAATAAATTGTAATTTAAACCCAAAGCGGCGGCGATATCAAAAGACTTTGTCGAAAGCGGTATCCCATTGTTGGCAGTGTAAAAACACCGCGGCACCAATATCAAACGACTTTGTCGATACCGGTATCCCAATGTCGGCGACGTAAAAACACCGCGGCACCAAAGCGGCGGCGATATCAAACGACTTTTTCGTTAGCGGTATCCCATTGTCGGCGGCATAATAACACCGCGGCATTGGCACCCGTCGATATAGCAGACATACACCTGCAAAAACGTTTGATGGGCCGATTTTTTTCCACGAATAAATTTAGTATGCATTATGGAAAATATAACATTTCTTTTCAGTTTTCTTTGACAGGTACGCACAGTATACACAGTAAATAAAAATGAACGAGTTACGAAAACGGAAGCTTGTGTTGGTTTCGTTTGAGACGCGGTTAAATGTGTTAAAAAGACTTGACAGAGAGGAATCTGTAAAAAAGCTTTGTGACGAGTTTAACGTAAAAGTAAGAGTCGTAACAGTAAAAGTTTGAAATGTAAAATCATTACAACTTGTAAATGATAATCAATAGTTTTACAAGTTGAATATACAATATTTACGTATTTAATTTCATGACAGAAAATGTTTGAAATGTATACACAATATTTTTAAAGGTGTAATAAAGTTGTATTACAGTACTGTGTGGCATTTTTTGTACCTGGGAACGGCATTTTACGCTCCTCCCGATATCCGACCTTTTGGCCGTTCCGACCACGGCCCGGTCCCGTCATGGTCGGATATGGGAGGTTCTACTGTAATGTTAAAAAAACAATACTTCTTCAAAACAATGCTCAAATGCAAACACGGAGGTCGTCGCCTATCAGATTAATGAGACTGCGAGTATAGCCGTTATCCGCTCTGTAGAAGCTATAGAATGCGTGCGCCGCTGGGCAATTCCAGACAAAATAGCGTCCCCCTCCACTGCCTCGAGGCGTAGAACTTTCAACAAAACTTTTTTCTATTCCTGAATAGACAGCGGACATGCCTCTGCATTCTACCGGAACTTTGGTGAACTAATTAAACCATAGGCTAAAATATATTTTTGCGACTATTCGTCATTCGCGTTTGTGTCAAAGTCTACCATTGCAGCTATACTCGTTTGCCGCGTGGGATGGGTTAAAACAAAGGTCACATGAAAAGGAAGTAACGGAGAAGATTTTTGTATCGTTTAGAAAGTTGTAAAGGAAAATCAATCATTCAACTATTTTGAATCTGAAATCTCTTGTAATAATTACATAGTCCTAACACTTTTCACTGCTGTATTGGGACAACAGTTGCAACACCCTTGTGCTGTATTAGGAATGCTGGCAGTAGGACAACACAGTATTTTTCATCGGGGAAATATTAATTGATCAGAAAAAGGAAATGAAACTAATGGGTTGATAAATATATTTTGTCTTTATTTATTAAACATTATTTATACAATTTAAATGATTTTTGAAAATTAAGTACAATTTTTAAAATTTATGTATGATACTTTTCAAAACATCCATTAATACACAAACCAACGATACACTCTGAACACTGATATTTGGAGTCCTTTGTTTTTTGTGGAATTAACTGTGTTCTAGCACATACATAACATTGTCGTGTATTAGGTTTTCCTCCAAGAACTGCTGGAACGATATTTGGAAAATGTCGAGCTGTCAGTCTTGATGGCAACTCGCCAGAAAAACTAGGCCTACCTGGTTTTGATTTGTTTGAAGCCAAATCATTTTTCAATGACCTGTCTTATTAGTTCTATTGGATTTTTGCTAATTAGGTCCTGTTTTTAATTTATATACAGCATGGGAGTTTATAACTGCATAGTCTATCATGTGTAAAAATACTTTTTTGTACCATTTCAATGATTTGTGTATACATTCGACTGCACTTAATATCATATTGATTTTGTCAATGGTTCCCGTGTTTTAATTGTATTCTTTAAAACATAATGGTTTTATTATGGTTCTTCAGTTAATCTGTTTGTTTTACTAGTTCGCACCATTATCAGAATGAATAGTTGTCAAGATATATTAACTATTCTTCTGTCAAGCCAATTTATAACTAAAATATTTTCAGAATTTTTACTATTTTTGTCTCCTTTTTTATGTGGTTGTTCAAGAGCTGGTTTTTGTTTTCTATCTTTTCTAACCATTCCACCCAGGTTTGTGTTTGTGCAAATAGGCAGCGAAAAGAGGACTTTGTCCTTTTTCAAGAAATGTCTTCATAAAGTTGTAAGACAACAGAATTGGATATTAAAAGTGTTTTTATCTGTTATGTCTTGTCTAGTTCATACACTCGTATAAATTATAAAATCTAAAACGTGGTCTGTTTTGACATTTGCGATAACAAAAAATTTTATTCAGAATCTATGACTTTTTGTGCTAATGTACTGTTTGAATGATAGGCAACCTTTATAAAGCATTAAAGATTCGTCTATGTAAAGATTTTCAAAGGGAGAAAAATTCTCACTAAAGTTTTTTTCTAATTTCACTCATTACCATATCTATCTTCTTAAGTCTATTATTTTGTTCTTTTTGATCATTATCACAAAAAAGTTAAAGCCGAAGTAACAACAAATAACGTTCTCTTGGCGTAGTTCCCCCAAAAATTGGAGTGAACAGTAACTTGTCAGTCGACAAACATTCATTCAAGCTTAATTTTTTATTTCTGGAAATTAGCATAGTTACTATTAAAAACAAATAAATTTCCTTTTTGTTTGTCAGTCAGTTTTTCTGTATAGATGAAACTTTTGGATGCGTATATGAAACAATATATTGAAAATACCAATTTGTCTCAAAAGTGATTTTATTATTTGTAAGTTCTGGAGTCGCAAAACATTCAAAATCATCTAATATTTCAGATTCATTGTTTATACAGCAAAATGTGTTGTTGAAACCACCACTTGTTTCATTAAAATTATGAACTGTTTTTCATTTAAACATTTTTTGGGTCTCTACCGTACACACCCCATGCCCATGGGCGGAGTTATCAGCACACATGGTATCTAGAATATGGCTATTATTACGGTTTACAGAATTTAAAAGAACTGATTCATCACTATTTTCAGTGTCCCTTCACTATCATCATTTTCATTTTCACTTTCCAGAGTACTCATTAACTCATTCAAAACTATAACATCACTTTCAGTAAGTCGAACTTTAGAATTTATTTTCTTGGTTCCGGATATTTTAGAAGATAGAGTGTGCTCCTTGAAGTGGGTTTTGAACGTGCGTTCGGTTTGACCTATGTACATTTTTGGACAATCATTTATCATAACTTATATATGCCGCTGCTGTTGAATTGGTCGGGGTCTCTTGCTCTAGTTAGTTTTAAAATTCTATCTAGACTGTGGGAAGTTCTATAAGGTAGTTGGTAACCTTGTTTGCGTATATTCTAAGTTTTTGTTGAAGTCCATGGCAATATATTTGGGTTTGAGGTGAGAGGCTTTGTTGACGGTTCTTCTTTTTTCATTAGTTTTTTTCATTATAATGTAAATTATTGAAGTGTTGTAACCGTTAGAAGCAGCTATTGATTTTATGGTGTTAATTTCTTGTTTGAAATCTTCTGAATTCATGGGAATGTTCAATGATCTATGTACAAAGCTATTGTAAGCGGCTAATTTATGTGACCTGGGGTGGTTAGAAGAAGCGTGAATTGTGTGGTTGGTTTGTGTAGGTTTTCTATATATTTTAAACCTTTGTTTTTGTTCTGTCTTTGTAATAGAGAGGTCTAAGAAGTTGAGTCTTTGTTCACATTCTACTTCGCTGGTGAATTTAAGGTTAAGGTGAACTTTATTGAGGAAGTTCAATAAAAGACCAGTCTGTCGTGGATTGCCGGTTGTATAAGCAAATAACATCTTCTACATATGTATAATAATAAATTATTTTGTTGTAGTGCTTGTTGTTTTTTGTCATGATGTGTGTGATTTCAATATGATTTAAAAATATTTCAGCCATAATGCTGGACTATAGCTAGACCTTGTCTTTGGATGTAAAATTTGTTGTTGAATGTGAAGTAGTTTTGTGCTTGGCAAATGTTCAGTAAGTTAATTAATTCACCGATTGACTCATTTTTTAACTTCTTATTTAGACGTAGGTTGTTCTCCAGTATTGACACTGTTTCGCTGACTGGGATGTTGGTGTAGAGGTTCACAACGTCGAACGAAACTAATGTGGCTCTGTGTAGTATGGTGATGTTGCCTATTTTATCAATGAGGTCCAAGTTATTTTTAATGTTGAATATATTTTCAAAAGTGACATATTTCCTTATTATTTTGTCCAAAGTTCTTGATAATTTGTAAGATGGTGTATTCATGAAGTTAACGAGGGGCCAGAGGCCCCTTGGGTGACCTACTTTGTGTAATTTTGGTAAACCTTTAAGGTGTGGTATGGCGGGTTTAATCAGCTGTCTTAAGGCTGATGCCTTAAGAGAATTATCTGAACTGAGTCTATGGCAACACAAGTTGTGTAGAATTCCCAATTTTTTAATGTTTCTCTACATAAAAAAAAAAAAATTATAGAATTGATAACAAGTCCTTAAACCCCACTTTGGTTTATGAGGAACTTCGGAAATCAATGGAGAAAAGATTGTTAGGTGCAAGGGTCCTTAAGTTGGTTGATTTGGATAAAGTATTAGACATGAAATCCTGGCTACATTCACATATGAAGAGAACGAAATCTCAAAACTTTCGTCTAGGTTCAACCTGAATGTAAGACAACTGGTATCTGGCTTCAGGGAATATGTGTACACTAAGTCATTTCCAGAGAGTCCTATTCCTCTGAAAACTGTAATTTAATCAATTAATTGCAATCTCATCTAGTGTGGTGAGAGATGATTCTCAGATGAATCTGATACTAACTCCTCTTAAATACAAAAACTGTTTTAAGTCACTTATTTGTAAGATTAAATTGCCCTCATATTTGATCCTGCAAAGTATGTTGACTGACTCGTGGTTAATTACTGGTTACCATTCTGTTTTGGACACCACTAATAAAAAGCATAACAGAAACAAACATTATAACGAGAAAATCTTAAAACTGGAAAATTTTGTAAAATGGACAAAACATACAGAATCATCTTTTATGAACATTGTAAAGTACATTAAACAATATGTATCTGAAAAAATACACAAATAAAATGTAGGCCTCAATACATGTATTCCGTACCCCCCAGAACCTAACCTAACTCCGGATCTTGGGTCCCTCTGACAATCACTACACAGTTCCAGCACCATTCATTTTACAAATCGAGCCTAGAATCACTTATTACGACTCTCCAATTCTTGTGAAATGGAATGGGTAAGATCAATATCTAACTTACAAAAAAAAGTGCAGAAAAATAGAATGTCTCGTACTCATTTAATTAATTAAAAGCTCAAAATCAAAGCAATAAAAACTTTGGAATATTGCTATAAGAAATGTTAATAATCGTGAATGAATTAGGTTAACTCTTTTTTTAGACTGCCTTCATTTGTACTGATATAGCAAAAAATTTAATTAGTAGATGTTGGTATTGCAAAACCATAAATAACCAAAAAAAATTTAATTGAGAAACTCAATTGTGACCGTCTCCACTTCTTTTGACCAGCTGGAAGCTCCGGCTGGCTGGAGACCGCGTACACTTTAGCCGAATCTTGTCAGGATGGGCCAAGGAGTCGGGTTAGGACGCTAATGAACACACGCAACGCAAGTGAAATTAAATGTTATATTTTATTTTATCGCCGAATTAATAGATTACAAAAATAATTATGATTTATAAAAAAGACATAACGGCAAGATAAAGCCTTAATAGTGGCCGAAAAACATACTGTTTAATTTAGCTAGCACGTGGCCGAAAATGGACTGACCTGACCCCGTAGCGATCTTTCTTCTAGCGGCTCTCGGAAAAGACTCCGGTCGGCTTGCTAGTTCAAGCCCTCCACTCCTCGTCTCTCCCCTCCCTTTCTTCTACGTCATATTGCACTGCTCATCAAAATCGCAAGTGCCAATTTATATTTTATTATTTAGAATTCCTTTACATCCTAATTTATAATTATTATGATTTTGGTTTGGTGGGCTCCTTGGCTGGGCCACACAATTTTATATATATATTTTAACGGGATAATTTACAGACATTTTCCATCTATCAGTTGTAGGCATTCGATATCCCTCCTAACTAAACTTTCTAACATCACAACCAAATAAAATGCAAAATATATGCTTGTTTGTTCCATTAGAAACCATGATTTGCAAAGAAACAAGCAAACTGATATTCTATTATTATAAGAATGAAGGTTTCAGATTTATTAAGAAAATTAATATGTTATATATTATAAAACATCAAATCTCAACGTGAGCCAGCCAAATATGTTCACATGCTTTTTTATTTAAAGATTGGTAAAATATTAAAAAACTAAAGTTGACCATAGTTTATACATTGCTACTTTCATGAATTGTAATGATAGCATTGTCACAGCTGTACAGCATCATTACAAAATGGCGACTAAAAAAGAACCAAGAAAATATAATGGAAAAAATGTATAAAAGAAGATGGATTAACACAAAAAAGACCTTGTCAATGTTAAGGGATGAAATTGATGATAACCTAATTGAAATGAAGGATATTTAAAAATATGTACAGTCACGTGCATGCTATGCACTCAAAATCATTGTGTATTCAGTCTATGAGAAGAGAAATTAGAATATACATAATGATACTGACTTGTTCTTATCAAACAATTAAGTCATAGTTAAAATAAAGGCTGTATAAAAATAGGTGTAAAACAGTGATAGTACTTCATGATATAGATGGCCCCTGGATCCTGGCAGCCCACAAACGTGGAAAAAATAATATAAATAGAATAGTATTATGAAATGGAGGAAACTCTGTACAGTTATCATCAAATAACAGAAAGATGTATTAATTCAGTATTGACAAACAATTTATGGGAAAGGTGATTAAATTAAATTAGCTATCAATCAAATACAAGTCAGAGGGTATGCCAGTATTGGTGGGGTTCTTAGCATCGGTGAAGTTACCCTTGCAATAGTAGCTCAATCACTAGGGACAAATAACATGTACTAGTTATTACTTGCTCATACTATATGTACTAACTATTGTCCTCATACTACATGTACTAACTTAAATTCTCGAACTACATGTACTATTACATGCTTATACTACATGTACTAACTATTATGTGCACATAGTACTACTGTAGGCGTGAGCTGGATTTCAGGACAAAGAATTAGATCGTGTTAAGTTTCAATCAATATCAATCAAATTTTATTTAAAAAATAATAAATGCAGAGGGAGAGGATAGCTAACTGTAAGGTTGTCCGTACTTCCTCCAAATTTTTTTCAACACTTCACAGTTTAGAAACTATTTAGTCGTCCCCAGAGGAGGCCGACTTGTTAGTTTTAAAGATATCAAAACGCTCAGACGATTTTCAAAAAATTTTATTTTAACATCAAATCTTTCAAAGGTATCCGATTTGCATGGGATTAAATTATCTATTTGATTTTTAATGATTAATGACTGAAGACTTGGCCAATTTTGCTTGCCTATCCAAATCATATTTTCAGAATTTGGCCCTGCTTTATTATGCAACTTATTCCTAAACGAAATCCGCATATTATTGGAAGAATTAAAGATACCGCTTCCCAATACTATTTCAAAGGCAATTTCGTGCTTACGCGAAGAGACAACATTTTTTGACAAGAAAACCTCCATGGTAAGTGAAAGAACGAAATAAGAAACACCCCCCCCCCCCCATGTAAAGTCAATAGTAAGATTGACAAAAAAAAATCATCCACCAGACAAAACTAGCCCAAACCTGCAACAGAAAGCAAGAAAAGTTTTCTGACTAAAGATCAAAAACTGACCAGAATAAAATCCTTTTCCCTCTCTCAAAAAAGTTTATTTCTGACACCCAATTAATTGTATAAAAGAAACACAATAGATAAGGTCTCCTTCTAATTTATCTTTAAAAATGCACTACCCTAAAGATCGTAGGCGGTATTTATATTTACAGATTCCGCTTATAGTGTTTTTGAGGAAATATTTATGTTTTATAAAAATTTACAATGAATTACCAAAAGTGAAACAAATCTAAAGGATTCGAATACTTTGTTCCGGCCAATAGCGGACAGACAAGCTGTAAACCCCGAATCCCTCCTCTCAGTAAATCACTGTTCTGCCAGTATATTCATTGTTTTTTTTTTTTTTTTTTCAAAAAAACAAATAATAAATCAAATATTTTTTTAACATACCACGTTTTTAAAACGGACTAAAAAGTATAAAATAATTTTTTATGACCCTTCTACAATTTTGCGGGAGGGTTGTTAGTAACTATGGATATATTTGGAATACTTGGAGAGGAAAACGTGGGGCGCAGGTAATCAATCTATGGTAGTTAAGGAGGAGTAAATAAATTAAATTAGAGTGAAATAATTTCCGATTCACTGAAGTTAGCTGTGAATTCATCCGGATTGTTTACTTGTATTATTTACTGGCTGCGCCCCACGTTTTTCTCCAAGTATTCCAAATATATCCATAGCCACTAACAATCCTCCCTCAAAAATTGTAGAAGGGTCATGAAAAATTATTTTATACTTTTTAGTCCGTTTTAAAAACGTGGTATGTTAAAAAAAATTTTTTTTATTTGATTTATTATTTTCTGTTTTTTAGTCTTATGTCCGGGAGGGCGAAACGCGACACGCTCATATAGGTAAATGTACACACTTGAAACCGAAGTTCTGCTGTTACAGCAACGCGAGAGAGCAGAATTCAGAAACGACAGTGCTGATGCTGTGAGTATACTACACTGCAGAATATGCAAAGCGCGCAAAGTAGACGCTGCTCTCATCAAATATTGTTTAAACAATCTTGCAGACAAGAAACAGAGTGAATATTGCATTGTTATCCATCCTCGACCCATGTTTAAAATTTCAAGTCTATATCTCATTGCCAATTTTTATTTGCTTAAACAAATGTAGAAACAAGAAACCAACTGAATATTGTTTTGTCATCCAATTCTGACCTATGTAAAATTTCAAGTCTCTAGCTTATCGGGAAATTAGTTTAAACACGATTGCAAAATTCCACCCGGACAGACAGATATGACGGAAATCGAACTAATAAAAACGTGATAAAATATATCTACATACAAAATTAGAACACAATTTACGGGCTCTAAAGCATTTCACAGATGATAGAGGGAAATAATTTCAAAACACTTTTTTGAGCTGAAACAGAAATTTCCGCTGAAAATTGGACATCAATGTTTTGAGGTATAACATATCTTTATCTATAGGCCTACTATGTATATAATATATTATAAGCATCTATATTTTTACATAAAAACTGTCTCACGCACGCGCTCTCTAGAACACAAATATGCTGAGAATTTATAAAAGAAATTGCGTAAAATCTTCTTTAATGACGTGTAATCATAAAGTGAGACTATATTAGCTTTGTTCAGCGGTAATTAGTCAGTTTGCGTCACATTGGCAATCAGTTCAAATAATGTAAGTGGCCCACAAACCATGGATCCACGCATCAGCTGTTATATTTTCCTTATGTTGTGTCTAGTTCGGTTTAGCACGCCGCAAACTTCTTTCAACCAAAGTAAGTTTACTTTATAAATCATCAAAATTTCGAGTTGAAAAAATTGTGTTGAGTTTTTTCCAAAAATATCTATTTAAGATCCCCTAAGACAAAAATATGTTTTAGTAGTTATGTTTCTCTGTATTTGTTCGTTTTTTTGTGCAGTAGCTTATATAAATATGTGTGAATAAAAATGTATAAAGATTGAAAGAATACATTATAACTTTGAAGATTCGTTGAGTATCGCGCGCTGTTGGATATTTTAGTGAAGTAAGGGTGCATATTTCATAGTACCAAGTCATTGTAACATTTAAACGAAAAGTTTTATAACGTAAATCAAGAGTAAACGGTGACCCGATAGGATGTATTTTTCGTCTAATTCCCACCAAATTTGGCTGAATATTTACACCACAGTTTAAATTGGCTTGTTTAAAAAAAAATCGAAATACAATTATTAGCATTTTCAAAAGAATACTGATTTAATTATAATTCTTTTCGATAATTAACAATACACTAACTACCAATTTTGAAAAAAGGAGTATGCACGCAAAATTTAACATAAACTGCAATTAAATAATCAAGGATTCAAACGAAGTATTGGTTTCAAATAATATTGATAAATAAATTTTGGTCATTTACAACGCGGTAAAAATAAATTCGATTCCATGATACATTTTCAGATGAACAATTGTAAATAATTTGAAAATAGCCTTGAAAATAACGGCTATTAATAGGTCAAATGTAATTTATTTCAGAAAATACATTTTATTGCGTATTCACAGTAGATTAAGCGTCTACGTTCGAGAGGTCAAAGTTTACAAACATTTATATTGCGAGTAAGGTTAGCATTCAATTAATACAACTGTATTTATTGAAAACAAATTAAATTTAATCTATCATTTATACAGCAAGTAGTTTAATACTAAATTAATATAAAGCTGTAGAACATTTCATGTAGATATTCAAGGCTATTGGCAGTAAAGGCCTACCAGATTATTAATTCCAATTTGGTAGCCCACTGATTGGTGAATATTTAATTTCAGTTATATAGGTGAGCAAATCCTTTATTCCTTTATCCTCTTATCTGCTGCAGTTGCAGGAGATCGCCCCATCTAAACAGAATTACATTCAACCACAAAAACACAAACAGGATATCAGAAATTAGAGAACCAAACTTCAAAAACTGATTGGGTACAAAATATAGCCTACAAGAAATACCATATAACATAATCTCCCTTAGTGTCCTGTCTGTCGGCCATTTTGTTTTTACGAAAAAGATTTAACTTTAGAAATAAATACGATATTGAGTTCAGGTTTGGTATACGCATTTTTCATATAACACGCATAAAAGAAGAAAGAATTTATTTAGTTTCTTTTCAAATTGGTTGCAGTTTAAAATTTTGCAACATCGACTATCTCGAAAACAATCAACTTTATAAAAAAAATTACAAGATACGTAAAAGTTTCCCTTTTTACTGTAGCATAATATTTGGTAATTGTCTACAACACCTAAGATTAAAATAAAACTAAAATATTTTAGAATTTTTAAATTTTTAATAACAATAACAAAATCCACGCATCTGATTTCAATTACAGAAACTTAGAGAAACTAATTAAATATCCCACCAAACAACTACCCTTCACACTTTTTATTTGTAATACAACAATAGTGATTTTATGCCTACATTGAAAGAAAAGATTTATGGCAAGACGCGGTACTGTTTTGCTGTTTCTTATCTCCAATGGATCTGTGTGGACTACGCTACATTGAAGTTACGTAGCCACGCATTTGATTTCAATTACATAACCTTAGAGAAACTAATTAAATATCCCACCAAACAACTACCCTTCACACTTTTTATTTGTAATACAACAATAGTGATTTTATGCCTACATTGAAAGAAAAGATTTATGGCAAGACGCGGTACTGTTTTGCTGTTTCTTATCTCCAATGGATCTGTGTGGACTACGCTACATTGAAGTTACGTAGCCATGCATTTGATTTCAATTACATAAACTTAGAGAAACTAATTAAATATCCCACCAAACAACTACCCTTCACACTTTTTATTTGTAATACAACAATAGTGATTTTATGCCTACATTGAAAGAAAAGATTTATGACAAGACGCGGTACTGTTTTGCTGTTTCTTATCTCCAATGGATCTGTGTGGACTACGCTACATTGAAGTTACGTAGCCACGCATTTGATTTCAATTACATAAACTTAGAGACACTAATTAAATATCCCACCAAACAACTACCCTTCACACTTTTTATTTGTAATACAACAGTAGTACTTTTATGCCTACATTGAAAGAAAAGATTTATGACAAGACGCGGTACTGTTTTGCTGTTTCTTATCTCCAATGGATCTGTGTGGACTACGCTACATTGAAGTTACGTAGCCACGCATTTGATTTCAATTACATAAACTTAGAGACACTAATTAAATATCCCACCAAACAACTACCCTTCACACTTTTTATTTGTAATACAACAGTAGTACTTTTATGCCTACATTGAAAGAAAAGATTTATGACAAGACGCGGTACTGTTTTGCTGTTTCTTATCTCCAATGGATCTGTGTGGACTACGCTACATTGAAGTTACGTAGCCACGCATTTGATTTCAATTACATAAACTTAGAGACACTAATTAAATATCCCACCAAACAACTACCCTTCACACTTTTTATTTGTAATACAACAGTAGTACTTTTATGCCTACATTGAAAGAAAAGATTTATGACAAGACGCGGTACTGTTTTGCTGTTTCTTATCTCCAATGGATCTGTGTGGACTACGCTACATTGAAGTTACGTAGCCACGCATTTGATTTCAATTACATAAACTTAGAGACACTAATTAAATATCCCACCAAACAACTACCCTTCACACTTTTTATTTGTAATACAACAGTAGTACTTTTATGCCTACATTGAAAGAAAAGATTTATGACAAGACGCGGTACTGTTTTGCTGTTTCTTATCTCCAATGGATCTGTGTGGACTACGCTACATTGAAGTTACGTAGCCACGCATTTGATTTCAATTACATAAACTTAGAGACACTAATTAAATATCCCACCAAACAACTACCCTTCACACTTTTTATTTGTAATACAACAGTAGTACTTTTATGCCTACATTGAAAGAAAAGATTTATGGCAAGACGCGGTACTGTTTTGCTGTTTCTTATCTCCAATGGATCTGTGTGGCTACATTGAAGTTGTCGATCTTATTTCACTAGGAGAGTTGTTCGCTTAATAAATACGTAGCATGACATTTGGTTGCTCTAAAAATTTCATATTCTTCGAAAGCGTTCATGTGCACTTGCAAATTTCAATACGCTTGCAATTGTTTATAAGGTGCTCTGCAAAATTATAACTTCTGGAGTTTGGTTTTCTTGTCGATAGGACTGTGTTATGTTAAAGGGACGTCCTGTTATGCCTATGTAATACGTCAATACCATTTTAATTTCACAGTGCTTGTAAAACATTTTTAGTTAGTAAATCTAATTTTTATTTGTCTATCCTATAAATAAGATTATACCGAAATATATAAGAAACAATGTTATATATTAACTACAGTACAATAGAGAAAGTGTATTCTCCCATTATCTAAGCTTAAGATACATTCTATATGAACTGCATAATCATTAAAATGACTATAATATAATTCAGTTTTTCCAAGATCTTTATTTTTATATATGACTTAGTCCAATTTCTATTTCTTTTAATACATTTTCTACTTGGTTTATAATTAGTTTATCGTAGCATATTGCTCAAAAAATTTTGGTAACAAAATTCCATATAATCCATTTGACGTTATTGTTGATTTGCCGTTTTTTAATAATCTAACAAATCAACCTTCCATGACTTGTTATACAACTGTTTATCATTTGCGTACAAATAAATATATTCCATTGTAATAATTGAAAATTTCTTTGTTACATCCAAAAATTCAGAAATAAGTAGTAATAGAATAATATCTTCTTTCACGAAAACTGTTTTTCATTTACAGACAAATAAATAGAATTTCGATTGTAATAACTTAAATTGTTAGAAAAAACTAAATTCAACATTTATTTTAATAACAAATAAGTAACTTTTACTTGAATATTTGTAACTGTTTATCATTTACAGACAAATAAATAGAATTCCGATTGTAATAACTTAAATTGTTAGAAAAAACTAAATTCAACATTTATTTTATTAACAAATAAGTAACTAATACTTGAGTGTAACTGAGATTATAACTGTTTATCATTTACAGACAAATAAATAAAATTTCGATTAAAATAACTTAAATTGTTAGAAAAAACTAAATTCAACATTTATTTTATTAACAAATAAGTAACTTTTACTTGAATATTTGTAACTGAGATTATAACTGTTTATCATTTACAGACAAATAAATAAAATTTCGATTATAATAACTTCAATTGTTAGAAAAAACTAAATTCAACATTTATTTTGTTAACAAATAAGTAACTTTTACTTGAATATTTGTAGCTGAGATTATAACTGTTTATCATTTACAGACAAATAAATAAAATTTCGATTATAATAACTTCAATTGTTAGAAAAAACTAAATTCAACATTTATTTTGTTAACAAATAAGTAACTAATACTTGAATATTTGTAACTGAGATTATAACTGTTTATCATTTACAGACAAATAAATAAAATTTCGATTATAATAACTTAAATTGTTAGAAAAAACTAAATTCAACATTTATTTTATTAACAAATAAGTAACTTTTACTTGAATATTTGTAACTGAGATTATAACTGTTTATCATTTACAGACAAATAAATAAAATTCCGATTTTAGCAATTGAAAATGTTGGAAAAAACTAATTTTTTTTGTTAACTATATCATAACAGAAAAAATATAACATCGAAATTCAACATTTATGTTATTTAAAAAAATAACAAATAAGTAACTATAACTTTAACTATAACTATAACTATTACTTCAATATTTGTAACTGAAATTATAACTGTTTATCATTTAGAGACAAATAAATAAAATTCCGATTGGTTAATTGAATTTTTTTTTTTTTTTAATTACATTTTTCTGTTAACTATATCATAACAAAAAATGTAATATCGAAATTCAACAATTATTTTATTTAAAAAAATTAATAAATAGGTAACGAATTACTTGAATATTTGTTGAAAGTTATAAAGTAGTATCTCGGTTCAGAAACAACAGTATTTATACAACAAACTGAGATTACAATTAAATTACTGACGATAATCGGTTTTTAGAAATAAAAATGAACTTATTAAAACCCTTAAATGCAGAACATTTAAAAAACTTTGAATAATATCAGAAGACAAGATCTAATCTTATAAAGATTTCACATCATCAAAAATTGTTTGACGAATAACACACTTTGTCAAAAACATTTAAACAATTCCTATATAGCCTACTATATAGGCTATATAAATTTAAACATTTATATATAGCCTACTAGGAGTAAATAAAGAAAAAGATTTCTATTAGATTATTTTCAGCTTTTTTCACTTGTATTAAAAACCATCTCTCATTTTCCTAGAGAGTAAATCCACCAATTAACATGTAAAAAACGAAAAGAAAAAAATTTGTAAAGTTTGCTTGTATATATTTTTTCATTAACTAAATCGGTTTCTATATTTTAATCATTTTTATTAATTTTTTAACATATTATTTTCATTAATAAAAACAATAAAGCATAAGAATAGAATCTGTTAATAATGACTTATTTTGACACATAGAGGAACAACGGATGTGTCTTTCTAATGCGGCTTTCTAATCACACCTCGTGTGTGGAAAAGTTAATAATGATCTCACCCAAGGCCAAGGCATTGTTTGTTTTTGACAATCTAATAAATCCTTGCATGACCTATATATCACAACAACAAAATTGTAACTTTGAAATTCAACATTCATTTTATTTTTAAAAAATTTCTGTGAATCTATTAGTTTCAGAAATATTTGTGTATATATATTTACAATATATATATTTACAACTAATATATATTAGTCCAGGTAAGGTCAGCACGAGGCAGAACCCCTAACTGCTAATCGACTTAGGTTGGTTGGTCCGGAGTGGTCATTGTTCCTAAAAACCATGGCCGCCCGCTTGGAGTCGGTAGAAATGACTCACATTTTAATTGTCCAGTACTCCAATATAACTTGAACATTTTTAAATATCAAGAAAAACAAATACCACCATGTTCTGTGATGTAAACTGGTAAAAATTTGACACCACATTTCCACATAATTGGTGCTCTTTCAATTTCACGGGTGTCAAAACTATTTACAAGATCCTTTTGCGGCCAACTTAAATAAAACCCCGAATCATTGTAAAAACATCTTACTTCAATCGTTCTACATTTGAAAATAACCAAAATCACCATGTAACTTCTTAAAATGAAAATATCAGGTGTGGTTTAACTTCATAGGTTTGAAAATAAAACAAATGAAATACAAATAAAATATAAAATGTTATTAGGGAACAATGTAGATGTATAGAATAAAAAAGCATGAATATTTACAACTCAGATAGTATTATTTACAAATGAAATTACAATTATTTATAAACCACATTAATGATTAAATATAAACATTTACTGTGTCAACAACATGAAGTAGCCTATACAAAATAAACTTTTATTGTTTATAATTTTTGGAGTTTTCTCGTTTCTCATCATGACGAAGCTATGAGGGTAACTTTATAATATAGGATACACTTTTCCATTTTGAATAAGAAAATGGGCATAATTCTAGATACATAGAATACAAAAATACAATGTATACAACTTAGCCTATATAATATTATTTACAAAATATTATATTGCAATTTCAACAATTTAGAAACCACATGCCAACAAAATTAATAAGATTAGAACGTAAACCTACAACATAGTAGATAAAGTTGGCCTGAATCGAAGGTAATTATAAATACCATAAAATAATTGTCACATACCTTTATAACATTAACTACAAAGGAATAGCCAAATCAGAATTATCATATATGTCTTGATCTTTATCTGTTTGTGTGCCACTCGATTTGTCAACTTCCGTATCATAGTTCCCTGCATCAACTATGATGATTCTATCTTGTAGTTCATCACATAATTTCTCTGTTTTCTGAACGTAATTGACGAATTTCTGCCCGTCTTTAGAAGAAACTATCTATGGCGTTGTTTAGAACTCCTTCAACAGATTTCAGGGTGTAATCCGTATTGTTCATTGCCACTTCTTTTATAATATTGTTTCAGAAACAAAAGTATTTTATATACAAAAACTGATATTACAAATTGTAGGTACTTAGCCTAAGAAATTATATTTTTATTACTGCATATAACTGACAGATTATTATTTAAACTATTTAGAATTTCAACATCATGATCATTTAAGATTGAAAAGAAAATACTCTTTTTTCAGTCACTTTTGTCAATTTTTTAGACAGTAATTTAAATTAAATGAGCGTTTTTTTCTCCTAGTTTTGTAATTCAACCAATTTAAAAAAAAAATAAAAAAAGTAATACAAATGAAAAAGTAAAAACATTTAAAATCTTTAGAATCGTTCTGAATCTATTAATATACAGGGTGATTTGAAATTGCACGGCGATATTTCGGGAGCTGATTCTAGAGCTAAAAATAAGAAAAAAAGTTTATATAAACATAGGTCCTGAAACGCTTTATTATACGTCTGTCGGTCATTTTGTGTCAAAAAATTAATGATAACTTTTGAAATTAGTAATGTTATGAGTTTACATTTGATATACGCATTGTTTATGTTTTTTTTTTTAATCAGTATACCAAGTTATAAAACTTTACTATGTAAATATTCAAAATGGCGACCGAAATATCTCGGAAACCGTAAATTTTACGAATATTTTACAAGAGACAAAATATTATATTTTTTAATGGCGAATGAAATGGGTTTTTAAATTTTTCTGTTACTTGAAAAATAACCAAGTAATCGTCAAAAAATCTAAAACTAAAACAATTAATTGGTAATTATCAAGAAAACGAAAAACATTATGATAGGTCTACTAGTTATTTCTTATTATAGAGTGTCAATAACTCATGCTAAAAAGCAATATTTGTTTATCATAATGTACTCAAAAATTAGTTTTGTACTGTGCTTTTTGTAGTTATATGTTCATTGGCAAACCATTGGTATCGTTTTACGAAAAAAGAAGCCTTGAACGGAGGAGCGATTTGCTATTCGTTATAAATTTAACGAATATGAGATTAAATACCAAATTTAATAAAAACCGAGCCTACTAGGTCTACTAAAAAGTTTTTTAAAACTGAGCTTTGTGGAAATTTGCCGCCATTTTGAAATGTATATAATAATTTTTCTGCTTAACAAATTTGTCTAATTGTTTGTAAATTTTAGCCTAAGTACCAAATTTAAACAAAATTGAAAATTTATAATAAATTGGTAGCAATTTTGAAATTTTTATAATGATTTTTCTGATTAGAAAGTTTGTCCAATTGTTTGTAAATAAAACAAAGATGACAAACAGGAGATAAGAGGAGACGCAAAATGACAAACATTAACAGGGGAATGGAACTGAGTCAATGTCTTTATCAGCAGTATGACATCACTTCTCCTCTCGCCTGCTACTTTTCCTAAAGCACATTATAAAAGTCCAGGTTACACCAAGTGACTTGTACAATCACAGGCAATAGAATGAATAGAGTATACCTTTATGTCTAGTACAACAACAAAAAGAAACTATTCTTCCATAACTTTAAAAAATCTGGGATATCCGTGCAGGTGTTAATTAAATGTAAATCTATTTAGGAAATAATTTAATATCTTTCTGATAAATGTCACATCTATGATACACAATCTGGCCAAACACTAATGACTGTGTTATGACGAAATGTCCCTGTATAACTAATGACAGCCATTTACTATTGTAAACTATTTGTTAATACAAGTTTCAACGCTCAAATTTTGAAGGCACTTAATTCTTCAACTTTTCTAATTTTGTCTACATTTTCTAATTATTTAATTTCCATTTACCTCATAGGTTTGGGTTTATAATATTTAAAATTCATCAAAAATATTGACATTTGTAGAAACGATAAATAATTTTTATATTATAACATTAAGCTACACGTTTCTGTTTAGTTTGTAAAATAGAATTTTAAACATCGTAAAATCCTATTCTCTGGTCCTAAGATGTTATATAACATTACAGTTTAAAAAATTTCATGCACATTTATAATGTAAAAATTACTCCACTAATTTAAAATTTTAATTTCCTTGATTTATTATAACTCCTACGATAAAATTCTTTATAGAAGTGGTTTTAAATTGTTGTTTACAAGCTATATTTGGCCTTAAATTTACAATGTTTTATGAAAGAAGACCCAGGACCCCTACTCTCATTCTCTCTCTTTGGGGCATTCTACAAGTGATTAAATATGAAAAATATTTTTATGGGAATAAATACAATTTGTATATACATTAATTGGTGTCTTTTTTTTTTTTTTTTTTTAAATATTAGACTCAAAAGTGTGGAGCTTATTCCATGGTTTTGAATATAGATCTCGTCACCACAGCTGTAAAAATATTGGAAATGAACTAACATACAGTATAATGTCATTTTGAAAATGAAAATTGGGAGTAAGAGAGAGGGGGCAATGAAATAAGAAGAATAGTTATTTTAAATGACTTTTGTATTACTGATTTATATGAAAATTATATTTTCTGAACTAGAAATTGACACTAAATCTGTTTTTTTTTTTTTTTTTTTTTTTTTTTTTTTTTTTTTTTTTTTTTATGTAAATAGAAAGAGATTTTTTTTCAAAGGCTAGAGTTAACTTTAGATCTTTATTGACAGAGTAACCACTAGCCTCCAAATATTGTCTTTTTGTTCAGGTGTGTTGTCCACCTATCACTGCCCAAAGCGAAGTGTAGAACTCATTGTATCTCCATTAGTAACACCTACTTCAATACATGTACTACAGTTATCATGGAATATTCAGGTGGATGTCTTGCCAGGTGACTACGTAGCACTGTACAATGAGGATGTGACCCATACAGAAGCAAAACCTTTGTTCAGTGCCTTTGTGGATGAGAAGGAAGGTTGGGTAACTTCAGATATACACCAAAACAAAACGAATTACTCAACTCTTTTGTTTTCTACTCAGTGTTTAGGCTATTGGATAGCTTATAAGAATAACGCCACTAATGCAGGTATGAAGTTGTTCTGATTTTAAAGTTACTCAATAGTGATATTGTTGATTTAGTTTATTCATTATTTAAATGATTTCTGTGTGATTTCCACAGTTTGCCAAATTATACAAATTCATACATGACGTTTAGAGTACAGATCTTCTCTCATTGCCAAGTTTTTGACCGCACAACCGCAGTTTTAGTCCATATGTTACTATTTTTAGTACATATGTTAGTTTTAGTCCATATGTTACTAGTTTTAGTCCATATGTTACTAGCTTTAGTCCATATGTTACTACTTATAGTCCATATGTTACTAGTTTTAGTCCATATGTTACAGGTTTTATTACATATGCTACTAGTTTTAGTTTTAGTTTCTAACATTATACTAAGATACTATAAAATCTACCAAAAATATGAATAGTATATAACTATTCGATAAATAAAGCGCCTCACCCCACCCTCATTGTATGTAATTCTGGGAGTATCTTTGTTCTGAAAATTATTATTTTCAGTTCCATAGCTCCAAACATCTCCCAGAAGAGCTCATTCTCACAACATAAATAATTCATGTCTCTCCACAATTATCGCAAGATGAATCAAGTGTCTTTATTTATTGTAATGGTATAAACCATTTCTACACAAGTTCTGTTCAGATTCAAACGTTATATATTAATTAATTAAGTATAAATTTAACATGATTAATATTTAGGCATGAGAAAAATATAAAACAAATATATATATATATATAATAATGAATATTTAACAATTAAGAATAAGTCACTAATAACAATTTTAATTAATTAAGTACCGTAACATTTAAATAATAAATAGTAATATAATAACAAATTACAATAAATTTGATAACAAAATAAATAACCATAAAATAAAATTATAATAGGAATGAACACTAAAAACAAGCTTTTAAATATTGTTATTCATTAGTTAGAAAAAAAAAACCATGAATTCGGAAGTATAATATTACTAACTTCCTAAAATTAGAGATAGTAGGAATCAAAAAGTCCAGTTCCAGAGATGAAGCAACATTGCCTACTCTTATAATTCAGGGAATTGTGCTATGATAATAATATTGGTGCTACAAAATAACGAGTAAACAAATCTCAAAAGCAAATGTCAACTGCAACTCGAAAGTCCATTGCTTATCATCTCAGGATAGTCATAAGAGTCATTAACAAGCCTGTGCAAAAAGAGAGCATACAGTGCATTCCTGCTCGAAACAGATCAAGTGACCTCTGCATGTCCTCAATTGGAACTTCCATTAAACTACTTGTATAACCACATATGTTTTGTTATGATGTCTGATTAGGGAACAGTGGTTTTTCTCTTTCTGAAAGTGAAGAGAAATATCTCTACCAAACAACCCCATTATTCAAATCCAGACTATGAGGCTCCCTGAGAAGAGTAAAACATCTTCCATTGGTTCTTATCAACCCAGTCTAGCCAGGAACTGTTGATCACATTACTTTGACGTAGCGTACGGTGGGAGCTCGAGAAGAATGTAGTGGTGGGGGATATCGGCTGTCTAGCCGGGGACGATTGCTTGGAGCGGGGAATGGTGAAGCGGGTATTAGAAGGCTAGGTAATATGCCGCTCTCGGGTCGTAATATGGGAGATTGGGGACGGAGTAGGTGTAGGGGCGAGGTGACGGAGTAAGGGAAACAGGTTGTCGCCACACAGGGCGAGGTGCGGTATTCTGGCACTTAGAAGGGCCGTAACCTTGGTGCTCAGGTTTGGTGTTCTCTTGGCCCTTAGAAAGGCCTTTCGCTATTGTGGTGGCCTTGGATAAACTCTGGCGCTGCTCTCGGCTAATTCAGCGTTGGATCCGTCTTACGGCTCGCCATTGATGGTTCGGTCGCCTCCCCGACATCAAGCCAGGGGTCCGCCGGGTAACCACTACCCTACTATCTTTCCCTATCGGGAGGCGGTGTAGTGGTTGCTCGCCGGGTTTCCCCTATTTAGCTGTTTCCCTGTCGGGAGGCGAGTTTGGTGAATGAGGTGAGTTGCAATGAAGTACAGTACAAAGTATACAGTAAATAGGAGTCCCTTGTCTCCTTTAGGCACCCTTGCTGCTGGTAGTGCTTGAGGTTGGCGAAAGGTGGTCTGGTGCCTGAACAGTGTCCACTGTCCAGGGAGAGCAGAGTGATGAGTGTATGTCTCTGAAGAGAGAGACTGAAGTGTGGATATCGAGTCTCCGAAAAGAGCTTGAAGAAGTGTGTCCTGGTTAGAAAAACGTCTGGTTTTATACGTTTTTCGGGGTGTCGAACAATGGAGAAGCCATTGTTCGACTTTTACTGTACTGCGATCCAATCACAGGCCGGCTAGAGGCGTGGGTGGCGTAGTGTGCTGTGATTGGGTCGTACAATCTGAAGTGTTTGTGTTCGGCGAGAGACCGTCCGCGGCCCCTCGCGAGTTGAGTCTGGAACAATCACGAGCTGCCCTTTACTGTTCGACAGTAAGGGAGATGTATGTGTGTGGTTGGCCCAGGGTTTCCGGCACAGAGGTCTGGGAGAAGTGCGGGGAAGTGTTCTCAGTGTTTGGTGTGACCAAACGCTGAGAAGTGTTGGATTGAGTGAGTCGGGTAAATTAGTTCCAATGTAAAGGGCGGTGGCAACTTCACAGCAGATATCTTAGTCTAAGCTACTTTTTCTCACATTAATCCACTATTAGGTTTTTACCACTTTGGTTTTTATAACCACCTAGTTTCAATGGTTTTTCATATTTTCACTTTCTCTATCAATTAAACTCTCTGTTGTTACCATTCTAAAGGCTCTTGACGAATACCCTTGCTCTAGCCTCATCATGCCCTCTCGCCAGTTTTCTAACAATCAATCCATGATTTCCCCTATTTACTAGTGAATTTTCATTTTCTTAACATTTTAATTGGCACATTGGTTTTGGTCATTAACTTTCATTGACAAAATTTAATCAATAATATCCACCTATTTTCAATTATTTCAATTTCTAAATGGAGTTCATTATAACTTTCAGCCGAACTAAAAATGCTCATAGAAAAAACCTTGCTAAATTAAAAAATAACCAAATTAACTCTGATTGCCATTAGAGTACTGTTTATCATATGATCTTCCACTCTATGAACTAACTTATCTTTATTTTAAATACACTGACTAAGACTGATCATATTGGGCTATAGTTCTAGCTTCATCGTGCCTAAAGACAGAACCACGATGGATGGAGAAATACCAACAGGACATTGAGAATCTGCCGTTGAAGAATGTTTTCTTTCCTGGAACACACAATTCTGGTTCTTACTTAGAGAGTAACACATCATTTTATGAAAGTGTTTTTCATAAGTACGTATACACTCAGGTAAGGTATCACAATATTTATAAAAGTTTTTTCTTTGTTGTTTGAAAGCCCGTGAGGTCCTAGCTGGAACTATCCAATTTTTCATGTAGTCTCGGGTTAAATCATTCTCTTTCATCTTTCCTATCAGTACTCTCTTGACCAACACTTGTTCTTTTCCGAACAAGGGGTCCTTATTTTTATTTTTTTTCCTTTTCAAGTGATGACCGAGAGGTTTTTACCTAATAGTATGAGTAAACAAGTATTGATAAACAAGTTTTCAACCATTATTGACTGAGTGAAGAGAAGTCCCATTTTAGCACGTCCATTTGACAATTCGTCTATATACGAATGTCTTGTTTGGATTACACGAGATTTGTGTGATGGTTATATGTAACCTATAATTTATATACTGTACATTTGTTTTTGTGGGACGATTTCTTTGGAATGATAATATTAAGGAACTGATGATAGAGTTGTGGCTCCTAAACATGTCGTCCCTTTAGTAAGAAAGAAATCACATGACAGTTATATACTCTGGTAATATTCAATTATTTAACAATTATATGTAACTTGGATACCACAAACATATACAAATAAAAAGTAAATAACAAAACAATATGTTTTCCTGTTCACAGAACCAATAGTTCTGTTGTGCTTGTAAATATTTTGAGGAAAAGTTGTTTTTTTGATAAATATTTATAAACATATTTAGAAATGATTTTGATGTTAGTAGAATCAAACGTAGGACACCTTGAAATAAAAATATTGTGGAAATATATATTTTGTTTAAAATGAATTCCACTGTTTTCAACTAAGTTGATAAAGTATACAATACTAATAGTAATTAAATAAAACAAAATCCAGGAAAATAATCAAGTAACACAAGTAAAGATAGTAACAATAACCAAAATAAATATATTTCTCTAAAGTTTAATTAATTATTCAAATTGATTTTAATTTGTCAAAAGTACTTGTTACATGTCACAACAACTATTAGTTGTTTACTCTAATGACTGCAAAATGTTAATGAACAAGTGACTAGGTTTCAAAACATGTTCTTATATTTGTTAATAATTTATGTTCAAGGTTATGATTACACCATTAATAATGGTTTTCTTTATGTTACACCTATCTTTTCTTTCTAAACTAATGTCTGATCAATCACTTAACAATCTACAGAGTCTTAAAAAAGTAAGTTAATACTTTAATAGTTTAATAGTTTTTTTTAACACAGAACAAAATACATACATACCTTTGGAATTAAATGGAATTTAATTTTAAAAACTTAAAAATTAGCCAAATTTTTACTTGTTAGGGTTGTTATGACAGGTGTTCGAAGTAGCTGCCATAATATCAAAGTTTCGTGGAATTTTCTTGATCCTATACTCTTCGTATTCAGTGTTATTGACAAAACTTTTTTTTTCCATTTAAGACTTCAGCAATTGCAATTTCATCTCTTACGATTGAAAGTCTTCCTGACCTGGTGGTTGCAAACTTACTAACAAGCTTTTTATACTCGACTACACTGCACAGTCCGTTTCTCGTACAGTTGCAAGTACGAAACTTTCTTAACCTGGCTAATAAACTCTGTTCATAATACATAATAATGCTGAATCAATGTGATGCCTATTTGTAAATATAAAGTCATGATAGAATTAGGGGAAAAAATAATTAATTGTGTAACATAGTAAATTCTAGGATTAAAAGACGCGACGTGATTGGCTCTGTGGAATATGGGTCAAGGATGCTGATTGGTCGTAGCGTATGCAATTGTGGTAAAATTAAGTAAGAAAAGCTGTAAATTATTAACAAAAAGCATCCAAGAAAACAATTTTGTATAATATTTAGTCTTAGCATAATTTATAATAAATGTTTTAATGAAAAACAATATAAAAGTGATTTTTAACAAAATATGATGAAATGATGTGTCAAGGACTTTTTTGGCGGACGCAGGAGAGAGAAAATCTCGTGGTTTAGTCAGTCTTAGTTTGGGATCTGAGAAAGTCAGACCTATGAAAGTTTATATAAAAACGTTTTGTTAAAAATGTGATCTTTTTAATTTACAGTCTTCGTTCAGAGTTAGAAGGTGTAAGATGTGATTTAGAACAGTTTAGAGTCTAGATCAGAGCTTGATGGAGGGTGGTGGTGTTTTTCAGAGTCGTGTTAAGAAAGTTGGAGCGGTAAGATGTATTCGTTGAGTTGCACTAATGAGCTTAACTTAACAAAAATGTTGTTAAGTTATAATTAGAACCTTGAACTATAAAGGTAAAGAGTGTTTTCAAGTGATAAGTTCTCATTACAATACAACTGAACAGTTATAGTGGACAATAGACTCATGTAATTTCCCAAGACATTAATATTTAATAATTCATGTTACAAGAATATAGAACGATCATTCTATACGACTGTGTTATAACAAAAACTATATACCGCGAGATAAAAATGATTTCAGAAAGACTGAACGTGTTAGTGAGTTATGAACATTCTCAAACTATTCGAGAAAACGACTTTTGAATGATGGAGAACCAACGAGGAGCTGTAAAACTTCAACTTGCCGGACATCAGTTTTCTCCTCGTGTTCAGACAATATATTTTTTTGTCGGCGTTTTGGTATAGACGCTATACATTACCTATTTGATTAATAATCTGTATTATGTTTTAAATTAATTTTTGTACATGTTTGTTCACTTAAAAAATCCTTTATATTAGATTATTTCAAGAAGAAATAATAAAAAAATAAGATTTTTAAATAATAAATTAGAACCTTTTTTTTTAGAGAGCTGCAAAGTTACTCAAAATTCATAAATTAAATTCCTGTTGCAACATTTTTATTTATAGAAGCATTTTGAAAGATAAAGTTGATTAATTTGAAAGTAATAAAATAAAGGAAATATAAATCAATGATTTGTTTGTTAAAACTAAGTGATAACTAGTATTTACAAATATGATTTTTTGTTAATGATATTTGTAGGATGTTTCTTTGAATAATTAATAAATATTTATGTAAAATTTCAGCAGAAAAAAGACTTGGAATCTTTATTTAAATCACCTGAGCCAAGTACGTCTGTAGAAAGAACTCTTGACCTCGAGATATTTTGGTAATAATTAAATTCATTTTTTTTTTAATTGGTAAGAAGAAAATTACCTGGCGCCCTAATGACGGAGCAAAGCTTAAAATCAATCATAAATAATTTTTTTTATATAAGGTAACAGAAACTTAAGAACTCTTCAAGTTAATAATAATTTACTTTTCTAAATTATTACAATTGTATACTACTACAAGTTTACCACCTAATAGATTAAATTCAGTTTACCACTTTGTTTAAAATTAGTTAAATATAATAGTGATTTAAACAACCGCTGATGTTTTAATAAATCCCAATTATATCTGCATACAATCAAAAGTTTTTCCCGGTATTGGACAATAATTAACAAAACAACAAACTATTTAAAATTTTAACTTACTTTTCAAAAGGCCTGGTATATAGAACATATTGAAAGTTTTCACAAAGACTTCACTATATAATGGTAATATTCTGAGGAAAGCCAAATTCGAATTTATATTGGTGTGTACTTATCTGATTCACTCATACCCAAGAAAGTAAAAGACTCAACATTTTGAAATTTGTATTAATTTTTTGTTTTTGAATTAAGGCATTGATTTGAATTAACCATTTTTTAAAATCTTTCTATTTATAGACTATATGATACTTTAGTGGAATGATTTTTATCAAATTTAGTGTATTTCAGGGATACCTCATTTCGTTTGTGTGTAGTTTAGCATATCTAAATCTCAAAATTATTTCAATTTCAATACAATTTACTCTAAAATTAATTATTTAAAAACACAAAACCATCATATTGGTCGCCATCTTTCCAAATACTTTTTCTCCGTTTGGAAATTGGTGGTAAAATCCAAACTCAAAAAAGATGTAATTTCTCAAAATCACACCTATCAAGAAAAACTATTTTTACGTTTAGGAGATTTCAAAATATTATATTTATTGGATGACTTATCTAAAATATTTACATTATCACTCATCTTTAAAAAAAATACTAATACACTTACCTTAAAGGAAGATTTTTTTTTTTTAATTTAAAAATGAGAAAAGAAAAAAGGACACTCTTGTACCTAGACCAAAGATTAATCTCATAAAAGTGTTCTGCACATTGATTATAACTCTCAAGTGGAACATATATGATCTACCTCAACAACAAACCCAATAACCTCAAAGAGAAAAAATAAGTGGAAAAAAAATTATACTGTTATAAATAAGATATTTCATAAGTTACGTAAATACTAGGTTATACATAACAAAAATAATAATTGTTTATTTTTCACTTATTGTTCAGGATGAAACCGTACTGAATCAGTTGATCTTAGGTGTCAGATACTTGGATCTTAGAGTTGGTTACTATCCTGACACAGATGCTAAATGGTGGCTTAACCATAACGTTTTCCTAGTTCGTCCGCTAAAAGTTATTTTAGACGATGTCATCCTCTTTGTTAAAATGACAAAAGAAATTGTAATTCTAGATGTACATGCGTTTCCAGTGGGTAAGTGCAGCAATATATCTGTTTTTAATTGTCTTAATTTTAATTTTGTTTCAAAATTATGAGACAATGGAGGAAGCAGATCAGCAAGCAAAACTTGGTGCATCTAAACCCTTTACAGGGCCATCTCCTATGTACGGATTTGGCCCTAGGGATTACCAGGAGGTTATTACCAACTGGGCCAACAAAGTAATCAACAGAACCTGGAATGCATTGCCGGGTCTTATACATTCCAAGAAGTTCCTTAGCCCTAATAAAAAGAGAGGGAAGGTGCTAAACCTAAGCAGAAGAGAGCTAAAACTCCTCTGTGTTATACTAACAGGACATATCCATTGCAGATATCACTTAAGTAAGATGGGCCTGGTGGATGATGACACTTGCAGGTACTGTGGTGAAGAGGTAGAACGCATGGAACACATCATCACGGAGTGCCCGGCCTTATGCCTAAAAAGACATAAATTTCTAGAATTTATCTTCATTTCGGAAGAAGAATTACTAAACCTCCCGACCAGGGGTTTGATCAATTTTGTCAAAGACATAGATCTCTCCTGAGTCCAACAAGAAGGAGGCACAAAAGATCTAATTAGGTCGCAGTGCAGGAGGCGCTTTTAAAACACTCTCCCCAGTCTTAATAATTAAAAATAATTAATGAGACAATGGTTGTATAAGCGAACAATTGTAACTATTCTTTATAATAGGTATAAAACATAGTTTTCGCATATTTGTATAGACTAATTTTAAAACTTTCAAAAATACTGAAAATCCCTTTTGATAATCCATTGGATAAATAATATGTAATAAAATAAGCGATCAGTGTAACAAAGAAAAGAGTATATGTATTTACCTACCATATGTTTGGTTTCTAAAAATTTGATTTAAGTGTATTCTTTTGCCATTCCTAGCCTTGTCTTAACTTTGTTGGACGTTTCAGATAAACTCCATATTCAAAACATATTTACACAATGCTGTGTCCCTCTAATATGTCGTCTTTATATAATCTGAAGCTCTATCCGCTTCTGTGATTAACACAGAAGTGCTGCTATTGTTATTGGTTAGCTTTCAGAGTTGGCTGTTTTTGTTAAGTTTTACCCATTGGATTATTGAATATTCTTGAAAATAATTGTTCTTTATGGTTGTTATTGCGGTCATTAAAACTTTGGTTAGATTGTGAGATACATGAATAATGTAACTGTTAACACCTCATGGTATCATAGCATGTTTAATTTATTACTTCTTCCATCTCATTTTTCATTGCTTGTTTTCAGGGTTCAAATTCAATCCCGATAACGTGCACGCCGAGTTACAGAATTACTTAATAACATACCTTGGAGACAATCTTGTTCCTACTCTTCCTACAGGATGGACATCAACTTTAAGATCTGTCTGGAATACAGGACGACAGATTATACTCAGCTATAATAAGGTAACCAAGGGAAGAAATCAAATTTGGTCATCAATTGATCAAAAATGGGGAAACGTACAAAATTTGGAGAGTCTAAAGAATCATGTGGATAAGGTCTTTCAAAGGTAATTAGATAATTATGACTGCTTTAAAAAAATCTGGACTTTTATAAGTTAGAGAAACTTATAGTAGCCTACTATAAATAAAGTTATGTAATGAGTTAAGAAATCAATGTCAAAAATATCTGTTTTGAAGTACACTGTGTCTATAAATGGGGTTTTGGAATGATTGTCTCTATGCAGTCTTTTCTTCATGTTTCACAAGCAAGTTGGCCGATTTCGATCAAATTTAAATCATTTTTATTTCTAGGACACTTTTATTCCATTTTTTTGATAGCCCAATATCGAAATATCTAAAAAATTTTGATTTTGATCATATTTTGAAAATGGATCCTAACAAAATCGATTTCGCTCAAATTTTATTAAAATAAAAAAATTAATGCATCAAACAAGTGTACTAAATCGCAAGCAAACAAAAATTACTCCTCAGGAATAATTGAAAAAAACAAAAATGAACCTTAGACTTTGAGCGAAGCATGTTTAGAATGTAATTAATTATATAAATAGCTTTCAAATTTAAACCTTCGCACGCTATGCTAATTTTGCTTAAAATCAAGCTAACGCTCATTTGACTTGAAAACTTTTTTGTATATTTTAAAAAAATTTATTTTAGTTTTGTATTATACAATGGAATAGGAGAAAAAAAAGCATCTTACATTCAAAAATATTATATTTATTAACAGTTTTAGAACAATTTACATTTTTAGATACAATGCTTTTTTTTTATTTTTTTTTATATATATATGTATAAAATTACTTTTTTTTATTTATCATTTTTTTACAAAGTAAAGCGAATGTTATTATTATATAGAACATTGTTAACTAATATTTGGACAGTGTGTGATACTTTTCAAAACATATGTCGGGGTGGAGGGGGCTGCGCAGTGCACGTCTTGCAGTAGTAGATGGTTTCTCGGCGCAACCCGTTCTTCGTGCAGACAATGCACTGCCTGAATCCTTTTTCCCTTCGGTTCATGAAATGAGGTTTTCCATCTAACCTCTCTTCCGGCGGCCCTTGTGCTTGGCGTCCACGTTTCCTGGCTTGCTGTCGTGTTGCAAGTTTTTCAGCTACTAAGTCTTTCAACAAACTCATCCGGAATTGTCTGTGGCTAAGAGGCTTCTTATTAGCAGTTGTTGAGACTTGTTTGTAAAGCAGATACGCATTTATGAGACCAACTTCAAACAGCCAAAAAAACAGCTTTCTATACCATTTTTTGGTACGCCTCATAAACTGATAGGAGGAGATAAAGTGATCACTATATCAACACCTCCCATGTTTTTTATATAGTTGATGACTACATTAGGCTTCTCGGTGGGGGGTTTATTAGGCCATCTACAAGGTACATTGGTCATATCACGTTTGCATCCCTTGCTGAACGTACTAAGCATGTGGACTGTACGTTTGTCCTTTCAGGAAACTACTAACGAAGTACCTTTTCTCTGAGCAAGAAGATCTCCCTTTTTCATCTTTTTCCCCTTAGTTTTTAGACCAGCGAGCATTCCCGTTCTATTGGTCATAACTGTGCCAGTTAAATAGCACCCTATTTTTAGAAGTTCTTCTGCCAATTCAGGACTCGTGTAATACCTGTTAGTAAATACATGTAGACCTTTTGTAGGGTTATAGGGATCTTTTAGTACAACGGACTCTGTCAATGTTTTTACAATTTGGGTAGTTTTCAACAAATTTGAATTTGAAATGACACTACCACCACCAAAATATGGAATAAAGTCATAGAAACAACCATTTTTACTGTCAGAAATAACAAAAACTTTCATTCCGAACTTTGTGGGCTTCATCGGATTATACAAGCGAAAACTGACTCGGCCCTTGAAAGAGATAGTGCTCTCGTCTACAGAAACACATTCTGAAGGAGTGTAAAAAATCCGACTCATTTTTTTCATGTGCGTTAGTATAGGGGTAATCTGGAAGTTTTTAGGCATTTGAACATTTTCCTCACGGACATGGTTGAAGTGTAAGTTCCAAAATATATTGAGGAACTCGTCCTTGTTGAACACTTCACGGAAAAATGGAATTCTTCCTACCCATTCAGTAGTGAAGTATGACTCAATTGAAGGCAGTAGCATGAGTCCCATATTTATTACCAAGCCCAAAAACGCTTTCAAATCTACTAAAGTTATATCTTTCCATTTTCTTATTCTGGAATGAGGCGACAGGACTTCATTCCGTCGTTTGTTAGCGAATAAGTTTGTTTCATTGCAAATCAGAGATAAAATTTCATCATTAAAAAACAGGTCAAAAAAATCAATTGGTTTAGAATCAACATCAATCATAGTAGGAAGGGTAGGCCCACCTGTAACGTTATAGATAGGAATTGTAGTGTTATAACCTGGGTCAATGTCAGACACATCTCTCCATAAGTTTCCTGTAGGAGCATTTCTCGGTCTTGCTTGTTGAGTAGCAGGTACAGGAGGTGGTGTTTGTTGTTGTCCAGAAGGTCCGGCGGGAGTTGAGTCAGCTGGTAATCTGGTTGTTATAGGTAGCTGGGCTTCTTCACTATCACCATCAGTGGAAATATTGTTTATCAACATGTCCTCATTTTCACTGTCTATGGTCATGTCAAATGTTGTCGAGAACGAAGCATTCAATACGTCATTTACAAAATTTTCAAAGTCTGGGTCGTCCACTGTTCCCATATTTACAGCTATTTACAACTAAAAAGATATACAGATCAATAATAATATTTACACTCACTAGAATAAAAAAACTATACAAACTAATAAAACAAGACTGGCTAGGTATCAAATTGAAAGAATAAAAAACAGTAGCGACACAGCAGGTGAAAGCAGACGAACAAGGCGCGGACAAAGCTGAGTTAGCACTGACTGGAATATATCAGGTTGCCACGCAGTGCAACAAAAAGGAAGGGCACGGCGCCTAGCAACAGCAGATGTTTGCCCTCCCCCACCCCCTCAGCGTGAAAAAAATGAGGCGTCATAGACGTTTCCCGCCACGTCCAATGTTAGGGTTTCCCTCTCCACACGTAAAAAGAATACCACGGCAAAATTAACCTCGCTTGGTAATCAATATGTGGATTGTGGGATATATCCGTATGCCACGTTTCTTCTGATTTCTAACCATCGGATATATCCGTATGCCGCGTGCAAAGGGTTAAAAAAATAATAATAATAAAATTAATTCCACATAAAGTATAAAAACTGAGGATTCCTTCTATACTAACTTATATCCCATAAGAATTAAATTTTGGTCATTCTCATTTATTTACGAATAATGCAAAGAATATTATTTTTGGTTTTCTGTACAGGTATTTGAGAAAGTTAGTGCAAATTTAAAAAAAATTAATTGTTTACCATATCTTCACTTCAGTAATCTATATAATTATTATCACCATATCCTTTATTACAGGACCACTAGACATCCATGGGCAATCATGGCAGAGTTGACAGCAACATTTTTCGATGTAGTGACAGATCATCCAGGAGGGTTAAGGAAAATGGCACATGCTGTGAATAGAAATGTGACGAGATGGTTTCAAGGGAACTATGGGAAGTCTTGTAACATCGTAGCTGTGGATTTCTTGAAAAATACCGGTCTAGTTCAATCAGCAATAGAATGGAATAGAAGAAAGGGATTGGAGATAAACTGTTGAAGGCAAAGTTAATTTTTTGAGGAAGACACACAAGCCCTACAGCTCTGAATTAAACTTAAACACTTTACATCAGTCGCGGCTCCAGCGGGTAGGCCCAGGCCTACCCAACTTATTTGGTTTTTCACCCAATTTACGCGGGCCGGTGACACGCCACCGCGGAGTTTTTTGCTCAGCTAGCCCGCGCCCGGCCGTAGCACTCTGCTCTGACCTTGACCACTCTTTAGTTAGATATCTTTTATTGTTATTTTGTTCGGTGATATCTAATACTAGTTATCGGTTATAATTGTAATTATCTATTCATACTATTCTTGTACACTGATTTAGTACAGCTCACAGTACTTGGTAGGTATTGGGAAAAGTAGGTAGGTAGTTTATATACGGAAGTTTAGGTAGCCACCCTAAATTTTTCTTTAAACTATGACCTTACTTCTCAGCCACCCTGATCCTGTCATTGAAGAATTCGTTTCTCAGAAGGGAAGAAGATTGCAGTTTGTCATGAAATAAACTGTATATTTGAACTGTCTTAAATGTAGAATACAATTACCGATTTAAGGTGTATTAACGAGCTGTATGGTTTACTCTGATTTAAATATTATTTCTCAACAACTACTTTTGTGACACTTATAGGCAATAAAATATATTACATATCTTAAAATAACAAAAATATTTTTATTTTTCATAGTTGACCTGGCTCCATAGTTTTAAAATTAACAGTGTGGTGTATGCTTTTATCTTCAATAAGCAGTCCCCCCTTATCCTAGGGGGTATTTACCCAGGTCCCCCGCCATAGTCATGACACCCCTAAACTGTGCCTACCCAAAACATAAATTCTGGAGCCGCCCCTGCTTTACATCAAATTATTTTGTCTTGTACGTTGTCTTTGCACATACAAATTTTGTTTAAAAATTTCTAAAAATCAAAACTATTTATTTCTATAACATGTTTCCGAATTAAGACTAATGGGACAATCCAAACTACGAAAAGTAGGCCTAAGTAAAAGATAATTTTAAAAGAAAATTTTAAATAATAATTTTAAAAAATTATTACAGAGACTTTTAAATAAGGTTCATTTTAAAGAAATGGTTATATATTATTGTGTTTCTAAATTCATGTATTTCGATAATTTTATTTATTTATTTTTACTCAATTTTTTATATGCCTTTCTTATCATTGTATTTATTTCTAAAAGAAGAATTTATATAGAAAATTATAAAGTGAGGCTGCACTTTGGTAGTTTTGTAGGTTCAATTCATAATGTGTTAGTATGAGAGGAGTTGGAGCATGCTGTCTTTAAAGTTACCGGAGTGGGCCGTTAGATTGCATCACTACACTCTTTAAGTTCAAAGCTTCAAACCAAACTATGGAGCTTATTTATTTTATATGTAAATCAAGCCATTTATTTGACTATGTTTATAAATTTGTAAAGAATAAGTCATGAAAAATGAACTTTAGTATTTGAAAAGAAGGTTTGTAATAGATTTCGGTGGCAAAGTTAAATAGATCTTAAAAATAAAAAAAGTGTAGAACAGTAAAGTGTTATTCAGCATTAGAGTAGGCCTATGGGAGTATCCATTGCTAAAGCATTGACCAAGTGAAACAAGATGATATTTTTCTCAACTTCATGGCATTTTTTTTTGTGTTTGTCAATCGTTCTGAAAAAAAATTATAATTACAATTTTTTGAATTATATGTATGTAAGTAGCAGATTTTTTTTCGTTTCAAAGTGGCAACCATAGAAAATAGTTGAAACACGGTTATAAGGGGGGGGACCATAGTCGAGTTTGTTATAATTTTCCATAACTATTTTAGTAGGTTTAAAATAACTGATTAAAATAATCATATTATGTTTTATAAAAATTATATCCTCCTAGTAAGATAACAGTAGGTGACTCATTGGATAAACAACTGTGGGTCTTTCCGATTCCGGGGAGGGTTTATTGGGGGGTGGCCGCAGGTAGTCCCAGCTCCAGAGCTCAACCAGACCTATAAATAGTATAATGTATTCCAGTTTTCAATTCCAAGACTGAAATCTTGTTAAATTTCATAGGGCAAAAAATAATTTTGTTAAAAATATCAAATAAATTATAATTTATTTAAGAATTTCACTTGTTATTTGCTCTAAAACTTATTTCTATCTTCATATAACTTGTACATCAATGTGAATAAAATAGAATAGAATAAAGCTTCATTTATTATTATTTTAGGCAAAGTTAGGCATACTGTGCTTTCTTCCACTTTATCTCAACAACAATAACAATAATATAACAATATGAACACAAATTTGTACAATTAAAATATACTTTAAAAAAAATATAACTTTTAATAATTGATGTTACAATACAAATTAAAAAAATCCACTAATATATAAATAATTGTATACAAATAAAAAATATATATATATATTATGAATCAAAGCAACTAAATTGAAGAAAAACTGCAACTCTACATGCAAAACTGTCCCCTAACAAGTCCAGATTTTACATATTTTGCTTGTCGTTTAAAGGTGAAAAACTTCTCGGTTGTCATTGCCTTATAAAAAAGAACATAGAATAAAGACTCCTAACCCTGGTAAAAGAGCATCAGAGTTCAAATTTGTGAAATGAATGCAGAGAATTTAACCCAATCTTTCAATAACAAAAATCATGAGGTAATATTTTCACTTTATATTACAACATATGTCGGAATATAGTGTTAAAAATTATTTGATTATAAGAAATGTAAATTGTACTTATGTACGTTTATAATAAGTACTATATAGTGCTCAGAATCCAAGTGAAATGCATCTTTGTTTTTTTAAAATAATAAACTAATTCTTTTCCACTCGAAGATTTAGTGTCAATTAAATTTGTCTTGTATTTAGAGTATAAATAATAACACATTTGTTCATTAGAATATGATGTGTAAATAAATGGGGTCTTCTATTTACAGAATAATCAATAACATATATTTCCATGATATAAATTAAATTTGTATTTGACAGACTTTACCATAGCTTTATAAATTTCTATCATCTCATATCTTGGCTATGTTAAAGTTCACCTATTTGATTTATTAATTAAAAATAATAAAACTCTTTACTTACTTCTTCAAAATTTGGAGGATTTGCCAGATTTTAGTGTCTAAAATCAACTCATTCTGCACGAGAGGTTAATCATTAATTAAGATTAAGAACACAGATACAAATTGTTTGAACTACCTTCTACAATGATTAGAACAGTGAAAGATAAAATTTTTATAATCCCAAATAAATTCCATTCACTCACACATACACTCCATTTTTCATTTGCCCTTGTTACTTAACTAATTACAAAATCTTTTTAAAACTAACATTCAAAATATATTTTTAGGTTGAAATTCTCGGAATTTATATCGGGTATTCCTTATAAATCCCTTTTACTAATTCTCCTTTTAAATAAATATTCTCTCTTAAAATAAAATTCTCAAGATGATTTCATATTTTTAATTTAAATACTAGATTAATGTAAACATTAGTCTAAAATTCATTAAACAATCAAGTTCTACTTGTCTTATTTTATTAAAATATATTTTGCTTGTTTTGGGCAATGAATTTATTTTAATTTCATCTGACTTGTTTTAATAATTTAAATCACTTCGAAATCTGTCTAAGCACATTTAATATAAAGATTTTACTTAGGGTACGGTACATTAGTTTTGATAATCATAAGTTTCATTTCACAACATTATCGTTACATTTATAAGATTTTTTGGGTTTTAGATTCCTCCACACTACACTTTATCTAAAATTTTCACTCTTATTTAGATTTACACAATATTAGCACTTTGACTTATTATTTTATTAATTATATTATTATTTTATGATACACTCTTATTTATTCTCCTGAGATATTAATTGTTGATACTTTGGCTTCTGTAGAATCAATTCGTCATCTCCTCTTCTTTATTTTTCTTGTTTTTGTTGGTGTCAAATCCTTCTCGAGTCTCAATAGATTTTGATGTAATTGTGGTTCTTTGCTATTGGTTATGTGGTTGTTTTGTCACGTCAGCTAGGTTTATAGCCTCATGATGTTTGAAAGCTTGTCAAATAAATTGGAAACTCCTTCTTATTGAGTTCAATATACTTTGGTTTGTTGAATTCATATATTTTGAATAATATACATATTTATGTAGCAGCACAATGTGCCTACACCTTTCAACTCTACACAAGGTAATATAAGCACCTTTCGAGGACGTAGTCATGGCTAATCGAGTATTACGGTAGTTCCTGCTGTGGGAAGCAATGAATCTTGCATCCGGAGACAAAAATAATACTCATCATGTCAGCGCACTTTCTGAAAGTAGACTTGCCATCAGAGACCGAGAGTTATAGACTTATGCCAGATGTCTACCAGACAGTTCAGAGCTGCACTAGATTTTTCTGTAACACATGGGTTAACTCCTCTTTCTGAACTACATTTTCCAAATTTGCCTGCACTGTAACAAACACAAAAAGTAAAACAGAAGGAATTCATGTAGACAGAATGCAGTAATAATGATGTTTACTTAATCATTAATGTTTTTTACATGATTTAAAAGATGTTGAAATTAATAAAAAGCTTTAAGTATAATGTTATACAAACTCTCTACATTACTTAGCCAATAGGAGCACACCTCCATGTTAATGTTTACAGACTTAAGATCAAGGTTAGATTTAATAAGACCTAATTTATTGCAAGATGGAAAACAAAAACAATACAAATAAATACGTATATTTTACTAACTTATTCTAATTATAGAATATTGATCATTGAATGACTAATATTTAAGCAAATAAATGTATTACATATTCATATGTTTATTTGGAAACGTTATGTAAACCGATTAATATTAATTTATAGCAAATGATTAAAAACATATTGTCGACCAAACAATATTGTTCATCATATGATCAAAAGCTCAGCTGGATTTATAAACAGAAATAATAAAACACAAATTAAGTATAGACAAAGAAGGGGTGAGTCAATTGATAACACGAAGTGAGAAACTATGAAAAGAGAAAGAAATACATATATGTACTACATAGAGGGCCATTCAATCCATATTTATGACTCTTCTGAGGCCGTTAGGAAGTTGAGCAGGAAAAGTAAATCATGGTCTTCAAAAAAGATATTATATAATTATATACTTATACAATTTACATTTTTACACTTTTACACTTTTAAACAAATATTTCTTACAAGTAATAAGAATTCTTTATACTTACAACAAACAATCAAAATAGTAAGCCTACTGTGATCAAGAAAATCATGGATTTTAAAGACATTACTTATGAAATTAATATAAATAAAACAATATTTTACTTTTTTGTACATTATATAAATTTTCTTCATTATACTATTTCTTTTACAATACTTTATATTTCCGATAATGATGCACAAAACATTTTTTATGGATTTACAGAGTTTTCAAATTTGTTGAGCATGTGTTAATAGACAATGATAGCTAAGTAAAGTATTTCACTGTATCTTTCCGCCTCAATAAGTTCCTATGGTTCATCTACTCTACATCATTTCTTTGTTTATACCTGTAAACCCTCAACACAATAAGTCAACCTTAGTATTTGAGTTTTTAATCAAAGGAATTTATGCCAGAAATTTCATTCAGATGTCATTGTTTACTATGTTAGTATATGCCAATATCAACATCTAAAAACACCATTTGTTCACATCTGGCAGCATTGTTGTGTGTATGAGTCTTTTTATTACAGTAAATTAATTGATTGATAAAATTGATATGATTTTCTAGAGTGAAATACCCATATTCATATTATCTTTTGACTAATAGTGGAATATTAATACGGACATTAGTAATAAAAATATGCAGGTTAACAAAACATATTCCGATTTTTTGATATTTTCACATGTACCTATAATTTTAAACCCTTGTAAAAATCAATGTTTTGCCTACTTCAGTAATTATTTCCCGAAATTTGGCCGTTATTCAGGAAACAACAGAATCATTCTCTAATGGCAGGTAGTTGGCCAGTGTGTCGCCCAAACCAGTAGTTACAAAGTGTGTATAGGATTCCGTGTGAGATTTGACAAAAAAAAAACTAGTTCATCTCCTTCAGTCTCAGTTTATAGTTGAAAAGTAGAGTTCAAGAGAATTTCTTGTGATTATTAGAAATGTAATAAATAAAGTATTAAATATATTTTATTAAAAAACAGCCCTCACATCATTATAGATTTTTTTTAACGGTTATTTAATGTGACATTTCTCATATTGTTATCTAAATCATTATATATTTTATAGTGGCAGTGCAAGTAGTGTCTGGTAGGGTGTATCTGGGGCTGGTGGGCATAACCAGGTTTGATTGGTACATGGATTGCCAATGATGCATTTGTGGTGGTGTTCGATCGTGGTCCAAACATGTCGATGCGGCCCGTAGGATGGCAAGCTCCAAGGAGTGATACCTGTACATAGGAGTGTGTAGAGTCATGCAAAAGGCTACAAGTTGAAGGAGAGAAAGACTCAACCTTCTTGCAGCTGAGTCATAACTCACCAATGGCGGGAGTCATAACTGGTTTCAAATACTGGCAACGTTGATGGGACATATGGAGTACTGTAGGCTCACGGGGTTTTCTCATAAAAAGGAGTTTTCTCTGTCTGGGGAGCTGCTTATTGGGATAAGAATAAATTAACTATGAAACAAACAACTGATCTTTTACAGAATTACAGTCACACTTTTTTTTAAATCGTATCCCTATCATTTATCATAAAAATATATTAATTAAAAATTAGCTAGAGAAATGCTTTTTTTTAACCAAAAGAAATTAATGTTGCTGATTCTATGATTTAGAAGACATTAGACGTTTGTACTTTGTTTAATTTGACTTCTTATCAGCATTGGTAGGTATGGAATAATGAAATAAATAAATAAGGACGTAAACAAAGTACAAAGTTATTATCCACATTATCTCCATATTGACTTACCTTATTGTTTATCATGGTTATGCACAGTTTTATATATAACCACCTAACCTGGTGATGATTATTTGTGATGATTCTTGCTAAACCTAATGTTAGGAACATCATTTTGTGGTAAACTCCATTCACCACCTCCCTTTTTTCCCGGCGATACTTCCATTCTAACAGCCTTACTAACGTGTTGCCTAAATGGTAAATTGCAGGGAAATTGTGTTGCAACAAGTCAGTCTACCCCCTCCCTTGGCGATGCAAATCCTTATCAGCATCAAGATTACAGAATGAATTGTAAACCAGCCCCAAGTGAGATCGATTGTGTTCAAAGAAGTGTATGTTTTCTAGTCTACAGGATAACTGATATTTCAGGTACCTCCCCCCAAATTGTTCACCTACCAAATAATGGCTAATTGACCCCATTGGGTCAGATGGGTATTGGGTATTGGGTCAGATGGCCCAGGGTTTTCAGCGGTGCCCAAATTCTGTATAAAATTTAATATGTGATAGGTAGTTAATGGCTATTTTGCCCTAATTCTGTTTCATAGATCATTACTTTTAAATGGAGTCCCTCAATATTATTCATAGTTAATTTAGTTTATTATGTATTATATTTAATAACATAGTTTTACTCATTCATGGAGCTCTACTAATATAGATACATGTGAATATCAACATAATTGTAAAATTACTCCTAAATTTGATGACATTTTATAAAATTTATTAATTTTTTCAGTTTAATTAATTTTCGTAACTTTGTCAGTTTTTCCTATCCATGACTATTCCATTGAATGTTATGCCAGTCTTTAAATTTGTCTCAAAAAGTCAGTACAGATGCTTTCAACATTTATTCTACAGATTTATTTTTGCAAGTCACTAACGTTAATTCAATAAGTATAACTAGGTTGTACAGTATATATATATATATATATATATATATATATATATATATATATATATATATATATATCATTAAATATCTCACTTAATTTCATAACAATAATATTTGATCATATGTTCACTCCCTAATGAGTTTGCATAAAGTGTTGATTGTAATTACATGAGTTAATCCTTGAGAAACTATTACTATAATTAAATTAGTAACAAATGACAACTATCATTTGGTGTTCACGTATCAGCTTTAGTAGAAACAAGTCTTCAGTAAAATGAGGAATGTATCGTCGGTAAGTTGATATTATACAATGTAATTACTCGTATAAGTTTTTTATCTGTAATATATTACTATGTTCATATGTACTCTTCAAGTATATATATATTTGTTATTCAAAAGATATGTTATTTTTACCTTTGTTTTATTTTTTACTTTAGCTATGGTCATTTTTTTTTTTTTTCAGATTATATACAGTTTTAAGTTATTCAATAGCTTACTATAAAATTATATATCATACATTTTTAATGTGTTTTAATAAGATATTTATTTATCATTATTTTATAGAATTATTCAATTACAAAATATACAAAATGAGAATATTTGATTATAATAAATATACAGTAGAATGTCGATAATCCGGATTAATTGGGACCGGACCCCATCCGGATTATCAAATTATCCGGATTATCGAAATTACATTAAAAAACGGCCAGCACGCACTATTTGAGAAAAAAGTTTTAAAAATTGTATTATTTTCTATTATTGGTAGGAGAGTATAAGGTCTATAAATTAAAAACATGTTTTTCAAGCACTGTATCGTATTTTATTTACAGCAAGATGTGTACAACGTTCAGTAAAAACATCAGACACTACATATTCTTGCTAGAGACGAATTCGGATTATTGACGGTCCGGATTTTTGACCTCCGAATTATCGACGTTCTACTGTAAATTATTATTCTTAATCTCAGGGTTTATTACTTCATTACTTCATAACTATTGCCTTGGGTATTTTAACAACACTTTTGGGTGGAAAACATAAATTAAAACTTAATTTAAACCATTAGGATAGGTGATACCTTAAAAACTAATGAAACGTGAGATGGAAGTGAATAAGTGATGGTTGAATATGATACAAAATTGATGATGATTGTGTTTTAAAAAGATGGTATTTATATTGCTTATGTTAAAGTTCTTTCATTCACAGTTTTGAATTTGTTATGGCCTTTAATGAATTTTAGAAGAGTTGTAGTTTTCGTTGGTTATTTTGGCTGGATATAATTTGGATGAAAGGTGAATTTGTAATATTGAATCAATTTCATGGAGGGATAAACAAAGTTAAATATTCCACTCACTGAAGTTTCTAAGCTCACATATTATATTTGAGATACTTGGCTGTTTTTTTTATCACAGAAGAATCATTTAAAACAATTAATCTTCTTGGATCTATAACAATGAATATCCCAAAAACCTATTTTTTTCTTATTCACCCTTCTCCCAAGTGATAGTTTTCTTTCTCTCTCTCTTTTTTTTAAACTCGTGACATATAATGTGAATTCTATCACTGTTCATGTTGCACAAACTATATTGTATGGCAAAATATGAATGAGATTTATATCAACTGTGATATGGGTTTTGATGAAATGGCTTATGTTTTTGGTTGATGATAATGAATATGTTTAATTATGTAATTTTTATTCATGTATGATCTTATAACTTTGAAATTTCGGTATTGTTACAATGTAAAAATAACTGTTGCTAAATGGATTGCACAAATTTTCTCACTCACCCATCTCAAAAACTAACCAAAACTGTTCGTCATCAAAATGAACCATTCTGCAGTTATCAGTCACAAACAAAAAAATGTTTTTTTAAACCCACTTTGCTAAAAAAAAATTTATTTAAAACTGAAAAGTAGAAAAAAAATTTGTTTAACTCAATTTCTAAAAAAAGGTAAAGATAAAAAACAATAAACCACACTTAGTACATAGTATTAATTCAAATTTAAATTACAAAGTAAAATGTGGGCACTCCTAAAATTCATAATTATAATTTAAAATTATAAGCACCCACACTTTACTTATAATTTATATTTAAATTAATACTTTGTACTTAATGTGTTTTTTGTTTTTTATCTTTATTTATTTAGTTAGAAAAGTGGGTTTTAAAAAAAAATTATTATATTCTTTTTGTACTTTTTACTTATTACAATTTTTTTTTATAAAACTGGGTTTTTAAGAAAAATTAATTAACTTTTCTAGTTAGTTATAACTATTTAGTTATAAACAAATTTTTATCTTTCAATTAGTCGTGCAAATATGATGTGATAGCTTCGCTTAGTACAAATTTTGTTGATTGCCTTTTTGAACAATGCCAGACTAGCATTTCGCTCTTGCTAATGTTGTCGATCACGTTCTAAGCGAACTTGAAGTTCTTTGAGGGTTTCTACAGCATAGCATTGCAATTTGTGTTGACGAACAGATTGTAAACGTTCTTTGCGTTCTTCTTGGTTTTAATGATACCCTACTGCGGATTTGTACTACCCACTTCATACACTGCGAATGTGTACTGTACTTCTCACTACCTGTTGCATATGTATACTACATATACATACCTACTGAGCATGTGTTTTCCCCACCATAAACTTGTGTATATAACAACGAATTATTGTATTGTCATCCAAGATCAACATCTATACAAAGTTTCAAATTTGTAATAAACAAGAAGTGTCTCAAATAAAGCTTTCCAGATTTGACGTGAAAGAAAACTAATGAAAAGTGTATAAAAAAACCATGGACTCCGTCTCTGAAATAATAATTATATATTTAAATATGCCCTAAACTTGCTTAGGTTGTGCCAATGTATTATTTGGTTAAAATCAAGCTTTAATGTCGGCTGCCAATGTTTTTTGCCTGTTATTCCTGAACCGTAATATTTTTTTTTTTGCGATTTTCTACACAGATTTGAGAGACGAATCTTAAAATTTCACTGAAATTTGAACAAAATCGGTATGATTTTAAAAATAGATGGTTATTAGAAATCACCTTTTATAACAGCCCCAAGGCCGATTTTTTAGTTTTTACCGATAACCACGAACCAGATTTTTCAGTAAGATGCCGGTCAATAAGTTTTAATTGGATTCTACATTTGAGAAAACTAATTTTGTGTTTCTTATGGCAGCTACCACCAAATTTTGAGTTACCAAATAATGAAAACAACGTTCCGAGATGTGTTCAAAATATGCCCACATACCAAATTGGACTAAAACTAAAATCGGTCCACTAGTTTGGGCTGTGTAGCACGACAAATGCCAGACAATGACTATCAAGTATTTTAAAAATAACTTTTTTCACTCAAAATAAATTTTTAATGTATTTTTGAGTTAGATCCTTCTCTTTCAATTTCCTATCTGGTTTCTTTTAACTCTTATTCTAACCCCCCCCCCCCCTGCCGTTATTGAAGTATTGATATTTGAAGTACCCTAGTACTCATGCTAGGGGTATTTATGTTATGTTCTTTTCTTTTTATAAGGCGATGATCAGGAGGTTTTTCACCTAGAAACAAAAAAAAGTTTAGTAATTAAAATTTAAATGGTTCTTCTGCATTTGTAACTACTCTAAAAAAAACACAAGCAACACACCCCTATACATGGGTTATGGCTGAGGAACTCCTTCACCAAAATAGAGTGTCTGTCACCAAGGTTTAGCAGGAATGTACCTGCTTGTAAAGGCAAATTTTTAGACTTTACGAAAAAATATAGCTTTCTAAGTTGCATGTGGGATATACCTGAAACTTTCATACCCGGACATTTTTTATTTTATTCCATTGTTTTACCAATAACTCCCGAACTACTGTACAATTTGTTTGGGATTTCAGAGGTTACATTTTTTTTAAAATAATCTAAATATACCTGATTTTGAGGAAATTGAAATTTTGAGTTTTCATCCCATAGCAGTTATCCCCAAATTTTGAGTTATCTAAAAATTGAAAAAATACCTGGAGATGTGGCTAAAATATGTTTCCGTGCCACATTTGGTTAAAATTGGAACACTCGTGGAAGCTGCAGAGCACTGCACAAACTATGTACATTTTCATATTATTCGCTAACAGTATTTTTCTCTTAAATTTAATTATTTTATGTTGATTTTTAGTCTCAATTCTTTTCCATTTCACTAAAATTAGTTAAAAATCGTTTTTTATCTATTATGAGATACACAAACATCCTTGTTGACATCCTAAAACAATGTCCGACTTAAGCTGTTAGAAACCAAATAAGTTATGTTTACTCTTAAGGGACTAGATTTATCAAAATTAATGGTGGGATTTTAGTTTAATGGCAGGTTACATTTATATACGCTAATTAAGAATTGTTTAAATAATACTAAGCTTAAAATCAATAATAATTCATTAAATTTTTATTTTTTTTAAATCTGAATAAAATGTAAAATTAATACAATTATTCACCAAGTTTGAATCAAACTGGAAAAAAACTATCACTTTCCCTCCTCTCCTCTCCTGTGTACAAACTCGCAGTCATAGATTCAAACAGCCGTGCTAAAACTTGTTTGAATTTTTTTCTAATTTGCAAATTGATATTTTTATGGTACATAGATATCTCTTTAGTTCATATAACCTAAAAGAATGAATACAAAAGAAAGGGTATTGCTTACAGCAAAATTCAGAGTTCTTTATGTTATAAATGTTTCTGGCTACTCATAAGTTCTATGTGTAGATTGTAGACTACCATTGGAAGAAATATTATCGACAAAACTAAGATACAATAATAAATAATAAGACATCGATAATTTGGTAATTGCTTACTAGTCATGTAATAATAGTTAACAACATGTTTTTTAATGAACTTTCTCATTTTTAATGAATTGTCTTATTGATCGAATTAGTAAATTTTAAAATGACGTTAGAATATATGGCTGATCTAAAAATTAATCATCAGGATACTTGGCACTCACACTCTGTAGTGTACTGACAATAGAAACAAGGCTGGAAAACTACATCCCCAATATCATGACTGTTATCACTCTATAATCAATTGTTTTATGTGTAACTAGACTTTAAATGCTATAAAGATTTAATTAGGGTGCCTTTAGATATCCTACACAGCATTTAGGAGATGCTCTTATTAAGCTATATATTTCATATATTTTAACAGTTAGACTATTTCTGAATTTAATGTTTACAAGAATGTATGCCATTTTTTAAATAATTAGTTTACATACATAATACATAATTTTTACTTACCAATACATAGAGAGAGGTACTTTCAAATTTTGTAATTTAGAGAGAAATTATAAATAAGACATCGGCATTTTTAAGTCACAACAAAATAGGAACAAGATATATTCACTCAGAACTGCTGGACAATGCGGCCTTAATTATAAAACATATATATATATATATATATATATATATATATATATATATATATATAGAGAGAGAGAGAGAGAGAGAGAGAGAGAGAGAGAGAGAGAGAGAGAGAGAGATTGTCATAAAATTCAAGCAGAAGGGTACTCCCCTTGGTTAATAAACAAGCTTCTAGGTTGATATATATTTATTCTTAACATATGTATCAGGTCATCATCAAATGACAGACTGTACCAGAGCAAGTTTTTAAGTTGATACATATTTATTCTAAAACATATATAGAAATGTAGTCATCAAATAGCAGACTGAAGTTGAGTAAGTACCTTAGTTGATTGATATATATATATACTAAAGCGGAGCAAGTTTCTTAGGAGATATATATTATTGTATATAAAACATATTCTACAGAAAGATTAAGTATTTTAGTTGATTAGATTAAAAAGAGAGGTAAACCGGGCCTAGATGACACGAAAATTGGCCTATTGTGCAAAAAAACTCTTACATCTAGCACAGTAGATTAGTCCCCTTTACGAGTTTTAGTAATTTACTCACTAGCTTGTCCAATGAGAGTTTGCCAGGAGTTTGGAAACCAAAAATCCTATACCACTTATTTGCAAGAGCCTCACAATAGAAGATTACACAGCCTGCGGTCTCCTCTCCTCCCCCCACAGTCTAAACGCAGTTTTGTCATGGTATGCTCCTATCCTGTGCAAGTGCACCCTCAGTATTACAGTATCCTGTAATAAGTTCTGTGTTTTATCAGAGTTCCCTCCCAAGGTCAGTACTGTCTCTCCAGGTCTATCTAAAAGGACTTTCTTAGTAGCAGTTTGCTATGTGAGTGCTCCCTAAGGCTATCCCATCTTTGCTGGTGATTTTTCTGAATCCACATATTTATACATCTTGGCCAGACATACATGTTGGCTCAAGTCCTATGAACTCTGACTCAGAACCCCGTTTAGACAATGTATATGTCTCCTCATTACCTTCAATTCCTTTATGCTCTCGTAGCCAGAGACAGAGCACTGAGGTTCCCAGACGAAACTGGATTTTATATTTGTGCCTGCAAGTGCATTTATTGCTGCCTGACTCTCAGTGTAGATACGAATGTGGGCTGTTTTAAAAGCCTGTTTTATGTTCTCCTGAACATAGTTATTTATGACCATAACCTCAGCCTGAAAAACTGTGGCATACTGTCCCAAGGGAAACTAATGTTTCAACCCTGGACTCAGACCATATACCCCAGCACCAGTCCCTTACTTAGTATAGAACCATCAGTGTACCACACTTGGCCTCCTGATTACCTAATAAACAATCCTCCTCCTCATATTTCAGTTTGACTTAAATGGGTTTCAAAATCGTATATTCTATTATCTATATTGTCTATACCCATCTGTAGGATCAGGTGGCCGATTATTTCCATAATTCTGGCATGCTCCAAGAATTAGGTTTTCCAGAAGCCCCTGAACTTTAGCCTATATGCTGCCTTTTTACCTTCCGCCATGATAAATAAATCAATAGATGAAAGCCCTGGCATTATCTCAATTGCTGCAGTTAGTGTTGTGGACATTGCTCCAGTAATGCGGAGATATTATATTGTTATTGATTTTAAAACATATATGTAAAGGTCATCATAAAATGACAGGCTGGAGCAGAGCAAGTTTCTTAGTTGATATATATTTATTTTTAAATATATGTATTAGGTGGTTATTAAACTTCAGATTGGAGCAGAGCTACTTTTTTAGTAGAGATATTATTGTTTATAAAACATATAAATATAGGTCCTCATTAAATGACAGACTGAAGCATAGCATGTTTCTTAGTTAATATATATTGATTGTAAGTTAGTTGTACTCAATATATTTAATCGCTTCAGAATAAAAGTTTTTATTTACACAACTAAAGAATCAAAATTACATTGTTATTTAGAAATCTGGAGTAATCTATTCATATCTCAATTAATTCATTTGGTTTACTCGAAATTGGTGCATTGTTTGACAGTAATTTCTTCAAAATAAAAAAACTATCATTATCATAAAAAACTTAATGTGGTACTAGAAAACCATACTTATTTTATTGATGGATATATTTCATCATAAAAGTGTGTCTGATATACTTTTTGCGGTTAATGTTATTTTAAAAGAGAAAAAATAATAATATGATTACATGTAACACAACAGAAGTAATATATATTATGGTTATAGTCTAATGAATAGTCTGCTGATAACATTGTGATGATCGCAGTCAAAGAGTTAGTAAAAAACAACATTAGTTTAATTTCAATTCAACAGTTTGCCGAAGTCCACTAATTTTTGTGACTTTTTTAAGCCCAGAGGACTTTTCTGTTTTTATAATAGAACTTAGTCTCGGACGGATGATTCAATACAATTGTATTGTATAAGTTCCTCTCTGACTTTTGTGTTTTCCCTAATAATAAACTTTCCTTGTAAAGATAAACTGTAGTAATAAACACATATTTACTGACATGTTTGGTTTCAGTGTCTGCTACTGCTAGTACTAGCTGCCACATTTTCAACACTGTCATCATTCTCTTTGAAAAATCTCTTTCACCACAAAGATGTTGAAGGTGTAGATATAAAATTTGACGGTGGACACGCGACTGTGACCGCTATAGATCCTAATGGAGTTGCAGGAGCAGGAGCTGAAGCTGCTGTGGGTGACGTAACAGGGGATGCGGGATCTGCAACTGGAAAAGGAGAAGGGAAAGGTACTGCAACGTTAAAGGATGGTACAAACATAACAGCATTCGCGAAAACTACAGAAAAGAATATTAAACTCAAATGGTTTAACTTTGGTTTAGAACGGGCTACAGGAGGATTTATAATTGAGAAGAATGGGTCAAGTTCTGAGGAGAAAAAGGAAGCAAGAACCCGCTTATCATTTTCAGTTCATCTAGGAAATACGACCAAGACACTGAAAACACCAGTTTTTCATTTTTAATGACGTAAAATAGAAAGCGTGTTTATATTTTGTAAACTGAATTTTAGAAGTGTGATTAAAATCATAATAAACAATTATAAAGAAGGGTGTTAATAAATTCACTAACCTAATTAAAATAAATAACAAAGTGGTAAATTTGTTTTATTTTGTACGCTTTAATAAATAGTTGAGGTTTCTATAAACAAATTAAATTCCTTAAATCCACAGTTGGCGTTCACGAAAGACTTAACTCTTTTCCAAACATTATGTATGACAAGCGGTTATTGCCAAACAGGTCTGCAATAGTTCAAAATTTTGGGAATTTCTTTGTACGCGTAACCAGACTTGATGTTTCCACCTTCAAATAACGGCCACTCAAAGCAGTATTGCACGGTTCTAAGACATAGACTCAATTACTTTGACTATGAATAAAGTAATTTAATACTTCATGCTCTGAAGTATTAAATAGTGAATGAGACATAACGAACAACCTTAGAAGACAAAACTATAAACTACAACTGGAATTCAAATTTGAACTGATTTGTACACCAGGACACAAACATGTTTTCCTGGCTAAAACATAAAACACTTCCTAGCTTACTACTTTTTTGATGTTTTAATTTATATAAATTTAAACCTTTGATTTTCATAAGGTTAAAAAAATACCAAAGACATTTTTATTTACATAACAGTTACACTGTGTGATTTTCTGTTAAACTTTATATACTTTTGTGCAATTTGTGTTCATCTATTTAGGAATTAAAGTAAAGTATTAACAGTAGTCGGATCATTTATGCTTCAATTGAGGATGAAGATTTACTGTTCACAGAACCAGCAGTATATGGATTATGGATATAAACATAATTTCATCGACCACCAAACTATCATTCTAAAGTTCCTAAAACATGTCAATAAATTATTTTTGAAACAAAGTCCAATAAAGACGAAGTAAAATATAGATCTATACAAGTGTTTTCCTGAGTAGTGGGTAGAAAAAATTCTAACACCCACATTTGATCTAATATGTAATTGTTCTTTTGGTGAAATACAAGAGTACTTATTTTATTTTATTTGTACAAAGAAATTCTAATACCCTCAATCTATTACATAATAATTGTTCTTTTGTTGAAATTCAGTAGTATTATATTTAATTTGAAGAAATGATAACACCCACATTTAATGTAATATATAATTTGTTCTTTTGATGAAATACAGTAGTGCTTATTATATTTAATTTGAAAAAGAAATCCTAATGCGACATATAATTAATATATAATAATTGTTCTTTTGGTGAAATACAGTAGTGCTTATTATATTTAATTTGAAAAAGAAATCCTAACGCGACATATAATTAATATATAATAATTGTTCTTTTGGTGAAATACAGTAGTGCTTCTTTTATTTAATTTGAAATTTTTTGATATTGGATTTCTCTTACTTCTTATTGGTTTCCTCACACACCCAGATTAGGTAATCTCGACAGCTTGATGACCATAGTATGCCTCTGCCGCTAGTGACCACTTGTCACAGTCTCTTAAGATATTCTTCCTTTTTTCTCAGTTCATCTCTAGCTGAGTTTGGCACTGACCATTCCAGGATAATGTGTTATAGCCCTTCTCCTTCAGCACCCTATGCTTCACAACAGTGGGAGTCATTCAGAATGAAAAGATGTAGGTATTGGCTGGTAACGATATGTTACCTTGCGTGGATGGACAGAGTTAGGATGTCCTTGCCTGGAAGTTAGTGATGAGTCTGTTTACGCAATGGTAACGTGCTCTGTAGAGCCCTCGTGGATGTGATATAGATGCTTGGATGTCAAACCCAACCTCCACCTTATTAAAATGAGTCCTAACCTAACCTAAACTCGTTCATTAGTTTAGAAAGGAGATATTTGCACCACTCTTGAATTCAGTTGGGGACTGCATGGGTTGGTGCCATGTTAGCACCCTTCACAATTTTATCAGCTATTTCATTCCAGATATGAAGCAATGACCTTAGTCTCACAACCCGAAAACCACAAGGGATGGATCTGGTTTTCTAAATGCTTTTAGTGCCGACCTTGAGCCACTCAAAGTTAGAATGTATACTTTTTTTTCTTGTATACAATAAATACTTGCTTTTCTTATGCCTAGGCATCCAATAAGAGTAATATTTATTGCCAACATCTTAATGTCCATAGTTGAAACTGAATTGACACAATTTCTCTTAATTAATGTTTAAATGGCTGCTGTCACTTATCCTTCAATCATTCTAACACGATAGCTGAAATTTGTAGCAATAACTCAATTATGTGTTACCACAGACAAGAGAGTATTCTAGACAGCCATATTCGTTTTGATTAACGTTCAACTGACAAATCGTAGGTAGTACTATTGTAGCGTTACTGTTAAGTTGTGCTATAATTTCACGTGCTGTGCCGGGAGACAGACCGGTTTATTACTTGTATGAAAGTCAACTTGTATTAAACATAACATCTCTTTAAACTATTTATGCTAGAGACCGTAGGTACTTGGTGGTATTCCATTTTAAATAAAATAAAAACAACAATTTTTTTAGTATCAACCACAATGTTTTAATAGAAATTAATAGATTAGTTAAAAAAAAAAGTGTTAGTTTTAAATGAACAATTAGATTTAAGTAATTCCCCACTTTTGAAACCATTAACCAAGTCAAGTCATTGACCCTCCTCTCCACTCCCTTCCTCTACCTTTCTCATCTAGGTTATAAGGGAAAACCCAGCTATTGTTATAATGTGTATATATTGTGTACTGAACCTTATTGTTTCATTCTTGTATAAGTCCTTGACAATGCTTTAACTAGCGAAACCATGGTCGGCAAGTTTCTATTAAAACATTGTGGTTGATACTAAAAAAAATTGTTGTTTTAATTTTATTTAACATCTCTTTTGTCAGTTTGTGTTTATAAGCTTATAACTCGAGAACCTCTGATCCGATTTTCATGCTGTTTTCTTTCCTACATAGATAGCATATCTCATAATGTTTTAGTTTCTATTTGATTCAAATTAATTTATTAGTTCCGAAGTTATAACAATATTTGTCTGCACAAGTAATACAAAAAGCATAATTTTCAACATCTTTAAAGCAGTTTTAAAAAAATTTTAGCAACAACATATATTTTTTCAGTAGCAAAGATAATATACAACTTGAATCCTAATTGGAACTGGTAAACTTTTAGAAATCGGTGCAGCATTTTCCGAGTTATATTTTAACTATTTAATTATACTTTTTTCAAAAAAAACAATTTTATAAAGTCTTTGTTTTTGAAACATTTATTGTATTGATTACTCATTTTGAATAAGTATTGAATTTCACTGTTTCAACATAAAATATAAATGGTATTACAAACGTAAAAGATTGTTGATTGTTTTATTATTAGTAATATCAAAGAAATATTAGTGAATGTTATAACAGGGAGACTTTCGCCTTGTCCGTTCTACTTGTAGTGTACAGCAGTGTTTAAGAACAACAATGTAATGTCGCTTCATGCCCGACGTGGATGCGGGTGTGTGGTAAAAAACAAGAATCGGCGACTGTACTTTACTGTATCTTGCTCCCTCTATATCTTGCATGTAAAATGTGTCAACATGGTGCTGTGTTAAGACGAAATACGGACTTCCTTGATATCTATTAACATTATCTGTTAACAACAAAATCACATATTAATTTTCGTATTGTCAGTTGTCCATCTGGTTATACTCTCTTGTCTGTGATATTACTTTACAACAAAATCAAATTTGTGCTACTTTCATTCATTTTAATGTTATCGGCTTTCGAGCATAAAAAATTTCAAATTTACATCATTGTGGAATATTTGTGTATAAAATTAGGGCTCAATACATAAATTATATTTTTAAGAAAAATACAGACATACTTAGATAGTTGAAACTTTTGTCTGACATCCCACATTTTGTGGAACAAGTGTTATTCAGACCACTTGAACATATCTATCAATGACTGAACCTTCAGGTATCCTAGCTGGCTCTCTCTCTCTCGCTCTCATCTTTCTTGTAAGGTCTCTCTTTATCAACTCTTATTCTTCTCCGACAACACTGACACTATTAGAGTATTCAAGGGCTAAGTCTATATTTTATTTTATGTATTTTTTTAAAATTTGTATTAAGATGATGATTACAGTAGGGTTTTTCATTAACATACCTTATTTCAAGTTGATAATAGTTCCTTATATTATAGTAATGGCTACATGTTTCGCTGCCATAGGCAGCATCATCAGGCCAACTAATAATATTAACACTTTGTTCACATACACATCACAAACACATATAAAAATCTCGGTTTAGCACAAATAATCGTAGAGACACGGCACCTGTTAAAAGTTTGTGAAACAAACAACTTTCCAAAAATATCAGACATTTACTAAAGGAATTAATGACAATCTGGTTCAATTGTATCATCCATTGATAGCCTTATTTCAAATTCTTTATGGTTCAATCTAATTGATCACTTTGTCACAAATATCAAAAAAAATATGTGCAAGATTGGACTGCAAATCAATAATTAGAAGAATGTTCTCAAATTCTAAAATATGGTTATGGTTATATTGCTTTAATTCTTTTCATACTGACTAGTTTTTAGATTTATTTTTGTTGTTATTATTTTGTTTTCTATTTGTAATATCATCTTTGTTATAACATAGAGATTAGTGAAAATTGTAAGGTAGTTTAAAATTAATTATTTTACAATGGATTTTTGTTCAATTACATGAAAACTTTTTTCTTGTACAATATTTGTAATTTAAAGTTTGTTTGATATTTAATTTCATTAAAGTATAGCAACTTGTAAATTAGTATAAAATTAAAGTACTTACTTGTTAATAGATTTTTTATTCACTTATTTAAAAATTCATTTCTTACCTATTTTCATGGTGTTTAAGAACACTTCGTATATGAATTACATATAATATAAAAATAGTCTCTGTTAGCTAGTGTTGCCATATGGTAACAAAAAATTCTTGAAATCCTAAAATCCCAAATAAAAATTTTTACATTTTATTATTAGAAATTCTGAATGATAAATTCGGTTCTGACAAAACTAGATACTGGCGGAGGCGGAGAATCATGAACATCACGTTTTCGACATTTAGAACCGAATGCCTGCCTCAAGTAGTAAGTATATTATTTTAATGTTACATAGAAAATAGAAGAGAACTAATTATGAACACATAAAATATAATTTTATATAATATTTTCAGGTGATAAAGTGTTAAATCTTAGTATAATTCGATTTGTAAGAAGAAGTGGTCTTATCCAAAGACAAACTGACCTTAAAGTAGCCAACCCTCCGAACTCTGTTCAGTGACACATCTGACTTCGGGAATCCAATCCGATCCAACTACTAGCCTGACCACCAGGAAGCTTTCACTCCAGAACCCACCAAGATTGATGTTCAGTGGGACTCCGTAAAGGCTGCTTATCAAAAGAATATCACCTTCATTATCCTGTGTTTTGTAATAAAGTCAAACCTGGGTCATTGGAACATTTATAATTAGAACTTTTTCTATTAGTCCCATAAATTTGGTAATAAAGTCATGAAAATAACCTATGGTACCATGTAGACAACATATTAAACTCTGTATTCACAGAGATAAGGGTTATGTTTTCCCTCCCAAACATAATATCAGTAATCAGTCTATGGGTTTTCAACCACTTCTACCAAGACCCTGTGGACCATATCATCTCTTGGGTGCTTACAATAGTAATAACAAAGTTAAAATTCACATTTAGAAAGATGTTAGACATGGTGTATGTGTTCCTTATGCATATTTTGGTTGATGTGATGAACAATAGGTGTTAAGGTAGCTCGAATGAAAAAGAAAAACAGCAGAATGTAAATGACACTATTTTCAAGGCACTCAATAAACTAATAGAGTTTAATATAACACCAGAGTATTAACTTCAGAAAATGATTAAGAATGTCTAGCTTTTCTAAAAGTTAAATATTCTGTACATATTATGTACTGCGACGGAAATTTCATTCAATGAGGGGGAGATTTTTGAAAAAAAGACAAAAAATCGGAAATTTCCATCTCAATGCAATTAAATGTTCTAGTTGTAGACTAGTTGGCTGTTTTAACATGGGAGACTAGCCTTGGGCTGTGTAAGGGGCAAAATCCAGATTGACCTACATGTTAAAGCGGCAATTCCTAACCATGCTAGATTGAAGTGTTAAAATTCAAATTTGATGAAGTTTGGAAAATACGAAATATTATGTTTAAAGATATGTAATTGTAGTACAAGTAGTACGCAATTCAGATCTGTTACGAGTATTTCGTAGAAATAGACACAGACCAACTTACGCAAGGAACCAAAATCGGAAAATTTTCAAAATGCATCCAAATTTTGAAAATAAATGTTTTTTGTAAATAAGAAAGAAAAATAAAGATAAATTGTTCTGAGAGAAAAGTTGATTATAGCGATATATAAAAAGTTTTAGTAAAGTGACAAAGTTTACAGTTGAATAAAAGCTAGAATAAAATAAAATTTGATGAAAAAATAAGGAATACAATTATTAAGTTAATTAATAAAGTTCTAATAGTAATAAAAATAAAAAGTATAACGTCACAAATTCCATCATAAAAAGTTAGCCTAAAATAAACGACACCAAAACAAAGCAAAGTTCAATGACCCACAAAGCCAACCAAGAAACCGACACTAAAATATCAGCTGATAGGCCTAAACAATTTACGAAAGTAATACACAAGGAAAAACATCATCAATAACTAAATTAACTATGTCAAAACCAATTCACACCCCAAGAATTCACCCAAATCCATATAGAAATGGATATTATCAAATATAATTCTCAAATATAGAATAAAGCCTAGACAGAGCCTTGTAACATGAAAACCTATAACCTCACATCTAAACAAACACATTGAAACCAATTCCATAATACTATCACAAACACACCACCATAAATTAATATAAGCACTACATATATATATATATATATATATATATATATATATATATATATAGCCTCAGTAAACAACTATTTTTTATTTTAATCATCAGAAGATAGCATATACAATATATGAAGGTAAAACGCATTCCCTATGAACGCCATGTTTTTGTTAGTACAACTAGATCAAAGAAACGACTATCACAATCGAAATTAATAAAATCAAATAAAAATAAATAATAAGTCACAATATCTGTTAGAATAGTAAAACAATCCTTAAAGTAAATTTAAGAACATAAATAGTAACCGTAAGACCCAAATGTTATATAATTAGAATTAGAACTAGGACTACTTGAGTCATAGATATAAGCACGTCATTCTGTTGGAACGGGAAATTATACAATTAACAATAAAATCAGTAAACTCATTTAAGAATCGGCAATGTAAATATGAATGAATATTATCACGAGACCAAAGGCAAAAAAGATATAAAGTAATATCAAAATTATAATTTATTCAAGTCAAGAACATCAAATTGTACAAAACGAGAAAATATTATTTGAGTAACCAAGGGAACGGAAGAACAGTGCATGCTGGGAACCGCGGCAACAATTCAATTCCAAAACCGAAGCCAAAAAATTCATTCCAATCCAAGACTTCAGAGCCCAAAGATGAAAATTTCTATTCGTAATTTTAAAAGTGATGCCGTCAAGTTTTAGTATGTTAAAACAGTATAAACAGTGGTAAATTCAGTGCTAAATCACACAGAGAGTGGTATCCTCTGTAAATTTAAACATAATAAAGTCCAGAAACTCTTAATATTGAAGATAAACTTTAACAAATTTTACAATTCATAAGCCTATTTCAAAAAAGAACACCGATCCTAAATCTCAATTTTTCTTAACTGTAACTTCACAAAATGCGTTAAAAACAGTTTGTTCATGTCTGGTCGAGTGCCTGCCCCGAGAAAATAATAAATATTAATTACTAATATTTATAAAAGAACTTTGAAATTCTATGATAAAGATATATGTAATGAACCCAAACCTAGAGCTAGCCTGGAATAATTTAACTTTGTAATTAAAGACAATTTAACCTTGTTGTGTTATTAAAAGAACTCAAAAGCAAATATTATTAATGTTTAACAAGAAATAATTTACTAAAAGAAAATATTTATAATTTAAATGAATAAACAAATGAATTTATATAACTGAAATTATCTGCATTATTGTCAACTTATTTAGTAGTAGTTGAAGACTAGTTGTAGATATTTCAAATAAATTTTTAATAAAGTAACTTCACTATTTTGGATTTTATAATAAAGATAAAATATTTTATAACATATAAGAAAAGTATTATGTTATAAATGGCGCCGCAACGATTAGGGCATGAACAAACTGAGAATTCAACAGAATGACTTAGGTTAAGTAAATATATTATATAAGTAAATTGAAATTAAATTTAAGACAACAATTTAGAAATAAGGATTCATTCAACTTTAATTATAAGATTGAACAAATTTAATAGCCTAGAATAAGATATGTATTAGAATTAAGATTAGCCTAATTTCAATTTAGTAATTTATCTATTTAAACTCAAAAACATATACCAAAATCAAAAATAATAATTTAAAATGGACGCTAACCAAGAAGAAAGTAGCAAATATAACCTTAGGCCTAAAATTAATCCCACCGGAAAAGCCAAGGAAGGAAAATTGAAAACCTTTAGAGAGACTATTGATGCCAATGACACTGAACTAAATGTTAGGCCTAGCCAAATAGAGGTTATGGAGCAGAGTAGTGCTAGTAGTGTCCAAGATACAGAACCAAATGTCCCTACGTTATTAGAACAAATGACGCTGTTAATTAACAATCTACAGATTAACATCGACCATAAATTTAAACAAAATCAAAATGAATTAGAGAAGCAATTAGAGAACCAATTAGAAAATAAATTTAAACAAAATCAAAATGAATTAGAGAAGCAATTAGAGAACCAATTAGAAAATAAATTTAAACAAAATCAGGAAAAACTAGAATTAAAAATGATTCAAAATGAATCCAATTTGAAGGAAAATTTTGAAATAGTCCAGAAAGAAATTACTAATTATTTAAAGGAATGTTTGGCAATACAAATAGCTATAGTAGAAACTCAATTTACAGATAAATTAATTGAAATGGAACAAGCTGTGACAGAGAACAACCAAAGAATAGACAACCTAGAAAGTAGATTAGATTCCACAATCAATAGTCAGAGTTTAAATGAGTCCCTAGACCTACATAAGGCCACAATTGAGAAGCAATTGTTACAAAATAAAAATAATGTGATCCATGAGGTAAAAACTATGATTGCTGAACTACCGAAATCAAATATCGAAAATGCCATACCATCCCATATAAACGTAACTTGTGGAGGTAATAGTCAAGAAATCAACAATTTAACTAATCCGACACTTCCTAAATTTAACGGAAGACATAATAATCCAAATGATTATCTGGATAGATTAACAAGATACTACGAGAGGTTAACTTGTCGACAAATCAACCAGATCGGATACAACAGAGACTGTCTATTCGACATAATCGACAACAGTTTAGAGGGTAGTGCTGCTCGGTGGTGGCAATTAATAAAAGGCGATACTACAAATTTCCAGCAATTCTGCGAAGAATTCCTATCCAAGTTTTGGAATAGGGATGTTCAAAAAGGAATTAGGCAAAAACTTGAACTCGAACAATATCGTTTAGAAGGAAAACTCACTCGAAGTGAATACTTCATTGACAGGGTGTTAACAATGAAGTCGATGACTCCCCAACCACCGGAGGAAGACATCATCGCAACCCTAGTAGAACATTTTGACCAACGCATACAGGATGCGCAAAGAGTACAAAATATAAGTACAATAAAGGAATTTGCTGACCTCCTCCAAAGAGAAGATACGGAAGAGGCAAACTCGGAAATTAGGAGACGTAATAATACAAGCCCGAGAGGAACACAAAATCCCACCAACAACAGACCATTTAGACATTACCAAACAAATACTAACTACAACCAACCACAAAAACCACCCTTTAGGAATTATCAATCCCAAAACGAGTTCAGAAAGAACAGAGAACACCCTTATAAAAGTCAAAATAGCTACAGACCCAATCAGAGGCCCACCAACGGTTATGGCCAACATTATACAAACAGTTATAATCAAAACCGAAACTATAACCAGAAAACCAACTACGATAGACAACCAGAACCCATAAGGACTGAGTTCAAATACAGACAACCACAACAAGACCAAGAACGATATTATCAACAAAAAGGCCCATACCAAGAGCGAAGAGAGGTTAGGTATCCTACAAACGAGCAAAGAATGGTATGTCAAGCTATAGCAATGAATACTAAACCACCGACACTAGAGAAGCCAATACAAGTGCCTCAGGAGGAATGTAACCAAGAGTTAAACTCCAACGCACTGGCCTAGACCAAACTTCGAAAAACAACCAAGGCTGTACAGGCAAAAGCGAGAGATATCTGCGAGAAAAACCTGAACACTCTAAGTCAGTGCCAACAAATTTTACAAAAATCGGAACAGAGCCACAAAAAGAAACCAAATCATACTATAATGATTACAACATCTCAAACCTTTATTACGATAGAGAATTTCTATTAATAATGAAGACAATGACAATAGTCCAGATCAAACCAACTGTAAGTGTCCAGAAATAACTATAAATTTAAATGGTATATCCACAAATACGTTAGTAGATACGGGAAGCAGTATATCCTGTATTTCTGATAACTGGTTCCAGGTAAACAAGAACAATTTAGGTCATTTTGAACAGTTGCCAGTGAGTAACACATTCATCACCACTGCGTTGAACAATAAATCGAAACGAATTTCACACATTGTGCTATTAAAAGCCCAAATAAAACATATCGAGTTTGATATCCAATGTATAATTGTCCCCAACCTTATTAAAGATTGCATAATGGGAATAGACGCAATACGTATGCTAAAAATGGAAATAAATTTCAAGATTAATACAATTACTATAATGAGTAAGGATAATAGAATATTAATAATGAAGTTCGATAGCGAAAGTAATGAGTCAGCAGGATGCAAAATAATAAAATACGACGACAATGAATATAGAATAAATAACAATAATCAAACTCAAAATCATAATAATAACAACAACAGTGAAATAAACGATTTAATTAAAGACAACGATAAACTCAACAAAATAGAAAAGGACCTAATAATCAACCTAATTAAACAAAACAATATAGTATTTTCAGACAAACCTGGACGTTGCAACATGTACCAACACCATATCAGGGTAGACAATCCAGAACATTATAGAGCCCAAAGTTATCCAATACCCATAAATTTACAGGATGAAGTAGAGAGAAAATTAAATGACATGCTCGAGGACAATATAATTGAGGAATCAAACAGCCCATTTGTAAACCCTATTATAATTGTCAAAAAGAAGACTGGCGATCTCCGTATATGTCTAGACATGAGACGTATAAACGCACTAATTACCCCCGACTATGAATGTAACAGAAGCATTAATGAGCTATTAGCTAAAGCTACAAATTCCAACTGGCTGACTACATTAGATCTTACCTCTTCATACTGGCAGATTGAGCTAGAACCACAATCTAGACAGTATACAGCATTTCAATTTCGAGGCAAAGTGTATCAATATGTTGTAACCCCTTTTGGCCTATCCACTTCACAAGCTGCCCTAGTAAGAGCACTAGACCAAGTATTCAAGAACACGATAGAAAACTTTTCTTTAGTCTACATTGATGATATATGTGTTATATCACCTGATTTCAATTCACACTTACAACACTTAGAATATGTATTTAGAAAACTTGCAGATGCAAAGATGACAATAAAACTGTCTAAATCAATCTTTTGTCGAGATAGAGTTCCTTTCTTAGGGTACTATTTAACCACTACTGGTCTAGAACCAGATTCAGAAAAGATTAAATGTTTTCAAGACTTTCCATCACCCACCACTAGGAAAGAACTCAAACGGTTCCTAGGAGGTATCAACTACTACAACAAATTCGTAGACAAATATGCAAAAACTGTACAACCTTTAATGAGATTGACTTCTAAGAAAGTAAAATTTATTTGGACTTCTAATGAAGAGAAACACTTCCTAGAAATTAAAAATTTATTTCTAAAAACAAATGTATTGAACCATCCTATGCCAAACCAACCCTACTACCTACAGACAGACAGTTCAGACTTTGCGATAGGAGGACATTTATTCCAAATTGACAGCCAGAACAACAAAAGGGCTATCCTATTTATATCCAAAACATTGAAGAAATGCGAGATCAGATACACCACTACAGAAAAGGAGTTGCTAGCAGTCGTCTACTGCATACAAAAAGTCAGACATTACATTTTAAACGCAAAATTAACGATCATTACTGATCATAAAGCATTGACATTTTTGAAAACATGCAAATTGTTAAATGGTAGATTAACTAGATGGATACTTGCATTACAAGATCACCAATTTGAAATTGTACATTGTAAAGGAGTGGATAACACAATAGCTGACCTACTCAGCAGAGTCAGAACAGATGAGAATCAACAGAACTCATTGACAACCACACCAGAATTAATAGTCGCAAATTTAGAAAGAGAACACAATTTAGAACTTTTAGAAAACCTTCGAAATTTAATACAATTACAACAAAACGATCCAACTCTCAAACAGATATATCTCCAAATTAAAAATTCAAACACTACAGAACATAATAGATTTAGAATAAATGACGACATACTATACCAGAAGCATCACAACAATTGGTTAATTACAATACCCCAATCACTTGTCAATACTTTAATCTCAGAATGCCATAAATTTTATCTACACTGTGGAGCAAGGAAATGCCTGCAAATTTTACAAAAGGATTTCATATTTAAAGATATGGCTAGGAAAATTAGACAATTAATAGGAACCTGCGACACCTGCCAAAAATGCAAACACAGTAACCATCCTCTCTATGGAGAGACTAGTGGAGTCAAATCTGAAGGAAAAGGAGATCTAATCGCAATCGATTTGATTGGTCCTTTACCAAAAAGTCGAGGTGGTGTCCAATATATCTTCATCATTCTGGATACATTCACAAAATTTGTCCAATTATACAATCTAAAGAGAGCCACATCACAGGCAGTAATAGACAGAATGTTCAAAGAATACATACCCACATACGGAAAACCTAAGAAAATCTTAACTGACCATGGTACTCAATTCAAAAGTAGAATTTGGATTCAAAAACTAGAAGAGAACCAAATAAGACACATACTAAATCCAGTATACCACCCCATATCAAACATGGCAGAACGTCCTATAAAAGAAGTCAAACGCTGTCTCAGGACATATTGTGCTCAAAATCACAGAAGTTGGTCAAACTACATAAGTACCATAAACAGTTTCCTAAACGAAATACAACATGAAACCACTGGTTTCACTCCCAATGAATTACAACTAAACAAATGTGATATCAGATTCTGGGAAGAGGTAATACAAAACCCTTTCAAAATGCAAATCCCCATTCAACAAAAGTTAGAATTAACAAAATCTCGAATAAAAACCACACAAGCCAAAAGAGCAGAGAAATTAAATGCAAAACATAAGATAACGATACTCAAGGAAAATGATTTAGTACTAGTAAAGTCATTTCCCCAATCCAGTATGGGATATGGTGAAACAGCAAAATTGTTCACAATATATGTTGGACCATTAAAAATATTGAAGAAAATGGGAAAAGCCATTTACTCCCTAATCGATGATAATGGAAAAACCTATGGACCATATCACATATCTCTCCTACGTCGTTACAAAATTGCCTTGCCTGTACAGACCTCCGACGAACCAACCTAATCGACATAAAGCTAAGTGCAACGATATAAACAATGTACTTCAATATAAAACAAGTGTCCCCTATAAAACAAGTGTTCACCATAAACAATGTGACTATCCATTTATATATAATTCCCTATATATATGTATATTCCCCATAAACAAAGTGCTTAAATATAAAAAATGTGACTATCTATATGTATGTTCCCCATCAACAATGTGTTTTTATTACAAACAAAATGGTCCCTCATAAACAGTATTTTTTCCACAACCCACACAACTTATTCCCCCCATAAACAGTGAATTATCACAAATATTTATATGTTAAAATATATGTATATCTCCATGAATAGTGAAACCATATAAAAACAGTGAAATAAAAATGAACAGTATCACAAAATATGTATTTATGTAAAAGTGTCCCCGAGATGTGTATTCCCCATGTCCAATGGACATTCCTTAGTATGAACTATATGTCATATGACAACTATATGTTTCCCACCCCAATGATAAAACATGTGTCCCCAACTATAAAGTGTTACCCAAATGATAAACTATGTATAACCCCATGAACCATGAATTATGATATAAAATATCAATTAATTAGGTATATGTAGCATAATATGAGAATAAGATCCATATGATCCAATTGTTAATTTTATTCAATTTGTTAAACCAATTCAAAATCAACTGATAAAATAAGTAAGGATAACCTATAATTCCATAAGAATAAGTGTTCAATGTATGTTATGTTATGTTATATTATGTTATATATGTTATTTTACAATGTAATTTGTTAGTTATAAATTTATTTATTGTTCAGTAAACTTCACAAAAACAAATTTAAAGGGCATTTATAACGTCACAAATTCCATCATAAAAAGTTAGCCTAAAATAAACGACACCAAAACAAAGCAAAGTTCAATGACCCACAAAGCCAACCAAGAAACCGACACTAAAATATCAGCTGATAGGCCTAAACAATTTACGAAAGTAATACACAAGGAAAAACATCATCAATAACTAAATTAACTATGTCAAAACCAATTCACACCCCAAGAATTCACCCAAATCCATATAGAAATGGATATTATCAAATATAATTCTCAAATATAGAATAAAGCCTAGACAGAGCCTTGTAACATGAAAACCTATAACCTCACATCTAAACAAACACATTGAAACCAATTCCATAATACTATCACAAACACTACACCATAAATTAATATAAGCACTACACATATATATATATATATATATATATATATATATATATATATATAGCCTCAGTAAACAACTATTTTTTATTTTAATCATCAGAAGATAGCATATACAATATATGAAGGTAAAACGCATTCCCTATGAACGCCATGTTTTTGTTAGTACAACTAGATCAAAGAAACGACTATCACAATCGAAATTAATAAAATCAAATAAAAATAAATAATAAGTCACAATATCTGTTAGAATAGTAAAACAATCCTTAAAGTAAATTTAAGAACATAAATAGTAACCGTAAGACCCAAATGTTATATAATTAGAATTAGAACTAGGACTACTTGAGTCATAGATATAAGCACGTCATTCTGTTGGAACGGGAAATTATACAATTAACAATAAAATCAGTAAACTCATTTAAGAATCGGCAATGTAAATATGAATGAATATTATCACGAGACCAAAGGCAAAAAAGATATAAAGTAATATCAAAATTATAATTTATTCAAGTCAAGAACATCAAATTGTACAAAACGAGAAAATATTATTTGAGTAACCAAGGGAACGGAAGAACAGTGCATGCTGGGAACCGCGGCAACAATTCAATTCCAAAACCGAAGCCAAAAAATTCATTCCAGTCCAAGACTTCAGAGCCCAAAGATGAAAATTTCTATTCGTAATTTTAAAAGTGATGCCGTCAAGTTTTAGTATGTTAAAACAGTATAAACAGTGGTAAATTCAGTGCTAAATCACACAGAGAGTGGTATCCTCTGTAAATTTAAACATAATAAAGTCCAGAAACTCTTAATATTGAAGATAAACTTTAACAAATTTTACAATTCATAAGCCTATTTCAAAAAAGAACACCGATCCTAAATCTCAATTTTTCTTAACTGTAACTTCACAAAATGTGTTAAAAACAGTTTGTTCATGTCTGGTCGAGTGCCTGCCCCGAGAAAATAATAAATATTAATTACTAATATTTATAAAAGAACTTTGAAATTCTATGATAAAGATATATGTAATGAACCCAAACCTAGAGCTAGCCTGGAATAATTTAACTTTGTAATTAAAGACAATTTAACCTTGTTGTGTTATTAAAAGAACTCAAAAGCAAATATTATTAATGTTTAACAAGAAATAATTTACTAAAAGAAAATATTTATAATTTAAATGAATAAACAAATGAATTTATATAACTGAAATTATCTGCATTATTGTCAACTTATTTAGTAGTAGTTGAAGACTAGTTGTAGATATTTCAAATAAATTTTTAATAAAGTAACTTCACTATTTTGGATTTTATAATAAAGATAAAATATTTTATAACATATAAGAAAAGTATTATGTTATAAAAGTGAAATTTAAATAAAATTCTAAAGGATATAGATTTCACACTTTAGCGTGAAATCTAAAACAATTGAAGAGTTAAAACTTTCAAGCAAGACAATAAATAAATATGATAAACAATATATGTAAATTTCGAGGAATTTGTTTGGTACCTAAATAATTAAAAATCCAAAAGGTGTGAATAAAAGTGTGAATTACGTAGTAGAAAAGAATGCGGACAAAAATTCTTTCGCGGCCATGAAACTTGTACCAAGTGCGCTACGTAATACTGAAATACTTTTATCTGAAGAAAAAGGTTGTAAAAATTAGAAATAATGCAAATCTTTGACACGTGATTACGCAAGCACCAAGCGGAGTACGAGCATCACTCAAGCTGGAAACGACACCTTAAAAGATCGCCTATGGAAGGTATTAATTAAAAAACGAGAAAGACAAAGGGAAAAGAAATTATAAAGAAATTAAGGAAAACAATGGGGAATTTTACAAAGGCAGGCTTGAAATGGTAATTGAACAAGGTCCAGAGATCCTGACGTCGGATGGGAAAGAATCTACGGTTGCCAACTAAAAAAATTAAATAAATCTAATACTAAAACAACGAAAGATACTGAAAAAAAAAACAACTTAAATCAGTAAAATTAATTAAATGAATTGCACACAGGATTGAGAAACACTCACATATTAAATTAAGTATAAAAAACCAAAGCAATTATAAAATAACATAAAATTCCCACATACCATGAGAGGGAAATAAATTGGTATGAAGAAAGGGAATATTTTGGCTATAAATAGAGTAGCATATCCTCTTAGAAGAAAAAAATGCTCGGTAAAAAATTTCTGAAGTGTCGAGCCAGGGTAACCTATGCCCGTCGACGTAATGAGTGTAAATTTATAAATTATAAAAAATGTAAAAAGTTAGCATATCATTAAAAGGTGAAGAAAAAATTTAAATGAAAAAAGGCAAGTAAAAAGCCTAATGGTGAAGTTGGTTTGTGTAGTGTGAGTATAGTGCAATAGTGCAGATAAATGAGAAATTCCATCTAATCTCAACCAACATGCAACACAGATTGATAAAACCAATGGCTACAGGACATCATTATTAACGGCAAGGATCGAGTCACCAGAGAGCTTCTCAGGGCATTCTTCAAAATACAGGTTTGACCAATTCAACAAATTATCATCAGTTAAAAAGTGAAGTTTAAAAAAGAAATTAAATCAAAGTCAGTTATTAAATTTTTTGTTATAAATAATTACCAAACAAATCTCCTGGGAATACTTTTACTTTTAATATCTCTGTTTAGTTTAAATAACCATGTTTAGGATTAAATTAAGTGTGTGGATTTAAAATCTTTATTGAGTTTCAAATTAACCATTGTTGTAAACAGAAAAGAAAAATATAATAATATGTAATAGTCTGATAACCAGTTGCAAGAAAGTAAACAGAGAAATTGGTTATTCAGAAAAAAATTTAATTTAAAAATAAGTCCTTTCTGCTCGTAGATATTAGATATTATAATTTGTGATTTTGTAAAACGTTATTTTTGTGTTAAATTTGTAAAAAGTTTTCGAAATAAAAAATATTTAAAGATATTTTGATTTAAAGAAAAATGTTAGTGTCATTAAATTCAGTTTAAAGTCTTGAGCAGTTTTTTATTAATTATCCACACACAGATATGGAATTACAGGTTATGATCACTACATGGAACCATAAAGATAGGATATAGTATTTAAACATAGTACTTTAAGAACTCATTACTTGAGATAAAAAATTCAAAATTTTTTTCGCGTTCTCCCTGAGCTAGGGACGAAAAATTTAATATAAATCTGGAAGATTTTAAATAAGGGGGGTTCTGATAGTTAGGCTTACGCTCAACTGTTGAAGAGATTGGTCAGTTTTCGGCGAGACAAAGTCTTACAAAGCCCATACTTCCCAGGGAAAATGACAATCTCTTCTTTTGCTCGCGTAAACAGATCTGGAAAGAAAGGAAAAACATTTTCTTCTTTCAAGGTTTGAGGATAGTGTGTGATAAGTAATTTAAGGGAAATCACATGCTTCCTAACTTGCACCAAAAAACCACATTGCAAGTTTTTCCGTTGTAGTACATAGTACATATCACTGTCAAAAATATGTAAACAATAAACTATGCATTTGACTTCACTGAATTTATATGTTGAAGTTATTGTCTACCCGTCTTAATTCAAATTTATTTAGTGGTCCTTTCAGCTTCGAATTAGGTAGGTTCGATTGTAAATGAATAAAGTAGTAGTAATAGCTGTAATGAAAATTGAAAATGAAAGTTGGTGGATCTGAAATGAAAGGGGATTATTCAAAATTATCAACAGATGAATAGTGATGATCAAATGAGAACAATTATTACAAAAACCATCAATATATTATTTTATTATTGCAAACTCAATGACATATTAACAGTGTTTATTCTGTCTTATAATATTCCATTCTATAGCAGTGTTCACTATGTCAGAACTCCTTACAAAATCCATAGCAACGATATTGCACTGTCTACTCCATGGGCCTCTAAACCATTGTGTTATGTATCTGTTATTAGAATTTGACGCCTTGCGCAGACCACCTAACTGATTCCTTACAATATCATTCCAGAAACCAGGAGTAAACTGTGCCATAGCTGCCCACACATATGAAGGCTTGCTGAAACATAACATAAGAAGTTTTAATCAGTTTAAATTAATGAACAGAACAAAACATTATACCTCATTCCAGATGCTTTATTTTACACAATTAAACTCTTAAAATTACGAATAAAATGTCATGATTAATATCTCTATAGAAACATACCTATATTTTCATTTGAATATTAGATTGGAATTAAAAATTAAGAAATTTGAAAGATCTGACATTTTAATTTGTTAATTTTTTTAAATGTAAATAGGTTCCTTAAAAATTTAAGGAGATGGCTGTTTATTTTATATGACATTGAAAGCCTTTTGAATACCTAGGGTGAATTTCAATATTTAATATACATTATATGCAATGAACATATATGAATAATATGTATAGTTGATCAGTGGTGTAGGGGGATGCAATAGGTGCAAGTTGCTCCGGGTGTTATCACTCAGGGGTGACAAAATGGCAAAAATATATGCCAAATTTTTTTAAATATATAAAAACGAGTTTAATAACTTTGTCTGACAAATAATTAACCTTAACAATTCAACATAATATGTATCAAAACTTTTCATTTCAGTCAACAAACGTATAGCAGGCTTGAGGAGATCGCAAGCCACAAAATAATTTTCAATTGTGAGGCCCTGACCAATAACACGCATAAGGTTTTTGGATTCCAAATTCTTGGGGAACTAGGTAGTGGATTATTCAAACTTCTAACGGGGAAAAATCTGCTAAGCTAGACTAAGGAGGTATTAATTGCACAATGGGCCATCAGTTGCGGTGACCAGGACGAGTTAAAAAGGGCCATTAAACTCCAAATTAAATCAATCAATCAATCAACAAACGTAACAATACATGACTGAATTCAAGGGTTAAGGAAAGGGAATGGGAGGGGGTGTTTCTTTCCTTTGATGTCTGTTTCTGGAAAATATAAACAACACTCATAGATACTTACAGATCGTTTGGATTCAGTTGTGAGAAGTGTGTTATAAAATGAGAAGTCTAGAGATATTTTCGAAAGACACACACACAAAAAAAGAAAAAGAAATCTTGGAGATACCATTGGAGTTTGCAATGAACACTTGTGACGAGATAGACATTCCATTAGTGAAAAGAAGAACTGCCAGAAAGAAGAAAATGATGCCTGAAGAAAAGGCTCAAGATGAACAACTCACTTTGAATGAAAAATTGAAAAGATCAATGCTGAAGTTCATCGACAGGTTTTATCAAGAAATCGACACTCATTGCAAATATGTGGAAAGTATATCAGCTTCCAAGTTTGAAGTTTTCAAGGCCAAAAATTTGATCACAACTTCAGAAGACGAATGTCCAAAGTTAATACAAAACTTAGTCAACTTGTCTGAAGATACTTTTCTTAGAAAGATTCCACAACTAAGAAGATATCTACAAGCTGCCAAAGTGTCAAAAGAAGATTCTTTGAAATGGCCTTCTTTAAGATTTTTAGAGTTTGTTGTTAAACATGAACTTTCATAATCTGTACCAAATCTGATTTTAGCCTTATTCATGTGTTTCAGTACTATCATGTGAGAGGAGTTTTTCAAAACTAAAGTTTTCACACAAGTTTTACACTTTAATTACCTAAAATCGTACTGTACTTTTCACTAATGAGGTGTAATAGTATTTCAGTGAATTGTTGATCTTTTTCAATGCGTAAAATAAAAGTAATACCGGTAACCTTACATTTTTACCAGCTTACATATTACATATTATTTTTGTTAAGCATAGTTTTTTCAACTAAAAAGAAAGTTTGGTGTTATGTGTGAGATATTGTATTTAATAGTGATTTTGAGGCTTTTTTAAATTTTCATATCCAGTTGTCAAACAAGTCAATTGCAAAATAGAAGACTTTGTTATTGGAAACAAGGAACATATTACAATAATACAGCCATTTTCCTGATATGGAAAAAGAAGAAACTGTGTGTGCTTCTTAACTACAGTCTCAAGGTAAATTCTTTAAGAAAAGTGACTGTTGATACTCTTTAACCTAAATTTACTGTGTATAGGATTGTAAAGAATCATAAAATAAAGGTTTAATTGAGTTATGTTGTTCATGATCTTCTTAAAGATGACCCAGAGAGATGAACTGAGTTTTGTTCCCAAACCATCAAACTTATGGAGCTGGTCCTGAATGATATCTCTGTATTTTAATGCTATGGTAAGTCAACTCAACTCTTGTTATTATGTAAAAAAACCTTCATGTAATGGAACAAAAAACCTTCACCAAATGGAATAGGAAAAACTTAAATCAAAAGGGATCACAGTTTGAGCAGCCGCAACTGCCAATCATGTTTTGTGTTATGGCATTTCCGACAACACTATGATGATCACAGATATCTTAAAGTGTTAAAGCATCATATATTACCCAATCGTACTGCGTAGAAATGAGTTCTATTGGTTTTTTAGTAAGATAGTGCCTCAACTTGTGCTGTTCTTCTAGTGAGCAATAAACATGTCATTGTTACACATGTCATCTCTCTTTATACACAATTGTCTAGGCTACTATTAATAGCGGGTGTCAGTCTTCATCCATTACTACTCAAATTCCTATTCATTTTATTTTTGTAACCCCCTCAAACAGATTTTTTTTTTAATCCGTCCCCAAAAGTTTAACTATGCTATACCCTCCACCCTATGGATACCCCTGAAAATATAATACATTCTTTGAACTACATTTAAAATATGATATTTGATATTTAAACATCAAGTTGTAGTTTATTTCTCAAACCCCTTACAAATTATCATATACCGTACATATTTTTCTGCAAACTGTACATCACAATGGGTTTTTCTCTTACATATTTTCAAATATCAGGGATACATACAAGTATTTATAATTATTGAAACCAGTAGTTTATACTATTTATGGATGTGTAAATCAATGAAGGAACTATGTCAAATTATTGCCCTGGGGAACTGTAACCCCTGTTTTAATACTATTACATTTGAAATCACAATATGTTATTTACTGGTACAGTACCTTGAAATAAATAGGAAAAAATAAACCATTAGAGAAAACCAAACTAAATCAAACACTTCAGACTGTAGCAAATGGCTTTGCAAAATTAGTCTATGTTACATCCTCTTACTCTCTGATATCAAGAGTATCAAGTACATTAGGTACATATGAAGATTTACAAAATTTGAAAAATTGGTATTTATAGGCAACCTTGTTGATCACAGAATAAACAAATTGTTTTATTAGTGAAAACACAAAGAACTAAATGATAATCTCAAATTTTTAGCAAGAACTGAAAGTACCTATTGCAGCATATCAACTAGTTAATGAACTTGTTCAGCTGATATTAAACCTATTACAAAATTCGAACACAATTTTAATCTCTAGAGAGTTTACTAACATAATGTATAAAGTGAGCCAAAAATGATACCTAATTATCATAGGATCAGCAGTGTTTCCATGAAAGAGATTTGTTACAATTTTGTAAATATAATGTTTACCTTTTAATAACATTTTCGAAATAATCTCTAAGTTTTCCCAAATCCCGCTGATTAGCCCACTTTTGACTAACTGCCTCCCATATGTTATACTCCTTTCTTTCCACTAATTGTTTGTTGTTGTAAGATATAATTAGATGCTTTTGGGATGCCCATACATCATCTAAGCTTGCAGACCAGCTTAGCGCTGGTGTTGCCAAATGGTTGGAAAATTGAGACTTTAAGTATTGAAGAAAATCATTGTGTCTTGAGCTTTTACTGTCAAAATCTAGGAAAATAAAGTAAATATTATGTACTACATCTCTAAGTTTTATTTGAAATAAAGTAACAATTATAGTAAATGGTAAACAAACATTACACTAACATTTTAGACAGGTTTTAAAAAAAATCTTAAAATATATTTCACCTAACAAGTTGGTTCGGGATTTGAAAATGAAAAGCGGTTCAAATAGTTATATTCTCAATTTTGTTAAATTTTTCAAACCTTAATTTTCATTTACATGCAATTTGGTACAATTGTTTGTGATACAAACTTTGACGTTTCATTAAAATTAATTGAAATTGCAGGCCAATTTTTCAATGATTGATCTTTTAATGGACATTAGTTCATACTTAATTTACATCATTTAACTGATAAGTCGAGAACGAGTATTTTTGGTAGAGATAACTGATAGTTTTTTAAAAAAATTATCAAATTTCAGTCAAACTTAAATCCCACATTTGAGTAAAACTTTATCAACATAGTTAGAGCCTATTTTTAGAAATTTGAAATCTAGTGACTTTAATCTTATGGCAATTACTCCAAATTATTAATTATTTTAAAAAAAGTTTAGAGATATGACAAATATTGTTTTGAAATATTCTGGCTCATCCATATATATGAAGATTTACAAAATTTGAAAAATTGGTATTTATATGAGAGGAGAATAATTTATAATAATTATTATTTATTTATAATTATTTATTTATTATTTATATGAACAGGCTTAATGGGAGGAGCTATGGCATTGAGATGAATAAGAGTCAGGGAGTTGGTTGTCAGTAAGGAGAAAGAAGCTGGTACTGCCTGACACATAGGCCTACACTTCTGCATAAGTGTTATGCAATCTAAACATTGGTCTAAAACATTTAAAGGATTTGTGTATAGGTAAAGTGTAAATTGGGATTTCCTTTATTACTATTTCAATGGATCACACCTCTAAAATTGTTATCTAAGGCAATTTATGTATGTGTAGGAAGAAAATGTGTTACTAATGCAACTCTAAATTAAATCAATAGCAAACCATTTACAGTATATGCTTGCAAAGGATGTTATTAGGTACAGATAATACAATTCTAATTCTTACCCGCCAGTTTTGAACTTATCTACTAAGAATCATTTCCTCGACAACATATGACATAATTCATACTAGATCTCATCAGTTATACTATTTTTATCAAAAACATAATTAACTTACCATGAAGGAACCGATGAAAATCAACAATAACAATTTCCTTGGTATTGTTTATGAATCTACTAATGTCATTAATTACATCTTGCAAAGGCCTTATTCTGAGGAAATCATGATGTATCCACCAATTTCCTGAGCTGTAACCTACTCGCAGGTCTAAGTACCTTACACCATGGATTAGTTGGTTCAAAATGGTTTCGTCCTGTTGAAAAAATGATGTTAAGCATTTTTAACTAAATTAGTTTTTTTTTTTTATTAACTTTATTGTATAAACCTCAGTTGGTCTAATACATTATTTTTTTACCAATTAATTATGAACACAGCAGCTCCAGTGTCAGACACTATTTGGCAAAGTTTACCATTAAAGTTCATAGGTGTTAACTATGATATTGTATTAATTTTAATTAGAAATTGTCTTCATGTAACTAATATAATATAAACATTAATATTAGAAAGTGTACCATCAGAGCATTTTACCTCATGCTGTGATCTTTTATTCCATTTAATCTTAGCAAAATCTTGTTTTGGCACACTCTAGATAAATGCCCTACATTTAAACAAGAGTTACATGTTACAATTTTGTATTTTACATTTGCTTAAAAGGTGATTTATATTTCCACATTTGTAGCAAACATTGTCATTTATCAAACTTACGAGTTTAGGCCTACAGAATTTTTTCCACTTAACAAAGTCCTTTTGATTGTTATGGTATAACAGATTGTTTTAATATATGTTGTAGAAATTACTTTAAAAATTAATCTTGGTGTCTTTGCCTCATTTATAACAATTTGCCAATTTATAACAAATATAATAATATGTTTGGAAGAGAATTAGGAAAATTGCATTTATCATTCTGTTTCAATTTTCAGATTATTAATTAACTATCTTTACACTAGTCAATAAATTGCTCAACACAAACATTTTAACATTAATCATGATTTGGTTTTATTCCTAGATGATAAATTAACATTTGAATGGTTATATATATTTATATAGTCTTTTAATTATTATGCCTCGACTTAGCTCATTCTTGGAGCATGAGAAATTCAATGTTACATATCTCAATAGTTAAACACAAATTTATACAGTTCTGCAATTCAAAATAACATTTTGCATAGTCTATATTTTATCTCGGGTGGGGAACTCGAGCTGGCTGATTTAAATTAACCACTAAACGCATATCTATTTAAAATTGAAGAAGTTATATATGAAAAGAGGACTAAATAAAAAATGGTGATCTCAAAACAATGATTTGAATTTAGGCTAATCTTTCTTGCCTCTTGTAATTATTTTAACATTGGATTCTTTATATTCTGTGAATTGTTTTCTTATTTAATTAAGTTTATACTACCAATTGTATATTTTTTAAATCACTTTCACTTTATTTGATAAAAAACGAAACTATATATAAAAAATTCACACACGCCAAATGTACATCTTCATCCTTTGGCTGTCTGGATGCCTCTCTCTCCAAAAACTGACGCTTACGTTTCGCGGCTTCTTCATACCTCCCGGGACTTGTATATTCAATTTTTGTTCCACGCCATCTTCATCTTGTGATTGGTCGATTGTTGTCACGTGGTCTCGTTGTTTTTGTAAACCTTCTGGACTCGTGCGTTCATTGGTTGAAGGATCTATTTCTTACGTTTTCCATCAACATTTACGATATTTAATCACATTTATGTAGATAGTTAAGTGCACTTTAGTATCTTATAGTTTTGTTTCAATTTTGAGATCATGGTTCAATTAAAATTTACTTTGACTTACAAATATTTGAAAATTGATATTTGAAAGTAATAGATTGTTTATGTACTATTCCGCGAATTTGCAAGATGGCTTTTTCTAAATATAATCTAACAGCTGTTCAAGTCTACAACTAGTTATTTACAAATTATCATATTTCTATTTAAAAGTTTAGTGAACTCTTATTCTATTGTGATTTTACAAGTTTATATAATACTAACTGTGACAGATAATATCGTGTTACATATCAGTGAATATAATTCTGAGACAGTTTGTTTTTGGAATCGGTGTTTTGTAAATAATGACGTGACCTGGATTTGGATTGAGTGTTTCCAATACATAGTGATTGTTTACAAGTGCTTTGCTGATATTTTGAACTTTACTTCTCTTATTATGTTAACTAAACATATATTTCTACATGTATTCAATTAGAATGGTTTTTAATAAAAATGTTTTGTTTCTATTAATCTTGGCATACGATTTTCATTTAGCCTATTTGTAGGTTAGGCCTACTTTGCACATTCATTGCTAACAGTTTATAAATATTTTTTAAATATGGTGTTTACTACATTTGTTGGTTTCTACTTTTTGGTAAATTTATATTATCTAAAGTTTTGGTAACAATTTTTATAATTATTTGGCTAAATTCATCTGAACATTTGTTTACAATAGGTTAGGTATGACTTACTAATGGTAGGCTATGTTTGTTTTTGTATGATAATTTTAAGATGGGATTTGGTACATTATAAATGCCCTTCAAATTAATTTTGCGGAAATTCTGTAGCATAAATTATTTTGCATGGACAAAATCACATCTTAAATTAATAACTAACGATAATAACAACTTGTTGTCTAACATGACAAATTCTTATTACTAACAAATTAAATATTGGAACATAAATAACAAGGGAAATAACATTTTAATACAGTTCATAAGTTCAACACATAATATAGGGAATACATATTTATTTTACTATCACTGTTTGTATGGGGTTTAAGATTTACATTGTTCATCGTAAGATTATAGTTCATAAGGGATAGGGGAACATTGGATGGAGAACACATTTGTTTATATAATTGTCTCATTTGTCACTTTGTCGTAGAGGTTATTTGGTATATAAGTTCGTAGATTGGGAATATGGAATGTTGGAACATATGTTTTTTATATTTGGATATGTACACACTGGGTCATGTTCTTTCACAGATTACATGAAAATTCACTTTATTTACATCACATTGTTTATCTGGGGAAAGTCATAGTTAATAATGGGGAACACAGTTTATCATGGGAACACTTAATTAAATGGAAACATAGTTCATATGAAACACAGTATAAAGTTAATATTGAAACATGTTGTACATAAATAAAACATACTATAGGCTTTTAGGTAACACTTTGTTTGTTTATAGTTTATCACATTTGCCTTCAAATGAGGTTGTTTTTTAACATTTTGTTTTCTTCACATCTGGTGATCATGATTTATAGCTGTTCATCGTTATTGGTGGTCTGTACAGGTTTCACTTCGTAATATGGCCAGTTTTCTTCTTAACTATAATAATTGGATTGCCGTAAGGGCTGTTTTATTCTTCTATAATATTTTCTTCGAGCATGCTGTTTATTTCGCTCGCGACTGCTTCTTGAAGATTAATCGGTATTGGATAGCTTTGGGCACGGTAATGGTCTGGTCTATCTACTCTAATTTTATGTTGGTATAAATTACAACGTCCTGGTTTTTCTGAAAAGATGGTTTTAAATTTAGATATTAAGTTGATTATTTTTGTTTTTTCCAGTGGGCTGAGCTTACTATTCTCTCTAAACATTTCACAAATTTCGCTATAGTGTGGATTATTATTATTCTCAAGCTTGGTTTGATTACTTTCATTACATTCATATGCGTCTTCATTATAATATACTATTCTGCATTTTGCTGATTCATTTGTCTCACTTTCAAACTTAACTTTTAATGATTTGTTTTCTCTATTCATGAGTATTATTTCATTATCGTCGAAGTTTATATTCATTCTCAAATTCCTTATCATATCGATTCCTAAAATACAGTCTTTGATTAAATGTGGCACTACAATGCACTGAGCATCAAACTCTAGTCCTTGGATGGTTGCTTGTAATAATATTATTTGTGAAACTCTCTTTGACTTATTGTTCAAAGCTGTTGTTATATGGGTATTGCTTACTGGTAACTGCTCGAAATGCCCTAACTTAATTTTATTATCCTGAAACCAATTTTCAGAGATACAAGAGATGGTACTTCCCGTATCTATCAAAGCATTTGTTATTATTCCATTTAAGGTGATGTTTATTTCTGGACATTTGTTGTTCATTAGAGGTGTTTGATCTTCCTTATCTGCGTCTTCTGTTAGAAGAAAGTCCCTATCACAATAAAGATTGGAGATTGTAACTTTGACATTGCTTGTATTATCTATGTAGGTTGGCATATTTCCGAAATTATTTTTAATTATAGGCACTGGTGTAGGTGGTGAAGTGTTATTTGATGGATAGCTCTCTGTTTCACCTGTACGGCCATGATTTTCTTGATTATTACTTCCTAAACCAGTGCGTTGGAGTTTAACGCTGGTGGTTCTGTGCTGGTTTCTATTGTCGGTTCAGTTCGGGTTGTTATTGCTGGTTTTGTTGTCGTTGTGATGAGTTGGCACAGCCTCTGTTGTTCTGGTGTTGGATAGGCATTCGGTCTTCTCTCCTGGTATGACTCATTGTTGGTGTTGTGATAGTTGGGCCTTGAATTTTGCTGTGGTGATAATCTGAAGTTGCTCTGTATAGGTCTTGGTTCTCGTTCGTACGGTCTAGACTGTTGTTGTTGTTGCCCATATCGTTGATTGTTTTGCTGGTATGGTGGTCTGTTTTGATAATAATTTGGTCGAGGTGGTTGGTTGTATCCAGGTCCACTGCGGTAAGGATGGTCTCTTGGAGTCCTGTATTTACTATTTTGATCTGAATTAGGCTTAAAATGTTGATTTTGATGTTGATATCTGTTCTGATAATAATTTGGTTGGCTCTGTCGGTTGGACTGGTTCGTAGCTCCTCCTCTTGGGCTTGCATTATTCCTTCTTCTTATATCCGCGTTGGCCTCCTCTGTGTCTTCCCTCTGTAGAAGATCAGCAAACTCCTTAATGCTGGTGATGTTTTGGACACGTTGAGCATCTTGTATTCGCTGGTCAAAGTGTTCGACTAATATTGCGATGATATCTTCTTCTTTAGGCTGTGGTATCATAGACTTCATTGTCAACACTCTATCTATGAAATATTCACTCCTAGACAATTTTCCTCCAGGCCTATACTGCTCAAACTCCAATTTTTGTCTAGTTCCTCTTTGCACGTCTCGGTTCCAAAATTTTGACAAAAACTCGGTGCTGAATTGTTGGAAGTTGTATACATCATTTTTTATTAACTGCCACCATCTAGCGGCACTTCCTTCGAGGCTATTCTCAATTATATCGAATAGGCAGTCCTGACTATCTCCTATTTGATTTATTTTCCTGTTAGTTATTCTTTCATAATAACGAGTCATTCGATATAGGTACTCATTAGGGTTGGCTTGTCTTCCGTTGAAACGAGGCAGTGAAGGGTTAATATTATTGTCGTGGTTTGCTGCGTTACAAATAACATTGATAGGTGTGGGTATTTGACCTTCTAGGTTAGGTTTAGGTAATTCTGCTATTATATTCTGTACCTCTTGGATTACACTAATTTTATTCTGTTCTATCTTATTGTCCAATATTAATTCCTGCTTATTTAAGGATTCAGTTAAGATTTGCTTGTTTATTGTTTCGTCTAACCTGGTTTCTATATTTACTATTCTTTTATTATTATTCTCAATGGCCTGTTCGACTCCTGCTAATTTGCTAGTAAATTGTGTCTCTACCCTATTTATTTGGCTAGCTAGACATTCTTTAACATCCTCTAGTTCACCTCGTATTTCTTTAAAGTTGTCTCTAATAAAAGTTTGGTTTTCTATTTGATTTTGTTTAAATTTTTGGTCCATATTTAATTGTAAATTTTGGATTAGCATTGTCATTTGTTCTAAAAGGGTTGACTGATTTTGGCCTAAAGGTGTTTCTGGTTCTGTATTAGCATTTAGGTTAGGTGTCTCCATGGTGGATTCTTGTTGGTTACTAATTTCTTCGGTTTCGGTTAAAGTAGGTTGCCTTAAAGTTTTTAATTGGCCTTCTTGTGCCTTTTCACTGGGTTTAATAGTTTCTCGTAAATTATATCTAGGAGTCTCTTCTTGAGATGGGTTCATATTGGTTAAATATATCTAGGGATAATTGTTATTATTATTGTGGATTGCTTTATGAGTTATGATGATTAACACTTAGATATTTTAACACATATATTATTATATTCTAGGCCTAATTATTTCACTTAAATAGTAACATATAGGCTATCTCTAATATTTCAAAATCTTGAAACTATGATGTAATACTAAGTGTAGTGGATAGTGTTGTTCTGTTTTAGAGTTATTCTATTGATTCACAATGTTTAAATAAATCTATTAACTAATTTTACATAATTATATATTCTAAATCTAAAATTGCAAAAGTCTTACTTATAAATTCAATTTTATATCTTCTTATTAACTAATTAAATTAAAGCCAATTTGCAAAATTCAATTTAATTCAGCCCCACGTTGGGCGCCAATTTATAACAGATTGTTTTAATATATGTTGTAGAAATTACTTTAAAAATTAATCTTGGTGTCTTTGCCTCATTTATAACAATTTGCCAATTTATAACAAATATAATAATATGTTTGGAAGAGAATTAGGAAAATTGCATTTATCATTCTGTTTCAATTTTCAGATTATTAATTAACTATCTTTACACTAGTCAATAAATTGCTCAACACAAACATTTTAACATTAATCATGATTTGGTTTTATTCCTAGATGATAAATTAACATTTGAATGGTTATATATATTTATATAGTCTTTTAATTATTATGCCTCGACTTAGCTCATTCTTGGAGCATGAGAAATTCAATGTTACATATCTCAATAGTTAAACACAAATTTATACAGTTCTGCAATTCAAAATAACATTTTGCATAGTCTATATTTTATCTCGGGTGGGGAACTCGAGCTGGCTGATTTAAATTAACCACTAAACGCATATCTATTTAAAATTGAAGAAGTTATATATGAAAAGAGGACTAAATAAAAAATGGTGATCTCAAAACAATGATTTGAATTTAGGCTAATCTTTCTTGCCTCTTGTAATTATTTTAACATTGGATTCTTTATATTCTGTGAATTGTTTTCTTATTTAATTAAGTTTATACTACCAATTGTATATTTTTTAAATCACTTTCACTTTATTTGATAAAAAACGAAACTATATATAAAAAATTCACACACGCCAAATGTACATCTTCATCCTTTGGCTGTCTGGATGCCTCTCTCTCCAAAAACTGACGCTTACGTTTCGCGGCTTCTTCATACCTCCCGGGACTTGTATATTCAATTTTTGTTCCACGCCATCTTCATCTTGTGATTGGTCGATTGTTGTCACGTGGTCTCGTTGTTTTTGTAAACCTTCTGGACTCGTGCGTTCATTGGTTGAAGGATCTATTTCTTACGTTTTCCATCAACATTTACGATATTTAATCACATTTATGTAGATAGTTAAGTGCACTTTAGTATCTTATAGTTTTGTTTCAATTTTGAGATCATGGTTCAATTAAAATTTACTTTGACTTACAAATATTTGAAAATTGATATTTGAAAGTAATAGATTGTTTATGTACTATTCCGCGAATTTGCAAGATGGCTTTTTCTAAATATAATCTAACAGCTGTTCAAGTCTACAACTAGTTATTTACAAATTATCATATTTCTATTTAAAAGTTTAGTGAACTCTTATTCTATTGTGATTTTACAAGTTTATATAATACTAACTGTGACAGATAATATCGTGTTACATATCAGTGAATATAATTCTGAGACAGTTTGTTTTTGGAATCGGTGTTTTGTAAATAATGACGTGACCTGGATTTGGATTGAGTGTTTCCAATACATAGTGATTGTTTACAAGTGCTTTGCTGATATTTTGAACTTTACTTCTCTTATTATGTTAACTAAACATATATTTCTACATGTATTCAATTAGAATGGTTTTTAATAAAAATGTTTTGTTTCTATTAATCTTGGCATACGATTTTCATTTAGCCTATTTGTAGGTTAGGCCTACTTTGCACATTCATTGCTAACAGTTTATAAATATTTTTTAAATATGGTGTTTACTACATTTGTTGGTTTCTACTTTTTGGTAAATTTATATTATCTAAAGTTTTGGTAACAATTTTTATAATTATTTGGCTAAATTCATCTGAACATTTGTTTACAATAGGTTAGGTATGACTTACTAATGGTAGGCTATGTTTGTTTTTGTATGATAATTTTAAGATGGGATTTGGTACATTATAATGGTAAAACTCGGTTTCATAATTATATATATTACAATAACTGACAATCATTTGCATACTTTCTATTTTCGGGATGTTTCTGGTTAATGCAATTTTTACATTACATCAAATGTGATTAAATTTTACTGCTGTAATAACTTTTCTCTAATTTGAGATTCTCTATTCCACTAAGTATGATTGTAAATGAATAGATTTATTACAATGTTCACAAGAAAAGTTGGAATGTTTATTTAAATTCTTAATTCAGCAAGATAATTAGACACCAACTCACCTTCATGTTGTAAGCATAACAAAAACATGTGTTGTTCTGCTACTTCATTAGGCTTGAGATCAAAATTTTCTTTTAGAAATGTGGTAAATTAGTTATACAATTTATTTTCCATTAATTCAGAAATTGTTAAGCTATTAAACAGTTGGTTATTATAATAATTTTAAACTATGTGGAAATGTATTCGCAAAATTCTTTTATTAAGATTATTCGAATAACTTGGTTTGACGATATTCTTGATCTGGCAATCTATTGTTTGAGATGGCATGGCTAACTACCACAGTTTTGTTTGTAGTTTCAACTTAATAACTAACACAAATTCTTAAAACTAAGTTTTAAAAAAGTTATCAAGGTGATTTATAACAGATATTCTAAAACTAGATGGGTGATTAAGGTGTGAAAGGATGTGGTGATTCATGAATGATTTTACACTGTTGATATGGATTTCAAAGGGATATAAGTATATTTTAGTCTTTATTAAATCATGGCTGTGTTTGAGTAGATAATTCTTAACAATTTTCACTCACCCAGTTTCTGACGATGATATTATAGTTACCAATTATTCTGTGTGTGAACTTCCGTAGATGGAGCTACCCAATATCTTGTTAATCTGATTTTAACATCCAATTTGATTTATATTTTACTGTTATAGAGAAACTTTTAACAGTGACTCACAAAATACAATTTTGTTGCTTTTAATCCCCACAAGTGTCCCCTCCAATCCGCCACAACCTTCTTCTTCCTCCTCTATTTTTGATTTTGTTTCTCCTTCTTCCCTTTTATTAACTTCTTTGTCTTATTTTAAATTTCTTTTTATAATTGGTGGTTACAATTTGATTTGAATATTGTTTGACTAATGTTAATGAAGATGACTGTGTTATGTATGTTTGGGTGATCATGACTTGTTTGATGGCAGTTAGAGTCTTGTGATGTATGATATGTTACCCTGAGGTGATAATTTATTTATAACTAGGATTACGGTATCTTTTTGGTCCAACACAGTTAGAAAATTTTTATTTCTTTTTGCTCTTGGTCAGTATTCATAATTTAGCGAACTATACAAAGCATTGTTTATATTTGAATGTTACAGAGAAAAGAACTATTTACAGAGCTTTACAGGAAGTCTCATTTTCAAGATTCACTCTCATGATAAACTCAATAATTACACCTCTTTTACAATTGATGAAATATTTGGAGTACATTTTCAGGGGGAGAATTTATTATGTTTTCTGGCAATCCTGTATTTCCAAATAGTGACTTACATATGGATTGTGTGACTTTGGAGATGGAGAAATAATTTCAACTCTAACCACTCCAGTAGCGGCCGGTGGTTAAGGGCAATGGGAGGGCTCTGTTTTATTTTATACACGTAAGGGAAGGCATGTTATCAAAACATACACTACGGTTCAGAAAGCAGGCGTAACACAAGTGTTATTCACTCCATATTAAAAACATGTGGGGTCTACATAGCGATTATAAAGCAAAGTTTTTATAGCTAATAAAATAAAAATAAAAATAAAATAAATGAACTATTTTGAGTTTTACTTATTACCATGTCAGGCCTAGGGGGTCCTAAATCTTTTAAGGCAATTCTATGTTCTATGTTTTTAATTTCTTGACTATTGATTAAAATTACATCATTTGTCACAACCGTTTACCGTTGACATATTACCGGCAACGGCATCGGCATCTAATTTATGGTGGCTGCACTGACTGATGTCTGCGCGCGCAACTTCGGACTCTGCCCTAGAAGCCCATTACACGCTGTGAAAATGACGTCACGGCACCCTCAGCTCTGTCTGCTGCTTGCCCCATATGACTAAATGCAATGAAACTGGGACGCTCTGGCCACCGTCCGAACTCCAGATTACATTCGTCAAATATTTTATATTGTAAAACTTCCGCTACAAAATCCATAGTTGAAATCCATAGCGGCAATTCATAATTCATTTATCTCCAAGGAATTAAATACATATAGGTATTTACATTATTAAAATAATATTATCATTGGGGGGGCGGCGTCCGAGAGTCCTTATGAGTAAGCCGCCACTGAACCACTCAAATCAAATTAGAAAAAGTAGACAATCCATTATTGTAAACTGTAATGTGAATAATATTACTAAAACTAGTTTATATATATAAACAAGTGACGGTTATATACAAGTGACGGTCTTCATCTGCCTAAAGCCTAGTATAGAAATTTTAACCCTCCTAAGCTTTGTTCAAACTAGGTCAACGGAAGATGACTGAGGTAAGTGTGTCTCTTTCATTGGCTGGGTGAGGCTCAGCATCAGGTTTTGGCTGTTTAGGCTATTTGTTGAACATAAGACTACTCAATATGCTACAAGTAAAACTGATACTCTAAACATGTATTATTTGGAAAAACAACATGAAGGTGGCAGAACATAATAGGTAAATCTATGAACAATTTTTGGTCTCGGATGACTAAGGTTCCATGAGACAGATAGTAATAAGTAAAATTTCTATATTAGACGTTTCTAAAATTAGAAACAGTAAAATATAAGTTACTGTTTTATGATAATATAGTGATATTATGGATTCGATTAAACATACCTGAGTGTACACATATCTTTGAATGATTTTCTCCTCAAAAGGTTTTTCCTTAATGAAATAAGCTCCAGAATCATGTGTCCCAGGCCATAATAGGTCCCTTAGTTTCAATTTACCAATCAGATGTTTGTTATCATTCATCCATGTGGGATTAGTCTGAAGACAGGACTTAGCTATTACTGGAACGCAAATAATTTCCCTGTAGAATGAATATTTCTTTCATAAACTGTGTGGTGCTTACAAATATATAATAGAATGAAGATTTTGAATATTAAAAAACTTATTTGACTATTCAAAAACACAACTTAATTGTTTATAAAAACAAAGAGATGTTAGAATAGATGAAGAATTTATTAATTCTATGGCTCCATAATCTATAAAGATTGAGTGTAATTAGTTCAAAAATTACTTAAAGCTAAAGTTTCCAGTAAAAAGGAAAGTAAAATATGGTTAGCAGTGTGGGAAATAAATATGTAGGCTACCCTGGAAGATAACTGGAGCAGTGTAGGAAATTGGAATTTGGCATATAACCAGTAACTTTTAAATCTCTATAAGGCACCAGACTTGGTAACTTAAATATAAATATCCAGAATAAAGTAGTTGGGTCATCTTGAGAGAATGGAGCAACAAATGATTGCTACAAAGAGAAAAACAGGAAACCTAATTAGGTGGGGGGAGAAGGAAAAATAGAGGATCTAGGAAAATATTGCCATGGATGTTCTGAACTGTATAGGAATGAGATATTTGTGAAGAACAGCTATAAGTCAAAGAGAATTGGAAGGTGTAGTAAGGAGACCCAAGGTTTTACAAAGCATTGTAGGATAAGGAGACTGAGATAAATTAAATTTTTCAGTAGTTATGTGAAAAACGAGAACATTAGTGACATATTTATTCATGGTATCAATAATCTTGAAAACCTGTTTTATCAGTAGGTATAATTTGTTATTTAGTAGCTTTATCAGCATGTACAACAAAAATTTTCTATTTATTGTTTACCTAGTTTTTTCAATGTGTTTCTTTTAGAAGAAAAGTGGGTATGAAAGGATTTCTGATCTCAACAACTAACCCACATATTGAAGTGATTACTGAAAATCGGTTCAGTAGTTTATGCTGTAGAGCTAGTAGATGTAGAAACAGATGTCTTTCAATATTTTGTGAGAATCTGTTGTTATTATTATTTTTTTTTTTTCAAAATTGTCAATAACGTTTCTATTTTTGAAAAGAAAAAACATGAGAAGTTAGCATATTATCTAATGTGTGGAAACTAGTGTCAAATTTATGATCATTGTGTTCAGAATGTCACAAACAACTGACAAAATAAGGGAAATAACAACAAAAAAAATCTAGTTTTATCCATCTGCTTTTTATCTATTTTGTTTGTGGAAAAATTGGCAAAGAAGAGTCTGCTTCTTAATCATTTGCTAAAAGGTTTTTATGTTATCACATATATAGGTTAAGTAGTATATAGAAAGCTATATAGTGAATTAGGAAAAAAATAGGAACCTTCCATGGAACTGTTGTAAGAGCTCTAATTTCAAAATTCAGTTCTACCAATTACGTTAAAATTTTCATCAAATTTGAAGATTAATTACCAATCAGGATGTAAAAAATATATATATATATGGTTCAGGAACAGTTAGCAAATGAAATTTGACTGCCATCATTTAAAAATCAATTACAATTAAACTCCGCTATGCCGGTCACAAGCCCGGGGTCTTGTCTATGACGAGGAAGGAGGAGTGATAGAGGAGTAACACCTCTTTAATAAACCTTGGTTCAGCTGGCCCGGCTGATAGTACCTTGTGAGGGCCCCTTGCCAGGGTACGGTGAAGTCCTTAACGGCAGTTGTTTAGCTGAGAAGATCTTTGGTACGGCAAGACTGGTGGACAAGGTAACCTTGTTTCTCTTAGGTTGGTTAAGAGAGTACCTACTGCCTTGTAATTTGTAGTTGGATCTACAAAGGCTAGAGGAATTTAACCTCGATTAAAAATTAACAAACAACCTGGCGTCCAGGATAAGCATTGGAAAAACAAATTCTGGAAATTATACCCCAGGTGGACAACCTTACATTAGCCTGGAAATTCTACCCTCTTCAGAGGTCGGCCTCAAGGATTCTGGGGGAGGCCAACTATTGCAATCAGATCACCTATTTAAGAAGAGCTCAAAAACTATTAGATCCCCACCGGATTACCCAAAACTAAATCCTTGTCTTCAGATCAGGCCATTTTGAAGACGACACAACAATATCAAGTCTTATTCGAAGAAAATCAAACAAGAAGTAAGAATGAACAAATTATATATAATACCCATGGATTAAAGAAAAAAAACGTGAGAGAGCAACTACAAACTACATTAAAAAGTATGCAATTTCAGCTAGATGCCTTACATGAAAAAGTGTTAGGACGAAAAGAATCTAGTAAAACGATTGGGAAGAAAAGAATTCAATCTATAGATTATGAGACAGATGAGGAAGTGGGCTGGGTAACAAAAGATAATAAAAAGAACAACAGACATAAAGAAGAGAAAAGTAAGTTCATCACCCAATTGTTATCCTGATCAAATTAAACGTGATTCTCAATCCCATCCAATTAAATCAAGTGTAAATGATACTACAAAGTTCAGGAATTGTGAGAAACCTATAAATATTGTACATACACCTATATATGTCATAGGAGTTGCAACATTTCATGATGTTAAACAATTGACTTTAGAAATAAGTGAGAAAGAAATGAAGTATGCTTAATTGGCGAAAGACGCATGAAAGATAAACGCACCAGATGGAGACATATTTAGACATAAACAAACATTTTTACAAAGTTCACTGAAATGCTAATTCAATGGCATACTTATAAAGATAAAGTCAATAGGCCAATGAGAGTTGTTGCAAGGGAACTGGATAATACTTGCAAAGAAAAATATATAATTGAAAGCTTAAAATTAAAAGGATTTAACATCATGGAGGCAATAAACATGATTAGGAATGAATCAAGGGAAAATTCAAAAGGTGAAAGAATTACAAATAAAACATGAATGTTTCTCTTTATGCTCCCCTTCAATAAAGAAGAAAGTACTGAAAAAATATTTAGTTTAAGGTCAATTATGGGAATTGTTGTTAAAATTGAACCATTAAGGAAGAATACTAACTTAATTCTACAATGTAAATAGTTTCGACGTAATTCCACTCGGGTGTCGACGTTTCGCAATAGCTGGAGTTGCTTCATTAAAAACTCGCAATTAAATTTTCATAAAAGAAGTTGATAGAGAGAATAATTATCCCGTGCAGTTCCAAAAGGGAATAATGATACATGAGTAAATGACTTAAGAATTAGGAAGTATTACCTATTTAAATTTTGCACTATAACTATTATAATTAAAACAACAATATTAGAACTACACTAAAGACGAATTTATTTTACGATTAAAAATATAGATAACCTTATAAGGAAGAATGTCTTCTAAGAATAATTAACAAATCACAAAATAATTTAAATTATCATATTATAAAGTATAATGTGTTGCCTTGGCCTGTTTAATATATAATATAGTTAATTACCTTAGAGGTTGTCCTTAGTCCGTATAATAGTTATGGCTACAGCACTGTTTCGTCGAACACTGTCGGCTTCGTCAGGCCCGCAATAACACATAAATACTTAACACAACACAACACTAACACATATAAAATCAGAGTATGACTCGTCGTACATAAATAATAAAATTGTTTGTGGCCACATTATAAGGTCTTACTTGTCCAGCTTGCAGGTATGGTACTGGATCTATACAGCAGTTATCAGTATGATACTGATAATTAAGTTTAGTTGAAATGAAATGTAGACATGTTTGCTATCTTTATTTAATTTTAATTTTTGTTATATCATATATAGGGTTGGAAGAAAAGTTCAGTTTGTCATTTAATTAACATGTTGTCTGGGTTGTTCTTATATTCTGTATATATTTGGGATTCTTCTAATATATCCATTGTTGTGCCTTTATTGGTTTTGTGTAATATTTGCAAATTTGTGTTTATGTCCGTGTAAGTGTGGTCCTCATTAATTAGGTGTTCAGCATAATTTGATTTTTGTCTGTCTGTTGTTGTTTTTTATGGCTAGGTAAATGTTCCTTGAATCTAGTCTTGAATGAGCGCCCTGTTTGTCCTATATATATATATATATATATATATATATATATATATATATATATCTTGTCACAGTTGTTACAGGAAAGTTTATAAATTCCACTATTCGTGAATTTGTCTTGGTTTGGTTTGGAGGAAGTTGCTTAAATTATTTGAAACTCGATGAGCAATTAATAGCCATGTCTGTGGAAAGTATTGCTGATAGGACGATCTAGAATACAGTTGAATTTCAAAGAGATGTATTTTGGTTTTTCGGTGCTTGAAGTTAATTTTTTGGATTTCTTTCTATGTTTATTTATTATTTTGTCTATTAAAGAGGGGTCATATCCATTGGATAAAGCTATATGTTTTATTGTAGATATTTCGTTGTTGTAGTCTTCTAAGTTCATGGGCGTGTTAATAGCACGGTGTACAAAGCTGTTGTATGCTGCCAATTTGTGTGAAATAGGGTGGTTAGAAGTATTGTGTATTGTGTGACAGAAAACCGTCACAAACCAACCACACAATACACAATACTTCTAACCACCCTATTTCACACAAATTGGCAACATACAACAGCTTCGTACACCGTGCTATTAACACGCCCATGAACTTAGAAGACTACAACAACGAAATATCTACAATAAAACATATAGCTTTATCCAATGGATATGACCCCTCTTTAATAGACAAAATAATAAATAAACATAGAAAGAAATCCAAAAAATTAACTTCAAGCACCGAAAAACCAAAATACATCTCTTTGAAATTCAACTGTATTCTAGATCGTCCTATCAGCAATACTTTCCACAGACATGGCTATAAAATTGCTCATCGAGCTTGAAATAATTTAAGCAACTTCCTCCAAACCAAACCAAACAAGAACCAAGACAAATTCACGAATAGTGGAATTTATAAACTTTCCTGTAACAACTGTGACAAGATATATATAGGACAAACAGGGCGCTCGTTCAAGACTAGATTCAAGGAACATTTACCTAGCCATAAAAAAACAACAACAGACAGACAAAAATCAAATTATGCTGAACACCTAATTAATGAGGACCACACTTACACAGACATAAACACAAATTTGCAAATATTACACAAAACCAATAAAGGCACAACAATGGATATATTAGAAGAATTCCAAATATATACAGAATATAAGAACAACCCAGACAACATGTTAAATGACAAACTGAACTTTTCTTCCAACCCTATATATGATATAATAACAAAAATTAAAATTAAATAAAGATAGCAAACATGTCTACATTTCATTTCAGCTAAACTTAATTATCAGTATCACACTGATAACTGCTGTATAGATCCAGTACCATACCTGCAGCTGGACAAGTAAGACCTTATAATGTGGCCACAAACAGTTTTATTATTTATGTACGACAGTTCATACTCTGATTTTATATGTGTTAGTGTTGTGTTGTGTTACGTATTTATGTGTTAGTGCGGGCCTGACGAAGCCGACAGTGTTCGGCGAAACAGCACTGTAGCCATAACTATTATACGGACTGAGGACTACCTCTAAGGTAATTAACTATATTAAATTATCAAACGCATTTTAAACTAAAAAATCGTCATTCTCAGCGATGCATTAGCTATTTATGTTTTCTGAGAATAATTAGCAAATCTCAAATTATCAGAAAACAATTTATATGTCGAAGTCATTTCAAACTAAAAAGTCATCATTCTCAGCAATGCATTAGTTATAAGTTATAATTTATTTGGTGGTACTAGTGTATTAACAATAGTATCCTACTCCAACAACAGGTTGTATATGTACAATTGGCAGCATGTACTGGAGGTAGCTGAGAGCGTCATCTTGTTGTACTAAAAAAAAATCGATCTGAATGATCATCACCACATGAGCGGCTTTCAAAAGGCAAAAATTTCAGACCAATAAATTAACTACAGAACAATGAAATAATTCTGTTATTGGATTCACCAAATTTCAGAGAGTTTTAAATAATTAAACAAATTTAGTAAATTTTTAAATGATAAAAATATACAGTAATTGAAAAATATATTAGAATCAAATATAAAAGAAATTGTTGATAGACAATTTGAGTTATTTCCTCAAAAGTTACCCTTAGGTACTTTAATAAATTTTGTTAGGTGTCACGAATGATCTTTCACCTACATCGCAGTGTTCTATATCAACAACTTCTTGTTTATTTTCGCAATTACTCTCTAGGAATCGTCGGAACTATGTTTCCAGTACCTCACTACAAATAACAACGCTCAATCACGTTTCGACAACACACACACACAAACCGATACTACTCAAAATGATGACTACTGTAAACTGAGGAAACAAAAATAGATTTAGTAGATACCGAGACAGGAGATTGACAGAAAATAGAAACCAATCATTGAGCGATAAGCAATAATGGCGGAAGGTAGGTTATGTGGGTCAAATTAGGAAAAATATTATTAAAGAGTAAGCGTGTAAAACCAGTTTTTTATGTGGATAATAATTTAGGTAAATTGTTAATTAACACTAATGATAAAGTACCAAGAATGAGTAAAAGTGGAGTTTATGAACTAATATGTAAAATGTGTAATGCTCTATATATATAATATATATGTCAAACTGGCCTAAGTTTTAAAATTAAATTAGATGAACATGAGAGATGTTGGAGGTTAGACTATGATGACTCTAGTTTTTCCAACCATTTAAAAATGCATAGTGTTTCGAATTTTCATTCCAACATGAATTTTAAAATCTTACATGTACCGGTATCTAATAAATCTAAAAAATAAAATCATTTACAAAATATAGAATTTAATAGAATAGTTAAGAATTAAAATGTGTTAGTTTTAAATGAACAACTAGAATTTAACAACTCTCCACTCCTCAAACCATTAACTAGGTCATAACCCTTCCCATTCCTCCCCCTCCTTTATTTAGGTTAACAAAGGGGTTTTACCCAACTATTGTTTGGAAATTGTGAACTTTACCTTTCTTCTTCATTCATGTAAACTACCTTGACAATGCTGTAACTAGTGAAACCATGGTCGGTAAATTTGAAATAAAGTTGTGGTTTATAATAAAAAGTGTTTGTTTTAATTATGATAAGCAATAAATTAATAAAGTTTTTGAAGTGCCCTCATGCGCCTTACCCCATCCTCACCCTCCCTGGGCAAGGACATGCGCTCAGCTACTCCCGCTAACTGTACCAAATTTTATACGCATTCAAATGTTTACAAGTCACCCCCTATTTTCAAGGTCTCGTACGCGCCCCAGGGAAGCAATGAATTAGTCAGTGATAGAGGTATACACTTAAAGCTTATGCATCAAACACACAAGTAATATACTTTACACTCACCTTCTCGTACTCTCCAATACACTGCCCAAAACCCAAGACAATGAGGTTTATAAATATTATCATACTTGATTCTCTTTTCCTCAAATGGTGTAGCCTTCCATCCATTATTCGTGGTAGGTGTTACAGTAAAAACAGGAGAAGCTGGTTTCTTTATAGGATCTTGTATGTACAGTCCAATCCAATCCCCTTTAACTAATTTCTTCACATCCCATGTCAATTCCAAGTTACGGATGCTTTTCTTGGTAACGACCGGTGACACTGTGATTTCTACGAATTGTCTGTTACATACTTCTTCTAAAATTAAAATAAATAATACATTAGTGTACGTTCCGGAAGCATTGGTCACAATTTATTGATTTCTTAGAAAAGATCTTTTTTTTCTTTCCTTTTTTTTTTTTTAATTCGTTAAATGAAAAAAGTTTGTAAGTGTTTTATAACTTTTTTCTCAAGTAGTGAAATCATTCAACACTTTGTTATTAGTGAAATCGGATTTTTAAAATTCATTTACAATTTTCGATAACTAACAAAAATGAATTTTCAATATTTTTTGGCTAACGGACTTGTCTAAGCCCTAATAAACCCATGTTCACATTTTTTTGAAAACCTATAAAAATTGCGACCACAGAATGAGGTAAATTGGCTTTTTTAAAACGATTTGACTGAACTTATTGGTTGAAGAAAATGTCTTCCAAATTTGACAAATCATTCAGAAGTTGTCGTCCATTTAGATATTCAAGTGCTTGCGCGCGTTCGTACACACCCACACTAATTATTTTTACAAAAGAAATAATTTTACTCTGACGACCAACTCGTACGACCTGCTCGCAAAACTATCTACTCGTCAGTCTGACCGCGGCCTTAACGCTAGTGAAGATTTGGTTTTCTAACATTGCCTCAACTCTCGCTACAGTACAGAATGGCAAAGAGCGTCAGTGGGAAATATTAGTTCGTTATTTTGGTACCCCAACGATAGGTACTTGCGTCGTTTAATAATGTTCGTTTACAGATAATGGGATTTACTAATATAGAATGTATAAAATAATAACATTTATTAAAATATAGATAATAGGAAAGTTAAAATGGTTATCGTTGCTAAATACTGTATATGACTAATCACGAAACGCAGAGAGGAATTTTTTTTTTTAAATTTATAAGTATTCCTTGCTTTCCAGTAGGCCTAATATGGTCAAATTTCAACTTATTTTTCTTGTAATTTCATGTACATGGCGATAATAAATCGTAACAAGTGAATTCAAAAATCATAGTAGCATACTAGGCGTCTTGCTACGAGAGAAGGGTCTACTAATCCGAGACTGGCCAGAGTAATACATTGCACGACACGACGATAAGAGTCCAAGAAGTCAATGGAAAACCTGGTTTAAGTGCGGGAGATAAACAACTAAGAGTTGCCGTTCGGTAGACAAATAGTGCGCACCTATAAACTGTCCATAAATGTATTTTTGTTGTATTATGTTTAATTAATTTTACTGTAGTGACGACCTCACTGCAGGAGGATGTATTACTGTAGGTACGTTTCCATGATGACATGTCCCGGGATGTGTGCTGGCAAATGTGCCTGATGTTAGATACAATGGAAACAGTCTGCGACATGTTCCAGGCACATACCCCGGGATGTGTGCTGGCACATGTGCCTGATAAATGGAAACAGTCTGCGACATGTGCCTGATAAATGGAAACAGTCTGCGACATGTGCCTGATAAATGGAAACAGTCTGTGACATGTCCCAGGCACATCCTGGGCCACAGCCCATGTAGTTCTTTCTTCAGACCACAGTGAACAGTGGATGTGGATATTATTTCAGTGGGATAGTGTTTTTTTATGTGTTTGTTAATTTATTTTACATTTAAGAACGATTATGGACGACTTAACTGCTTCTGCTTTTGTGATAATGGCAGGGACATACTATGAAATGATTAAAAACAGGCGAAAACGACCGAGATGGTGGATTAGAAGTTTTTTAGCCAAAAGGCGTTCAGAAGGAGCCTACAACTAGTTGATGAGAGACTCGAAACTTGCGGTCGGCCGTCCCGGCTCCTGCGCGTGTCTCGGGGACAAGTTGCTGACTGTTTCCATTCTCCGTGGCACAAATCCCTGCACATATTTCACAGTGTTAGCACATGTTTTATCCCACGGTCGACTGGCACATTTTTCTCCCCGGCACTTGTGCCGGGATGTGATCCAGACCGTTTCCATGTATACAAATTTCGAGCACATGTGCCGGCTCACATCCCGGCACAAGTCCCGGGACGATTTTGTAGTCATGGAAACGGGGCTTGTAGTGAAGGAAATAAGATGATGATGGGATAAAAGTACCGAAACGCGTCAAATCAAAAAGAAAAAGAGGTTACGTGACGAGGAAACAAAATAAGGTTAAAAACTTTGTCCTATAATTGATGTGTGCGGTGCAATTAGATATTTTTTTTTAATTGATAACATTGTTTAAAAAATATGACTAAAATTTCGTTATTTATTTTGTTTTATTTCATGATATATATTTTTAATATATAGGACAGTAATTTATTCATACATTTATCATTTCGATATTTAACAAAGTCCATAAGTTAAACGTTAAATATTTATAAATGGGAATTTCGTAGGCCTACGCTATGTTAACGTTGCATTTAACTATTCGTTAATAATAACGGAGATTGGAGAATCAGAATATTTAACGTATCGTTAGATTCTTTAACGAATTAATAAATTGTTACCAAACGTTGGACAAAACTGGGCTTTAATCTTGAAAAATGTTATTACTTTTTAGTTTCAAAAACTACTAATATTATGAGCTTATAAATTTGTATAAAGTGCAGAAAATGCTTTTTCATCAAGTAAACTGAAATATAAAATAAATATTTTTTTACATATAAAATGATAGTATTATAAGTTATAAGTCAGTTTTGGTTTGTTTACAGCTATGATTTAGATAATTTAAAATTTGTAATTAATGAACCAAATGTATATTGTTGATAAAATGTCAAAACCCCTTCTAAAAACATCATTAATAACTTAAACTGGTTAAGAAAGTTTAGAAGTGAAAGTTTCCAAAACAATCGCCAAAGAAGTAACGAGAGAGCATGGTCTGAATCACAGGACTTTTTTAACCATTGGACTAATAAGTTAACAATACTAATAATAAAGGCAAACAAAACTTTCTTTCTACAGTACTGCTGTTGTAAGAATGAAAGCGCAAGGAATACAGAGGTAGCAAATATTTTAGTTGATACTGAATATCTCACTACTACTCAAATTAATAACATTGACTCAATGGTTTGACACGATAAACACTCCGAAATGAGTTACAACTGCTAATTTGAATGGTTTTCTTTAACAAGGTTTACACAACCATGGCCAATTTATGAATGAGATTATTTAATATTATTAAATACCACTTTACAAATAATATACAAAACACACACACACACATATTCTTTTATAGTCAATGATAATATGATTAAAAGGGAGGAAAATATAATTAATCTTATATAAAAACAATAACAACTAATGAAAATATTATAGTATTTACTGGGAGTTTTATTTAGGCCCAGGGCCGGAACTAGAAGATTTGTCACAGGGGGCAAAGATCAGTTTGCCGCCCCATCACCCCTCCCACTCCCTCCCCCACTATTAAAATACAATACCTCCGTAAGCTATTTTTTAGATGCGGTAGTTGAAATTACACACCATATTATGTATGTTATGAAGAAGTTTCATTTATGAAAAGCACTTATTTATTACAGTAATACCCTTATACATGACTAATACAAATAATTTTTTTGTATTTGTAACTAAATTGCAACTACGCAAAAAATAACGTCATAAATGTCATTTTAGCTTGGTCGGAAGTTAGAATGTTATTTATTTATTTTACACAAACGGGCTTTTAAGCCCAATTAAACAAAATTAACAATGTTATAAGAAAACAATTAAATTACAATAGAATTAAAGTAGTAAAATGATTACATTAAAACAAAAATATGTATATACTAACACAATTAGATTCAATTAAGATAATTATCACAATTAGACAATTGATAGTCAGTTAGAATAAACTATAGATATAAATACACATTAGGAATATTTAAATGGAATAATTAAAAAATATATGTATAGCCTATATTATCACAATGAGATTAAATAAAGATAATTATCACAATTAGACAATTGATATTCATTATAATTCAATATAAATAAACAATAGATATAAATATACATTAGGAATAAAACTAAATAGCAAAAAAATTTAAATTAACTAACAATAACAAAATATAACAAACAAAAAATTATCTAGACATAGTTGAGAAGAAAATAAAAGAACGTATCCATGAAAACAATCACATGTCTTGATATGAAATGAAAAATGTTATATGTTGTACCTAAACCTAAACCTAAATAAGGAAAATGGTTTCGTAATGTCCAGCCTTTTTGGCGTGATTGACACAAAATGAGTGTGTTTCACGCGGGTTCTTGTCGCTTTCACGGCTAATCGGTGGGTCGAATCGCAAAAATGTAAGTCCTTATTTGTTCGTCCTGGCGAGCTGAATCGAATGACACCTTGGGCGGGCAGATCGGAAAAAAATTGAAAATCTTGCGCGTTTACGCGCGAGCGCGGTGCATTGGTAGACTAACTCTCTTATGTCCTTCTCCAGGAAACCAAAAGCCTAGATTCGTTTCGAAATGTCCATCTGTTTTGACGTGATTGACACACACACACACAGACACTCGCGCTCCCGACCCTGCTACCGAGAGCTCTGGCCTCTATCTCATATTAGTAGTAGGCATAACACTCAATCCAGATCTACGAGCTGCGTTAATTTTGGTCTTATAAGACTTAAGAGTTAACTTGGTATACAGTATAATAAATTTTATAAATTATGCAAAAAAAAATCAAATAAAATAAACAATATTGATTGTATTGTTATTATTTTGAAAACGTTTTTAATAACTTACTACTTTTTAATAAAACTTTTCAAATTTTGCCGCCCTCTGTAATCTGCCGCCCGGGGCACGTGCCCCCCTGCCCCGCCCTAGTTCCGGGCCTGTTTAGGCCTATCTGTATGTATTAAGTAATATTGTCCATTGTAGAGAACATTGGACCATTGTAGTCATTGTAGAGAACCAAAACAGAAGTCGGAGGGAAATGAGGCAAAACTTTATCTTTTTGTCCATTTTTCAAAATTTTCTCCATTCATCTGCCCATGAATACGCTTACGCTTAACCACTCACAGCTGTGGAAAATCCCAACCTGATATTTTCTAACCGATTAGTACTGTAGTTGTTAAAGGGACTTTACTAGTCTATATTATCCAACAGCTCATTAAGGTTAGGTTAGCTCTGACTGTTTTGTATGTGTCTCAGAAATCTGTACCAAATGTCCTACATTTTGTAATACTTGTATCAACCCAGGCCTACAAGAGTTCATGCTATAACAGAAAGTGTAATGGGCAACAAAATTGTATTTATTGTATAAGATAAAACTCACCAAATTGATATGAAAATCATGGCAGAATGAAAAAATAACATGAAGATAACACACACAAACACAGAACAAAAACTTATCCCAACACAGCCTGCAAAACTGACACTTCTAGTTAGTATTCCACAATGCACTTCATGAACATTAATTTATCGAAAAGATCAGTGTTATTTATACCGTTTACGCAAGAGCAATTCGCATTAGTATGAGTCCAGAATTGATTTTTTTTTTTTTTAGATCTAGCGGTTCCTGACTCTGCCCAGTTACGGCTTTTTGCGGAAGCCAACATCGACGATTTGTGTGCGCGTTCCTGTATTCAGCTCTACAAAGTGTTTGCAAATAGTTTTTCCAATCAGTTATAGCCTCTGTACTCATATTCATTTCGTAGTACAAAACTTTGTCGTTGAATATCTTTTGGTCCACGGACAAACAACGTACGTCAGCATGTAGTGGTAATTTGTTTCCTTCAAGCCATGTTCCTACCTCATTGCGACATTCCTTTCAGACATATCACAGCCTTTGCAATAAACACGAATCCGATACGAAATTTCCCTAGAACGTAAAAAATCAATAGTTTTTTCTTTTGTGTCAATATCACGCACCAACTAGAAAAGAGACATGATTTTGTAGTTGCAAACAACGACAGTAAAGTGATAAACTTAAACAACAAAATGATCAGCTGATAAGATAAATACTCTGAGAGATTAAATTCAGTTATGTTTGTAAAAAGAACAAACTTCGAGTCATGCGTAGTAGGGGAATTACTATTGTTTTGGTATTTTTCAATAAAACTTATAGGAACTAGTTACCGTATTTTACAAATTTAAATGTCTTTCCCTTAAAATAGGGGGTGAGTGTTAACACGGGAGAGTAGCGTGAGATATGTCGTTACTTTTAATAGCCTACTGACGTGAAAAACTATGTATACCAAAAACCATTTATTGTTAAAAGAGAACAATATTTTGTCTCTTGTAAATTTTTGGTAAAGTTTCGAGGTATTTGACGTTACATATTTTAAACAGCTAACATTTTGAAATTATACAAAATAAAGTCTTTATTTTTGCTACATACGTATTTTGTAATTGCGTATACCAAACTGAACTCAATAACTTATTTATTCCCAAAGTTATAATGTTTTTGGGAAAAAAAAAAAATGGCGGATTAAAGAAAACCTAAGCTTTTTCGACACTTTTTTTACCTGTAAAAGACGTGTTGTAAGTTTCCCGCGTCTTTATCAATCACTGTATAAATAAACTAAGTATTGAGTTAATAAAAACTCCTGTCGTCTTAAAGAAACAACAGGGATTATTTGATAATTAAAACTAAACAGTGTTGTAGTCAAATATATAATTATTAAGGAAAATTTAAAATTTTTAAATATTATAAACAAAACTGTTCGTTAAAATTTTCACCTTTAGTTTTCTTTGCTGCGAGGGAATAACTGATGTTGTATTTTAACCTCTCTTCCACAACCGATTTGCACCACACAAATGGTAAGTGTAACGATACGAATACTATAGGTAACAACTCCATTTCACACTTCACACTTAACACTACTGGACACTAGTGAGAACATAATGAGGATGCTCCTTCTCCCCCCACCTATACTGGCCTTGTCTTACTCAGAACCCGTGTAATAAACTGTGACAATTCAGTTGAATAAATCTGATTGTTTGTCTCAGCTAGATTTGCATTTATTACGCTAATTAAATGTAACTATTGTCTATCATGTACGACTGTATTCAAACATTTCTTACTCTGGTTTTACATTCTCACATATATATTTAGTCTAGAGAAAGTTATGTACGTTACAATTCACGTTGTTACGCTGGGCATCGCTAGAAAAGTTAATTTTTTATGCATTTCGAGTGCACTGTTTTTTTTTAATATATCCGGCTCTATAGGTCTGGGAAAATAATTGCTTGACCTCATTAAATTTACAAATGTCTTTCAAAATATTTTGTTTAATAATTAAAAACAAAAATTGATAAATTGGGATTCTCCATATTAGCTCATTTCCCATAAGAAATACACAGGGTAACTGGGTAGTAATGGAAATTATACTCTTTTCTTAATCACATGAGAGATGTTGACGATTAATATTTTTGGTTAGTTTATGGCAATGTTTTTGTACCGTTTATTTTATAATTGTTTTAGGCAATGTAATAGGAATATTAAATGGACATTGCCAACTAAACTTGAAACAGAGCATAGACTTTTATTTTGATAACTTAAAGTTTATAACAGCGTAAAAGATGTTGGAAAAACAAATGGTTTTACTTTGTTGTTATTTCTGCATAATTAATAGATTCAATAAATATCTCACCGCCTCCACGTGTAAATAACTATTAATAATTTAAGGTCATTATATCAGCTGCCACGCTTCATCAGTGGACCATCATCAATGCCGTGATAAAGCCTTGTTACATAGAACAAAGTAATAATTAATGCAATTAGGCCACAATGAGTCATTGTTCACTCTGATCAATAAAGGCCTACTTATTTATTGTTTATTAGATTTGCATTTACACAACGTTCTAAACAAGAACAAATTGTGGTAGAAGGGAAAAACGGTACTTAAATGAACTAATTTAAACTCTTTTTTTTTTTTTTTTCAGAAACATTTTGTTATTATTTTAATAGTCTAAAATAATGCTAAAATCTATTATTTCTCATTTCTATTCCGTAGAAATTAATGTTTAATTTCAAGAGTGTGCAGTTACCAGAACGAAATTATTCTACACAGTCTTGTAAAATATTATCAAAAGGTAAAGTTAACCTGATGGAATCGGCGAATATTTGGGTACTTTTTCGGAAAATGCCCACCAAAATATTTGGTGTTTTTTTTACGATGGATTGTTTTTTTTTATTTTGACGCAAAATTAAGGTTATACAAGTGAAATTAGGCGCGAGAAATGGGTTTTTTTTAGGTTAGGTTAGGTTGAGAAAAATTAAATTTAGCGAAATTCTGAAGATGGAACATAGCTTCCGAAAAGCTTAACGCACAGTAGTACCGTACTAATTAATCAGATTTAACTTACATATGAAGAGTTATTCCAGGAGTCTTTCCTGTATTGGAACATCCCAGGATACAGCAAGAAGTTGGCATGGTAAAACAGAAGAGTAGAACACAGTCAACACACGCATCTAACAAGCACGAAACTACTAAAATGAGTGCAGCGCTGAGAGTGAGCATACCAGCATGGCAGCATACAAGTCTGACGCTCGGCACTAGGCAGATTTGTCTACGGTGGCCGCCATATTGTTGTAGGTTGCCGCGTACAATCTAACTATATATTTTTTTTCTCACCTTTTGTGGTTTATTTACTTATCTATTACTATTATTAATTTCTCTTTATTTTATTATTACTTTTAAGGAATCTAATACTACATTAATGAAACAATAACAATGGATTACACTGAACGAATAAAAGCTTTGCCTTTTATTTATTTAGCTAAAGATGAAAAAATGGGATAAAGTTCACATATATAAAATTATAAGAAAATAGATTATGGATACTCCACAACCAAAAGAGAAATAACAAAGTTCAGGACATAAGGAAATTCATAATCACACAAAAAAATACACAATATATTTGAGAAGTGTTTATCACTATCAGTCTTTTCCGAACAGTTTTATAATATTGGAAATTAGAAAGTTTTATCACAATCTGTTTCACTGTCTCTGTGATTTGCTCCAGCTAGCATATTTCATTAAAGGAAAAGGGGGGATTCAACAATATAATAGTCGAGAGCTCGAGAAACGTAACCTCGGGAGGTTGGTGCCGACTCTTCCCAAATGTTATTCAAAAAGATAAAATACATGAATTATTGAACTAATAATAATATTGGGACTATGTCCTATGGTCTTTATTTACTGTAAAATGAAATTATGTTAGTTTATATACTGTGGGGAGAAGTTGTGTGTATGTCAGTGTACATGTATAAGGGGAATAAATAGTTTACTAACTTTAAATTATTTAGTCATTACTGTTCACAGTATAGTATTACTGTATTGATTGTTTTGCTCATATAGCAGGATTGGTATGAGTGTAGAAATGAAATTGTAATATGTTTAACAACTCAAAATGGTCTAATCTCACCAATATTCCTCTGTTTGGGTAATATTTTGTTCACTGTCGTCTTTCACTGTACTAACACACTTTTAAAACTTCGTATACTTTATTAAACACTATTAAACATTCACTGGATTGGATTGGATTTGATTAAATTCATCTAACATGCAGAGCATTCTTCTATGCTTCTTATCTCGTTGTATGCCCTCGCTTCACTTCTTTTTAAAAAAATGTTGAAATGCTTGACTTGCATAGAAACTAGAACAGCCAAGACTCCTAAAGGTATGTAAACGATCAGCAGGATTTGGGTGGAGTCTTTCCATCTTGATGATACCGGCAGGTCGATTGCCGTGGTGCAGGAACTTGGCTCAGGAATTCTACTCAACAGACAGTAAGCAAGCATTTCTGTATTTGTATGTAAAGTCACCAGTTAGAGGACTTGTAATTTCTTTAATTTAAAATATAATGATAGTTGGAACACTTTTGAGTTTTGAACAATTGATTCGTGTAATTTATTTGAGTAATTGATTTGTACTATTTATGCTAGAGACCGTAGGTACTTGGTGGTATTCTATTTTAAATAAAATTAAAACAACAAATTTTTTAGTATCAACCACAATGTTTTAATAGAAACTTGCCGACCATGGTTTCGCTAGTTAAAGCATTGTCAAGGACTTATACAAGAATGAAACAATAAGGTTCAGTACACAATATATATATATATACTGTATACACAATAATATTTATTGTGTACTGAACCTTATTGTTTCATTCTTGTATAAGTCCTTGACAATGCTTTAACTAGCGAAACCATGGTCGGCAAGTTTCTATTAAAACATTGTGGTTGATACTAAAAAATTTGTTGTTTTAATTTTATTTAATTGATTTGTGTAATTTATTTGAGTAATTGATTTGTGTAATTTATTTGAGTAATTGATTTATGTAATTTATTTGAATAATTGATTTATGTAATTTATTTGAATAATTGATTTGTGTAATTTATTTGAGTAATTGATTTATGTAATTTATTTGAGTAATTAATACTTCGTTTGAATTATCAGTTTGGGTAAATGTTTCAATTGGATTCTAGTTATTGTTTTGCATTATAATATTGTATCGATGTATTAAAAAAATTACCGAACCACTAATTTTGATATTTAATTGAAAATAAGAACCCAGGCATATTTTATTGGGCCGTTCATAACAATACACTGGAGAGTGCCTTATGTGACGGTTTCAGATTCACTCCGATTGAATATTTTGAAAATGACGAAAGAGACGAACCTGTCCATGTTCCGTTTCGTAGTTGGGAGTTACACGAGTATCCAATAGTGCCGCAAACAAATCAGATTTCGTGGACAATTGAAACCGCTAATCAGCTGGAAAAACCACGCTACGTTATTCTAGCCTTCCAAACAGATAGAAAAAATCAGATCAAAAAGGATGCCTCTGTGTTTGACATGTGCGGCCTTTCAAATTTAAAACTCTATCTAAATTCACAGTATTTTCCTTACGATAATATTAACGGCGATATTTCCACAATGTACGAAATGTACCATAGATTCCAAGAATCATACTATACGCACGAGTCCTTGCCCAGTCTAGATTTACAATCTTTTACAAAATCTCCTCTCTTTGTAATCGATTGTTCAAAACAGAACGATTCTATTAAATCAGGTCCCGTGGATGTCAGACTAGAAATAGAAACTTCCGCTAATATACCTGCAAATACTACAGCCTATTGTCTGATTTTACATGACTCGCATATTGTGTACAATCTCCTTACAGGCACAGTGAAAAAGGTTGTGGAATAGATGCGCACGCACAAACTGTATAATAGTATCGATACACTGGGAGCCGATCATTCGCTGACGAGACATCATGTGCACCACATGTCCAGGAGTTGTTCACGCTTTCCTCAGGCTCGTGCCTAAGGATAGGTTATCCGATTTAGATGACATAATTGACGAGGAGAATATCCATTCATTCGATTGTCATTCGATCGACGAAGTGTTGAACGAAGCATTCATCGAAGACGGTCTGCTCCACAACAAAAGTAAGTTTCAAGTCGATAAGACGCAAATATCAAGACACTGCTGCGTTAAAGTCTAAGTCTATGCTGCGTTAAAGAATCGGTTTCTTCGGGTATACAGAATCGACTGTGCTGCAGATTCGGTATACGTTTTAGTGGGTGCTGTAGGAGTGGTTTTTCGCCATCACTATTGTGATTTTTGTGAAGATGTCGAGATTGATGACGTGATATACTATCAATTCGATTTCGACGGCGAACCGCGATTACACGAGTTTCCTCTTGTACAAATCGATCCGGAATTTGACAACGATTTAATTAAAATTACGCAAACATTTCAGAAAAAAATCTTACGTGGGAGTGGTAGTAGTGAGAGACCAGTGTGCTCACAGTTCAGTCGAGACCATGGATCCGAGCAGGATGGACGTGGAGCGAGCTCCTACTAAGCGTCAGGTACCACCTAACCTTCTTTTGGGAATATTTCTTAAATCCGTTCATTTCATAAACACCGAGTGCACTAAATTCATATCAACCGGTTTATTTCAGCATACAGGTTTCGGTCTTGGACTTTTAGTGCAAGCTGGTAGAAAATTTGTTTTCTTCAATCACCTAATACTTGACGAATGTTCACTTCATTTAAAATCTATAACGGCTGCTATCAGCGATAAGAGAACGTGTAAATTCAACATGAGTATCGGTGACGTAATAGTACGCAATCTTTTCGGCAAACGTTACGTTCAATTTTACGATGGGCAACATTGTATGACCTTGAACACTGACGAATGGAAGCTACTAGAGGAGAGTATGCCGCTCGTGTCGCCGAATTGTTTTATATCGAGAAAGAATTACGCTCATACATCATTGAGATCTTGGCCAGCGACGAGCTCATATCTAGCACTCTCCCCGAAGCGGACAGTTATACGACGAAGTGAGTTTGTTTAAAAAACATGCAAGCGGCAGTAGTTGAATTTCACGCATTTCAAGATAACGATAACAAGTATATCGTCAAAGAATTAGCAATTGTCAATGATCATTTTCACAGTATCACAGTGTTCAAACCGCCTTACAATTTTTCCCTACTTAACGATAAATCGCAAAGATCGGCTCGTTGGTTACAATCTCGTTTTCACTATATCAGATGGGATGAAGGAGGTGTACCTTACAACGAGGACACGATACGCACTTTGTGCAAGCCTTTTGCAACACTTTTCACCAAAGGATTGGAAAAGGCTCAATTTCTGAGACAATTTCATCCGTGCGTGATGGAATTGCCTCAGGAGGAGAAATTCTCCCATAGTGGAGAAATTAAATGCTTATTACCACAACATAATAGTAACGTACATAGTAAATGTGCACTAAAAAGTGCTAAAAGTTATTACGATTTACTCCTTGCCTAAATTGATGCCCAAAAGTCGCGGGGACGGTATGAAGATACCTGACCAGCATCTGTGTGTGTGTGTTACCCTCTGGCGTGGAACAAAAAGCCCGCAAGGTTGTATGGAGGTCCCTGGAGCGGAGTTGGTTCTCCTGTAAACCTGTTTGAAGGTCACTGGCGCAGTCGAAAGACTTGATAAACTTTGAATGAGGTACAATTTGGGCACGGAGTCAAAGCGTAAAAAAAAATGATGAAAAAAATTTTAAAAAAGATAAAATGAGGACCACAATTTTGTAATGGAGTGGTGGTAACAGGGAATAACGATGGATTGGAGCTATTCCCACAAGGGGGTAAGCCTTCTGCTTGCCCTCGGCTTGTAATGTGGGCTCTGTTATGGCTTCACTGTACCGGATGACGGTTCCAACCCCGTAAAACACAGAGGACAAGCTGAATAGTATTTTTATACTAACGAATTTTTTTCTGCTTTTTCAGATAATGGAATTGTATCTGTGTAAGACGCTGGAATCCTACGTGTGCTGCGGTAACGCATGTAAGAATATCAAAATAAAAGATCTGGTGTTTTGTACAAAACCAGATTGTTACGGAAACCTGGCACTTGTTTCTTGCCGACTGCCGCTCAAGGAAGTCGTACAGTGTTCCAGTAAAAGTACCTGAACGACCTCAACATTTGACCGGGTACTGTTGTGCTAACAAATGTTTTAAAGCACCCGAATGTCAAGTTGACGGCCTGGCATGTACAAAGTGCCAGGCATTCAGCTTTAGCCATTGTAGGTGCAGGTATTGGAACGTACGAATGACGGTATTGGATCTGTACAGCTTATCTACGACAACCACTGTTGTGACTAGAAAGGGCACAGGAACTGTATCGACAACTACATCGGACCAGTGTTATAGTTGTTGTGTACTGAACTGTCAAAAGTTTTATATTAAAGACTTATTATTTTGTAAACAGTCAGACTGTCATGGTGACTTGTGCAGGTGTATGTTTCGGAGATGTAAATATAGGAAATATTTTGTAATGTTGTAAGTTTGTGTGTGTGACTCTCTGGCACTGTGTAAAAACCTGTAAGGTTAAAAAAAATAAATAAAATAAAAATAATCTGGGGACCACAGTAATGGATTGGTGGTCACAGCTAATAGCGACCATGGGTAGTTGACTCTTGTCAACTCTTCCTACAATATGATCCATTGTGTTTATTCTCATGTACGAAATATAGAATTTTCAGAGATATAGAATACTGTAAAATATCGTACAATATTTAAAATATTGTAATAAATAACGTACGATAATTAAAATTGTGGGGTTCAGTCCTTCCAGGAGAGACTGCTTGCGAACAGACATAATCGTCATTTATAATTATTATTTTATAGTACTCTTTAATGTAACTTTTTTAAACTTATTGTAATATTTTTGTTAATATAGAGAAAATACATTATTAAAACATCTACACGTTTTCTTATTATTTACCATTCATATGGCTGGGGAGACAAATTGGTGGATGGGGAGAAGGTACGGGCTAGAGGCCGTACCGTAAGGTGTCTAACACGCACACACACACCTTAAACACAGAGTCTCGTGTGAGTCAACTTGTCAGTACAAAAGTTGGGTATTGGTCGGTGCTACGCCCTAGTAGCCAACGGAGGAACCTCTGTACCGGTGCCATGCTGGCCCTTACACACACAAACTTAACCTTGAGGTACGAGCTAGACCCGTACCATAAGGCGTACCGAGTTTTTCGCGAACGCACGAAAAACTCGGTACGGACTACGAACCCTACCTCCATCGTTTGTGTTTAACTATGTGTCCTCCCCAGTGGATATCAATGTGATGCACTCTCAAAATGTAAACGTAATAAAATTCGACAACAGGTGGCTATAATCAATATGGTGGTGTTCTCTGGGGAATGTAACCGACGTTGAACAAACATGGCGACTTATATACTGCATTAAATATACAATGTGTAATACTATGCACAATAGCTCAGTCGGTATTGTGTCTGCCTTCAAATCCGAACTTCACAGGTTCGAATCCCACTAGGGGAAGAAAAAGTGTCTGACATCACGTGTGACGACAACAACGGTAGCAGAGCAATGCAGCAAATTCTGATTCACAGGTGTCCAAAAATGATGGATGGTAGGCATGGGGAGGGGCAAAACAACAAAATGGCGTCTCCAAATTACGTGTGACGACAACAACAGCAGCAGAGCAATGCAGCAAATTACTTCACAGGTGTCCAAAAATGGCGGATGGTGGGCAGGGGGTATGGGGTTAGGTAAAACAACAAAATGGCGTATCCAAATTAAGTCACAGACGTCAGGCGGATGGTGGGTAGGGGAGGGGCCATGGGGGTGGGGCATAGGGGTGGGTCAAGAGGGAGGGGCAAAGGGGTGGAGCATAGGGGAAGGATATAGGTCATGTGGTTACCCCCACTCCAATCTTGTGCCAAAGTGGCGCGGACTCTACTTATATTATTTGGGAGATTGTATGCAAATAAGTGTGGTGTGACTATAGTAGAGCTCGAGTCGGATGTCCACGGGTTCATTGTGTGTCAGTGTGTGCAACATAATTTCTCCACATTTAATAATAATATGCTGGTTTATTATTATTGCTGTACCGCATAGGCGCTGGTTTAATCTTTTGATGCGGTAGATTTAAAAATTTTGAAGAGTGAATTTTTCATGTGGCTTTACAAGTATTTCTGATATTAAAGCTATTTCATAAGGTATTCCTTTGCATATAGCACAGGAATTCTAATTTTCTGTTTACGTTCTTCTGCCATTCCTAGCATTGTCTTAACTTCTGCTGATATTTTCTGATGAACTCCATTATAAAAATTATTTATGTACTTCTTCCTTCATCAATTGAATCGTCTTATAGGAATATATCTCTCTGACCTTGACATTATTAGAATGGGGATTTGAGGGTTGAGTTTTTTCTTCCTTTTTAATATGGTGATGGTTTTTACCTTTAAACAAACAAATTATATACAGAGTGTCCCAAAAAAGATGACAGGCTATTAATTTTCAGATTAGATACATCAAAATGAACAAAAAATGTCAAGTATAGTCGAATACCGCTTTATCGAATTATCAGTCTATCTGCCATTTTGTACTTTGACAAAAAACATTATAACTCTAGATATAAATAAGTAATTTTTAAAAATGTTACAAGATAAAAAATATTGTTCTTTTAAAGGATGTGCAACATTTTTTTTTTTTTTTTAGATCTATGAATAGTCAAATTGTCAAAAAACACAATTAATGAATTGCATATTTCAGAATTTTCATATAATTTTACTCAAATCTGATATTTAGGTTTGATTTTAAGTTTCATTAACCAGAAAATTTTGCTTTTATATCACTACTGTATTTATTAAAATAAGTTAATGGCAGATACGATAACTGACTCCCTATAACTAATAAATTACAACAGGTTGTTTAATTGACCCCCTAGTGTGTATGCAATTAGTTATTTTTGTTTGAATAGTTGTGAACACAGAGGCAATCATAAATATATATATATACTTCCTTTCCATGAGTGAAGTATTCAGAATAAACATATTAGATGATTGGTATTATCATGAAAAGTTGGAGAAGGAAGATTTAAGCAGTAATCCTTCGTTTATTTTTATATAATTTCAAGAAATATTTCTTTTAAGATAAAATGGTTTACTATTGAAATAAGCTTGTTGTTTTTACCAAATAATAAACATGCAAGAGTGATGCTTAGCTCACCAATTTGGCCTAGTAGCTCTCAAGGGCGTACCCAGGATCAAAACTAGGGGGGGGGGGGGCAAGCCATGGTCATTCAATATACAATTGATTATTAAAACAGTTATTTCAAGAATTGTATTAAATTCCAGCAACAAAATGTATAATAAAGATTTATTTTTTGCTTCCGGGGGGGCAGATGCCCCTCTGCCCCTCGCTGGGTACGCCCATGGTAGTTCTTCATATGCGTAAAAGGCTTGCTATCCTGATGACTCACTCCTGGTAGATCTTGTAACTGTTGGAATATCAAATTACTTAGAGAAGTCAAGGATGGGAGGGCGGAGGGTCTATAAATTTTGTTTTGTTAGAAGCAATTATTTTTTACCTTAGAATATCGGAGTTAACATAATTAATTTCCTAAGTTTTACTAAAAAAAAATTAACATAGTATCATTCAAAATAGTTGTTGGATCTTTATGAATTTCAATAGATCCACTTACGAGATCCAAATATTTAAGCCTTTACTTACATTTTGTGACCACTACCATTGCTAACATACAAATGACGACCATGACAGAAAGGCAGCATGTTGAAAACTACTTTTCCAAATTCGTTAGATTATAAAAAATGAAAATCAACTTGAACAGAAGTCACAATACTTACTTTTCTGATCAGAAATAAAGGTCACAGATTAACATAACTTTTCAGTTTATTGCTTATAGCCAGATCTTGGATTACTTTCCCACAATAAACAAGAGATTTTCTGTTTGTGCGAGTATAATCCTGCTTATTAACTTGCTCATTTAAACCAGTAGACACAGGAACGACAATTTAATAAATGAACTAATAAACATTTGGTTTATTCACTCAAATAGCATTTTGCTCTTTATTTAAAAAATAATAATAAATAGAAATAATACTTAGTTTTAAGGGTGCACAATACCAGGACAAAACTATTCCATACATCCATCTGCTATCTTACCACTTCCATATCAAAATGTACTGATAAATTGATGGAATAAGCAGGTTTTATTTATAAATCTAAACTTGTAGAAAACACAAATTTGAAGTTCTCAATATTACTTTCTGACATAAATATGAGCAAGCGAGAAAACATTTAAGATAAAGTCGTTGACAACAGCTGAATTATATAAAGATATTCTGATTTCTAAGAATAATAAATCTAAGTTTTCTTATAAATATTTCATTTGCATACACATCTAAAATTAAAAATAAAGATGTAAAACTTTCAGACTTATTTATCACATTATTGTAACAAATTTTACATATTTATATAATTATTATTCACCGAGCTGTATTTAAGAATCGATTTTTATTCACAATATTATACTTATTGTAAATCTAATTTGATATATTAGTTTTAATGTAATTTTTGGACATGTTTTTATTTCTTCAAAACTTAAATTTCACCATAACTATATAAAAGCTGTAGACATTTCACTAATCTTTTTTTCAAATTTATATTGAAATATTTTGGTGTATTTTATAAATATGATGAACTTAATAATTTTTTTTAACATTATGCGTGTAGCCACCAGGATTGCTGATTTAACTTAAGTTATGTAATTACTATAAATTAATTACCTTATTTTCTCCATCTAATAATTAATAAGGATTATTTAGACGAAGAAAATAAGGTAATTAATTTATAATTATTACATAACTTTAGTTAATATTTTTGAATACATATGTTGATGTACGTATTTGTAAAGCAAGTTATGAATTTTGTTCGAAATATCTATTTAATTAATAATTTGTACAATTTTCAATACAATTTACTATAAAAATTAAATCATTTCTTTACTTACACAAAGCAATTTAATTAATTGTCTTGTTGCATTTAAATAATATATAATTTACAAAAATGAACTACTGTGTAACCTACACTATTATATATCTAAATTATTAAGTATCAATTTGGTAAGGTTTCTAATGCACCATTTGGATTAAGGTGGTGGTACTCCAAATAAAAAGTTTAGAAAATGGTGGTTTAGACTAATATAAATTAAATTCTCACCATACATTATCTACCTTTTACAAAAACGACTTTTTGAGTTATACATAAATATTTTGAGTGTTGGAAATGTTTTAAATTCTCACAAATAACACAGATTGTTTATTTAAGTGGCTAAGACAGAATTTTTTTTTTTTTTTTTTTAATTTGACGTGGAAGGGAATATAAACAAAACTGTTGGCTATATGTAAGTGCAATATCTCAATATCAGTGAATTTTATGTGAGGAACAATAATTTACATCTTGTTTTTATATTAAGGTTTTTTTAAAAAAAAATCTTACAGAATTTTGTATCATGTATCAAAATCCATGTACAGTAAGTAATTTACAAAAAATAAAGTAAATTTTCAAGAATTTTAGAGTCTATTTTAGTTTTGATATTTTATAAATGGGATCTTTCTACAATATATGCAGTATGGTATATCACAGTTTAATAATTACTTTAATAAAATTAATAGCCTACAATGGACAATTGTGATTTTATTTTAGATTTGTTTAGATATTATCTACTTGTAAAAAATAGATATTTATCTATTTTACAAGTAGACAACACATTTTCAATACTTAAAAATGGTGGAACCCAGTTTTTGAAATTTTAAACAAGTTTTGACGTATATGTGTAATATATCAAATTCCATTTATTTAATTCATAGAAAATTAATTTTCAATAATTTCTTATTCCGGAGCCCATTTTTGATTTATTCTTAAAATTGTGTTAATGTCTTACAGTTAAGGAATATATTTCTATGGGTTCTGTACTTTTAATTTATCTTATTGTATTAATTTATCTGTTAAGGTTTTTGTATACCTATTTATTTGTAGTCCTACTTATGAGTAGATACATAAAGAATTGTTTTCTTAAACATTTAGTTTCAAAAAGAATAATAATATATATAAACCACAGAAACAAACGAAAATATAAGTTATAAAAGAAACAACAACAGAGGGGGGGGGGGGGGGTTTGTTCAACATTTGTTAAACATTTAACATATTGTTAAAGTATTTAATCACTAGTTAACTAAGTGTTCTGATTTTCCAACCTCTGTTAACAGAGGTAAAAAAAAAATTTACAGTTATTTTATGGTTTAAAAAAGTTAGCAAATGGAGCAGTACATATGTTTAATTTTGAGTTGATAACTGTGACCTACTTATAAATGCATGATCAGAGTATATTCAAGAAATATTGTGATACTATAACTATGATAATATTTACTTATAATATTTATTGTTTAAATTAAACAATTGCTCCTAAAATTAAATAATAATGTTTTTGTTATTGCATTACTTTTCATGTTGTTTTATGCCTAAATGTTGAAATGTTGATATAGGCTTAAATTAATTTGTATTTAAACCATTTTATAGGTTACAGAAAAATCATAATTTTTCCCCTAGGGGTTTATAGGTTACAGGGCTACATAATTTCTAGATAGCCCTACTTTTGTATTAACAATACATATTATTTAATTCAACACATGAATGATTTATCTGAATTGATCCAAATATTCGTTGGAAAGATTACACCTTTAAGTATAATAATGGATAGTATTTTAATATTTAGTTTATAACATTTATATTATACGAGAGCCGTTCAAATATAAATAAGAGTTTATTTATTGAATAGAATGAAATTTTTACTATAACAATTATTATTTATTTCCTTACACACTATTTTTCTATCCAGTCCCCTGTCATTGGATAAAATTATTCCAGCGCTCAGAAGCTGCAATATAAATATTTTAAATAGACCAAAGAGGTGAAATTCTTACAGTATTAAATCTGGACTATATAGAGGATGAGGTAGAACATCTCACTTAAGTTTCTATATTTCAATCATCAAAGTAGCAATGTGAAAGTGTGCCCGTCCTGTGGGAAACAAACTGAATGCTGGGCAACTCTTCTCTTGCTATGAATCACTAACACTTAAATAGTACTCAGCAATGATACTTCTCCGTTTTGAGAAAATAGTGATAAAAAAATTCTTGTGAATCCGAAAATAATGTGACTTTGATTTTCTAAGGTGAAAATGTAATTCTGGTCTTCCACAGAGTAGGTGAGCTTGGATGTCGCCATTGAATGCTTGCTAGTTTTGATTCTGGAGTGAATTAGTGCACCCATGTTTCATCACAGGTTCCTTTAGAGTAAACATTTTTCGCCATCTTTTCTATAACACTGCAGTATTTATTTTACTGTAACTGATTTTTTTTTTTTTTTTTTTTGTGGTCAAATTTTAAAAGATGAAGAATCATCCTGACACTTAATTTGCTAAATTTAAGATGATCTTTAATGTTTCCATGATTAACCGTGTTTAAAAGACTACTAACACGTATTTCAAGTTTTCAGAATTTTCCATGATTGTCTCAAATTAGTGTATCAACATCAGTTACTGTGGTTAAGGTTCTTGGCTGACTATTGACCAATCTTTTTTATTTGACATGCACCACAATGTCTAGAATAAGAAAGAGACACTAATCTCCAAACTGAGTTTTAAGTCTCGAATAAATCTGAGATGGAATGACACTTTGTCAAAAACCTAATGCATAACACTACTATGTACCTCCTTCTTTGACTATAAGTTTATTACAATTGACAGGAATGATGGAAAAGGAACTACCACAACTTATCAAAAGTTTAAACATGCATGTGTTTAACTAATGAGTCATGATTACCTTGTACTCTTTACAAAAACAGAGTACGAAAATTGCTGTTTTTATTTGAACGTCCCCCATACACTATGAAATTTGCATTAGAGTCACATTGGCTACATTAGTGGTAAGAAGCTTGAAATATAATTCAAACAATATCAGAGCGAGAAAATGATGGTACTCAATTTAACAAGTCGTTACTTGCTGATTACTTAAACTAGTGTGAATCTTGTTGGAGAAACAGATGAAAAATAACAAATTGTTAAGTTGTACATATTTTTTAATATGTTGACGTTGGACAAACTGGTCCAGAGTGGGGTCAAAAACTAAAGAAGGAGCGATAAAAAAGTTAAGTAATAAATTTATTTGTTACAACCATATATTAGTTACTACTAACAAATTAGTATTGACACAACAAATATAAAAATTACAAATAGAAAATTTGAAATATTTACATTAAAGTGAAGGCGAGAACTTCTTGTAATTCTTCTTGTAATTCTTGAACTTCTTGTAATTATGTTCAAAGGCGACATAATATCGTTGAATTAATTTACAAAGCATACATTGTTTTAACTTAGAAATGGATTGGGTAAGGAATCTATTTTGTGCGAGTCTATTTTTAGTGAATTATTGAACAAGGCCAAATTATCAGTTTGAGATATTTTCTCTGCGCATCTGCAACAAAACAAGAAAGTAAATTATAGTAATTAGTACATGGATTTAATTCTTTATTTTTTGCTTAACCCAGACTATTTAAGCATATTAAACTAATGAGGATGAAGAGCAACATACCATAAGAAAAAATACCACACCAGCAAACCATGTTTGAATCTATGCAACTTTTGATGGTTTATAAATTAACTGATCAACAATTAACTGGGCGACACTGTTCCCTCCCTTGACATGGAAAATATATATAAAACGGTTGGGCTACCTACAAGTTAAACAACGTAATTGTCCCCGGCAACAGTTTACTTTTTCAATTCCCCCCCCCCTCTCTCTCTCTCTCTCTCTCTATATATATATATATATATATATATATATATATATATATATATATCACATATCTTATTTATTTATGTATATATATATATATATATATATATTTTTTTTGTATAGAAAAGAAAAATAGAAAGCACTTTATATTACATATATTAATAAAAATGTTACCTATTGATAAAAGATATATTAAAAAAATTTTTGACGGGGTTTTGTATATAACTTAAATGAACAAAAAAGAAAATAACAATAAAAATAGAAAACATTTTATATTTCGGTTTATTAAAACTTTCTCAAAATTAATATATATATATATATATATATATATATATATATATATATATATATATATATCTTATCCTATCTTTTATATCAATAGGAATTGATATGGAACATAAAGTGCTTTCTATTTTTCTTTTCTATACAGATTCTAATAAGTTATATAATAAATATATAAAAACACAGAGTAATTATTGTAATATGATAAAAAAATATTGATGAGATCTTATTAGACATTTCTATTTTGGGTTACATAACCCCCAAGACCAAAAAAGTGTTAACATAATGTCTGTCTCAACAAAATAATTTTTTTATGGTGGAACAAGCACAGGACTGGTGATTATTAATAATAATAGTTATCTAAATGTATTTCAACATTTGCTCACCATAATTTGTAATATTTTCCTTTAAAAAATCCTAAGATATTTTCAAGAGTTAAATTTGTTTACTATAGACAAATAATGGATGTAGTTCATACATGACGTCCCAATTACTTGAAAACTAATAATAAATTTATACTCAGACTCCAAAATAGAATAAGAATATATTTAAAAAATGCACCAAAAACAAACAAATAAGACAATATTTACATACTCTTTTGGCCTAAACCTTCCTCCCTACCAAGCGATTTTGACCAAAACCTAATTATTTTTGTGGAAAACCAACACCAAATTATTAAACATTGATTAATTCGGACAAACCATTCTTAAAATAATGTCTGACAATCATTTTGAATCATAATCCATGAACAATTTAATCCAAACTGTAATTTTTTTGTGGGTCGAAAACTACATTAAACAAAAAATTCAGTCCACCTATTCAATACACAACAAAAGCTTTCAAAATTTTTACAACACTACAAATCTATTATTAAGTATTTGGAAAGTATACATTACTAGTGTGATAACAAAATTCCACTCCTTTTAGTTTTCTTAATAATCAGAATAAAAATATGATCTTGTGTAAGTCGGTCTTGTTACACACAATTTTTAAGCTCTTCACAAGTAGAGAAAGAAAATGTAATTGACACTAATCCAAAATGGCTGGAGATCAAATTTAAAATAGAGCTCTGCAAATGTATTTATCTTACAACAGACAGATTAATTTTTATTAAACAAAATATTATGATTCAATGTTTATTTTGGAGTAGTTAAGACATACAATGGTAGTTTGGGAGTATTCGGATTGAAAAAATAATTTTATTTAAAGCTTTATTTAGTTACGAATGAGAAAATTTAGTATGTTTGTGTTTAAGATAAGGTTTTAGATAAAACAGCTCCACAAAGATAATTAATGTCCAAGCCAAGCCACTGCGGATTTCTTAAGAAAATTGAGCTCATTTAATCAAACAAAATGAATAAACACTATAAACATAACTAATAAACAGAATAGATAATTAAATTACACATTTTTTACTATTTATAAGACTCTATAAATATCGCCGAACTCCAACAATGTCATAGTAAAATACTACAAAAGTACCATTAAATAAAAATTGTTCTATAATATATGAAAAATATGATTGAAGAGTTCCTTTTTAAATATCATAAGGCATTTGGTTTACCATCAAGACCTTTAAAAAAAAAATGTATCATATTATGACCTTCACACTCCTTGTGTATTTAAGATATTTGAATTAATTCCCACCAGTCTCCACAAGAGGATGTTAAAAAAGTTATTATACCAAGAAAGTCAATACCCAAATTAAGATTCAAATTATTAACGAAAATAGAAAAATAATTTATTACCATACTATATAAAAACAGAAAGTTCAATATTTTGTTAAGTTAAAAAAAAAAAAAAATTTAAATACCTTTACTTCACTGAAGACAAATATTTATAGTTTGTTCACACATAGGGTATTCTATACACTATATAGTTTTACAGTAGAACCCCTCTAATCCGTCACCTTCGGGACTGGGGGCATGGTCGGAACGCAAAAAAAGTCAGATTATCCGAAAAAAGTCAATATTTATTACATATTATAGAAAGAGATTTTTTAAAAGTGATATATAAACTTTCAAAAGTCTATATAATAAAGTCTATATATAAACTCTGCAAGTACAATAGCAAATCAATAGAAACAACACGAGAGATGACACAGCACTGAAGCGGGATGATACAGCACTGAAGCGAAAAAGCGATAACAAACCGGATGAATGGTGCCAGACGGCCATGGGTCGTCGACAAGTCGGCACAATATCGTAAGCTCAAGCACAGTTGGATTAACCGGAGTAACGGCCCACCCAATGGCGGATTAGAGGGGTTCTACTGTATTTAAATTTATCCAGCAGATTCAGTGATAAGCATTAAAAGATAATCAAATACAAATTGAATTATAAAACTAAATTAGTACTGTGTATAAAACTATTCTGTATACATATGATTGACCTGGAGGAAATATAAACAATTAACAAGATATGTTCATGTAATCTAGATTTTAAAAAAAGTTGCACAAGAATATTTATCTGGAAATGAATTGTTTGATTCCTGTCCATCTCTATAGTACTTATCTCATGTAATTTCTAAGGAATTCGAATCTTGTTTTCAGTTACGAATCATTGTGTTTACCCAGACTACCGAACATTATAATTTAATACTAAGCAGTATAAAAATGGCGCTTAAAATGCAAAATCTAATATTGTTAACCTTAAAATAAATATACAAAAGACAAAATGAGATGCTTTTCATTATAAATACGACAATATCTTTTATAAATTATATCAACAACTGTAATTACACAGTGGATCTCCATTATAAATTTAAAAAAAAACTATATTTCCAAGAAAAAATATTGGCATATTCTACAATTTCCAAATATATATTTTTTTAGAATATTTTGTTCATTCCGGTTATCTGAAAATAACTAACTACTAATTGTTGTAATTTCTCTCTGAATCACACAGTATAGTAATAATATTATACTTAATAAATATATATTTAAAATTTGTAATTTTATGAAACAACATTTAAAATAATTAAATTATCTTGATAAAATAACAAAACAACATCTGTAATAATAAGATAATATTGTGAAAAATAACATATCTATAAACATTTAGAAATCGATTTAGAGCAGTATCTCGTTATGCCATCCATGTATACATTTTAAGTTTTGATTATCATATACTAACCTTTTTAAATTTTCACAGCAAACTTCTTCTAATTCTATAGATTTAATTTTAGATTCATATTCATCTGAGTCACATTGTTCTTGTAGTTTTTTAAGAGACTCTAAAGTTTCATTAATGGCACGTTGAAGCTGGCCTAAAATAAAATAAAAAATTCTTAGCAACATAACAAGCTAGACCCTAACATAATTGAAATTATTCCATGGCTTCCTTAAAAGAAAAACACAAACTAACAAACCTATAGGATTGATACCTTTTTTTTTAGATTATCAACTTCCACAAAAACAATTTTTTTTCTTTTAACATCTTTAGAATTATTAGATAAGATAAATCGAGGCAAGGATTAGCATAAATATAAATTATTAAAATAAATTATTAAAATAAATATTAAAAACTCACTTCCGCCATTTTGTGGTGCTTGAATGTTTCGTAGTAATAGTGTATCGTGACTTCCCTCCAACTGTTTGTTGATACGATCTATGTACTCTTCATAATTTTCAGCTGTCATTTGTTCTGTAGAACAAATTATTTACAGTTATATATTAAAATATTTTATGAATACTGTTGTGATAAAATAAAAGGGCTCTGTACAGGAATGCCTACACCAAAATGATTCTTCTTTTGAAAAAAACAAATAATAAGAAAATTTTATAACCCTTATCTGTTTGAAGAAATATTGTAACTTGTACACAACACTTACATGTTATACACACACTAACAAACACATAATTACATACAGTATATATTTTAAAATCCGTGATGGTCGTACTATACACACGTGTTCACATTCACGTCCTCGTTATTACTAGGTTAGTTAGTCTTTATTGAATGAAAAAGTGATATTTGACAGTATTTGAATGATTTTGTTGAAGAATGTGTTTGATTAGAATATTGTTTTTTCTTTAGTAGTAAGCTTGGGTGTGATGTTTGCTCGTAAATTTGAAATTCTTCTAAAACATTCATTATTGGGCCTTTGGAGCATTTATGTATGCTGGCATAATTTTGGCGGGTTTCTCCAAATTTTAATGTGTTAATTTTATTGGTGGAATTACTGGTGGGGCACTGGGATGTGCTCTTTAAATCTTGTTTTGAAAGGTCTTTCTGCTTGACCTATATATTGTTTATTACAATCGCAGCAGGTGATTTAAAAATGCCACTACCATTGTAGGGGTATTTGTGTTTTTTCTGAATTTTTATTGCTTGGTTTAAGTTTTTAATAGTTCTTTAGGTGAATATGTAACGTTATTTTTGAAGATTTTTCCTGCGACATTGTCTAATAGCCTGTGATATTCTATTTAAATTTATTTGTTATTTTCTTTGATGGTTTGTTTGTTTTATTTTTTCTCTTTATTCCCTTCTATTATGTAACTGTATCCATTTGAAATTACTATTTGTTTTTTATGCTTATTTTGGTTTTTAAAGCATTGTTATTTATTGGTATAATAAGGGCTCTGTGTACCTAAACTATTGTATGCTGCCAGCTTATGGTTGCTAGGGTGATTAGAAGTGATGTGAATAGTGTAGTCGGTGTGTGTGGGTTTTCTATATATTTTGAATACAAATTGGTGGTTTATATTGGCCATGGTAAGGTCTAAAAAGTTTATGCTTTTGTTGTTTTCTATTTCACTAGTGAATGTGAGAATATTTGATTTAAATAGTTTTTGTTGTTGATTTATCTGTTAGTGTTTGTGATGAGGCATATGGGTATCATCAATGTATTTGTTTGAGAAATTTATTGGATGTGTTTATTGTATGGATATTTTGTACATAGTTTGGAAATATTTCGGCCATGTTGTTTGAACGTGGAGATTCCATACCTAAGCCTTTTTTCTGTATGTAGTATATGTTATCGAATTCAAAGTAATTTTGGTGTAAACATATTGTTAATAATTTTATGAATTCTTCAGAGGTTTCTTGTCCATTTTGTTATTACTTTTGAGGTTTTCTTTTATGAAGAGGATGATTTCTGTTATTGCAACATTGGTGTAAAGTTTTACGATGTCATATGATATGAGTATGGTATAGTTCTTTATTTCCATATTTTGTATTCTGTGTATGAGATCTAGGCTATTTTTAAATGAATTGTTTTGTTTGAAGATTTTTTTATTTTTTTTATCTAATTATTCGATCTAGTAATTTTGATAGTTTATATATGGGAACATTGGTAAAATTGTCTATTGGGTATTCAGTTTTATGAGACATAAGTAAATAGGCAAAACGTGTGTCACCAAAAAATTAATGTATTAAATGAACCAGACCAGTAAGACAATCAACAATCAAAAACCATCTTAATGTAAACACAGGTTGGTTCATATTCATGATATCCTGGTAAAATGTGAATGAAACCAATTTAATAAAGTATTTTCATCTTCAAAGTTCATGAAAATTTTGCCAGGATGTCAGTTACAATTTTGACCACTCATTGCACCTAAAAACACCAGCAGTCAACATAACAAAACAAGACACAAGTAAAGTCCAAGAATGACTGATGAGGGTGTAATATAAGTACAAATGAAAAATTAAAAAACTATGTGCTTAATATTGGTTTAGAATAGACATGGAAATAAATGTTTTATATTAAAATAATAAATGTATTTTTTTTTTTATTCCAGAGTTTTTTTGTGTATTTTTTTAGAGGATCAGTGAACACTTAATGGTTTTGTAACTGACTTTCCATGAGGGAGAACGCAATAGCCAAAAATTTTACAAACCAAATTCACTGAAATCTTGTTGAATCTATAATTAATTATTGTCACAAGAGCTTCTACCACAAAATTCAGATATCTATTTTACAGTAGAACCCCTCTTAACCGGTCTAGTAGGGACTGACACCCGGGCCGGTTGCCCGTTTGGCCGGTTAATCCGAGGTTCCCAGGAAAATCGGTTTTCGTTCATAGAAAGCTTATTTAATCAGGCAGCGCTAAGAATTATGCAATTAAGATGTTATTGCAACTCATTTTATTGTACATAAATGTATTGTATATATTATGTTATGTATAACATGTATATACATCAAACATGAAAAAATTAAACACTACAAAGCTTTTTTATAGATTCCCCTCTGTCAAGCCTTTTGACACATTTAACCGCGTCTCATAACCAGTCAAAGACAAGAAGAAAACTGAAAAGAAATGTTATATTTTCCATAATGTATACTAAAATGATTCGTGGAAAAAAAGCGGTCCATCAAACGTTTTTGTGGGTGTATGTCTGCTATACCGACGGGTGCCACGGCCGCGGTGTTTTTATGCCGCCGGCAATGGGATACTGCTATCGACAAAGCCATTTGACTCGCCGCCGCTGTGTTTTTACGCCGCCGACAATGGGATACCGTTATAGACAAAGTCGTTTGATATCGCTGCCGCTTTGGTGTTTCAATTACAATTTATTTTCGGAAACTCTCATCCAACCAGTACACTACGATATAGGCCGGTTAATCCGAGGACCGGTTAATCCGAGGCCGGTTAACAGAGGTTCTACTGTATATAAAAATTTATTTCTAGCAAAAATGTTGAGATTCATTATCTATAAAATGAAACAATTTGAACACACAAATAATACATTGAAACTACTTACCTAATATCTTTCCATAATCAGGAGTGCTCAAATAATCAGAAGTTTTCAACAATTCAATTTCACTGTTTACAGAAAGTGTTTGCAATTTTTTCTGCAGATCTTGCAGTTCAAACTGCCTGCTCATAAGTCTTCCTTGTAAGTTTACCAAACAATGCTGAAATATTAAATTTAATTAAATACATCAGGTTATTAACCATATTTTCAAAAAAACTTATTTAAAATAGAAATAGAATAAGAAGGAAGTTTGCACATATAACTCTGAAAAGTTTGCAATACACAAATTGGGTAAAAAAAGGAACTATAAATCTAGATCCTAAAAACACAAACATATCTATTGACAAAGGAGTAATGTGATCACACTATGTAACTTGGAAAATTAAATCTTTCTGTGTTATTATCACAATTGACTTTGGGATTCTAAAGAACGATAAAGTCACTCTTTCATTTGCTGATCTATGATGATGAAATACGAGGAAGCATGAAGCGAAAATCCCCTGATTACTTGAAAGTCATTCTAGTCTAGCACCGGGATGGGGATGGCTGCCTTTTGCAATTTGGTGTTTATTAAATTATGATTGTAATCTTTACAATGGTGGAGTAGAATTGGTGGAGAAATGTGTAACAGGGTTTTCCTGTGGCCATTAATAATCTCCACCAGCCAGTATCTGTTAAATCAGTTGTTTTTTGGTTATATAGCACAGAAGACCTAAATAGAGAGTTAAAACCAGTAAGAACTATGATTTAGATTTTATCGATGTGTGGTTAAGGAAACATCAAAATGATTAGATGTCTCCTTAAAATTTTTATTACATAGATGAATTCTATGCATCTTTCTGAGAAAAATGATGTCTTATAAGTTTGGTTTTGTATAAAAATCATATTTTTTTATGATTTTTTTAAGAAAACAAAACTTTTACAAAACCTTTAACATGTGCCGGTTGCAGGGTTAAATAATTTCATATTCATAGTTCTCGAAACTTCTAATAAAGTACAGAGCGATTATTTTGTGTATATTTAGACAAAATAAAGCATATAAATGAGGTCAGATGTCATGAATCCTCGTTCTATTGTCAAAGTAACCGAAAACCGTTTTCATGGGTCACTCAGCACGAAATACATCTACAGCTGCGAGCTGTTTCAATGAACTGTGTCTTGTATGTTTTGACTCTATGCTGTCGTTCTCTGCAAAGTTGCAGTTTATATTGTGTTTTGTATGTGTTTACAAACATAGAAAAAAATTATCATATTGTGTTTGACTTTGTATTTCCTGATTTTGTTTTGTTTATCAATAGAACATTTTGTTTTCAAGTGACATTAATTTGGATAACCTCGAAAAGACAAGACACGAAACATAATATTTGTGCTGGTGAACAGTGAGATTGTCCTAGACCTAGAGATGCCAAATGCTACTTTACAGTTTATGGCCAATTTTTTATATAAGACTTATTCTTGTAGGCGAACTCTTACATTTTATATCTATTATACATTTGCCTCTTCTACATGTAAATTTGTTGTTCATTTCAATTTTGTTTTACCAAATAGACACCTAGGAGTAGTAAATTATAAATTTAGAGCTTTAAGGGTTAAAGTGAGCACAATAAGCTAACTGCTTGAATTAATACCAAAAAAGGACTTTGCAAACTATTTTGAAAAGGGGAAGAGATGTTGCGATAAGTATGTAAAATATACAAACAAGGCTAAGGTGCCATTGTCTTAGATACAGTTAATATTAAATGGCTTACTTTCAGGATTCACCTTGTATGGACAGACAAACATTAGGCAATATTAGTAACACAGTATACTTAATGTATGTAATTAACTGATTTTCAATAAAATTATAGAATAACTTACTTCTATTTTTGTTTTTTCTTTCTTCCTTTCTACTCTACTGGCAGCTTTTACATACATTGTTTCTAGATATTCACTAAAAAGTTTCTCCAATTCATTCTGAACAGCTGAAGACTTTTGTTTCTAGAAAAAAAAGAAAGTAATTCAGTTTATGATGTTAAAGGTATTGGATAAGATAGACTGTTCATTTTATTAATATAGTTTATTTGTCATCGAAACTAATACACGATATTTAAAAATCAAACAAATTTATTTGATAATGATAATTGGTCCTTACTTTCATACAATGTGTAATGGTTTTTTGTCTACATAAATGGTAGGAAATCTCTGGATAAACTATATCAATAATAAGTCAGTTTCATGTAATTATGATATTTGCCACGACTCACCACAGTAAATTATGTATATTTTAGGGACCATGGATGATAGAGAATAAAGGGACTAAATTATATGTTACAGAGAATACAAATATTTTCCTTTAAAAAAAATAAAAATTCCTAAAAATGCTAGGTAAGACCAAACTAAAATAGTACATCAGTAACAAGTTATTTGTTGTAAATATAAGAACTCAATGTAAGGTATAATATATTTAAATACTACAGTAGTAATGGATTATTTGTTGTAAATATAAGAACTCAAAGTTCAGTATAAAATACTACATAGTATAGCCATAATAGGTTATTTGCTGTAAATATAAGAACTCAATGTGTAAATATCACAATAGTACTATGTTATCTTGATGTAATTAAATGAAATCAATGTTTGCTACAAAAAATACACATTGCCGATCAGTAATAGATTATTTGTTCTAAATATAAGAACTCAATGTTTGGTACAAAATATATACGTAATAAAGCAGTAATAGAATATTTGTTGTAAATAAGAACTCAAAGTAAGGTATAAAAAACTTGAATAGTATCGTAGAAATATATTATTTCTTATAAATATATTAACTCAATTTTCAGTACAAGAATATTAGTTGATTTTTTAATTTTATTTATTTTACGGCGAAAACTATTTTGGTAATCATCACTTTCACAAAATTAACCATAAGATGCTCCACATTAGATTAGTGCAAATAAAACTACAACAATAACATAAAATTTGAATAACATTTACACTGAAACTAGTTAAAAATCGTAAATAAACAACAACATAACACGAAACAAGAGCGGAAAAAAAACCCTGTTAACAAGTTAACTAAGAAAAACTATTTACAATTAACAACAATATAAAAACAAATATTACAGGGCTGTAATGGGGCTCTGCAATAATTGAATCAAAAATTTGCAGGATAAAAGGGTCCTACAACAACTAAAAAAGTATTAAATTAAATAGAACTACACATAATATTTACAGAGCTGTAATGAATGGGCTCTGCAATAACCAAATCAAAAATGTTCAGACTATTCAAAAAGGAACTACTCAATCAAGGATCAGCATTGTCCCCCAACATCACCTGATATGAATGAAGTAGGACAAATGTTGTATGCACACAGAACAATGCACTATTAGGATATGGTTCATAGTTAGGACACTCTGATAACATGAGTATTGCGGCGAATTCCTGTTCCATCAGAGATCATGAAATGACGAATACAAACAAGGGTGATTTCCTCTCGATGGCTTTTACCAATAAAAATTAAACCCAAGGATGGATGGTGTCCTCAACATTCCTCAATTTATTGGACAGAATTGTTGTTCATTCTTCTTCCCACTGAAAATGTTTAATTTCCATTACAAAGTCAGATACCATAATGCGTTTGCATGATTGGCGTCTCCCTTGTAGTTTCCTTTGGCTTTTCGTCTGCTTTTGTAGTTCCCGTAATTCTGCAATGCCCAGGAACCCAGGAAAATGAATACTTCAATGTCTTGTAGCTGAAGTATGTGCATGGAACACAGAATATCCTCAACCAAGGGGTTCTTAGAGCACAAGTTCTGGTTAGCCAGTAAAGCATTTTTGGAATTGGAACACAAAAGATAGTGACGTAAATCAGATGGAATGGTATTAAAGCCTTTCAAAATAGCACAGAGTTCAGTACAGTTGAAGGACCATGGAAGATGATTGCTACCACAATTGAGGCATTTGGAATCATTATCGCACCTTCAATGTCATGACCTTTAATTTCACATTGTCTGCATACCTCTGGCTTTGAACAGATAGAACTCACATGTCCGTAGTCCTGAGATTTAAAACAAAGTTGAGAGTTGGAGAGACATATGGTCTAACTACCAGCAATCGGTGCATTACATCAATATGTTGAAGTACTGTACGGATGCCAAAATACCAACGGATCAGTCGCCACTGTCTTGCCATTTACGGTTCGCATTATGCGAGTAACCTCGATTACAGATTCTTCCGATAACTCTGTCGTAATCTTTTCCAAGGTTAAATGAAGCAGGTCCCTACATGTAACTACACCCTTAGAGTAATTCGAGGATCGGTGGGGTTCCACAGATACCTTGACTTGGTCAAAAAATGAACTCCTTACAGTACCAACAAGCTTTGCCTTTAGCCGCTTATATCTACTAAAAAGAATTCCATTCTGTAGTTTCCACATGGAAACCATAGGACCTGATCTGCCTGAAACTGTTTTATTAATTAGGAAGAGGGAAACCTTAGACAGGTTTTTCCCCTCTGTATTATTGAAAACTAAAATTTAAGAGCTGGCAACTCTAGAGGTTTAGTAGTCAAGTCCTTAGTCTTTAACGACTCATCTGGCAAAGCTGAATGAATTCTCTTCACACTAATGTTTGATGATTTAAGTCGAAGTTTCCATAAAGATTTTTGTTTGATTCTTCATGGATGAAGAATTGAAATAAGGAAATCTCCAAATTTAAGGAGGCTGAAATAAATGTCTTCGGTACCACTTAAACAAAGAACTAAGTTTCGGTACAAAGTTACAGTTCCTCATTCCAGGTTACTAATGACTAGCCACCCATACTCATCGAAAATTATCGACTCAGTCTGACTGCATCAGTTATGGGTTCTCATCCTCATTAACCCAGCGTCCACTTACTTGCCAAGCATAGCTAGGTGGCTGGTTCCTGAACTCGAACTGTTAATATCCTCGGGAATAAAAAGCACACATTAGGGTCTACACATTTGATTCCGCCAAGGCGATCAGAATGCCTGGATCCTAATGTTTGCCTGATGTGAGTCGTTTCACTCGGTTGCCAAGTGAGAAAACTCTGCCAAAGAAAGAGATGTACATATCACATAAAATTCCTAAGAGAAGATGAAAATGTAGGTAATTGTGTAATGTAAATGATTATATAAATGATAGTCTTGATGATATTTCTAGAATATGATTGAAATAATGTGTGCAAAATTTTAAAATGGCGACCATTTGAAATGGTTTTACAGTAGGTTCTTCTTATATAGGATGTACAAAAACCTAAAATAACTCTTTTTAAGCAACTTGGTGATCTGTATATTATATCAAAGTCAAAATCATCAAAGAAGAAATAACACATTAAAAAAACATAAAAAAAGTAAAAGAAATTAGTGTCCAATCATGATAGCACATCATCTGCATGTCAACTATTTTTTCTTACATGGCACCAAAGTATAAGGATTTGTAAAGGTTATATTTTAAAACAGAATTATCTAGGAGCATCTACGAGTTAGATGATATTAATTTGTACTTAACCAAAATATATAAATTTTACAATCTATACCTTAAACGACACTATATAATCAAGAGTTAATTAAAACATTTCCATTTTCACAACAACCAAATACATAATAAAGATTAAGTTTCAATGACTAAATCATCATTCTACACTCCTGCACAAACTCTGAGCTCTGGTTATTGAGTATCAAAGAGTTCGTACATTGTATTGTTGCTGTGTTTACTTGTTATGTAAAAAGGTTTGGTTCATTAACAACAGATTATAAATATTCTACAATAATCTAATATAATAAATCAAATATTCGCACCTCTGATATTGTACTTAAATTTTTTTTCTGGCCATTCTGTTGTCCTTTCACCTTCTTTCCTAAAATAAGAACATAATTATTAACATTAGCATGAATTATACAAGAAATTGATTAAGAGTTTGTGCTTCAAATTTCAATTTTGGCAAATTGTCTCCTATTCATATTCTCACTCAGTTTGTTTTTACTTTCTCATATATCATAGTATAGAGAAAGTTATGTAATAGGTCAAATCAATATCAAGTTTTTTGCATATATATCCTTACTGAATCCCGATTTTTGAGCCCTTTAAGTCCAAAAACGCGGGTTTAAGATTGATGTTTGTCTGTCACTGTACAGTGCTCTACAGCCTAAATACGTGGACTGATTTTAATCAAATTTGGTATGTAAACATATTTTGCCATATTTCGGGATGTTTAAAAAAAAATTTTGTTTGATAACTCAAAATTTGATGGTAGTTGCCATGAGAAAAAGAAACACATTATGATTTTCTCAAAATCAGTTCTAATGATATGTAATGTGTAACCTTTAAAAAAGATAAAGAAAACATATTGGTCATCATCTCTTGAAAAATGCCAATTCATGAGTTATCGGTAAAACAAAACAAAACTGTGGGATTTTCAGAAAAAAAACAACATAATTTCTTAAAAATTGTTTCTATCAATTTTATTGAATTGAGAAGATTAATGACTCTAACCGATGTGCAAAACCATAGTGAATAAATATTACGGTTCAGCAATAATTAGCAAAAACAAAAATGAACATTCACTGCCGTAAAAGCTCGATTTTAATCAAATACAATTTACAGTGAGGAAACATTTACCTTTAGGACCTATATAATTTTTTTTCTCTTTCAAATACAGTGTCTATGGTTCATTTTCACTTTCTTATTGACAATTGCCAAACTGAAATTTTTGCTATGGAATAGTTAAGGTTGATTTCTATTCAGTTTGGAGGATGGGTGAGTGAGAATATTTCTGTAATGATTTTCCCCCATTTCTTTAAGTTATGATGAATCCATAAACCTATCCTTAGAAACCTTATATAGGCTGTGAACAAATCTACAGCAAATTTGTATGACTTCCCCCATGTATCTAGTGTGAAAAGAGATACCCTTCAATATTGTTTTATCAAAACTTAATGTTATTTAGTTATTTTTATAACTTTTTGCAAACCTTCATAATCATAAGTTTAAAATTGCATGTTATTTGTTAAAAACAAATTAAAAATAATGGCACTAATGATTTAATAAAGAAAAACAAAAGGACTTAATTTACAACATACTTTCTCAATGCAGTCAATTCATTGTAAGAACAAAGGGATTTAATTTCCCTTACCAAGTTGTGATTTTATTGAACAATCCATTGAAATGACAGATAAATCTATAGATGATAGCGATGGATATTCCTCTTTTTCAGGTGTTGATGTTTTCGCTTTTTCTACACAAGCTTTGGGTGCAGAAGGCTTCAAAAATCCTCTGCAAAAAATTTGTTTTTAATAAGTCAACTTAGAATTTAGATAAAATACAAAAACAGTCAAACATATATTGGTATCATTATTAATCAATATAAGTGACCAACACTTCAATGTACACTACAATTATTTTAAACAAATAGCTTATGTGTAATATAAATTGTTTCCCAATAAATATCTATAAATATAAAAAAGCAGAAGTTCCTTAATACGTATATCAAGAGTTAAGAAACATGTAAAATTGTATTTGGTGAAAATCCAAGTAGATGTATAACTTAACTTGTGACAATGTGAAAAATCAAGTTTGTAATAGGTGTTAAACGCGCGAGATTAAAAATACAGAGAGTGGGAGAAGCCAGTGAATAAAGCGTAGCTTTCGTCAAATTATGAAAGGGAAGTAAAATGGATTTTCAAGGCAACATAATGAATTACGATGTTTAGTGTAGGTATAAATTAAAATGTATAGATGTGTAATTTTAGTATTGTGTGATTGGGTACAAGTGTTTTCTTCTATCATTAATAATTAATAAAATGTGTAGAGAGAAAGGGGTGTGTGGACTGTGTAGAACAGCGGAAACGAATTATGGAGGAGGTTAGAGCCGGTTTCCAATTAAAAAGGAAGGAAGTAAGAATTTGCCTCATGGCAACATCAGTCGAAGTCCAGCGTTTGGAGTGACAAGTTGTGTTTTTTAAGAAAAGTCTGAGGGAAGCGATTGAGTTGATAATGTGTTGAACAGTTGATTAGGAACGTTTAAGATGGTGAGAGGTGTTCTAAAAGGTTATGAAATCTTAATGAACAATGTAATGTTAATATGAGACGTATTTTTTATGAGAAATTTGGTAGACCGATGAAAGTGACAATTTGAACATGTGTTTGGTGATAAAACTAAGTGTATAAACATTTTAAAACATATATTCTTGCTCTTATACATTAATCCTATTGGACAAAGAACGTTTGAAATAAATAAGACTGTCGTGTGAGTCAATGGAAATTATTTCTTTAGAACAATTTAGGGAAATATCATGTCCCGGTGTTTTAATACTTTCTAGATAAGGCAGAACTATTTAAAATAATGAACAGTTTGTTAAATCCTTATAAAGGATTTTTGTATCATTGTGTATCGGAAGGATGGAGACTAGACGAGCTTTGAGCACTGGAAGAACTGCAGTTTGAAGCCTTCTTTGGAATCCCAGGACATCAGGATTCATCGCAACGGATTTTTTTTTATTATGTGCAGATGTCGTGGTATAGACATCATAAACAATTTATCATGTTAAAGATATATATTATGAATAGAGTATGATTTTGCTAGATGTATGCTTGTTTTTATATTTTTGTTTAGGATAAATGCAAAATAATTAATTTCTTTAAACATATTTAAGTCTTCTTTAGAGACACAGAACATTAATTTTTTTTATGATTTAAATTCTTTTGTTGCAACACTAAAATGCAAAGTATGAAATTCATAAAATTTAACTCTTTGATTCAAATTTAAAGAAGTAAATTCAGATAAAAGATTTTTTAACCAGGAAAATAATATTCATGTTTGTTTTCAGGATATGTCTATGTCACTGTATAGAAATAATTGTGTTTTTTTTTAATAAATGTTTTCTTTGTAACATTTCAGCCAAAGTGTTCTCATTTAAAACCAAAATCCACTGTAAGTACACTGTAAAAAGAGCCTGCGACCCCAGAGATTTTATAAATAATTAAATTCATTCCTTTTTCTAAATTGGTATGCTAAGGCAACCTGGCGCCCTAAAGTCGAGCAAATTAATAAGATAATAACATAATAAATAAGTAACTTCACCTTCTTTTTTAAATTGTTACAAACTGGCTGAAAAATCTTTATAAAACCAACTTTACACTTCTAAGCTAGTAAGTTTATTGAAGTAATTTGTAATTATATTTTATATTATACTAGTTTTTGCTTGCACTTTTGTCTGCTTAGAACTCAGAATATATTAAATATTATATAAAATATATTCTATTTATTCTCTATTAAACACTGAGAAACGTGTTTCAACTCTACAAAAATTTATTTTAATATTAACTTTTACCTCATTGTACGTTTCAATACAAATAACTTGTAGATCAAATATTGTCCAACTGAACACATCATATTTTTTAATATATAATTTTTAAGCACATTAGATGTAGTAACACGTTTTAAGTAATGGGCTTTAATTTTGTAAACTGTACCAATTTAGATAGACTAAAACTCGAACACCAGACTTCACAAAAATTACGTTTACTAAATGAAACGTGTTTCAAGGACAAAGTCGCCATCCACAGTGATATATGAGCTAAAATAACTAAACTATAATTAACTCACATTACTTAAGTTAGTTATAGTTTAGTTATTGTAGCTCATGTATCACTGAGGATGGCGGCTTTGTCGTTGAAATGTGTTTGATTTAGCAAACGTAATTTTTGTTGAGATCTTGTGTTCGAGTTTTAGTTTATCTAATATTATCTCACAAGTCAAGCTCAATATTTATTTATGTACTATTTTACTTTGTAACGGCTGATTATCATTATATGTATTTAGTATTTGAGCAGTTTGCCAACACAAATAAAAATACCGTAATACTTGTAGAGACAAAATGGCAAAGACAAAATTATTGTAAATGTACTACACATTTTTTTCCCACATATCCAATATCAACTTACTTTGCAGTTAATATAATATACCAACAGTGATGCATAAATTATGTAAGAAAAATTCACAAACATAGATAGAACCAACAAACCATTTATAAAGTATTTTTAAAATAACCTAAATAAATCTTATAGCTTCTTGCTCACCTACTAGGTCAACTATGACTTATTCGTGTAAAAATCTTCTACTGAAATACCAACTTACTTCCATCACATTACATGATCTAATGCAGGGAAACATATTAAGATAGAAAGGTTATCACTTATGATAACGACATAAAAACTACCGTATATCATGACAATACTGATTACAGATGTAAATAATTATTCTCTGTTTGAAGTTATTTGTTAATGATGGAAGTTCAATTTTATTATTATACATTTTTCGGACATTTGCCATCATTTGTGTGTTAAAAAACCAAAACACGACGTTTCAGGAATAAGAATCAATTCCCGTTATCAAGTGACTAAAAACTAAAGAAACATGAAACTAGAAACTAAGCCTATGTAAGAAGTAAAATTAAATAAGAATACCACCAACCTTAATATCTAAGCATGCATCTCAGAGCTAAAACTGAGAAGTCAAAAAACACAATCACGGTAACACACAACTAACGTCAAATACATATGCCTAATTATCAAAATTATATCCTACAATAAATTACAAAAAAATATATTCAAACTAACTTTGCAGCTGGTCTCTTTGCAGTGCTTTGTAGATATCTAGGCTCTACATTTCGGAAAGTACCATTCTTTTTCGGACCAATGGTTTTATTCTAAAAACAAAATAGACATAATATACAAGTGGTTATTCTTCCATACAGGATCTTCTTATATTAAAAAAATCATTCATTATTTTTACAAATAAAAACATAATAAATTTCTGTAAACAGTAAATTAATAAGAAATGTAACCTTAAAGAGTATCAATGGTATTGTTTATTAAGAGCATCTCGTATTATCATGCAAGACATCGAAAGGTCTCCTCCCTTAATAACTACAATATATGACTAGTAATAGATATTATCTTTTCGTTCCTGACAGACTTTTAGAGAAAACAATATTTTTAACCAATACCACAATAAACTAATCAATTCCTTTCATAAACTAACAAAATTCTATACAAAAATGTATTAACAATAACAATAATTAACTTAGTAAATGTCATTTCTCTTGTTTAAAGTTACAACAAATGGGGTATACAGTTTAGGCAGGAAGGAAATGACAACAGTTAAATGAGTAAACACCTAACATGAGCCTAACATAAGTATTTTAACATAAGAGTATAAATTTTCAATATAGCTCAGTTGGTAAAAGTGTATGCTTTCAAACATTGTCTTCACTGGTTCGAATCTTAGAAGGGCAGAAAATGTATTGAGGTCATAGCTAAAGTTCAATGGTTGGGGATGAGATGTTAAGAGTGATCACAAGCCGAGTACCGATCACAGTATGGGTTACAAACAGTTCCTCACTTAGGTAATAAATAATTTAATTAATTCTTAGGTTTAATTTCATTAGGTTAGTTCCTGTCTCTCCAAAATCACCTATCATCTCATTCAAATACAATACCACACTACAAACACCATTACATAGCCTCTCCATGATTGAAAATCCTCTACTACACTCAACACCTAAAGGCTAGATAACACTTAAAGCCTAGATAAAGTCTTAAGACTAGTGAAAAAATAATAAAAATAGTCAGTGTCAGATAAAGAATCTGTAGCATTGTGAATGTAGTTACATTCAACTCGTTAGTTGAGTTAATTCAAGTCCCAAATTGGAAAAACATGAACACTTAACAACACTACACACAAAAGCATAAAAATCATCAAACTTTCCTTTTAATTTAGTCTAGATATTTTTTATATGGATTATAAATATATTTTTGAAAACATAAGAAAATTGATTAAACGATTTCATGAATAACATCATAGTCTAGTTATTTTTCACTCAAAACAACACCATAACAATTACATTTTTTTTTCCCTGTGATTTGAATCTCAAAATCCATATAGAAATATTAATTGGATGTTTCAAAAATCAAATTTAAGTAGTACGCATATCAATTAAGAATAACGATTTAGTTATTTACACACGTTTAGGTTACATATTTATTTTAAACATTTATTGTAAGAATTATAATATCAATTTTATTCTGATGAAAGTAATATTAGAGTTTTATATTAGTATATAGTGTCAGTACATATTTAGTGAAGAATGCCAATGGTAGATTACCAGAAAGGGAATGTAAAGAATTAAAGTTTACTCTTATTTGCCCCACGTTGTAGTGCCAATTTATAAAGGATTATATCTTCTTTATATTGATGACAAAATCAAAAAAAAAAATTGATTTATCTTAATTAAGTCAAAATTTTGTAACTAACTCTATATGATTTTATACTTTCAATTGTAAATATAAAAGTTCTCTGAATGGTAACTGAATTGGTTAATAGAGAAATAAAGGTTAAATTTTGTTAAAATGAATCCTATGTTAAATCAAGTACACCAACACAAATTTGATTTTATAAATGTACAACTTCTTAGTTAAATCCTTATTTTCTAACAAATTGACTAATACTATTGTTTGCCATTAAAAAAAAATGAACCTAAGAGTTCTCCTTTACCCAACCAGGTTCCTCCTGGTTCAGACCAGTATATTTACATTCAGAACTTACATAAATAAACTCCTGCCTCATTAGTATAACTCACAAATTTATGTTTTGTAAAAATATATACAAAATATAAAATTATTAAATAAATTATTTGGTCTACAATATTCAAATAAAATGTTTTGGTTGTTATTAAAAGTTCAGTTTTCAAAATAAAATAAGCCTTTAAATGTTTTGATTATTATAATTTGAAGTACCTATTTAATTTTATGTAATATTTTTTCAATACATCAAATAAATTTGTAATATTCTTCCTTTTAGTAGAAGTTCAAAAGTTTATGGATTGGTCTGATTTTACCTTAGGTTTGCAGATTACTTAAAATATATTTCACAATGATTATTTATACTTTCATCACTCATTTAAAATTCAATAAATTTCTTCATAGGTTTCAGCCATTATAACTTAGTTATCACTTATCACAATGCACTTTATTTTACACACATATATTAAACACCTCTTACTTTTCTTACTCTCTAAATGTTTGTTGCAACAACCATATGATACAGAAATTCAATGTAAATATTAAATTTAACTTGTAATATAAATTACGATTTATTAACCAATACTTCATTCAATATTTTCGGCCTAAATTAATTTTTATTTTATTTTGCAGTCTTGCCACCGGGTTTATATCAAATTAAATTGGCTGCCATATTTTAGTTTTTTATAATCTATTAAATCAATAATTAACAATAATATAACTTAAAAAGCTTTAATATATTAATAATGTGTTAAATATTATTCAATTATCATTTAATGATTTTAAGTGTGACCACAGTCGGTTCTTGATGAAATTTTATGATATGATAACAAATAATACTCCCTAGTCAATTTCACAAAACACAAATATATTTGTAACAGCTGTTTCGGAGTTAAGCATCATCAGACAACTAAGAACTAAAATTTAGAAAACAACTTAAACCAACATCAATGTTAAGAGGGCTGGGGAGGAGAAAGAGCTGTTACAAATATATTTGTGTTTTGTGAAATTGACTAGGGAGTATTATTTATTACCTTATCATTTAATGCCTTATGATAACAGACATCTCTGAATCATTTTGTTACGTTCAAATTTTCTATTATAACTTCAACATGTAGTTGCTAGGAATGCATTATGGTTATTGCTCAGAGTAACACAATTAATAGGGTAATACCTTATGTCTGTAATACCTTATTTCTGCGGTAATAGCTCCAACTCAGCATTCATTATATTCTTCCTATTACATAAATAACAGACATCTCTACCTCAAAAGAAAACGGACATAATCATCAGCCATAGATCACACTGGGCCAGCTGACCTAAGACCTAATATATTGACTAAGCATACAAATATAATCACCATTTTCTGTTCAAGAGCTTAATAAATATTAATTCTCAAATGTCTTTAAAATTTTTAAGAATATAAATAAGTTACTGAGATTAAAAAAAAAAAAAAAAACACTTTGCATAATTACGAACTAATTCTTATAGCTGCACTTATCCAGATCGACTAAGTACTATCACTCGTTGTTGTTTCAATGGGGTTAAATATATAAACTTACCATTTTATTATCATCATTGTTTCTTGTTGTTTAAAAATACCAATTAGAGATCATCATTGCCATGTACCATTTGTTAAAAAAGTGAAAAACACTAACATAACCTAGAGTCATGTTGAAAACTAAAACTAAAACCATAGCCTAAGAAAGAAACTCGGGCCACTGGATTGTTTATGCGAGTCATTACCAAAGGATATGGCTTCAAAAGTTTATCAATGTATGAGATATCTTGATAATTTTAAACAATATAGAAATCTATTATGAGGATGGCTATTGAATAAAGCATTTTGTTCACTGAAGGAATATTTGACATGATATAGAAAGATGATTTAACATTTTGAAATAACTCCTGTCTAATCAATTAAATTACATATATACATAACAGATGACATGTGAAAAAAATAAATAAAGGGAGATAAGAATCATGTTGCTAGTATCCAAGTCACTATTGTTAGTTAAAGGGAGATAATTTTAGGTACAAATATAGAGTTTTGACGACGTTACATGGCTGGGCACATTTTAAATATCCATTGCTGCATCATCTGCTCTAATGTTTCCCAACTAGCCTAATTCCAATTTTACCTAGCACCCAGGCACTCAACAAAATGTAGTTGAAATCTGCATTGGATTTTTCCTTTTTGTTTAAAGGTGAACAACCTTTTGATAATCATTGCCTTATAAAAAAAAGAAGAAAAAAGCATCAAATAAAGACCCCTAGTCCTCAAATAATCTAATAGCTTCAGGGTCAGAAGAGAACTGGAGTTGGTCGTGAAAGATCTGATAGGAAAGATGAAAGAGAGGAATTTGACACAAGACTTGATCCTCAGGTCTGCTACACCTGTACTTTCAAAGTCACAACAAAAAATAAAATAATAGAGAAAACTAGATAAAAGGATATTAACACCTATAAAATAGCAAAATATTCCGTAATAAACACTGGAAACTAAGAGTAATTAAATCTGTTCTAGAACTGACAGTTTCCTGGATGATATGATTATAAAATCATTAGTTAATTATTCTACACATGAATAGCTGACTAATCAACTATTTCTGTGAACCATTGAGAATTCCCCTAAATGAACTATGGAGAAGTTATCATTCCTAATTTCCAAAACATATTCAAATAATTTATATGATAAAGTAAAGTTAAAAAAATAGATTAAATAAAGCAAACATACATACCTTAATAGATAAAAATTTACAGTGATTTGTTTGATTAAGCATAGTGAAAAAATTAAATTATTAATAACTTACTTCTTTATCCATGCTGAAATGATAGCAGTTAACTTCAACCTTGGATTAAACCTAAAACACAAATTGGAATTGAATATTTTTTAACTTCAATATTATTTACAACACTATTATTATTATTATTATTGCTTAAAAGCGAAAAACCTGTTGGTCATCAACACCTTTTTAAAAAAGGGAAAAAGAGAACATAAAATAAAGACCCACTATCCCTCCAATACTCTAATAGCATCAAGGTCGGAAAAGAACAAGTGTTGGACAAGAAATACAGATGAAAGAGAAGGATCTAACTCAAGACATGAAAAAAGGATCCAGTTACATTTGGTCTTTGTACTTAGTTTAATTGTGCATAGTCGAATTAACATCTGCAAGATCACTCTGACCGGCTGCCAGCCAGCCGAGCCACTGTTCACTGCTCGTGGAGTTTTAATTAAAATATCCAATGATATTTTTTGTTATGGTGGCTGGCATGTTGACAAAATACATGCTAAAAAGTAAACTTAGTTTATTATTTTTTACATCTTTAGAATTGTTTCCGCCAATTTATGTCTGTCGAATGTATTAATTTTAGAAATAAAAATATCTTAAAATTTAAAATAACCTATCTCAGCAAAAAATGATCAGATTAAAAAACTTTTATATATATTTTTACATCAAGTTTTTCATAGTGTATACTGAATTTGAATTAAGCTAAGCTAGATAATATGTGTTATAATTATTGACCCATAAAAATAGTTTTTTGTTTGTTTTTGTTCTCTTTGTCAATGTAGAAAATAAAACTAGCACATGTACTCTATTAGGTGTCAATAACATATTAATTAAGTTTAGCTTGGTTTTATTTAAACAACTAGATCTTTTTTCATATAGAGTATTATTAAAGCTAGGCAATTATATTGAATTAAAATAAAAATGACGACATCTAGTATGGGTATTATTCTAGACTGAACATTGTCAACATCACAATTTACATTTGTAGTGGTGTTTTATATAAAACAATAGTCTACCAATCATATGAGGTTAAGGCAACTGTCTATATTAAAATGTATGACATTAGTCAAGATATTGAATCTAGAGATGTACCGAAAATAAAAGTACTACTATTTCAGAATGGGTGGCAAAGTTACTCACGTCCGTAACATACTTTAAGTTACACGTGCCACTTGGGTAGTGCTAAATGAGTAACAGTGTTGGCTTTCAGCCGTCCCACGAAACGCATACTTGATAAGGATGAGACTGAATTTACTCCAGTGGAATGCTGGAGGACTATCGAGAAGCAAAACTAATGAAATTAAAAAGATTATTAGCCAAAAAAGTATAGATATCTTAATAATTTATTAAGATAATGTGACAATGGATAATATTCAATATTGTAGCATTAAGGATTTTTCTATATAGGCTACTGTTTTTTTTAAACATAGACAAACTATTTTTAAACATAGACAAACTGCTAGTGGCCTGATCATGGCGGTGAGAAGCGGCATCACTTGCAGGTTCAGAGTGATAAAGAAGATGAACGACTATGACAAAATGGAAATTGCGGAGCTGGTCGTCTGGATGGATGAAAGAAAGATCAAAATATATGCTATCTATAGCCCGCCAAAAGAACAGGAACCTGAACCTTGACTTGTTGGATGTGACATCGGCAGCGGTCATTATGGGGGATTTCAATGCTGCATCGTCTTCTTGGGGTTATAAATACTATAACGGTGAAGGGATGATAGTAGACTTCATAAACAGTAACCCTGTCCAGCTTTTGTACAACCCAAGTGATCCGGGAACCTTCATGCACTATTCCGGTACAACGAAGAATCTGGACCTACCATGGTGTCTGCTTGCCTCCAACGATGTTAGTTGGAGAAGAGTAATGGAAGACCCTGGAAGCGGCCATCGAGCAACACTTGTTAGCCTTGAGTTAACAGGCAAATCCTAACCATCAGAGCGAAGGATAACATGGAACTTCAGGAAAGCAAAGTGGAGGAGTTTTGAAGATCAAATTGAGGGGGCAGTGAATGGAATCAATATGGAGGACCCACCAGATAAAATGTTAAAGCAGTTCAACTCAATAATTGGAAGTAGTGCCAAGAAGAACATTCCCAGTACAGACTAACAAATTACAAACCTTACTGGAATCAGGAGCTTGACGCCCTAAAATCAGCCAGTGACAAAGCTAGAAAATGGCTAGAAAAATACAAAGATGGAATATTCCCAGAATTCGTCACAAACCTAGGCCCTAAAGCCCAAACAGTTCTATTTTACCCATTACCAAGCAAACCAAAAGATCGCTTAGCTCTTACCGCCCTATAGCACTCACATCTGTTTTAGTGAAATACCAGGAGAGGATGATTTAGTCCAGATTCAATTGGTACCTTGAGAAACAAAACCTTCTGGAAGAAGAGCAGGCATGATTCAGACAACACCGCTCAACTGCTTACCAGACAGCACGGTTGTGTCAAGACATCAAGGAAGCCTTTAATAGAAGGGAGAGTGTGCTTGCTGTCTTCATTGATTTCAAAGGCGCATATGACACAGTGTATGGATCAACACTTATCAATAAACTACATCAGTTAGGGGTAAGGGACAAAATGCTGAACTGGCTGACTAAATTTCTGGCACAGAGATGGACAAAGGTGTGATACGGGGATCAGGACTCCAGTTATAAACAGACAAAACGGGACTGCCACAGGGAGCGGTCACTAGCACAACCTTATTTAATACCTAAATAAATGACTTGCCGAAAACTGTGAAACGTCTGAAGATAGTAAACATTAGTATGTTTGCTGACGATGTAGTTATCAGGATCGCAGCAAAAAATTATAGACACCAACACAACTTGCTTGAAGTTAAAGTGAATGAGGCACTGAAATTGTTGGAAAATTGGTCTGCAGACAAAAACATGACTATTAACACAAACAAAACTGCATAATAGTTCTTCTCCCTTCGCCATGATAACTATATATTCAAGCTTGATATCAGCGCAACCCCACTGCCCAAAAGTGAAAACACTAAATATTTGTATATGGATAATAAATTGACATGGAAGCACCACATAACCAACATAACAGCAAAGGCAAATAAAAGAATGGCCATACTCAAGCGCCTCGCGGGAGTTAAATGGGGAAGTACACAAGACACACTGAATAACACCTACAGAGCCTATATAAAACCAATCCTCAAATATGGCAGTGAAGTGATAGTAACAGCACCTAAATCCCAACTGCAAAAACTGGAAGAAACCCAGAATAGTGCCCTGAGATTGGTATGTGGGGCGGTCAGAACAACTCTCGTGATGGCTATACAGCTTTATACACAAAATCTACCAATCACCACAGAAATAGAGCAGCAACCTGAAAGCTACACACACGTCAACTTGCAGGCTCTACCACATACAAACTGGGTAAAAAAGACAATACAAAGGCAAACCTTAAAAACTCAAAAAGACCCACTGACAACAACAAAGAACATACTCGACCACTGTAATATAACGCAAAAAGTCAAACCGTTCTGCGAACTAAAGAGTCCACTGGACTACCTGCAGTTTGACACAAATTTGCACTTAATTGAAAACCTCAAGAAAAGCGAATGCCCGCCTTTGATGCCGAGACAGTTGACTTTAGCAACGATAGAAGAGAGATACCCGACAGACAGTTGGCTCCATATATATACAGATGGATCGCTCGCGAGTGTAGAACTGAAGCAGGTGCGGGAATCTATCTATCATCCCTTTTCTCACACTACATCTCAGTGAGAGAAAACAAAAGCAGTTTTGATGGAGAGGCCAAGGCAATAGCATTTGCTTTGCAACAACTTCTATACAGGCCCAATGCCTACCAGAATGCTATATTCATGATTGACTCAAAAGCAGCAATACAAGCTATAGCCTATCTTCCAACAAAAGAGTAAATAGGGAAACTGTAAATGACACTCAAAAAATGATCAAATGTCTGCAAGGATTGGGGAAACGTATATGCCTGCAATGGGTTCCCTCTCACGTTGGAATATTGGGGAACGAGCAAACTGGCAAAAAGTGAACACAGCTCCAACATGGGAAAACAGCTCTGAACACTCTGACAGCCAAAACAATAATTAAGAAGAAGACAACCAGCGAGTTCTATCGAAGGACAAAAATCATCTCTGAAGGGAGGATGTGGCAAGATATAGGGAAGACCTGGGAGAAGAATAGGTGTAAGCCAAGAAGAGAGGCAGTGTCCGCATTCCGCCTAAATACGGGACATGACTGCTTTGCAGCTCATCTGCACAAAATGAAGATTTTATCCTCTGACGAATGTACCCTGTGCCACGACACAAACTCTGTAATGAATAAGGATCATCTAACAGTATGCTGTAAGCTTGACGCTGATCAGAGAAGTTCACAGAACATACATAAGCTGCATTGAGATGCCAGAAGACTAATGGAGTGAAATCCGTGAAGTCGCCATAGGAAACAAACAAACAAACAATTTCAGAATAGTTCTTTGACCGGAAGTGTTCTTTAAAAGAACAGCTCCACAAAATTAATCGTTCTGCAGAGGCAAGCCATGTTCTTTGCTTCACCCACTACTCACTGGCTACACCCCATGTTTTATGACTCATAAATCATAACTCATAACTAACAATAAAAGCTAGACTGCCTAGGTTTCCCTTTTGTCATATTTATTGATATATTTTATTGCTTGTACCCTTCTAAAACACATTGTATATTTTTTGTACACTAGTTCCATGTTTCATCAAGTCTTTATTTGGACATTTGGTGAAACTGAATCTCACATCACTCGATGAGACCTAGTAAAGGAACTTCAGGTCTGGGAAGGTCAATATACATATATATTTACCAGATCATCAGTTCATTTACTAGGTCTGGTATATATATATATATATATATATATATATATATATATACCTAGTGACCTACTGAGACCTAGTTCGCATCATTATGAACTCATACAGTGTAGTGACATTAACCAGTCCAACATGCTATTAGGCCCTATTGGTAACTCACACAGCTAGGAAGTTGCACTTTTTAATATCTTATTTTAGACAAAAATAATGGATTTTGATAATTCAAACAGGTTTACAGATTGTAAGGATGATCTAATGGTCACAATGAAAGGTACGCACAATACGATTAGCTTAATTTTCACTACTAAATCACAAGGACAGGTATTCTGGATATTTACCTTAAAATCAAAAATTTGGTATTGCTCTGGATTGAAGATTTAAAGTTCTGATTAGGACAGATTATGTTTTACATGGTAAATACTAATTGTAGATTATCGGATTTTGTTAATAAAAATTATGAAATTTTTAACTAATTACCTTGATTTCAAACAATCAGATCATATTATTTGTCGAAAGACACATTTCAAGTCCCAAAATGCATTTCTATTTCTTCACTGTCAAGTAACAAATAGAAAACAAGAGAATCCAGCAGTTGTTAGATTAAATTCAGCTCTGATTACGAAAGCCTACGTTAATAATATGTAGGACTACGTTAGAGACAAGTTAGTGGATGTGTATTCTTTTGATGTTTATTATTAAAACTATTTGTTATGATAAAAAACATTTGTTTTATTAGGTCTGGCTAGTCAGTTTAATAACATTCACTGACTTGATGAGCGTAGGTATCAATATTAATGTAGGAATTCCTAACCTGAGCTATATTTTGTAATTTCAATATTTCAATTTTCTACTAAAATAATGCATTTTATGACTTTAAAAGTATCTTCCGACAAAAAATATGAAATGATTGTTTGAAAACAAGATAAATAGTTAACAATTTCATAATTGTTTAATAACAAAATCCAACAATAATGTACAAATAACTTTTACAATGCATTTGAATAATTCAATATTAGATAGGGATATAATAAGTCAAACTGATGTAGAACAATAAACATAGAATTATTTAAAGATCTAAAGAAATTGTGATAACTATAGGGAAAGGAATAATAAATTAATATAAATAATTTGAACCAAACACCGAGTTTGTTCTTGATCAACAATCTAATGAACCCGTAGAAATTAGGTATAGGAAAAACCTATTCCTAACTCAAACAATCAGAGCATATTTTATATCGAAAGACATTTTTCAAATCACAATATACATTAATTTAGTAGAAAATAAGAAATATAAAAGTACAAAATCTAGCTTAGAGTATAAATGCTTTTTAATATTTATGACTAGCCTACATTCTTCATGTTAATGAATGTACTTCAAAAGTGTCTTCCGACATCAAATATAATCTATTTCTTTCAAATTAAGGTAGATAATAAACGGTTTTATGATTTTACACCACTAAATTCAACCCCGTGTACATACTATATTTACCACGTTTTCTATGTGTTATTTTGACAATGAAGATATGCATTTTGGGACTTCAAAAGTGTCTTTCGATATAAAATATGATCTGATTGTTCGAATAAAAGGTAAATAGTTAACGATTTCATAATTTTTCATAGCAAAATCCAATCACGATGTTCTTGAAGTTTTACCAAAATATTGTATCTTCAAAGTAAATATTTTATTATTACAATCTTATAAATAACAGGGGTAAATATGCAGGAGAGTTCTCCGATCGATTTAAGTGCAAAATCTCTTTAATTCGTCTTCAAAAAAGTGTTTTTTCCATCAATTTGTTAATCTTTTTCAATGCAAGTGCTTTTTTATCTCTCACAATTCATTATTTACTTAACAATCTTAGAAATTGACAAATTAGTAACATATTCAATCCTATAGCCATATTGAAATCACTCCTGGGGTACATGCACACTTCATTCACTTTAATAGGTTGATATTACTAAGCTTCTATGGTATAAGATTCATGATGACTAGGTCTCTGAAACCCAGACCTAGTACCTGTAGCTCTTTAACTAGGTGTGTTTATGACATCAGTGATACTATATGATATCTAGTTTGGCAGTTCTTAAAACAGAACTATTTGTGCAGAATCAAATTTAAAAAAATCCATAGATTTTACTTAAAACTGATGAAATAACTTCAAAATGCAATAAAACAGTAATTTTAAATCGCTGTTTTAGGACAGAAATAATGAATTGTGAAACATAAAAAAAACTGCGTCTTTAATAAGTATCAAAATGATGGATAAAACGCTATTTTGAAGAGGAATTGCCGAGATTTCGCACTTAAATCGATCGGGCATATCAACCATAATAGGACTTACTTATTATATATATATATATATATATATATATATATATATATATATATACATATATATATATAATAAAGTCTACTTAAGGATTATCCACAAAAATATATTATCTGAATAAAAGTAAATAGATTTTGTTATGTACAGAAGTAAAATAACCTACAAACAACCAGAAAATAGGACTCGGCCTCAACACACTCTTGAACACAAAAATAAACAAATATGGCGAACGCGCGAATGTCGGGTCAGTGTTGCCATCTGCCATCTTAACATTAATTTGTAAGTTATACAGATTTCGGGAAATGGGATATTTTTAATGCTTCAATGCTTCTTGTTGGCATTAGAATCTGACTTTGGGTAGGAAAACGGATTAAATACGGACACAGATAACCAAAATTGCAAAACATTTCAATTTAAATTCTTAAAACAGCTGTGCGTCACCCAATCATTTCCATTACCTCTGTTTAATTTTTCAATATAATATATACATAATCTATTTTCCTGCCCTCTTGATTACCAGGTGTGAAAATTTGAAAGTTTGAAAGCGTAAAATGCCATGTTTGTGTTACGTTTGAGGTTCATGATTTGTTGTTTACCTTCCTAGTTAGTTCCTTGACGTACGATTTTTTATGTTATACACTGTTCATGTCGGTTGAGTGTAGTGATAAATAGTAGTTTATCTTTCTAGTATATATTTAATTGGATTATTGTTTGTTTTTCTTCTATTTGTGGCATTAGACTCAAAATCTAACCAATTTTGTTATTTACCAATTTTAATAAACTCAAAACTAAGAAAGCAATGGTTCTAAGTGCAATACCGTATGATAAAATGTATCCGAATAATCATAAAACGGTATTCGTTTTAGACCATACCCCATATTTTGGAATATCTTGTGAAGCTCTGATAGAATTTGATTTTAGTAAGTCAAGAGGACCAGGGTTTATACCTTTAGCACCAATATCAAAATCTCTGTGGACATGCAGTGTTGAATCAGCTCTAGAGTATTGTAGAATTGTTTGGGATTTGTTTCCCACAGGAAAATTGGTAAGTCTTTTTGTATTATATTAAGAATTATTTGCAGGCAGAACAGTATTATTAGGGCTTTATGTAGGCAATTGTTTACTGTAACTGCAAACTTTCTGTGGATTTTTTTGTTGGTAAATATGCAGGAGGCATGTCCGATCGATTTTAAGTGCATTTCGCCTTCAAAATGCGGTTTGTTGATACGTCCGATTATTCTGAACAAAACTAGTCATTTTTTGTTTCCCAATTCATTATTTCTGCCCCAAAACTGTGATTTAATAATGACTGTTTTATGGCATTTTGAGGTTATTCCGACACATATTTCATCATTTTAAGTCAAATCTATCGATGGTTTTTATTCCGCACGGTAAATAGATCTGTTTTAAGAACTGTCAAACTATGTATCATTTAGTATCAATTATGTCGTGTAATAAGTGCAAACTACTCCTTTACTCCTAACCAGACTTAGTTAAAGATCTACAGGTCAAGGAAGGTCATTATATTTATATATACCTTACTTGACCTAGTTCTTGTACTAGGTCTGGGTTTCAGAGATCTAGTCATCATGAATCTTAGATCATAGAGACGTAGTAACATCAACCTGTATTAGTGAATGAAGTGCGCATGGGCCCATGAGTGAATTTCATATGGCTACACAAAAGAAAAAGAAATTGTATGTGCATTGCCAAATGGCCACCCATCCAAGTACTAACCACGCTCAGTGTTCCTTGACTTCTGTAATCGATAAATGTATTGAATTTCGTAGTTTTGAAGTCGAGATTTTTTGAGGAAAAGTTAGCTCTGCTCTGAAAACTTATTTTATTATTAATAAATAAGGTATAAACTTTATATATACTGTTTACATTTTCGGACATATCATATTACTTAAGTAAGCTGTAAAACATGTCATATATGTATATGTATTCTCTAGTAATGCTCCTAAACAATGAGTCACAAGTAAATATCGGTTGTACTTCGTCCTCGGATTTTTCTATAAAAAATTATAACTTAGAGTAGTAGCCTAATTTACCTTGTAATCGAAGGATCAGATCATATTATTTGTCGGAAGAAATGTTTCAAGTTCCAAAATGCATTAGTGTAGTAGAAAACGGATTTATAAAAGTACGAAATCCAGTGTTAAATATGCATTAAAGCATATGAGTTGCATATTTGCCTCTAATACGTACCGTATGTACAATTTTATGGCATTAGTGCCAACACCATTTTCAATGCACCAAATATATTATAGGTAATTTATATAAGAAAATAACAAATATGCAAGTATGGATTGTACTTTGCTTGTCATTAATGTCTGTATTTACAATATTTACAGCGCCCAATACATCGAGAATGAAGTTTCGTGTGACATGCCTCCTAGATTTTACATTGCTTGACTGTGCAATAATGCTCAGTATGATTGGTTAAAGCAAAATGTAGCTAAATATCTTTTAAAAAATTTGTTTTATTAAGTCAAGTCAGGTAAGGTCAGACTTGACCTAATAAAACATTATACATAAAGTTAATATTTCCGTGAAGGTCAGGTACAAAGGCACAGAGATATTATGCTTACAACATCAAGATGAAGAGGTCACAGATTCAGGAGGTCATGCAGAGGTAATGGTTTATTGTCGTAATTTCTTGTACTAATAAAACCAAAGCAGGATTCCTTTGATTTTAAAGCAGAATTCCCTTGTTTTAAATTGTTAGTTTCTTACATAAATAACGTATGGGGTGTATTGAAAATGGTGTTGGGACAAATGCCATTATCACTAAGTTGTGGATTGTACATAATAAGTTACGTATTTAACGGTTTAACAAAATAGAAGCAAATATTCAACACGTATTCTTAAATCCATATTTACCATTCCAGCTATGTAGACAAATTGTGTTTCTTTGCTATTTGTAACATAAGAACATATTTTTCAATGTTAAATACTAATTACTTTATTAATTAAGACCTCATCTATGTCATTTTATGTTCCATTCCATAACTTACGCTACTCACTGTGATGTCGATTTCATGCTTTAATATCGCTTATTTTCTAATAAACAAATGCATTTTGTGACTTTAAAAGTGTCTTACGAAATTAAAAATGACCTGATTGTTTGAAAATAAGTTAGCGATAATACACTAACATGACTAACGTAGTCATACATAGGCCTATTAACATAGGCTTTCGTCATTAGACCACAACCTAACAACAGCTGTATTCCCTTGTTTTCTAAGTGTTATTTAGCAGTGAAAAAATCCATTTTGGGATTTGAAACATTTCTTTTGACAAATAATAAGATCTGATCATTTGATTACAAGATAAAACAACCTAACTTTTATCCATAACTCAGAAAAACCTAAGTTTTAAAATTTGCAAAAAGACATCAATTTTATAGTCATAATTAAAATAAATTACAAAAATAGCAAATTGTCTAGAATAAACTTTTAGTATTGTTCTTGTGCATGTAATAATAAATTTTTAGTATAAACCGATGCACCATTTTTTAGGAATCATCCTTTCTAGGCCTGGGTTCTTCAGGTAGGCTATAGGCCTATACTAATTAAAACAGTGGTTCAGTAATGGGGTATCTTTCCATTTAATTATTCAAACAATCACAATAACTATAGGTTTACATTGTCACAATTTTGATCTTATTTTTCCTAATCTTTAAATTGTATCCAATCAATTGCAATATGAAATATAAATCCAGAATGGTTCCAACTGTTATGTTTCTGCTGTTTACTTTTTGTATTAAACAATTATAAGCTTTTCAATACACAAATATTGCTCACCTTTTTTTGCAAAGTTCTTCCAACATTGCTATCTTTAACTATCAGGCTCTCTCGGCTCTTACTCGCCAAGTATGGCTATCTTCCAAACACCCCACGACTAGCGATTCCTCCTGTGATCCAAAGACCCTGTCTCCTTTTGTCCAAAAGCTTATATTGCTCCCTCTTGTAAATGACGTTGACTGCCATTACAAGGTAAGCATTTCATCATAATTATTGTTTCACTTGTGTCTTTCTCAACAATTGGTCTCCATTTTGACTTTAGTATAACATTATATTATTTTTCTTTTTCTATATTCTAACTAAAACTATCCTAATTCCTAACAGCTACCTACCATACTATTTGTAGGACTATTTATAGAAGGTCATCTTAAAGTAAATAAATCTTTAAATTTATTTTCAGATTCGTTTTGTTGTGAGTGATATGCAGGCACATGTTTTGAACAATTGGAGCCAACAACAACAGAATTTAGGACAAGTAAGACTTAATATGTAATATTTATTTGAAGTTATTTGAAAATTGAAGTTCATAGATGTTTAACTTGTTTTTTAAATTTGTGAGTATCAACCAGAATCAGCCCTGTTGTGCAAAGCAACCTGAAAATACTTTTACTACATTTTCTAACTGTGAAATTCACATATATATAAAATAGTTTTCAGTTGCTATGCTTTTATCAGAGACCTAACTATGTCTGGCTTCATATCCATTATTCAGACCACTATGTTAATATATATATATATATAACATTATATATCTATGTTAATAGATAAATATAGAAGTATTTATCTATATTGTTAGTTAAATTTATCATCAATATGATAAGAACATGGTATTTCTGAAAAGATACATTTTATATAAATCTTGTTAAAATATTTTTTTAAATCTACAATATACTTTTAACAAATGTAATAATGGAAACAATTCTAAAGATGTAAAAAAAGTTTCATAGACTTTTTACAATATATTTTGTCATATGCCAGCCACCATCATTTACGTTCAATAATTCAAGTATTACAGTATTTTGTCATGTTTTAAAAAATTCTGCATTTATATTTTAGTGCATCAGCTTACTGTAAAATTACTGCAACAAATTTAATATAATTAGAACCAAAGATTTACCAAAGTATATAGATATGGGTTTATCTTAATTCATCAGCCGATTGAAAAAAATTTGATAGGCTAACGAATTAAATTACAGTCAGTATTTTCCAAACTAATATGAAATATGTTTGATTTATGCTTCAGATAACTGAAACCCTAGTTACGAATAAAATAGAACCTAGATTTATTTACTGAAATTTTTAAACCCATATTGGTCAATAATTGTTATCATACATGCTTCTTAAAAAGAAGACTATATTCCTAACTAAAACTATCCTAATGCCTAACACCTGGATATTTCGTATTTTTATTTTGCATATTTTGGACTAATTTAGTTGCTTACATGTCTTCCGACATCAAATCATCTAATTGTTTCAAAATAAGGTAGGTAAATGATTTTTCTTAACTAAATCACCCCGAGAGGTACAATATATAATTACCATTTATTTGTTGTTCCAATTTATTTGTAAATATCATTGTTATGTACTAATAACTGTAAAAATATTTTCAAACATTTAAAAATTTTTATTATTTTGACAAATTCTACAATTCAAATTAAATTTAAAAATCTCACTTTGGAGTATTAAATTATACAATTTTTGTTTTTATTAACAGATTAAACCAATATTCACTAAGAGAGTCAATATCAAGATTACATTTACAATAATTTATTTATTGTTTAAAAATATTTTTTAAGTTGAAACACAATTAATAATTCCATAATCATATAAATAGACACTTCTATCTTTATATTTAAATTTACATTTCCTTGGATATTACATATCAAATTTTTATTGTTTTAAAAGTTTGATTATATAATTCTAGTCTAATTATTATTGTTGTTATCTAAATACTAATATGAGTATTTAGATATTGTACACAGTATAACTTATTAGATATTGTTATTATAATTATGATTATTAAGAAATTCAAAATTGATAGGCGCAATTTATTTAATGTACCGTACGACTCTTTCTCTGGAGTCTCAAGTCCTGGCTCAATAAATACTTTCTTTATAGGTTATTATCATTATTCGCATATAAAATTTCTTTTCTTAACTATTGTCAAATTATTGTTCATATGACACCAAAAGTTCATGCAGAATGAGATGCTACTAATATCCCTTATAATTCAGTATAGAAAGTTGATATGTAAGATGAAATTTGACGGTCATGTTACGGTCAAACATGGTAAAAAGTAAATTTTTTTTTTTCAGATGGTTAATATTTTCTGCGCCAATTATATCTGTTGAATGTATTGCTTTTAAACATCGTAGATTTATTAAAAATAAAAATTCAATAAGATTTAAAATTTTGTTTTCATAATAACCAAACATATTTATAATAGCTAAATTCTCATATTTAAAGGGTCTAGTAAATTTTTATTATTTTTATAGGCTACTCAGAGTTGTGAAAAAGAGCTGCACGTGTTTATGAAAAAGAGTTGTGTAACCAATACCAAATTATAAGTTTGCAACTGTAGCCTAATCCTGTGTTAATTTGTAAATTTCCAATATAAATGACAGTGATAATGGAAATAGATGACATTTTGAATATAGGCTAGCTCAACTCTTTGATTAAATCATAAATATGAAAATCATCATCTCAAAATATCTTTTATTATTAACTTGTTCATGACGTTATAAAATGTAATAAACTTTTTTTTTTAATATCAAAATCTTCTCTTAATGTGGAAATGCTCAAACAATGCTGTTTATATAAAGTTGTACTAAAAAGTTCTGAAAGATTTGAGAGAGCATTAAAAGGATCTAGTTTTTACTTGAAACATTTTACCTGGTAGATGAGCCTGAAAGTGTTTTATTCATAATTTTTTTAGCTGACAAATGGGTTGTCAATGGTAGGCATTCCACCAAGATCCGTTCTTCAAGGAGCAGGAACTGACTTTTCAGTCGTACACGGACTGCAAACAGCTGTTCAAGGAATGTGTGAGTGCTCAGAAGCGCAACATGAGAAACGAACTGCATTGACTGAGAATGCATCCAAGGTATTTTTATTTAAATGTCTTTGAATCACATATTAGACTGTCATATATGTTAAACAAATGTAAGTATAATAAAGCCTACAATGGTTTATTGCCGACACATCGGCAACATTAGTTTAACCACGTTAGTTCTTTGCCAATGCATCGTCAAATTCTTCTTTAGATTATTTCATGTATCCATTTTTCACTAAATATGTTGTATTTTGTATCATTTGAAGCAGCTGATTCCACTCTACATTCGGTGAGTGTACTATACACTCAGGTTCACATTGTGTCATTGTTATTATTGTATTATTTTTTGGTTATTTATTGCGAAAATGGATCAATTACATACAAATGAGATTGACAGGGAGTTTGATGTTGACATAAGTGATTTGAGTGAAAGTGACATTTCCACAGAAGAAATGTCATCGGACTGCAAATTGCTTGACTTTTCGTCTGGAAATGGAGAGTAATGTTCCGGATTTTAATGAATTGTAGATATATATATTTTTTGTTTTTGTAAATAAGTTCATAAAAGTTGACATTTTCTTATTCAGTTTTAAATTTTGAAAAAAAAAAGTTATTTCAAAATTAGTGTAAAGTGTATACAGTGGAACTTGGTTATAACGTCATCAAAGGGACCGGAAGTTTTTTAACGTTATATCCGAGTGACGTTATAAAAAAGCAGCCTTAAATCTGAGTGAAAGGACAAAGTAAAAACGCAAATGTTCTTCGTCTTTGTAACCTTCACTTAGAGTTGGCCACGTCTTCTGCACCCATTCACTCGTAACGTTCTGATCAACACTTTTTGCTTCGCCACAAATCTTCGCAAAGGAGATTGAATGTCTCGCTTTGAAACGATCAAGCCAGCCGTTTGAACATGTAAAATTAGAACCGAATATTTGTCCAAACTCAGTCGCTTTTTCTTTAAGAATTGGTCCACTAATAGGAATGTTGGCGCTGCGGCATTGCTTAAACCATTTAAGCAACGCCTCATCCACATCACTATGTTGGCACTTTCTTATTTTTTTTACGTTTTCTCCGTCTTCCTTAAACGCGGTTAAAATTTTGTCTTTATTCTTTAAAATTGAACCTACTGTAGAATTTACCAGACCAAACTCACGACACACATCAGCAATTTTTCTTCCACTTTCCACCGCTCTGATCAACCGCACTTTTTCCTTGATAGGAAGCACCTTCCGTTTGACACCACAACTTGACATTGCACAAACAAAACACAACTAACGACGTATAAAACAACTGTCAACACACGCGATGCTCACACGGAGGTAGGTAGTGATGTGACTGATGATTTACCGTAACTAATGAAACAAACAATACAGTACAGTGTGCCTGTGTCACCACAGTCATTGACCTTGTAGAATGTAGGGGTGGGAAGGGATAAGACCCAGGTATGCGGGACAGCCCCCGCCCCCTCGAGACACCAATTACACAAAAGAGTTTTATCCCGTCACCAGCTCAACGTCCGGCTTGTGACCTGTTTTTGCTTTTGTTGTTTCTACACATTGTTTCTATGAATTTTGGGACATAATACAAGCACACTACCACTTTTGCAACCTAAGAATCGCAAAATGTTTGACGCTATAGCCGAGTGCCGCGATATTTGTTGACGATATAAACGGGTTTTCGTATAACATAAAATGTTCAATTTTGGCCGGTCTGTATAAAATGTGACGTTAAACCCGAGTTGACGTTACAGCCGATGCTGTTATAACCAAGTTCCACTGTATTATTTTTCTTTTTTAAAGTGAAAAGTGCACAAAACATTCAGGAATTCAATGTCTTCTTCTTTTCTTCGGTAATGAACAACTGAAACTACTTGATAAGTGATTTTTCACCATAATTTATAATACTTTATAATTTTCTGAACAAAATGATGTATAGTGCATAAATTCATTGAACAATAAATTGTCATTAATTTTTGACAATAAGTCTGCAAATAGCACCAAATATGCTGAACCGCCAGGGTAATATAATGAACCATCTGAGGGTTAATGATAACCGAGAATAGGGGGGTAATTCAAAGACACAGATGTATTGAGACACCGGCTATTCTAAGTATAGATTTTGGTATCAGGTGGTCAATAGTTTATGATATAATTAAAGACAGACAAATTGAGAAGTTTATGAAATCTGTAGCTAGAGAACTAGGTGATAGAAAAACTCTAAAAAACAGGTAAATTTCTCATGGTGGATGAAACATTGTATGGATGGTTTTACTAACATGCTCCCATTTCGGGTGAAATTTTCAAAACAAAAGCAACGTTTGCTTACAAAGAAATCACAAAAAAGATTTCTATACCAATGATTACTGGCTTGACAATTTCAAAAAACTATTTGTGATTCATTTTCTACAACTAAGTGGTGAAAGGTTATCAACTGATAACTACGAAATTACAGAGTTCATTTTAAAACTGAAGAAAAAATTGAAGAATTATGTCTAACTCCTGATCAAGTGTACATCGCAGATGAGAATGGTTTAAATTGACGGCAGTTGCCAACCAGTATGTTTGTAACATACGAGGAAGGTAATACGCCAGGGAGAAAACTTCAAAAAAAGCATCTAACACTGATGTCATGTGCTAACACATCAGGCACTTATAAATTGAAATTGATGGTTGTAGGAAAATCCAAAAAGCCTTAATTCTTTAAAAATTTCAACATGGAAACTCTGAAAATTGTTTACAAAGCACAAAGCCGCTCAAGAGTATCAAGAGAAATTTTTAAGGAATAGTACTATGAAAACTTTGTTCTATCTGTAAAAGAGTTTTTAAAGCAAACAAGGCTTCCTCAAAAAGCTTTTTTACTGTTTGATAGACCACATCCTATAAATGAGGAGGAAAAAAATTAAAGTCAAAACTAAAGATGGGATCATCGAGATTATATTAGGTGTACATGTCATGCCCAAAAATACCATTACTAATATAGCCACTTGACCAAAATTTACGCCATGAAGATGTAGTAAAAAAAAGTCTGTTTATTGAAAAAGTAAATGACCCAGAAAGTGACATTTCTTTTACCATAAAGAAATTCGACATGAAAGATGGAGTGATTAATGCAACTATGCCTAAGGGACATGCAACAACTAATCTTGTGAAACCATGGACTTAACAAAGAATAAGAAAATGACAGGGATTAAGAGTTGTTAGATTCACTTTCTATGTTATGTGGATTACAAAATAAACAGCTTGACCATGAAAATACAATAATGGCACATCCAAGATCTGGTGAAATGGTTATTAGAGGCAAAACTAGATGCTGAGCTCACCGACCAAGAGATAGTGGATAAAATATTGCAGAATTATGACATTCCATATGTCGGCGAAGCAGTGGTAATCTTCAAGAAAAGGTAATCTCCGAATCATTTAAAACAAAAAACATCAGTATAATGTATTTTTAACACTTTTATTAACCAATTATTTTTAATAGGGAACTTAAAAACTAATACTGTATTGAACAAAATAACAAGTTATAGTTTTTCTAGTTTTATTGCAATAATTAAAGACTTATACAAAAAGTACATTATGATCATATTTTGTTTGTAACAAATTACTGTACTAGGTACTTAATGCCTTCTTATGTATTGTTTTTAATGCCACTATCGGTAATTTATAACATTTCATAATCTGACATCAAGATTCAACACTACCTTTTTGTTTACAGATTGATATTTGTAAAATTTACACCAAACATTCACACGCTATCTATAATATATATTTTACATATCACTCAAAGTCTAAGAATGTGAAGAAACTTGGCTTTTAAACTTGCTTCTTGTAGTAGGCTTCCAGCTTAAGTGCTGATATCTTGATACACCGCCTCCGCAGTGCCCAGCATCTCTTTTCCCTCACAATTTTCACTAGATTTTTACTGTGGTTTTGAAAAATATATTTCAGAGTTTTGCATACTAACAATTTCTAGATTTGAAATTTTCTGAGGAAATTGGCTAATGCACTTTGATTGATTTTAATAAAAACTATTGGTATATATATTTTTCAGATAGACCTGAACATATTATTTGTTTGTGTTCATGCACATTATGTGTGAGTGTGTGTACATATATATATATATATATATATATATATATATGTGTGTGTGTGAATGAATGTACTACTGTTAAATTTCAGCCCTAACAATCATATTCTTAATCGTTAAAATCCTACTAATTAAATTTGAACTGAAGCAGCTTTCCAATTTTTGGCTCCAGAGTCTATTATCAAGATAAAGATGTTTTATAAATACCATTTCTTAGAAAATGTTACTCTTAAGAAAGTTAAGAACTGATATTTACCCTTAAAGTTAAAAATGTACCTTTTTATTACCACTTTTTATATTAAATACACATATTTATAACTCAAACCAACTAAAGCAAACTTCTGTGGAAGCATTAATTCAAATGAAAATTTAAGTTTACTAATTGTTTATTTTCTTAAGCCACTGTATTGACTTATTTGTTTCTACAGGTGCTAAACCGCTGCAGAGTTATATGCTTGACATCAGCGAGGGACAATGCTTCTATAAAAAGCTTACAAGATATTTTCCAGAATGAACTAATACAAGTTAATAAAGTTGCTGCTGCTTCAGATCAGTAAGTAATAAACTTTGACAAATGTTCATTGAGTGCTGACCTAGCCTATCTTAATGATGTGTGAGCCTGGGTTTTATAATTTGAACTGAGCTCAAGCTATATTAAGCCTTTAACAAACTTGAGCTTAATCGAGTATTTAACAAGTTCAAACTGTTATGAACTTGAGTTTTTTGAGCTTCTCGTAATTTTTTCAATTGAAATATGATTGTTATTACCTCAATTTTTTGTTTTGGAATGGGCAATATGAAGAAGTGATTGTGAAGGGAAATTTCGAATGCTCACCCATCCCTAATTTAGCCATGAGGGGAGTATATATGAATAGGGGTAAATAAGTTTTGAAGTTAATATTAAGGAGCAAAGATGTTATAAGAGAAATATTTGTTTTTTAAGATTTATTCCATTATACTTTCCAAGTATTAGATTTTATAAAATGCAATTCCCTTATGTATTATGTAATTTTCTAATACTATAATGTTTCAGCTCTTATCTTTAAACTCGTTTTGACAATAATTACACTACTACAGGGATAAAAGAATGATGTGTTCCTCCATTTTACAGTGTCTTGAAAATCACTCGCAGGCACTTAAAATCTTACTTCTGGCATTATTACTTTTAGTTTTACAGACACATGAATAAATGGCAAATTTATGAAGAAAATTTTAATGTGTAATTTTTAGAAATCAGTAAATCATTATGACAATTGACTGTTTTAAAAATGTTTGCTTAACACGTTGAGTGCCACGTGAGTCCAACGTGGTCTCACACGCTAACTTACCTAATGGCCGCGTGAATCCAATGTGGTCTCACACGTAGCAGCCTTACTTATAAGACTGTGGTGACAAGTTGGTATCACGTATTGTATTTAAACCTATTGCATCAGCTAACCAATGGCCTGGAGTAATGGAAATCGTATATGGCCTCTTGATTTGTGAGTCCAGTGTGGTCTCACGCGGCCAGAACTTCTTTTTAGAAAATTTGTAATCATGTCTCTGTTTTAAGTTTATTTATTGGCAATTCTCAAGTTTATTGCATTATAATGATTTGTATGTAATGTTTAAATGATATTTTCATAAATCTAACCTTAATTTATCTTCTTAAAAAAAGTGGCTAGAAATATAAATTAACTTTTTGAGTATTAAAAAAAAGTTGTAAAAAATATTTTGACACTCAATCAAAACTAAAATAACCTAAATTACAAGGAAAATAAATATATTACACATAAAAAGTATTTTTAATTTTAAATAACTATTACATTATGAACTGACTGATATATAAATCATAGAGTAAATAACCAAAAGAAATAAAATATTACTAAACAAATTATAATCACTTCAAATAATGTCCAGATGAGTATGAATTACAATTTGTAAATTTTAGAAATAGAAGATAACGAAAAAGTCATTGGTTTTCACACCACATTCACTTGGTATTTATTTACCTACATATTTATGATCATTGAAGAAACATTCCAAGCAATAATGTTTATCACAAGATTGGCACTTCAGTGTGCTCTGCGGCGTTTTCCTCATGGCATAAGCTCGTCCACATTCTGAAGTCAACCTTCCGTAGCATCTAAAACATCTTCGTCTTCCTTTCCGCCCAACATCTAATAACCTGTGATCCACTATTTCTTCTTCAGTAGGGTTAATTTTGAGGTTGTTAACACCCGTCAACTCGGTAACCAATTCTTCTTTGAGGTTTGTTATAGACATGTTTACATAATTTAAATTTAACAAGGCATGAGCATTTACTATGGCTGTCCCAGTCAAGATCTCGATAGCTAACTTACGATACCATTTTATTCCACGCCTTAGTGATGTATTGTAACTTTTTTTTTGATCAGACAAGTCAATGAAAGCTTTCAATTTGTTATAATCTTGGATACAACGTGGTTTCTTTATGTTACCATCTCTTCGTTTGATTTCAACCATTTCATCTGTATGCTTTGTACTGAGCATCAAAACATCTCTTTTGTCATACCATTTCAACACTAAAACACCAGTGTTACTTTCCTGGGCTTCAATTTCTCCCCGTTTTAGTTTACTTCCAGTAACTTTTGTTGGATTTCCTTTCCGTTTGCTAAGTAATGTTCCTATCAGATGAGTCTTCTGCTCCAGCAGTTCATGTGCTAGTGTAAGTGATGTATACCAGTTATCTGTGCAGAGTGTTCTACCAGTACCCAATAAATTACCCATTAGTGTCATTACAACTTTTGATGCAACTGACTTTTGATTTTCTTTTTCTCGTCCACAGTAAACCTTAAGGTCATAGGTATAACCTCCTTGTAGGCATAATTTGAAAAGCTTTATCCCAAATTTGTGACGTTTATTTGGTATGTACTGTTTAAATTTTAGGCGGCCACGAAAAGGCACTAAAGTTTCATCTATGCAAAGTTGTTCCCCTGGTACAACTGCTTTTTGGAAATTTTGTTTAACTAATTTTAGCAAAGGATTTATTTTGCGTAATCGGTCATTTTCATTTGTTTTATCATCATTATTACTAAAATGGATGGTTTTTAGTAACATTTGGAAACGATTTCTTGAAAGAACTTTATTCATTTCATTAGAGTAAAGTTTACTGGTTGACCAATATTTATGTACAGCTGGGAAGTCACACAAACCCATCCAAATTATTAAACCAAGAAATTTCTTAATTTCTTCAATATTAGTGTCTTTCCATTGGTTAAGTCGTGCATTTGGAGTAAGCCCTTTAGCAATACACTGATGAGCGTATGTGTTAGTTTCTAGAACTATGAGATTCAGTATTTCATCATTTATAAGGTATCTATAGCTTTCAATAGGGGTTTTTTGCTGGCACTTAATTAAGAAATCGGCAGTCAAACCCGGATTCGTTTCTGTAAAATCAAAGGATTTCAAATACTGGCCGGTAACATTATGCCAAGTAATATTTTCTAGGGGGTTATCAGACTGATTATCGGTTAAATCTTCGGTAAATTTTGTTATCACAGCCTCTATTGCATCTGTTATCGTATCTATATTTTCTTCTACATTTGGTGTAAATGGATGAATATTTGTTGTATCGGGCGAATTTGGAATAATTGGAGGTTGTGAACTACTTTGACTGCTATCAAATGTAAAATCAAGAAGTATTTGATCTATTACGGTTGAAGTACTGGGAATTGATTGATTTAGTAAATTTGATTGCTCCGAAATATTATTACTTTGAACTTGTGTGTCTAATGTCTCAAATGGAACAGTTATTTTTTGTTTTTTCTTACTTGGTAATTCATCTTCACTGCTATGAGTTTCTTCACTTGATGGTTGATAACCATCTGAAAGATACGCTTCACTAAACAAAGATTCACAATCGTCTTCGTCAGATAATAATCCCTGCCATATTTCGTCCAATTGTTTTTGTTGGTCCTCGTAATACTTTGGTAGTCTTGACATTATAAAATAACTACTACACTTTTTATACACTCAATCACAGTAAAACAACAGCGCCTAAACATGTAAAGTCGTACTGAACAACATACGTATTACTGTAGACAAAGAAGACTGCTACTGCTAGACCTTTGTTCAGTGAAACACGTGATATGTCGTGTATCTCCGTAACTGTTCGAGTAGTAATCGTGGTGACACGTTGGTCTCACAGAGCCTTAGTGACTGTATTACTAGTCAGGGGCCGTGTGAGACCAATGTGTCACCACAAACAAAACATTCGATTTTGTTTGCTAAATGTAATGTGAATAAGTAAAAAAAGGATGTTCTGTTAATAATACAGGACTATAAACCGATTCCATCCAAAAAAAAGATTTGGCCAGAACGAAAATTTTGATGCAATATACCTGGCACTCAACGTGTTAAGCTAGTGTCTCTCTAAATAAATAACTGTTATGAACTTGAGTTTTTTGAGCTTCTCGTAATTTTTTCAATTGAAATATGATTGTTATTACCTCAATTTTTTGTTTTGGAATGGGCAATATGAAGAAGTGATTGTGAAGGGAAATTTCGAATGCTCACCCATCCCTAATTTAGCCATGAGGGGAGTATATATGAATAGGGGTAAATAAGTTTTGAAGTTAATATTAAGGAGCAAAGATGTTATAAGAGAAATATTTGTTTTTTAAGATTTATTCCATTATACTTTCCAAGTATTAGATTTTATAAAATGCAATTCCCTTATGTATTATGTAATTTTCTAATACTATAATGTTTCAGCTCTTATCTTTAAACTCGTTTTGACAATAATTACACTACTACAGGGATAAAAGAATGATGTGTTCCTCCATTTTACAGTGTCTTGAAAATCACTCGCAGGCACTTAAAATCTTACTTCTGGCATTATTACTTTTAGTTTTACAGACACATGAATAAATGGCAAATTTATGAAGAAAATTTTAATGTGTAATTTTTAGAAATCAGTAAATCATTATGACAATTGACTGTTTTAAAAATGTTTGCTTAAGCTAGTGTCTCTCTAAATAAATAACAAAACTGATACAATAACTCACCTTTATCAACATGTATCATATTGCTTGTCCTCTTCAATATAGTCCGCATTCACACTTACACACAATTATTATTTTTTCCCACTGTCTGAAGATGTAAATAAGATCAGTTTCTCTGAGCTGTTTTAACACATCTACTTTTGATTCTTTAGTCCATCAGTTGACGCAAAACAATGTTCTTTTAAGGACAGAATTCATTTTAAGGAAAAGTCACATGATCCACATTCCATAGGATGTTCCAGGTAGTATATCAGTAAAAACTGTCTTCACATTGTCCTGTTGAAGAATGAAACTATTTTTTCACAGTTCTTGTTTTTTCTGACTGTTTCTCTTAGCTTTGTCAAAACTTTCGTATAATAATGTTGGTTCACTGGACCTCATGTCAATGTCCTTTTTCCAATGTTAAAGAAGATGCTTTAATTTTTTGCCTCAGAAATTTTTAGAGTCTTTTCTCATACTCTTTGTAAATCTGATCCTGTATCAATTTTATACTTTCATTTGCTCTGACTAGCTCAATACAGAGTTCTAAATTATCATTATTATTGTTTGCAAATTTCATGCTAAAGAAAAATTTTATAAAATTTTTAACATAATCTATCAATTCGTGTGTTTTTAGAGCTAGACTATTTTAACTAGTTTTTTTCATTATATTTAGTTCAAAAATGTAATAATAATTGTATATATTTTCCTCAGCCTAATACCAGTGCATCACTGTCATTTAGTGATAATTAATGTGTTTCCAAATAACTTGGACAATGTTGCAATCTCACCGCAACCTCTTAAAGAAGTAAGTACGATAAATGTTATTAACGAATTTTAATTATATAGTAGTAATTATAGGAGTGTCATAACCCCTAGAACACATTTTGTATGGTTTAAAAAAAATTGTATATGTGCTTGGCACATGTAAGGCCACAGTTTTTGTCCAAATTAGTTAGTCATCTTGTTTTTAATAACTTAAAAAATTAGTTAAATCAAAAATATTTTATAGTATGTCGAAATATGCAAATCTTATTTTGGACCTAGTGATATAAATGCCAACTTTCTACAATAAAAAATAATGAAGTTAAGGACAAACTCTTAAATTTTACACCAATTCATAAGTACAATATTTATTACTAAATGCTAAAGAATGGTAAAAAAATATAAACATCTTAAAAGGCAAAATTGGTTGAATTTTCAGTTCTTTACAACTACCACTTACTGTCTTTATTTTTTCCAATAAGGAAATGTATGAAAGGAATTCGAACTTTGTTTTCGTTGCTTAACCTCTTGATGCCCACGCCCGTATATATGCGAGCAGACGGCTGCCCTACCAGCAGCCCACGCCCGCATATATGCGAGTTGGCGTCAGCTGTTTTATATCTCGTTTTTTTTGCGTGTTAGCGGTTATACTGCTATGACGTATTTGATATTGAACTGTTCAGCAGAATGCAGGGAAATGAGAGGTAATTTTTGTTTTAGTGCGTCTTAGTCTGCATCACTGCAATATCCGGTTCACTTTCGTTATTTCGCCAGCTGTCACTGTATAGCTGTGGAAGCTTCTTTTGTTGTTGTTGTGTCTTGATAAACAAACAAAATGTCTAATTTGCGTGAACGTGAAATATCGGAGTATTTATCTCGTGATGATTTTAGTGATTTTTTAGACAGTGATAGTGATAATGACGAGATAATACGTAGTGTAGTGACGTGTTCAAATCGTGTAGTTGAAAATGTTTCTGGACCTTCAGGCGATGCACCGACGCATTCTAACCTATATGACAATCCAATTCCCGGCCCAAGTGTTGTAAATAGTGAAATATATAATTGTAATAAATATAAGAGTACTGAAAATCATGTACCAAAAACATATATAGCTTGTATATTTGTTCTTTTTTAATTTAATGTAAAAGCTACAATAAACAGTGTGAAAATCTGCATTTTTTACTTTTACTTTTGTTTACATTTTTGCATATAAGTTATAATATTTTTTATGATATATGTCTATATATATATATATATATATATATATATATATATATATACACATTTTTGTGTAGGGAATTAAATTTCCTACAAAACGTATGTAACGATTTTACAATAAAAAAAAATTATAGTTTTACTATAACTTTACTTTTGAAATTTCAATATAAAATTTAAAAAAAATAAAGTAAAAAATAATAATAATTTGGCCTAGATAATGTAACTTTTTATACCATTTTCATATTCCCCTGTTCTTTCTGAACAAAAAAAATATTACATTGATTGGTTTGCTTCATATTTAGATTTTATATGAATTTTCATAATAATGTCTGCAAATTTGCGAAAAATACCCGGGCTGGAGCTTGTATTATACTGATCATAAGTCGGGCATTAAAAGGTTAATGTCTTTACTTTTTACCCATTAAATTAATGAAGATTGGTAGTAGGTAACACATGACATGGAAACTCTGCCAACTGAGCTACACCACTCCCCAATTTCCTCAGACAAAATAAGGGACCTCAGACAGAGACTATTTTATTAAACAATAACACTGTAATAGTTAGTTTAAAGTCATTTTAATTTTATGAAAGAATTTAACTAAAATGTAGAAGCAGGATCAATTGAACTTATTACAAATAAATACTAGAAAGATTACATTTTTTCAGGATTTACTAGTAAATTGTGATTAAAACATTCATTTAAAAAGAAATCTTTCTTTACTAGACTTATAGTTTCAACAAATTTTACAAAAATCATAATTTTCATAGTTTCTACTAATTCTATACAAACATATTAAATCCTATATAGTCCTATGAATATTATACATGACCAATTTGAAATTGAGAGTTTAAGTGCAAAGAAAATGTCTGATACTAAATCGTTTATATCTCAGATAGTTTTAAATAACACGACTCTTTACCTTTATAGATTGTTCACTTATCATGTCTAATATAAAATCCTATGTGCAACACATCTTTTGTAAACGAGTCCTCACTTTACCGAATATCTTTCTTTCCAAAAAACGCACCATGTTACCCTGAACAAAACAACGTCCAGTCTCTCAGTCCCGTGTACTAGTGAATGACGCCCAACCAGCTTAACAACACAGAGCTTTTACTTCAATTCCCAATATTTCATGTTGTGGAGCAATGAGAGTTCGCCTTTTTGTCTAATTTCGTTTCAGATGGATTCGGTCTCTATCACAACCCACGCCTTTTTGTCTATTTCGTTTGAGCATGTATGATACAGCACGCGCTTAATTTAAATTGTTTAATTTATCCTTTTCTTTTTTAAAATGTGTTTTGTCCAAAGTTTTAACAATTTTTGATTTTGAATAATACTTATTTTCTATTTTTTTAATTAATTAATTATCTGACCAATTATCCTTAATTTATTTTTTTAAATTTTTTATTGGTTGGAGAATGCCCCATGCTTACAAGTTCGGTCGAGTGAGTACGTAATCAGAAGATTGAACTCATTATAAAATCATCAGAGTCTATAGGAGTGGTTGGTTAGGTTACATATTAATTTGGTTTGGACAGACAGACAGATGATGTGGTGTGTTATAGATTCCAACTCCAGAAAAATTATTAAAAAAAATCAATTATGTTAGCGTAAGACAATGACCAGGAATTTTGTAAAAAATAATTATGTTTACTTTTAACCTTATTTAATAATAAGTACATTATAAAATGTCTAAATGTATAAGCCAGCGTAGATCCGCCTAGGAACCAATAAAATTAGAAGAAAGTTTTTTCTTATTTGTTTAAAAGTAAGCCATTCAGAAAAATAGTAGAAAAAGTGGAGACTGTACAAGTTGGGAGAAGAATATACACTTCTTATTCAGCAACTCTGTTGGTAGGAACGATAATAAGTTTATAGACAATTTCTCCATAAATTTAGTTGATTTTTTATAAATATAAATAGTCAAACCAACCAAGAGATAGCCAAAACTATTTCCATCAAGTTTATAAAATTCCTTTTTACTTAAGTTAAGTAATAGTCCAGCGATTGTATTTAACTAGAGGGAGTGCACACAAGCATCTGTGGTATAGATGCAAATACAGTATTAGTAAAGTATATAATATCTATATATGTCTTTCAATATATAAGAGAATTTAAAATTGATTAAAATTGTATATGAAGAAGAAAAGTCATTTTATAATAGAAGATATTTGAACAATTTGCGAATGCTTTGGTGGATAGTAGAATATTGAAATTCATTAAAGATTAATTCCATTTGAGGGAAGTAGTTCAACTATTTAATAACCGATGAATTTGATACATTATGAGATGTAAATTATGTGTTTCAGGTTCTGTAATTGTAATATGTAATTTAATTTTGTTTGTTGTTTTCTGGAAATAAACATGTATGTGTTTCAGGAACTTTGACTCTGTTTATGATTTTCCGGAATACACTGTTCAAGTATACGTGTACCCCAGCTAATTGCACAAGTATATTATGTTCTCGAAAATAACATATTGGCCCCCCAACAATAATAAATTATATATATATATATATAAAATAAAAGGGAGAGAATTGTAACAGTTGGCTTGCCAACGTGGGGCATTATTGATTTTGTTACATAATAATCAAGATCGAAAAAAGTAAATTATAAATGGAGTCAAAAAAAAAGGTAAAAGTATTTTTTTTGTAGTATTATTAGATAATTGTGGGAAATGAGACTGTGTAAAATAATAATTTTTGATTTTTATTTATTTATAAGTAAAACTTTTTTTTAAATAATTATTAAAATAGAGAAAGTTAAAGAGGAAGTAATTACTAAAACTGAAGTAGATGAAGTTCAAAATATTGGGAATATAGAACCAGAATTGAGTTTAACGAATTTTTAAATGCTAAATTTAATCAAATAGAAATGGTTAACAAAATAGTTTAGAATTATGTAATAAAATGGTATGTCTAATAACCAAATAAATATTGAAATGGATATTGAGTCTTTTTTTTTTTTTTTTTTTTTTTTTTAGTTCTTAGTTGTCTGACGATGCCTAACGGCGAAACAGATGTAGCAATAAATTGTTGTTTGTGAAATTATAAGTGCTTTTTCATTTTTGTTTTGCCTTATTGAAATGGATACTAAATTCGAAGAGATTAATACTCAAATTAAAGAAACTAATTTTCGTAAGGAAATTAACGATAAATTTAACCAAAAGAAGGTAGAGTTTTGTAATGAATTAGACCAGAAAAGGGAAGAGCTAACAAGAAAATATTTGAGTTTCCAGAAAGAAATTAAGCAAGAAATAATTGAACAGGAAAAAATAAATATAAAAAGATTTTAGGACTTGAGGCAGAAGTAAAATGTGAAATTAGTGAGTGTAAATTAGTAAATACTAAATAGTACGGAAATTTAAAATGTGAGGTATTATTGCAAGAAGCAAAAATTGAACTTAATGAGGTTGAGTAACAAGTAAATAATAATTTTTTTATCGTAGAAAAAGAAGTTATGAATAGCTTTGATGTGTTAGTAAATAAAATGTGTCATGAACTTAGGAAATGAGGAAATTAAATGTAAGAATAGAGCTAAAAAATTCAGGTTAGAAGGGGTAGAAAGCAAAAAGTCAGTGTTCAATGTAAAAATTGAAATTTGCGAAACTAAATTAAAACATGTAGCGGAAAATATGGATAAGGGGAGTAAACAACTAATACAAATTTTAAATATAAATAGAAGGCTAATGTTAGTGTAAGGAGATAGATTAAATGGAATATCTATATTTAAATTCTTTGATGGAATAAAAGGGCCACACTCCAAAGTATTTAAAATCAAATGAACCTAGAAACTCTTTTCATTAATTTTTTTATATTTTTTTTATAGATATCACCTCTTCTTAGTACTGAAGTACATAGTGTGAAAGCCAGTGGACAAATAGCCAATAAATTATCACACTTGATTCTATCACATTATGATCTTGCATCGACCACAGTTACTGGGATTCCAATGAAGGAAGAGCAAAATGCAAGTTCGAGTGCAAATTATGATGTTGAGATATTCCATTCTTTCCTTGCTCATACAGCTTTATTAAAAGGTTTCGAATTTTTTCTATTATATAAGTAATTTTACCCATTCTTTTTTTCATTAGATTGTGCCATATTTTCTGTGTTTTTGTTTATAAGTACTAGTGAAAAATTTTGTCCAATCTTTTTTATACTGTTTATTAAATTTATTTTGAACTGAATGATTATTAGGGTTGCACAATATACCTGTCTGTTCGAAAAAACAACAACTTAATATTTGGCATACATCGCTATGTTTGGTCCTCATCTAGGAAACATCATTAGAAATTGAGATTGCCTGGCTGTGAAATTTTTTGAAAAAAAAGAAAAGTTTTTTAATTTTATTGAAGTAGGTTATTGCGTTAACACTTCGACTCCCGTGTTTTAAATGCACCTCAGTACCTGTTAAACCATATTTCTTAGAAAACTTCGAAAATTCATTAAAAAATACATTTTCACTTAGAACCTATAAGTGTTATATATTTTTAGAAAGGAAATGAACTCGACTATACGAATAAAGCAAGTAACACTATGAAATACAAAAAATAAATTTTGTATGAATATGTAATTTTTTTTTTGTTTTGTTAACACAAAAAACTTTACAGAAACCGTAGAAACAATATTTGTAAGTCATAACATCAAATGTATGGCGTTTTAACTGAAAATTCAAAGAGCATATTGTTTCCATGTATGTCTTTGTTATAAACCCTGCCCTAAAAGCTAATTTTTAATAAAATCGGAGGACTACAACAGTGTCTTATTGAGCGTTCACAACTTATTTTGGTCCAATTCATCAGTTATGTATAAAACTCTATTCTATATTTTTTAAATTAAACTTTTTTTAATTCAGTAATTTATTTAATAGTATCCCTTTTTAGGGGGTAACATCAAGAAAGTTACTATTGAAAGTGAAGAAAAAATGGAAATTTTAAGTTTAAATCAAAACATACAAAAACATTACACAAATTTCTCACTCATTCATCCCTAAAAATCAAATAAAAACCAACAAATTAAACATCATCAACAAATTTCAGTTTAGTAGTTGTTAATTAAAAGTTAAAATGAACCAGGGACTCCATCTTATTTGATTACAATCAGCACTGTTATATTTTGTTCTTACCCATTATTATTCCTTAATGTAATAGTTTTTTTACTAGTGTTTTTGCGCTGGGTTTGCGTAAATAATCGACACATTTCACTAAAATTTTAACTAAATTGGTGCAGAGTTGGAAGATAACAACAGTTGACTAAGAAAAACCCAATAGGAAAGATGAAAGAGGAAGATCTAATCCAAGAAAGGTGTATCTTTCCATAATAGTACCTCGGTATTGAAATAGTTTAAAAAACAATTTATTGCAGACAACCTTCTCAAGAAACATTTTTTTCAATAAAATACGATCTTAATAAATAATTTTATAAAAACCTATAATGCAGTAATTTTTCATATATGTCGCCCAAGCCTGGCCGGATTATTATTCTGCTATTACACCATATGTATGTAATAATTTAAAAAAATTTAGTAGAGAAAAATATTATTATTACATTTATTACTTTGGATGAATTTACTTTACTTGTTGAGCGCCATTTTGTGATAAAGCAACAAACACTTATTAAATTTACTCTTTATACCTTGGGTCGTGAATTACGGGAAAATGTACTTGATACGGAAAATGATCATGAAAACCTCGGAAATAAAACATACATTTATTTAAAAGTTCTAATTATATATTAAACATACAACATCTAGCCAAGTCATATTTCTTTAGCTTTCTATAAAATATGTACAGTCAATAGTACTAATTATTAGACATTAGATTCATAAAAATTAAATATTAGTTCTTGTTACAAGTATTCACAATATTAAATTCAAAATTAAATGTTCAAATAGTTCATCATACAAAAAGTCTCCACGATCAAATTCAAATAAAAAACTCAAACAATTCAGATAGCTATCATTAACCAATGGCTTTCATTACATTACGATGCCATAGTTTAGACGGATTGTCTCTACTTTTTATAAGACATTAATAATCAATTATAATGTAGTATTTACGCTATACCAAGGCGTAACTTTGCACTGAATTTAGTTTTAGACACAACTTAAATAAAAATATCAAACCATGTAATATGCACGGTTCGTTGCACTAGATTTTTAGGCGATCAGCCTATTCTTGATTTAACATGACACTCTGTTCCTTTTCATAATGGCGAGAGACTCTTCATTCTTGTTAAAACCGCTTGTGCATTCCCCCACTACTTCTATTGGTCTATAGTGCGCAGTCCATTTATGACAACTCATTCAAAAAAGCACTTCCACATGACCGTTTCTCAATTCCATTAAACATACCAATTTAATTAATTTTGTTATAGTTATTATTTTAATTATGGAATTCTAAACTAATATAATTTTTTTAATAAATTTTCTAAATAACATACATACTTTGTTCTATAAGTTTAACTGTTCTGAAATCCTGCCTGTCTGTCTACACTCAACTTTTTATTATTGTTCTTTGAACACACAATAAAAAGTCCATTCAATAAAACCTTTTACAATTTTATTACATTTATGGATTACTCACGTCACTTGTAATTAATTTCATTTCTCTCAATCAAATGTATCTTAACATAAAGATATCAAAATTGTGAACATTACATGTTTTAAAAAAAAAAGCTCTTGGTATTTTTTCAATTATTTCTTAAAATAATGGTTCTCAGAATAACAATTTTTTGATAAAATATAGTATAATCAAAATCCTCATACCAAAACCAGTTTATAGAAATTCTGACATGACCATTACAAGGATTTGATTTGACTTATTTCAATATGATTTACATAATTTATATTTTTCAATATTTTCTCAATATTGGATTACTTTTGTCCTGTTCATCACGTTTCATCATCTATAACATTTTAATTATACCAAACGTGTATTTCGAAATATTTCAGAAATTTAGTGTTTTTGTGTATGTTTTGTTACTTGTATACTATTAGGTAATACCAAGGTAAGCCTGTGTCTCCTGTCCATACAAAATCTGAAATAAAACTAGAAAAGACAAGTTGTACCAGTTGCATTGTACAGTCCGAGACTGAAAGTACGGTGGACCTGTACTTATATGCATCATAAAAACATCCCTTCATATAGTTTGGGAAAATATCTCTTAGTAATGCTTTACCATCTCCTTGCCAGTTGTGATTATATTCAAATAGTTTTCAGTGATAATTTTGTACAAACGCCCTATGGATAATATTAAAAAGTTGATAGTAATATTCAATGAAACCATTTATTATGTGATACTGTACACATGACTGATAGGTGGCATGGTTCAATTGGTTAATGCATATGTTCAGCTATCTCTAGTCGTCAAAGATTGCATAAATTCAATCAGGATTGCTGGCATTGGGTTTTTCCGTTTGTTATGCTACTCTTTCATCTTCTTAAACTAAAGCCATTAAAGAAAGAGAAAAAACCTTTAGAGATTTATTATCTTTTCACATATTCATAGTATATGAGTAAGTTTTTTTTGAAGTTCTAGAGCCCAAAAAAGTGTTTTTAGAATGATGTCTAGTTTCTGTCATTTTGTGCAACAGCCAAATGCGAGGAACTATTTTAATCAAATTGGGCATGTGGGTATATTTTTGCCATATCTCAGGACTTTTCTCTTATAACTCAAAATTTGGGGGTAGCTGTCATAAAAAAAACACAAAAGTATAATTTTCTCAAAATCGGTTTAAAAAATTTTGGTCAAATTTTGCTCAAGTGAAGTTATAAAGACCCAAACAAAATGTATCAGTTGCTATCTCTAAAATGCCAGTTCATGAATTATATATAACGGTTTAGAAATAATTGGTAAAAAACAAAAATTGTCCACCTGTCATTAAATGATTGATTTTAATCAAATACAATTTGAGCTGAAGACGTATTTTTGACTAATCGAAGGAGGTTTTGGCCCCTATATAAATATATTTTTAAAGATAGTGTCCACATTTATTTTCTTTTTTTTTTAACGATATTTTTTGTGATGAATAATTTTTTGTTTGGTTTGAGGATGGGGGAGCGAGAAAGTTTACGCAATATTTGTGTTCATTAATTTGTATTATTAATATGATGATAGGTAATGCTGCAGACACAGCTATGGTGAAGACACTTAAAGAAGGAGCAGAATATGAAACTGTTACACTAAAGTGGTGCACACCTCGAGGGATGTCCAATTCAGAAATGCACAATGTTACAGCAATGCACCGTATTACACCTGTAGATGTCAATAGGTAAGTCATCATCCTGTTTTTGTTTAAACCAAAATCAGCTCCTTTTTGTTGTTTTTGAGTAACAAATAGTAAACCTTTTGTATCAAATTGATTGAAATTAAATAAAAATCTTACTCTTTGATTATTTTTGATTTTTTCTTAAGTTTGAGGTTGCCTATATAACAATAGTATTTTTGAGGCTCTTATTTTGTATCTGAAAACAAATTTTAAAATAATTGGATGTAAATTTTATAGCTACATTCAATGACTTGCTGCGAGCTATTTTAGGACCTACAGCTGAGATGTTTTTACATCTTTTTACAACTATTTAATTTTACAACTTTTCTAGATAGCGAACTTGCCTAACAATTCGTAAAGCATAGTTTAAATACCAAATTTTAATAAAATCAACAAAAATATATATGTTAGATCAATTTTGTAATACAAATACCAGAATATTATTTACAAAAGAGTAAAATATAATAGCAAATTAATATGATCAGTTTAATCAAAATCAGTCAGTATAAATTTCATAAATGTTATGACTTTTGTCAAAATTGAACCATAAATAAAAAAATTATAAAAGTTGTGACCGTCTCCACTTCTTTTGACCAGCTGGAAGCTCCGGCTGGCTGGAGAACGCGTACACTTTAGCCGAATCTTGTCAGGATGGGCCAAGGAGTCGGGTTAGGACGCTAATGAACGCACGCAACGCAAGTGAAATTAAATATTATATTTTATTTTATGGCCGAATTAAAGATTACAGAATTGATTATAATTTATGAAAAAGACATAACGGCAAAGTTAAGCCTTAAAAATGGCCGGAAAGCATACCGTTGAATTTACTAGCACGTGGCCGAAAAATGGACTGACCTCGTCCCGTGGCGGTCTTCCGTCTAGCGGCTCTCGGAAAAGACTGTCGGTCGGCTCGCTAGCTCAAGCCCTCCACTCCTCGTCTCTTCCCTCCCCTTCTTCTACGTCATATTGCACTGCTCATCAAAATCGCAAGTGCCAATTCATATTTTATTAATTAAAAATCCCTTTTCATTACATTCTAATTTATAATTATTATGATTTTGGTTTGGTGGGCTCCTTGGCTGGGCCACACTGCCAAATATAACCATTAATATAAACTCTTTTTGCTAAACATTTGTAATTCATTTATTTCTCTACATTATTACTCACGTTAATCAAAATTACTAGCCAATTCGACATTGCAATTATTAAACCATTTCATTGTGTGACGAATAATATTCAATACATATACATTTGTTTAGCTAGTGCTATTTCCTTTACGGTAATGAATACAGAACATGTTTGAACTTTTGTATTCATTGCTTGTGAAAATCCTACATCAGAAACTATGAAATGTCAAATGATCCTACCTACTATACGTTTAATGTGTCTCCATTTTCTTTAGGTTTATACGGTTTTGTGAATAGTTGGACAAGTTCGTTTTTCAAAACAGTTAGTTGCATTTTTTAAAGATTCTAAGTAAAAGAAAATATTGATGTTAATTATGATTTTTTTTTTTTTAATGAGAATAAATAGTTTATTCTTTGGTGCGTTTTTAGTTCTTTCTATATGCAACTATATGTCTTATATTATAAATATCTCTAATTTGCCATTTTTTATTTCTAATAACTAAAATGTAAATTTATTCGTAATACAGCACGTGTTGATTATTTTAAATCTCAAACATTAAATGTTAGTACGTTTATTATCTGCCGAGGTCCTTTTCAGATTATTACATAACAAAACTTTAAACGCTCGCCATGTCACCTAACTACAGAGCTTTTTCGTGTGAATCTTGAATGCCATATCTTCCTGTGTTGTAGTTGGGTTGGGATGGGTGGGAGAAGGTTTAGTCTAATCAAGTCTAGCGAGGAAGTTGTATTAATTCCATATTGCAGAAATTTTATTGTGATAAGAGGGATAGTATCAACACGATTCTGTACTAGCAGTCATTTAGTGTTTATTATGTGTAGAATCTAAGTATTGTATTTTTCAATAATTATAATTACATTTTCTTTATTGTTGCTTATTTCGAAAACAATGGGGAGTAAGACTCAAAATGCAAACAAAAATTTTTCTATTGATAATGGTATGGCAGCAACTCCCGACGCGACGGCCTAATTGATGATGTTGGAATAGTGGAAGTTAAATGTTCCTATTCTGGCAGAGATTTACTCCAGGAGAAATAATAAGTCATAAGAAAGGAATTGTTGGTAGTTTGTGGTAGCAAATGAGTGATGCCTTTTTAGTTATTAAAAAGAAACTTAACTACTACTATCAAGTTCAATGGCAACTCCATATTGCAGAGAGAAACTAGTGCCAATTTGTATTGTAGACTCTAAGCTCGGAATGAAGATAGAGAAAATGTTTTTAAATGACGATATTGGAAAACAGAAATGGTCGAAAGTTATCAAAATTCTACACAACCTGTTTATTGCCTGAAATTATTGATCCCAAACGCAGGAGAATCATGTCCATCAGAGAACCACATTATATTGTAGAAGAACAGGAGAGAATTAAAAATAAGAGACAAATAAAATATTTTTTTATATCATTTAAGAAGTCCACTTGGTTTTGGAATCAGTGATTTAATTTGGTTTTTAAGAAACTGGTATTATTCCAATTTCAAATATGTTAGCAAAATTATTTCCATAAGTCATAAATTACATATTAAAAATCACTGTTATACAAAAGGTTTAGACCCAAAAAGATTGATATTTTTGAAGCTTTTTTTGGTTTTTAGGGGCGGGTATTATTAGAAACGGATATACGTAGAGTTTATGAGTTTAAATATGTTTATCAATTTAAGACCAAAATCGTAAAATTCATATTGCAAATCAGTTTTATCGAAATCGGTTGAAAAACAAAACAAATATTTGTTATCCTATTTTTTGGTGTGTTTAATATTCTAAGATTTTGATCACAAAAGTTAAAAATTGCAATAAAATATTATTGGTAAATTTTAAATCAGCGTAACAAAAACATATAGAAAATAATATGATTAAAATGAGTTGTAAAACAAAAATATTGAAATTGTTGGCCGTCTTATGTTTGAGGGTGAGTATAAATCCTAAATAAAAGAGGTTTCTAAATTAGAAACTATGATTTTAGAAATAAGTTTGATCAAAAATCTTGAGTAAAAATATAGTAATGTTTCTCCACTATCTTATTTTTGGAGGTCTGGTATACGTTATACCTAGAATCCGGTAAAAAAAATATATGTTTTTGCAAAATACATGTGAAAGTCCCACTTAAAATTTGATATTAAATTGCTAATAAAACTTACACATAGTAGAGTGATTTGGATTCATCTAGCTCAATGGGTAACGAAACGCTACACTCCCTCCCATGATAAGCCGAGAACAGCTTATTTGATAAAATATAAAAACGAACAAACAAATTATCAAAACATGTACGTAGTATATAGAGTGTTATGTGATGGATCAAAAAATCGAAGTCTAGTTTTGTTTTCGAATCCCTTTTGAGGTCCTCTGAGTCCAAAAAGTTAGCTTTTAGAATATTGTCTGTCTATCATAAGTTCTTCAGATTAAATGCATGGACCGAATTTAAACAAATTTTTTGTGGCTATAATTATTATCTCAGAATTTTTATTACAGTAGAGTCCCGCAAACTCAGCGTAATGTGGACCGGAAGTGTGCCGAGTTTGTGAAATGCCGGGTTATCGGGAATAAGGGCAAAAAAAGGAGCTTATTTTTTTCTAGGCTTACAAACATGTTTATACAGTAGAACCTCTGTTAACCGGCCTCGGATCAACCTGTCCTCGGATTAATCGGCCTATTTCGTAGTGTACTGGTTTGATAAGAGTTTCCGAAAATAAATTGTAATTGAAACAAAAGCGGCAGTGATATCAAACGATTTTGTCGATAGCAGTATCCCATTGTCGGCGGCGTAAAAACACCGCGGCATTGGCGCCCGTCGGTATAGCAGACATACACCTGCAAAAACGTTTGATGGGCTGCTTTTTTTCCACGAATCAATTTAGTATACATTATGGAAAATATAACATTCCTTTTCAGTTTTCTTTGACTGGTTATGATCTACGTACAGTATATACAGTAAATAAAAATGAGCGAGTTACGAAAACGGAAGCGTGTGTTGGTTTCGTTTGAGACGCGGTTAAATGTGTTAAAAAGACTTAATGCCCGCTTTGGGATCTGCCGAACTTTTACAAACATCGCTGTTTTTAGGAATAGTTTTTTTCCCCGTCGGGGTCGTCGAGTAATCCGGACTGCCGGATTATCGAGTACTGAGTTTGCGAGACTCTACTGTAGTATTTTTTTTAAAATTCTGTTCATAATTCAAACTTAAAGGGTAGCTCCCACAAGAAAAACACAAAATTACGATTTTCTCATAATCGGATCAAAGATTTTCTTCTAAAAATTTCGCAAATATGTAGCCTCTAAGAGATCAAACAAAACTTATTGGTTGCCATCTCTCCAAAAATATAGTTTAGTGAGTTAACAAAAAATCAATAATCAGTCATGGATCCACAGATTTCATTCAGATTTTATTTAAATGTGAAGAATAATAACCCAAATCCGTATGGTAAATTGCTAGTAAAAATAAGTAGTACATTTCAGGAATAATTGACAGAAAACAAAATTAATCTTGGCCACCGTCGTTATAACCTCGATGTTTACCAAATACGGTTTACGGATGTGTTTATTAGTGGTGGGTAGTAACGCTAACAATGGTCAACGTCAACCCCAGTTAACATTGAGTGTGATTAACTGTTGGAAAAAACTGCTAACGTTAACCTGCCAGACAGAACAGAAGTCTTTGTTCAGTGTGCACGTGTCATCACTCTAGTCATCAATGTTACTCTCTAATTTACAAACATTGTCTATCGATATATTACAATTATCGTAATAACATGCACTTTTTATGTAATGTAGGCTATCCGTCATTACATATATTTGTTGATTTTATTTTATCACGCATTGGAATTATTGTAATAATTGATTATAATAACTGATTAATTAACTGATTATTTACAGAGGAATAAGTTTTAGAGTTATTTGTATTACTATTTAGTACCATAAACTATATTTTAATATTTCTGTTACAACAATAAGTTTAAAATTTAGTATATGGTCGTTTCAAAAGATAGCAAAAACCCTTACAAATAAATAAGAAAAATAGTTTTATCAGTAGATGGTTGGTACATGGACTCGTTGATGAATAAACGTTGATGTTAATTAATTCGCTTTAGTTGCTCAACTAAAGTAACAGACGACTGAGAGGCGTACGTGTAGCTGGGTGCGCGAGTGGGCCGCTGATGCTAACAACAACCACTGATGTGTCACTCACCTGCAAGCACTAAGCAGTTGATCAACGTTAGCAGTTAATGCACTTCTTCGTCAACTGCATTGAGTGTTGACGATGGTCAACGTTGACGGTAAGCTGTTACCTGTTAACAGACACATCACTAGAGTTTATGGTACAAGCGAAGCAAGATTTGCCCCTTATTGAAATATATAACTATTTTTTCATTGCCATCGTTCTTATTAATTTTTTTCATTGATAACTACCTAACTGTAATTTTTGGTTTTGATTTGTTTTGTTGGTTTTTATTTGGTTTTACGGATGGGAGAAGACGAAGTTTGTCTAATGATTTTATACCATATGTATTATTATTATTTAATGTTAATAACAATAATTGCACCTTATTATTCTTTTATACTCGTCCATAAATTTATTAAGTAGCAGCACCGTAAAATGTATGTAACATTATTCAAATATGTCTCTCTCAAAAGCTCAATTTATTAAATTCATACCTAACCTTTATCATGTCACAAATTTAAAAACATTAATTACAAGTATTAACAATTTTAAAAATTGAACATCAACGCTTCAAAATGGGTTATAATTTTTTTTCCTATGACGTAGTTCAATTATTCTACAAAATTGGCTACAGTGTCAAAACTGGTTTCATAAAGTGGAAGAAGAACGAAATAGGTATTAAAAAATATAATATTCATAGTGTGTTAATCAATTTTAGATATTCGGATGTATAAGTTACTTAAAGTCAATAAAGTCTACAATGCAAAGAAGCTCCAAGCCCAGAGCAATGGTCTAGTGTAGATAGGATATGTGTAAACTAAGCAAATATGAAGGTAAAAAACACGGAATACGTAGTGAATTGAAAAATATAAACAAACCACTTTCAAGAAAGGTTGTCAACTTATAAGAACTGAAGAGATGGTTGATTTACACGCATGCGTAGTATTAGTCTAGCCTAATGTCTACTTCGTGTTTTCCCACCGTTGTAAATGAAACTAGGACTATATTGTGCAACATCTACTGCGCAATGGTGCTAGTAATTCACAAATCTCCCGTGCCCTGATGTTGCGTTTGTGTCAATTCATTTCACTCCCGCAGAGCCTTAAAGATAAATAATTGTCATGCTTTAGTACGGACTAGAGAGTTCCACGGACTGTCCTACATTTTACTTTGTTAAGGGTGGAAAAGGATTATTAAATTCATAATAATGAGATTTTAAATGCTAGAAAATCTTTTCTGTGAAATTTTATTTCAAGTTTTTATCTATGACAGAGTATATAAAGAGGAAAGGTACCATCATGGCTGAGGGTCATGTGTTTTTGTATTGAGGGTATATCGTTCAAAGGTTGAATCCTGGTTAGCAGTCTTTTTTCTGTCAATTATGATAGTTTCTCGTCCTCATTAACAAAAATGTATATGGTGTGTTCAATATTTATCCTTCTGTTCCTTATCTCATATTAATTAACAAATATAAGTATGTATCTGGTTCTTAACAAATTAGTTTGTATGTATCTAGTCACTTTCACTTCAAAAGCTGTTATTGACCTTTTTTTATAAAATTTATACACACAAAATTATTTATTTTTCACTTGTGTTATCTATGGTTCTACAAGATTGAAAAATCGATTGAGAAAAGAGGTAAAAAATAGAATTAAACACTAATTACTTTCTTTGAAAACAGGATTTCAGAGTTATTTAAATATCCCTTGAAGATAGAAAATAGAATTAAAAACTAAGTACTTTCTTTGAAAACAGGATTTCAGAGTCATTTAAATATCCCTTGAATGATATAGTCTAATTGAAACCAACGCCATGTACAATCAAATTGTTAGCATTAAATTTAAATTTGTTTGCAGTCGACCATCATCCTGTTTGATTAATTTCCTACTGAATGGGAGGTCAGTTTTGTTGGAAATGATACGACGAGGCGGAGGGAAGGTCATGTCACATCTGCTTGCTGCTCATGGTGGTGAAATCTTTATCCATAGCCTGAACACAGCTAGGAGTATATTAGAAGATCCTCCTTCTATAAGTGAAGGCTGTGGTGGACGTGTCACTGATTACAGGATCACGGTAATCTTTCAATTTAAAATTAATTATACTTCTATTGCAGTTTTATATGATATGAATACTGGTTATTAAATGGTGCAAAAACATTATACTGGCTTTCCCACGCGTCTGTATACAAAATCAAATCTTAAACAAAGAAGAAAAATATTTGCCTAAGCATTTAACAAAACTTCTGGAAGATTTCACTGTAATAAATTATTTATCAGCCTAGAAACCCAATTTAGAAGTAAAAGACTATTACAATAAAAATAAATACTAAAACATACCTAGTTTTAATCCATTGTCACAAAGTTTAAGGTTAATAAATCATAACTGAAAGCACTAATTAGATGAAACTATTGTGATGCACCATTGATTATTTTACTTGTGTAAAATAGCTGTTTCTGATGAATAAAATATTCTAGATACAGTGGAAGCCCTCTTAACCCTCCAACTGTTCAATGTTAAAGGTTTTATTTTCTTAAAAAATTAATAAAAAATATTAATTTTACACAAAACCTAACTTATAAGACATCATTTTTCTCAGAAAGATGCATAGAATTCATCTATGTAAAAAAATAATAAATTTTTGTAACGGTTTTGGAGTAAGTATGTTACATGTCAAAAACGACGTTATCATTTTTCAAGAAAAAGCTGATTCATCCAAAATCAAAAGCTTACCACCTTTTTCTAAGATATACAAAAGTTTTGTGTACTATTTGTGAATATATTTAGGGAAAAAAAAAGTTATATTTTTAAAATTTAAAAAAATATTTTACGTAAAAACTGAATTTTCACTTTATTTTTTCAAAAAAACATTAAAAATAGTAAAATATATTTTATACAGAACTTCTATACGTCATTATATTCAGAAAGGTGCATAGATTTTAGGTATGTAGTGGAAAAAAATGTTAGATGTAAAACATTTGTAGTTTTTATGTAAAATGGCCAAAAATCGGAAAGTGGCGTAGGCAAGAATTTCACAGAAATGGTAATGTACACCATAATAAAAAAATTTTTGGAATTTTTTCAATTATTAAAACAGGTTTGTAATATATTTGTGAATATATTTAGAAGAGAAAAAAAAACATTTGTTACATTTTCAAAAAGAAATTACCATTTTTTAAAAAAAGGTAACTTTATTCTTTTCTTTTCAAAAATTTACCAAAAATAGTAATATGTATGGAAAACACAAATTCTATATATTATTATATTTAGAAAAGTGCATATAATTTAGCTGTCTAGTGGAAAAAAAGTTAGATGTAAAACATTTGGAGTTTATATGTGAAATACCAAAAAATCCGAGAGTAGCGCAGGCAAGAATTTCACAGAAATGGTAATGTAAATCCTACAAATTTTTTTTTTTAATATTTTCAACAGTTACTACATATTTGTAATATATTTGTGGATAAAAGTTGCTAAAAAGAAAAATCTATTTTGAAAATTTTCATTAGACATGGGTCATTTATGATAAAAATCTACCTTCACAATAGCCTAGACGTTGAGGTTAGGGCTGTGAAAAAAAAACCAAAAATATGAAATATCACTAATAAATACACTCTACAAACATTGACACATTTATTATAAGTTGTATATACATTTATATATTATGTATATATATATTATAATAAATAAATGGTTTCTTGAAACTAAAAGTTCCAATAGCAAATCTAGAACTAGGCCTGACTAGTACTAGATTTGGCTAGACTAGGCCGAAAATATGAATTATCACTCATAACTACACTCTACAAACATTGACACATTTATTTTAAGTTGTATAAACAAATTATAATATAAAAATCACTTAATGAAACTTATATTCACTATAAAAACACAAAGCTATTGCACATTGAAATTTCCACATCGGCAAAAATCTTGCGAGATCGAAGTAACAAATTTGAGGTTATTCTACGTTTTATAAAGTACTACAGCCTTTGTATTTTTCCTTGTACAGATGTGTTTCAAATACAAGGTTAAACATTGAAACCTCCTCTTTACAGTTATATCAAAAACGACAAGATTGTATAAAAATAAAGATCGGATTCTTCAAGACTGTCTAGACACTGAATATCGCAAACCGGTCTGAAAGTTCAGAGGATCATTTCCTAGAATGGATATAACTCGTAAACTATATAAATTAGGATGATTTCGTCTTCATAGTTCGAAAGAGGAAGAAAAATACTATATAATATTGTCAACTTGTAACATTTGGACAAGTTTTACCATTTCGAAAAAATATATGAACATATAGGTAATATTTTCTATATAAAACTCGCCGCGAGAAACTGTCGCAATCTAGCGCTAACAAGGTAAACTTCAGTCTAGTCTTATTTCTCCACTACACGCTACATAAAATTTTCTAAACTTGGTTATGAAAGATTAAAAAATTACATTTTCAATGGTATAGAATACATTTCGATAATATAATATCTACTAGGATAAAAGTTGAATTGCAAAAAATGTAATTTTTAGCGTGTAAAATAGCGTTAAAATTCTTGATTGGTTTAATTTTTATATAATAAAAACTATACTAGTTGGAAACATTTGAAAAACACCGTTTTGAAGAGAAAGACGCGATCTATCAAGCAGTGTTATGTCAGATGTGACAGATTGAAATTTCGAAATAGGAATAATTGTCAAACGAGACGAATGTTTTGTTTAAAACTTGTTAACGTAAAACTTGGACGTTTCGCATCAAAAATATGCGAACTTCGCCAATTTTTGGAATATTATTTATAACGTTTTGTGGTATTTTTTTTGCATGATATGCATCTACGGAACATTAGCTTTCCAACACTATTTTTTTTATTGCAATAGGACGATTCTAAGTGGGCGAAATGTTGAATTGCAAAATATGTGTTTTATAGCCAACTTGTCCGGGAGAATGGGTACGGTTTGGGGGTCTTTAACAGTTGGAGGGTTAACCCTTTAATTGCCAAAAACCTACATATTGACTCGGGGGAAAGATTGTCTACAAACCTCCCAAGAGTCTATATATAGGCTTGGGGAATATTGCCCATAAACCACCAAGGGGCTATATATATAGGCTCTGAACATTTTAGTGCTTTACGTAATCATTTTCTATTATATTCTAATAAAGTTAATACTATTTGATTTTAATGATATACACTGTAATAATATTACAGATTTCTGTGGTTATTTCCCTTTTTTATGTGGTACACAGTCTTACAAAGTTACAATATTTTGATGTCATGTTGTGTGCTGGCTACATTGTCGCTACAGCTGAGCTTGTTTCATTGACTTGTTATAGTTTGTTTTGGAGGGAATGGTTGTTTTATTTCAATTGTTTTAAAGGCCTATTATGTGATAAAATTAAAGTTTGGTTTATTTCAAGAAAACTATTTAATTTATGGAACCTAGTACAAAACACTGACACCAGTCAAGATACACAATTTTATAAACAATACATTATTTATTTATAAAAAAATTTAGAAATATTTTCAGTAACGTTTGGAGTAATGAGGAGAAGATTAGCTGCAATAAAATTGTTTTTTCCAAATACTTTTTAGGTTCAAAAGACGAAATTGCTAGCGTTATACCAAAAATGGTGCTTTTCCAACAAAATTCCTGTTTTGTAATGGGTTGGCACTAAGTAAATAAATCTATCAAATGATCTTCTTTTAATACAAAACTTATATAATTTTAGATTTTAATTAAATTTGTAATAAAATAACATTGTTTTGTTGCAACAAAAAATATTTTTTGAGACATTTTGGGTTTTAAATTTAGAATTTAAAATTTTGTAAAAAAAAACTTTTGATATTCTTTCATGTTTAAGTTTTTAACAAAAAACAAACAAATATAGTTTAGTTTACACAAATTTAGTACATTCAATTACGAATAAAACAATATCAAAAATGTACAAAAACTGTCAAAATAGCCCCGGCGTTTCAGCGCCACTCACAGGCACAAAGGCCTGGTGGCCAACGGCAATACCTCTGGTGCTCAGCCACTCTCCCATTAATTTGGGCTGGCGGTCAAAGGATTAAATGGCTAAGGTTCAAATGGACGGCTACCTACTATAGTTGGTCTAGCGTAGCTGTGCCTCGACACCCGCTCTACGAGCCGTCCTTACAACATTATCTCTATTCCTACTTTTAATGAGCATGACACATGTAAAACATATCACATGATTGTTATATATATATACTGTAAATGTGTGTTAAGACTTTAGTTTTTGCATTTATTATCCTATGAATTTATAACCGAGCCTGACCTGGCGGGCGGGCACACAGCTAGCCTGGGCCAACTATACACTGTAACTCACGTTTCATGGTGTTTTCCACTCTCCTCACCGACTCTGGATTTTCAACACAAATTGTTTGTTTTGGCAACTGATGTACAATACAATCTGTTTCACGGTTTATTAAACCAGTGAAGACCTGCGCTCTGTTCTAAAATAATATTTTTCTCAAAGTTTATGTGTAACCACGTGTATTGTATTTATTGTTTTCTAAAAAAAATCATTGGAATTTTTATAAAAAATTCTGTATTAAAAAAAAAAACAACTACAGAATAAGAAATAGAAACCAATCAATGACTTATTTAAGTAATTATTTTACAATAAATGCATAGTAGGCTACAGTTGTATTTTATTTTATTACTTTACCAAATATGTGTATTTCTTATCGTAACTTTATATTTACAGCAACATTAAAATTTCATTTTTAGTTAAACAGTACTCTATTGTGATTTGTGATTGTTATTTAAAAGTGTATATAATACAGCAATAATCAGTTTTTATCTTTTAAAGTACATATATTTAAAAACATTTAAAATATATGAACACATATAGATTGACATATTTAAAAATAGTACAGTACACATATTTTAATACACATATACAGTAAAAAGCTAATTTTCCCTAGTGGTAGGTCCCATACTCGACAATTAAGATGGCTTCTACTGTATGTCATGATTTCAAAACCTCCCAAATAAACAGAAAGAATATTGAAAATAACACTGTTACTAGGCATCTCTGGACTTGCTCGGGAAAATATTAACTTATAACTTTGTATTTTAATTTGACTATATTTGCTTTATTTCATTTTTTTTTTAGGATTTTGGTATGTTGATGCAACAAAACAGATTGGCTCCAATAAAGAAAAGAGAAAAGGGTTCACTACTCCCTCTAGAAAACATGAAATCTCGACTGGACAGACATACAAAGTATTGGCCTATTACAATCTCTGCAACATCAATATTTAACTTCAGACAGGTGTGTTTCGATGTTTTAAGGTTGTAATATCAAAATTTATAAATTATTTGTCACAGAATATATATTCTGTCTCTGACATAATAGAATGAGAATTTATTTTTGTACTAGACAAATGGCCTTGGTTGCTAAGTTCAAGTTTATAATGACAAATTCACTTAACTGTTTTTATTATCTTGGTAGGTGGTCTAACCTGGAGACAAATTCACGTCACAACCTTCATGTCATAAATATGTAGACCACAAAACTACTACAGAGGAGTTGTAAGACTTACATAGTATGTACAACTAACAAATGCACAAATAGTTTATTAACTGTCACTTTGAAATTTACCAACCTTTATTTTAAAGCTTAAAATAATATTGTTCAATGACTAATAAAACAAATTCCTTGAAAAGTAATTAAAATTCAGACTAGAGCATATATAATATTACATATAAAGTATACAACTTTCAAGTTACAACATTGTTAAATTTGTTATTTTAGTAGAGAACTCCTATTTATTCTGTTAAGAAAAATGTCTGGTTATATTGGATGTAATTTTTTAAACTGCACATAGTAAACTATTTTAAGACTTGCAGTTGACAAGATAATTTCAAAAATCAATTTTAAACCAAATACCATTTTTAAATTTACTGACTGAATTTTAAATGAGATTTATTTTGTTATTATCAATTTATACCTGAAATATTATTAGTTTGCTAACAAATAACAAAGTATGATGATATTTATTATTTTGTTCAGTATACAGAACCATTGCTGAATTTAATGTTAAAAGATCTTATAACTGAGGAAGAAGTTGTCCAGTGCAAACAATGCATTTATTCATTGGTGGGTTCAGAAACTAAACATGAGCCTTTACAAACACCAAATATAGGACAAAGAGGGAAAGGCCCTAAAAGGTTAGTTTGCTTAATTAATTACTGTTATGTTATGTTAATTACTGTTTGTTAAATTTATGTAGTATAAGTTTTTAACACCAGGAATTTCATATTTTTATTGTGTAATATATGAAATTTACAGGAAATGTTTAAGAACTGAAATTGTCTATTTATTCTATAGTTTCTGTGAAATTTGTAGACATACAGTGGAATCAACATTTTGGAAATTTACTTCTATCAAGTTAGTTCTATGGAACTGAATCCATGATTATTTAATGTGTCTAAATTATAAAAGCTATATATTATCTGTGTTTAAATTTTTATATCTTGATTGTTTTTACTCATTCTAGCATAATTCTATTGTGAACATCAGTTTTTTAACATCTAAAATACATTAAGTAATGTTGTATCTGTTTCTACAGATCATTTAATTAATAATTGTCAAATTGTCATTATCTTTTCTCAAAAAAAAACTGAATAATGATTTTAACTGTCTTAATAATCCATTTTTAGATTGATATATTTTGTTTCATATATGTAGTAAAAAAGTTATGTGTTGAGTCAAAAAATTGATGTTCAGTTTTTTGTCAAATTAACAGTTTTGATGAATCGTGAGTAAAATGCTTTATATTTGAAACAAATGGATTGATTTTGAAATATTTTAGCCACATCTCAAGGGGTTCTAATTTATTTTTAACCTTAATAGATTTGGCACATTGATTTGAGGCATAAATCTACATATTTCACCCAAATATTATAAAAGGCTTGATTTTGAGATATTTGACAGCCAAATAACTTCTGAAGTGACATTTTTGGAGTTGGCAACAAATACTTTTTGTATGCTTACATATGCTTTTTGTATGTTTTTTTATAGATGGGTGGGAAAGAGTGTGCAATATTTGTACACTAATTTTTTTGTTTTCACATCCTTATAATATTTGCTTGTTTCTTAAAATTTTTATATTTTCTCAAACCATTAAAATTTGATTAATATTTATCTTTCAAGGGTAAATGATATAAAAACCCAGTGTTCTTTTTTTTATAGAGAAGAGCAATATCGACAAATGTGGACAGAGTTAGAAACTTACATTCGAGCACACAATCGTACGGAACATCATGGTGATGTTCTAAATTGTTTATTAGATTGTCGAAACAAAGATGATGATAAAATAAAGGTTGAGAAAGTGGAACTGGATCATGCATTACGAGAATTAGATCAGTAAGTACTGTATTGTGTAATTTATATTAAATAAACTATTGCTCTTTTTTATTCACATTACATTTATTCAAATATTTTTTTCATTAAAAATAAGCATTGTATTAAAAATATGTAAATGATTTTAAATTTTCCAAGTACAACTAAAAATTATTTAGTAGCTTCCTTATCTTTAAGCAGATACAAATTGAAGTTCTTATTCATAACAGGTCAAAGACATGCAAACAATGATATTCATGAATAAACAATCACAATGCATATGGACTGGAATGACTTTTGTTCCATACCCAATAACGGTCTTATCTCTATGCCTTACTTTATTTGGTTTTGGAATGAATGAGTACTGTTTGGGGCAGGTAAACTGGCATTCTGCTATTATCAGTCAGTTTTTCCAAGTGTCCGTAGTGAAAGTTAGTACAGTATTGTGTTTCTTTAAGATGACATACACAAATGAGGAGGCATTACAGATGCTTATGTTGGAGAATGTTTTCAGAATTACGCAGCTGCTGCAAATCTGTATGCAGAACGTTATCTAGACCACGAACATCCTTCACGTATGTCCTTTCAAAGGCTTGCCAATCATGTGCGTGAAACAGGACGAGTCCAACCTGATCACAACTAAGGTAAAGAACTCACTAGGCCTGTAAGAAGAGATAGGGCACCGGAGATATTGGCAGCAGTTCAACTAAACCTCCAGGACTCCTCCAGGAAAAATAGCTCTTAATTAAGATATTAGTCAAAGTTCAGTGTTGAAGATCCTTAAAGACAATAAAATGCACCCGTATAGGATTTCACTTCATCAAGAACTATACGGAGATGATTACCTTCAACGAATGAGCTTTTGTTTATGGGCCAGCGAAAAATTACAACAAATTCAAAACTTTGTCCGTAACGTTCGTTGGTATGACGAGGCTACATTTTGGAGCAATGGTGAAGTGAACCGCCATAATGTGAGATAATGAGCATTCGAAAATCCACACTGGATGCGAGAGATCAACAACTAGAAATATTGGACTTTAATAAATACCTGGTGTGGTATTCAGTATAACAAACACACAGAACACAATTCTTATAAAAAAAAATACAGTTGTGGTTGGTGTAGCTGGTGTATCACTGAAGAGGACGACCTTATCATTGAAACGCGTCTGATACTTAGGCGTATTTTTTTATGAGAATTGTGTTCTGTGTGTTTGTTATACTGTATAGTTTTTCTCATAAGTCAAGCTCAACATTTGATATGGTGTGGTATTGTTGCTAACAGAATTGTTGGTCCATTTTTTTTCGACCGTAACTTAGATGGAGATGCTTACAATTACTTTCTGTTTAATCATTTACCTAATTTAGTAATAAACTTCCCTAAAGCATATTAGATTCTTTAGGACACCATATGTTTTAACTGCAATTGTCTTTTAAAGGGTACAAGGCTATTCTCACCTTGCATAGCACAAAACACATCTTCTTGTTATTATTTTTATAACTTACTGTTCCATTCAAAAATTAAAATAATTTTTTTTTAAATTATAATTTGACAATTAAGGGGAACATGTTTCAATAGTATCAACATTTTACTTATATGACTAAAATAAGCTACATGTTAAATTAACAGAAGAAACAAAACGTTTATAGTTACGAGAAACTTTTGTTGAAAATCGAATATTATTTGCCTGTGGTTATTGTTTGTAATTTTTAAAAGACTGCTTAACTGGTGTCCTAAAGTTACAGTTTTTAGTTGTGATTTTCATAGGGTTGAGTAAGTAGTAAGATCAATAAGAGAGGTACAGTCTAATCTGTTTTTTTCCCCAAAATTGTATGTATTTTTTAAATTTGAAACTATTTGAGTAAGGGGCAACATAAACACATTTTTGGAAAGGGTATCTTCTCATGAATGAAAAATTTGGTTTACGTAGGCTATGTTATGTGTGGTAACTGTAAAACACACTCCAAATTGATCAGTGAACAGAGATCTTTAAAATGAGATATCACTCGACCTACCTTACATTTGAAAATTGTCCAAAAATGACCCCTACCACCCTAAAAAAGCACTTTTGGGGCATTTTTGAGATTTGCAAACAATTTTTACTCAATTCTCTAGGGTTTGAAATAGGAGGGGGGTTTTAAGTTAAACGAAGACGATAGTTCATTTCGTACAGTCGCTATACATTGCGCTCAGGTTATCTGATTGACACTGTGTATAATATATAAATGGGCAAACTTTTTGTAGACTTCAAAATTTATTTTTAATATTTAGGAGCAAGTATTTATAATACTTGTTCACCCCTACACGTTACACTTTCTTTGATCAGCAAAATTAGGTGAATTACTTTTCTTATCATTAAATACATATTATTTTATCCTAAAAAAACCTTACTTGAATTTTTATTAACATGTATTGTGTTGAAAACATGGTTCATGACGGCCACTTTTACAAAATCTATTAACATGGTAACCATGATATGAGTAAGAACTCCTTTGCAGTAATATAAGATTTAATAATTTTACATTATTAAAAGTAGAGATCTGTACTTGTAATTTTAAATTGTGTCTATAAATCATCAAAAAGGTTGATAACATTAGATTTTTATGTTTCATAAATTCATTAACATTCTTTACACACCTCAGAGCCTCCTCAGATGCCCTATTACTATTATTACTATCAGTCATTGGTATCACCCATTATCACTACAAAATTGTTATTATTATAACACAATTCATTTTAGCATTTTGTTTAAAAACTCTTGAAACAGTCATGTCATGTCTTTCCTGTAATAGTTGACAAATCTCCCTCACATGGCTGTCTCTTAGAATAGTGATTCTGTGTTTCTTCCTTATTAATCTCAGTGGAAGTTGCTCAGCTACACCAAATGATTTTGCTCCTTTTTCTTTATTTTATTTTATTTTTTGTTTGATTCCAGTAGATTCAATAAATGCTACTGATCTACTGTAATTTTACACTCCTTTCCCTAATATTTCTGGGAACCATGACTAACCATAACTGTTAGAACTGGTAAATGGAGGAATTTTAGAATAATGTCCAAATTTCACCAAATATACATCACCAGAATTTATAGTAAAAAAATCAAGACAACTGCTATAAATTAGTAGCAGATTTTTGAAAGGTAAACCAACAATACAAAATGAAAACTATCCAATTTTAAGTTTACAACTAATTTTCAGTTGTTTAAGCATATCACAATACTTTATAAAATTAGACTTAAAAACTTCATCTAAGACAGTAAATCGTTTTTAACACAAGACAAAATGCTAAGATATACAAGATTTCCACAAGGTCTTAACGTGTCAAGTGCAATATTTCAAAAAAAACTCGAACAAAATTCTTCCAAAGCATCTATTTTTAAGGTGCACAGGATATTTGAATGCCACATTAAATTTCGTATCAAGTTTGAAGAAAAATTACACAATTTAGAAGTTGTTCTACATGAATTAGCAGATACAAATTTAAAACTTAATAAAAAAGAAAAAGAAATTGAACTATTGGGACACGAGTACTCGACAAAAGGAATAGAACTTCTTCAGTCTAACATACAACCTATATTAGATTTCAAACAACCAAAAACATTACGTAACGTAAGAGTATTTTTAGGAGTATCAGGTTTCTTCAAAAAATTTATAAAAAATATACAAAAATAACACACACTCTTTAACAGAATTCCTCAAATCCCACCAGCAAAAAAAAAAAAAAATAATCAAAAATAATTTGGATATACAAATGCAATGAAGCCTTTGAGAAAATAAAAAACTATACTTACAAAACCACTTTTATTATCTCATTTCAAAGGAAAAAGAGATACAAAAGTGTATATGGATACATCAAACCTGAGAATTGGAGCTGTGTTAACACAAATAGACTCAATCAATAATCTAAAATAGCCTTTAGCATATTTATCTTGTAAATTAAAACCTTATGAAACTCGATACTCAACAGTTGAAGAGACGATAGGACTAGTATATGCAATAGAACATTGGAGAGAAATTTATTAAAAAGGATAATAACATGTTTTACAGATAACTCAACTTTACAGTCTTTCGAAATGTCAAAAACCTTTCAAATAGACTAAGTAGGACTGGCCACAAAATTAGTGGCTACAACTAAGACATCAAGTATGAAAAAGGAAAGATCTGGGTCTGCCAGACTTTCTGTCAAGACAAGAAACAGGAGAAGAAAATGCCAAACATTTTAAAGACATATTTTGAATCAACACTAACATATAAAACTCACACTTTTAAACTTAGGCAAAAGTAATTAAAAGAGTTGATAGGGCATTCAGACATTACATCTTAGAGAATCATATTTTATACTTTAAACAATTTAATTTGAAGAAATAACAAAACTTTTAGCAATACCCATTGACTGTAGGACACTAGTCAACTTTTAAAAACAATTTCTAAAATCAGAAACAGATACTATTCATAAAATATACACAAAGATGTACATAAATATAAGAACTTGTGAAACATGCCAAAAACAAAAGGAAAAAAATGAGGAAACTATATGGGCTTCTGAAACCAATACCCAAAAACCTGTGGATAGAGTAATTATAGATTTCATCAGATCTATTACATCATCACTTGCATACAAATATATATATATATATATGTCATAACAAAATATGCTTGGGCATTTAAATGTAGGAACAATGAAGCTAGGAATGTAGCAAAAGCTAAATAAAATAATATTAAAGCATGACAAAATAAACATTTTGCACTCGGATCGACACATTTTAGCAATGAAATTATTTTAAAAAATTTACATCAACATTAGGGATAAACCTAATATTAATCAGTGCTTATTTATAGCCTGGTTAGACTCACAAAACAATTTAATGGAACACTAGCAAACATGTTATCATATTATGTCCCTGAAAATCCAAAATTATGGTCAAAATACCTAGATCAAGTTGTATTTTGCTATAATGCAACGAAACAGACCAAATAATAAAACAGGTCCAAAAAATCTATTACGACAAGAAAGGGGTAGATTTTGAATTTAGACAAGGAGATGAATTCAAATTAAGAAAGAATTTCATGGAAAAAATGCAGTCAAATTTGATATGAAATACACAAGTCCATATCAAATAACAATAAAAAAAATCAATCAATTAACATATATCGTAGAGGTTTTAAGATATGGAAAATTACACGAAGTACCCATTCACATTTCACGAATGAGGATCTCTAATGAAAGAAATATATTCAGTCTATCATAGTATGAAATAATTAAATAAAAGTTAAAATTAAATATACAAAATTTAAAAATCTGTCTAACTAGAATCTGGTGGGAGCCCCCAAATTTCGAAGAAGTAAAGTTTTATTTTTTTAATTAAAAAATGAAATTGGTGAAGTTTAGCTTAGCCAAGATATGAAATGATAGAAATTTGTGAGGTTATGTTGAAGAGTTACAATATTAAAATATTTGTTTCTCAAAAACTGGTAGAGATGAAATCAGTTGATTTCATTGGATTATTTTTCAAATGAATGTAAATGAACAAATAATTTTCCTCATAATGATGCCCTAAGTTTATTTTTGGTTGACAATGACCACACCATTAGTTTTTGAATTATATATATAATAATTAAAACTATTTTTTACAGTTATGGAAAGGATATCTCAACTTCACGTTCCGGAACACCAACTCCAAGCGACATAACACTTCGAGCGAGCGTAATACGAGCTACCACTGACTCACCGATGTCTCCTCCTCTTCAGTCGAACCAAGCAATGACAATATCTAAACCTTCTCTTTTGGACATTTGGATCGCCAAAACAACGAAACCTAAACGCTCTGAATTTGCAGGACGACTAAATGCTGAACCATTGCCTTCAGGAGGGTGTTTGTCGCAATTGTATACTAAAATTGTTGAAGTTCAGCTGAAACCATCAATCCCTATGGATGTTGATGGGTAATCCAATCCTGAGTCTGATTGAAACTTATGCGTGTATGTATTGATTTTGTTATTAACATTTAATATTCAGAAAGTTCAAAGTTTTCATTTTGCAAACATTAAACAAAAGAAAAACCCAGCACTTTATAATAACCTGAAACTAAATTTCATGGCATAAAGGTCTTTGAAAAGCCCTAGCCTGTTAGACAGCTTTTTAGTCGAGTAATATGTGATTAATAACCACATCAAAATTCCCATAGCCACTATTCTAACCTTCTTAATCACAGATTGCCATCATTGTAATTTCTCAATTTTCCTTACGAAATTGAATCAACTTCGTAAATGTTGCACTCTGTGGCTTAATGATGTCTTACAATGTGAGGTACTTGCAGTTTCTGACAATTTAAAAAATGTTAATCATTTATGAAAGGGTTAGTTAGTAAATATATATATATATATATATATATATATAGTTATATTGGTTAGATTTTGTATGGACAGGTGTAAGCATGGGACATCTTCCAACCAATAAAAAATAATAAAACAATAAATATTAAGTTTAAATAAAATACAAGTAATGTCAATAGAGTAATAATATTCAGAATAAACATTATATAGAAATAAGAAAGTGTAAAGTGTTCTTAAACAACATCTAAATGTTCTCTTTACAATGTATAACACTGAAAGTTTGAATTTCGAAATGTGCGCGCCGATAAAATTACCAGACATGAATAAAGGAAATTGAAACCTGGAAAAACTTCCCACAAGCCTCTGCGTTAGCTTTGCCAAGCAAGTGATGCAACGTAAGGTGATAGCAATTCGAAAGCCGAACCCCCGTTGAACGGAAAAGTATAATGTATCCCATGATGCCTTGCGAGAGCGTCACCTCAGAAAGAAGAAAGCGTGGCCTATTCAGTCTTGGTCAGGATTCAACAGTGGGCAGTCACGTCATGGTACGACTGCGGAGACTCGAATTTAGCAGCCTCATGGCGGAATAATAGTATTTGGGAAGTTGAACCAAATACAAATGGTTGGATAAACAGTTCGTGAGTAAAGTGAACAATTTAGAACTTAGCAATCATTACACCAGTGAACAAAAAGAAATACAAAAAACTTTTTATATTTTGAACTATATGTATGCTTGAACTGCAATTTGTAATTTTAAATTTTAGTTTCCTATTGATTCTCGTGTGAGAGAAATGGTAAAGTTGTTTTCTTGTTTTTTCAACATAATAAAAGGAAAGTATCTTGTTTTTAAAATGTCTGGCTAGATTAATTTGTGTTAACTTGTACCACGTTGTATGAATAGCTGCTAGTACGAATGAGTTTGATACCCTACCCTTCAGGTAAATAGTAATGATTTTGATATGAAGTTGTAAGAACGCAGACTTACAACTATAAGTAATCTAATTTTTATTTAAAAGCTCTTAAAGCACTTAATATAACTAACACAGGAGACAGGCTTACCTTGGAAAATGGTTCTTGGTATGACCTAATAGTACATAAGTAAGAAAACACACACAAAAAATACACTAAAGTTTTGAAATATTTCGTAAACACTGTTCACTTTCTCAGTCAGTAGAGTTAAAAAAAAGACTGAAGACTGAGTGTTGAACCAGATTATTTTTTATTTTTTTTATTATTATTATTTTTTTTAAGCCTCTTGGGAAAGGGAAAAGGATGATTCATCTAAGGGTAAGATTAGGGGGTTCTCTTGATTTTGTGACCCATTGTTGAGACAGTTCCCATCTTCTTAGTTCTGAGGGGTTACATTCTGAAGGGAGTGATTTTATGATTTGTGTTGTGAAGCATTCATCAAAAGTGACAACGTTGTGGATTGCTGCATGTTGTGCAGTTGGTTTCTCCATATCCATGATTTTCACGTCATGTCTGTGGCCATTCATCCTGGTGCTTAAGTTGTCCGTGGTTAGGCCAATATATTGAGCTGGGCAAAACCTGTACTGTAGTTGGTAGATAACATTTTTCGTTGTACATGTGTGATGACCTTTAATTTTAAATTCTTTTTTACTAGAGGAACTATTGAAGTTGTTGGACGGGAGATGTATTTTGCATCGAGGCCTATTGCATGGAAAAGAACCGTGCGGAAGGTTAGGTTGTTTAGGTGTGTTGGGATCAGGGAGCTTTGGGTGAACTAACATGCGTTTCGGATTTGTGGGCTGCCTAAACAAGACTCTGGGAGGTTCTGTGAGAAGATTCTTGGTGTGGTTGGAAACTTGTAGAATTTTGAAGCCTTCCTTCAGTATATTGTTTATTCTCTGTAGGCCTGATGATAATCGGTAACCAGAGATATAGACAGGTTATCTTTTTTCTTCTTGGGTGTGATATCTGTGTTTTGTGCCAAATGAATCTGATTACTCATCAGTTTACCAGGATAACACCTTTTTACAAATGCGGATGTCATTTTCTTGTTAAATTCAATTAGTTCACTTTCTTTGGAACATATCCTTTTGGCTCTGATTGCCTGGCTATAGGGAATGGCTCGTTTAGTATTCATAGGATGGCTTCTGTCCAAGTGGAGGTATTGTAGGTGGTTTGTTGGTTTAACTTGATTGCAAGTTTGTATTTTACCGTACTTTAGTTTTACATTGACGTCCAGAAAGGTAACTTGGGAAGTAGACACAGTCCAGGTGAAATTTAGGATAGAAAATTTTGAAAGACTTTCTAAGAAGTCATCTAGGCTTAACTGTCCTGATGTCCAAATTAAAAAGATATCATCAATGTATCTGTACCAACAGAGAGGTTGATGGGGTTGCCGCCTAAGAAAATTTCCTCCAATTCTCCCATGTAAAGATTTGCATAAGATGGAGCCATTCTAGTGCCCATTGCCGTTCCTTTTATTTGTAAAAAGTTCTTGCCTTGGAATTGGAAGTTATTCCGTTGAAGAATGAACTTAGCGAGGTTCACCAAAAAAGAAGTGGTAGGGTTTGTGTTGTTCTGTCGTTTGTTTAAGAAATGTTCCAGAGCTGATAGACCATGTGCATGGGGGATATTGGTGTATAAAGATACAACATCTATGGTTACAAGAATTGTGTTCGAAGGCAGAGGTTGTGGTATTGATGATAGTTTGTCTATGAAGTGATTGTTGTCTTGGATGTATGTGGGAAGATCTTTTACTAACGGCTGTAGATGTGTGTCTAGGAAAGCTGAAATCCTCTCTGTTGGGGAATTACATCCAGCGATTATAGGCCTACCAGGTGGAGGATTAATGTTTTTGTGAATTTTTGGTAACAAATAGAATTGGGGAGTTGTAGGGTTATCATTGTACAGGAGTCTGAAATATTCTGTAGAGGAGCTTCATATTGTAGCCATTCTGAAAGTAATTTATTGTATTTTGGTGTTGGATCGTCCATTAGCGGTTGATATGTACTGTTGTCTGATAGTTGTTTGTTGGCTTCATTTATGTAGTCTGTTTTGTTCATGACCACTGTGGTTGATCCTTTGTCTGCTGGTAGAATCATGATGTTTTCGTTATTTTTCAGGGAATGTATTGCTGCTTTTTGAAATTTGTTAAGGTTAGGTTTTGTTTTTAGGCTATTTAAAAATGACGGTTCTGTTAGACTTTGCATTATAAAATTGATTTATAGTTCTATTGGGTGATCGGGAGGTAGTGGTGGGGGATCCCAGTTAGATGGCGGTTTGAATTTCAGGAGGCAGGTATCTGGTTTTGCTTTCTTTAAAAAAGGTGGAGATAGTGAAAAAAATTGTTCAATTCTGATTTGTCTGGAAAAACTAAAGACATCCTTTCCCAATTTGAATTGATTCAGCTGGTGATTTGATGTAATTGTGAGGCCTTTGGAGATGAGTCGAGTTTCACTATTGGTGAGAGTGTGGTTGGAAATATTGTGAACTGTGTTTGAACAGGTGATGGGTTCATGGTTATCATTCTTAGTGATGTAGTTGTTGTTGTATGTTTGTGGTGGTGTCAGTAATTTTGGTGGCTGTCCAGTAGGTACAGGTAGCCTGTCTTTCCAAGGTAAGCCTGTCTCCTGTCCATACAAAATCTAACCAATCTAATAGGCTATGTGTCCTATTAAATTCTAACCAAAACTATATATATATAGTTAGTTAGATATAAATATATATTGTGACAATGACACAATACACATGATTGTTCACAATATGCGGAAAAATCTCCTTTGATTGGCTGTCAAATTACACCAAGGCTGTGAAAACTTTATTTGTAATATTCAATATGGTTGGATATTGAATACTTTTTGGACAGACCTTGTATTTATTATAATAATAATATTAGGCAATAGCTTGCTGTCAAGTTGTTGCTTTTGTAATAGATACATTTTTTAAATTTAGATTTCTGGCTTGATGAGATTGATATTACAATAATAATTTAACTACCATATGGTTTTAAATAACAGCAGTTTTTATATTTAGTATTAAATTTGAGGTTATGTTTATATTATTTATAAAAATAAAAGCACAGATGTTATATAATATTCTGACCAACTTGTAATATAATTATAGGGTGATTCAAATAAGGTTCCAATCACTTTCTGAGCTGGTAAAAATAATAAAAAAGTTCATATAAACATAGGTCCGGAAATCCTTTGTTTTCGAGTTATCCGCCGTCTTTTTTTTTTACAAAATACTTAATATTTTAAAAGAAAAAAAGATTGTGAGGTCAAATTTGTATAAGTGTTTGTTGTGTAAACATTTATCACTGTACTAAACACCAGAACATTCCTTTTGAATGTCTTCAAAATGGCGGCAGTTTAAACTTTTTATTGTCAAATATCTCAAAAACTGCTAACTTTACAAAAAAATTACTTTGTTAGTGGTAAACACAACAGTTTTTTTTTTTTAATTTTGTCTGTAGCTCAACGAATAACAGAGATATTGACATAAAACAAAAAATGTATTTCTTGGTAGTTGTAAACAATACCCAGAATTACTCCAGAAACAAAATACTTTTTTACAACCAAAAATATATTTAACATTCAATTATTCAGCAATAAAATAAATAACAATCATTGCTACATTATATAAGATTCCGTAAATGTTCGAAAATATGTTCTTCTACTTCAATACATCTTGCAGCTCGCTTTTGAATTGTTACCGTTCTTCCTCGCATTCGAATTGCTCTCCTCAATCCTGCACGGCTATCTTTGATTTGTGTGGCAGAATCTATAATACGAGCAATTAACTTTTTTCTTGTACACAATACTTTTCAGCCACATGCAAAAATCCAACGGCATTAGATCTGGTATTTTTGGCGGTCAGGAGTAAGGTCTACCGTGGCCAATCCATCGCTCAGGAAATTAGTCGTTTAAGTATGTTGATACGGCACGTGAGAAGTGGCGAGGCACACCATCATGCTGAAAATACATGCAGTACCTTTTTGCTAATGGAACATCTTGTAATAGCAGTGGCAATTGTTCCCTCATCAATTCCAAATAAATGTTTGAATTTAAATGTCCTGCGAAAATAAACGTTCCTATTAGTTGATCGTAAATTAGACCACACCATACATGATTAAATTTTTGTCAACATCATAAATAGATGTAAGCAAAAAATGTATTGTATTTAATCATCCGTTATTTATATTGGTTAAGGAACCAAGTTTGAATTTGACATCGGTTTTGAATAAGAAATTTGAAAATCGAATGGTGATTTAAATTATTTAAATATATTGTAATATATCAGTTACATTTTTAGTGCATGATTACGCATTTAGTACTCCCTTTACACGAACTGTATGTATGTTAACTAACTGTTCGTAACTTTTTTTATTCCCATTCTATATTTATTGACTTTAACTTCCTCCATTCTGCTTGTGGCTGTACAGTATTCGTAAAGTGTTATGGGATCTCAAACGAGGTCATATTATTAGTATAGATCATTACAATTGTAGTTAGAAGTGTTGCTCATCTCATATTTATAATTATTGTAAACAGTTATTTATTTGTATAAAGTCTTTAATATATAAATGTATAAGACTTATAAGTTAAAAATAGTTTTTTTTTAAATTTTAATCATGGTTCTTTCTTTTTTTTACAGAAACAAAGAAGATTAGAAATCTCTAAATGAGGATATACAATAAAAAATACTACAAGTTGCCATTGTCCTGTATAGTATAAGAATGTTGTAAATAATAATTTTGTATCTATGTGTAAATAATGTGAATTGTTATGTACAGTATTGTTTTATATGCATTGATCATTTATGAAAGTTAATAAAATATAATTTCATTTTAAAGGATACTTTGTACTTTTTTAGCGCCAAAACGATAGGTATGTTTTGCAAACATCGGTGGTACATGATTTGAATGGTAATTGGAGCTGAAAATTTCTTTGAAAACTGTGGTTCCCGATTTATAACAATTTTTTTCTGCTGAAAATAGGAATAAAGATTTTTCTACATATTTTGTGTATTTTCTTAAAATTTTAAGCAACAATACATGGTTTTTTTTAGTGACAGGGCTGTTAGTATATATTTTAAACACTAATTGGAACTGAAATAATGGTTTTTAATCAATGCAGTAGTTCCCTATTTTACACAATTTTTTTGCAGTGATTAGGAGGGAATCCATATTCTCCAGTATATATAAAATACCACCATGATAAGCGACTATCAAGAGTAGAATACGTGAGATAAAAATTTTCCATCTTGAAATGTGGGATAATCATTAGTTATCTTATAGATTAGTAAGATAAATTATTACAAAGGGTGGAATTTTTTTTATAAAACAATACACAGTGTTTTTAATAGTATGAATAACTTGTGGACATTAAATAGATTACAACCACACTATAAAAAATAAAAACACACAGACATAAACTTTGGCCTACGATAGCATTTGAGTTAAGTTAAGTATATAGTTTCTGTATTAGTTAGGATATTGTTCATTAATTTTATATCATGAACTAGAAGTAAATTGGGACTATGAATAATATAATAATAAAATATAGTGGAGGAATCAAATAAGTAACAGGTACAGTGCACCTTATAGAAAGATCTAAACATTTAAGACAAGGATCATAATTGCGACAAGGATCTTTATACATTTATTGGGAAATGAAGCAGTTATGATTTTTAGAAAAGAGGGGGGTAAATTTTAGGTCAAAACAGATTTTAACATTTCACGTTTCGCCACTTGCAATACCTTTTTAAAACGACTGTAGCTCCCTAACTATACATCGTAAGAATATGAAAGTTTACATGAGGAAAGAAGATAGTTCAAATTTTACTGTGGTGTTTTCAAATCGAAAATATCTCCTATACTTTTTGAGTAATTAAACCGAGAAAACAGCCCATTTTCCAACTTTCCAAAATGGTACCCCCTTGCTGTTTTTTTAGGCGATAAAGTGAGTTTTTGATTTTTGAATGTTTCTATAGCTTAATAGAAGCAGAATTAAATTTGGATTCGAGGGGTGCTATTGAAATTTCAAAGTTTTTAATATTTTTTTCATTTTTATCTAATTATTTGTAAAAATTTCAACATTTAACAATACTAATAATATGCACATCCTAAGATGCAGAATTGAAAGGAGAGTAAACCCTGAAAAAAAAAACTTTGTAATCTCATAGGGTTCACGAGTAATTGCAGCTTAAAGTTTTTTCAAAAAAAATCAAAATATTTTTAAACCATTGATATGGGTATCAACAGATGCAGAATTGAAAGGAGAATAAACCCTGAAAAAATCACTTCGAAATCTCAAATGGTTTAAGAGTTATTGCAATTTATATGTCAATAAAAATAACAGATTTTAACATTTCACGTTTCGCCACTTGCAATACCTTTTTAAAACGCCTGTAGCTCCCTAACTATACGTCGTAATGATATGAAAGTTTACATGAGGAAAGAAAAAAGTTCAAATTTTACTGTGGTGTTTTCAAATCGAAAATATCTCCTATACTTTTTGAGTAAATAAACCGAGAAAACAGCCAATTTTCCAACTTTCCAAAAAGGTAAGGTACACCCCCCTTGCTGTTTTTTTAGGCGATAAAGTGAGTTTTTGATTTTTGAATGTTTCTATAGCTTAATAGATGCAGATTTAAATTTGGATTCGAGGGGTGCTATTGAAATTTCAAAATTTTTAATATTTTTTTCATTTTTATCTAATTATTTGTAAAAATTTCAACATTTAACAATACTAATAATATGCACATCGTAAGATGCAGAATTGAAAGGAGAGTAAACCCTGAAAAAAAAACTTTGTAATCTCATAGGGTTCACGAGTAATTGCAGCTTAAAGTTTTTTCAAAAAAAATCAAAATATTTTTAAACCATTGATATGGGTATCAACAGATGCAGAATTGAAAGGAGAATAAACCCTGAAAAAATCATTTCGAAATCTCAAATGGTTTAAGAGTTATTGCAATTTATATGTCAATAAAAATAACAGATTTTAACATTTCACGTTTCGCCACTTGCAATACCTTTTTAAAACGCCTGTAGCTCCCTAACTATACGTCGTAATGATATGAAAGTTTACATGAGGAAAGAAAAAAGTTCAAATTTTACTGTGGTGTTTTCAAATCGAAAATATCTCCTATACTTTTTGAGTAAATAAACCGAGAAAACAGCCAATTTTCCAACTTTCCAAAAAGGTAAGGTGCTTGCTGTTTTTTTAGGCAATAAAGTGAGTTTTTGATTTTTGAATGTTTCTATAGCTTAATAGATGCAGATTTAAATTTGGATTCGAGGGGTGCTATTGAAATTTCAAAATTTTTAATATTTTTTTCATTTTTATCTAATTATTTGTAAAAATTTCAACATTTAACAATACTAATAATATGCACATCGTAAGATGCAGAATTGAAAGGAGAGTAAACCCTGAAAAAAAAACTTTGTAATCTCATAGGGTTCACGAGTAATTGCAGCTTAAAGTTTTTTCAAAAAAAATCAAAATATTTTTAAACCATTGATATGGGTATCAACAGATGCAGAATTGAAAGGAGAATAAACCCTGAAAAAATCACTTCGAAATCTCAAATGGTTTAAGAGTTATTGCAATTTATATGTGAATAAAAAAACCAGATTTTAACATTTCACGTTTCGCCACTTGCAATACCTTTTTAAAACGCCTGTAGCTCCCTAACTATACGTCGTAGTGATATGAAAGTTTACATGAGGAAAGAAAAAAGTTCAAATTTTACTGTGGTGTTTTCAAATCGAAAATATCTCCTATACTTTTTGAGTAAATAAACCGAGAAAACAGCCAATTTTCCAACTTTCCAAAAAGGTAAGGTACCACCCCCCTTGCTGTTTTTTTAGGCGATAAAGTGAGTTTTTGATTTTTGAATGTTTCTATGGCTTATTAGAAGCAGAATTAAATTTGGATTCGAGGGGTGCTATTGAAATTTCAAAATTTTTAATATTTTTTTCATTTTTATCTAATTATTTGTAAAAATTTCAACATTTAACAATACTAATAATATGCACATCGTAAGATGCAGAATTGAAAGGAGAGTAAACCCTGAAAAAAAAACTTTGTAATCTCATAGGGTTCACGAGTAATTGCAGCTTAAAGTTTTTTCAAAAAAAATCAAAATATTTTTAAACCATTGATATGGGTATCAACAGATGCAGAATTGAAAGGAGAATAAACCCTGAAAAAATCACTTCGAAATCTCAAATGGTTTAAGAGTTATTGCAATTTATATGTCAATAAAAAAACCAGATTTTAACATTTCACGTTTCGCCACTTGCAATACCTTTTTAAAACGCCTGTAGCTCCCTAACTATACGTCGTAGTGATATGAAAGTTTACATGAGGAAAGAAAAAAGTTCAAATTTTACTGTGGTGTTTTCAAATCGAAAATATCTCCTATACTTGTTGAGTAAATAAACCGAGAAAACAGCCAATTTTCCAACTTTCCAAAAAGGTAAGGTACCCCCCTTGCTGTTTTTTTAGGCGATAAAGTGAGTTTTTGATTTTTGAATGTTTCTATGGCTTATTAGAAGCAGAATTAAATTTGGATTCGAGGGGTGCTATTGAAATTTCAAAATTTTTAATATTTTTTTCATTTTTATCTAATTATTTGTAAAAATTTCAACATTTAACAATACTAATAATATGCACATCGTAAGATGCAGAATTGAAAGGAGAGTAAACCCTGAAAAAAAAACTTTGTAATCTCATAGGGTTCACGAGTAATTGCAGCTTAAAGTTTTTTCAAAAAAAATCAAAATATTTTTAAACCATTGATATGGATATCAACAGATGCAGAATTGAAAGGAGAATAAACCCTGAAAAAATCACTTCGAAATCTCAAATGGTTTAAGAGTTATTGCAATTTATATGTCAATAAAAAAACCAGATTTTAACATTTCACGTTTCGCCACTTGCAATACCTTTTTAAAACGCCTGTAGCTCCCTAACTATACGTCGTAGTGATATGAAAGTTTACATGAGGAAAGAAAAAAGTTCAAATTTTACTGTGGTGTTTTCAAATCGAAAATATCTCCTATACTTGTTGAGTAAATAAACCGAGAAAACAGCCAATTTTCCAACTTTCCAAAAAGGTAAGGTACCCCCCTTGCTGTTTTTTTAGGCGATAAAGTGAGTTTTTGATTTTTGAATGTTTCTATGGCTTAATAGAAGCAGATTTAAATTTGGATTCGAGGGGTGCTATTGAAATTTCAAAATTTTTAATATTTTTTTCATTTTTATCTAATTATTTGTAAAAATTTCAACATTTAACAATACTAATAATATGCACATCGTAAGATGCAGAATTGAAAGGAGAGTAAACCCTGAAAAAAAAACTTTGTAATCTCATAGGGTTCACGAGTAATTGCAGCTTAAAGTTTTTTCAAAAAAAATCAAAATATTTTTAAACCATTGATATGGGTATCAACAGATGCAGAATTGAAAGGAGAATAAACCCTGAAAAAATCACTTCGAAATCTCAAATGGTTTAAGAGTTATTGCAATTTATATGTCAATAAAAATAACAGATTTTAACATTTCACGTTTCGCCACTTGCAATACCTTTTTAAAACGCCTGTAGCTCCCTAACTATACGTCGTAATGATATGAAAGTTTACATGAGGAAAGAAAAAAGTTCAAATTTTACTGTGGTGTTTTCAAATCGAAAATATCTCCTATACTTTTTGAGTAAATAAACCGAGAAAACAGCCAATTTTCCAACTTTCCAAAAAGGTAAGGTACCCCCCTTGCTGTTTTTTTAGGCGATAAAGTGAGTTTTTGATTTTTGAATGTTTCTATGGCTTATTAGAAGCAGAATTAAATTTGGATTCGAGGGGTGCTATTGAAATTTCAAAATTTTTAATATTTTTTTCATTTTTATCTAATTATTTGTAAAAATTTCAACATTTAACAATACTAATAATATGCACATCGTAAGATGCAGAATTGAAAGGAGAGTAAACCCTGAAAAAAAAACTTTGTAATCTCATAGGGTTCACGAGTAATTGCAGCTTAAAGTTTTTTCAAAAAAAATCAAAATATTTTTAAACCATTGATATGGGTATCAACAGATGCAGAATTGAAAGGAGAATAAACCCTGAAAAAATCACTTCGAAATCTCAAATGGTTTAAGAGTTATTGCAATTTATATGTCAATAAAAATAACAGATTTTAACATTTCACGTTTCGCCACTTGCAATACCTTTTTAAAACGCCTGTAGCTCCCTAACTATACGTCGTAATGATATGAAAGTTTACATGAGGAAAGAAAAAAGTTCAAATTTTACTGTGGTGTTTTCAAATCGAAAATATCTCCTATACTTTTTGAGTAAATAAACCGAGAAAACAGCCAATTTTCCAACTTTCCAAAAAGGTAAGGTACCCCTTGCTGTTTTTTTAGGCGATAAAGTGAGTTTTTGATTTTTGAATGTTTCTATGGCTTAATAGAAGCAGAATTAAATTTGGATTCGAGGGGTGCTATTGAAATTTCAAAATTTTTAATATTTTTTTCATTTTTATCTAATTATTTGTAAAAATTTCAACATTTAACAATACTAATAATATGCACATCGTAAGATGCAGAATTGAAAGGAGAGTAAACCCTGAAAAAAAAACTTTGTAATCTCATAGGGTTCACGAGTAATTGCAGCTTAAAGTTTTTTCAAAAAAAATCAAAATATTTTTAAACCATTGATATGGGTATCAACAGATGCAGAATTGAAAGGAGAATAAACCCTGAAAAAATCACTTCGAAATCTCAAATGGTTTAAGAGTTATTGCAATTTATATGTCAATAAAAATAACAGATTTTAACATTTCACGTTTCGCCACTTGCAATACCTTTTTAAAACGCCTGTAGCTCCCTAACTATACGTCGTAATGATATGAAAGTTTACATGAGGAAAGAAAAAAGTTCAAATTTTACTGTGGTGTTTTCAAATCGAAAATATCTCCTATACTTTTTGAGTAAATAAACCGAGAAAACAGCCAATTTTCCAACTTTCCAAAAAGGTAAGTATCCACCCCCCTTGCTGTTTTTTTAGGCGATAAAGTGAGTTTTTGATTTTTGAATGTTTCTATAGCTTAATAGATGCAGATTTAAATTTGGATTCGAGGGGTGCTATTGAAATTTCAAAATTTTTAATATTTTTTTCATTTTTATCTAATTATTTGTAAAAATTTCAACATTTAACAATACTAATAATATGCACATCGTAAGATGCAGAATTGGAAGGAGAGTAAACCCTGAAAAAAAAACTTTGTAATCTCATAGGGTTCACGAGTAATTGCAGCTTAAAGTTTTTTCAAAAAAAATCAAAATATTTTTAAACCATTGATATGGGTATCAACAGATGCAGAATTGAAAGGAGAATAAACCCTGAAAAAATCATTTCGAAATCTCAAATGGTTTAAGAGTTATTGCAATTTATATGTCAATAAAAATAACAGATTTTAACATTTCACGTTTCGCCACTTGCAATACCTTTTTAAAACGCCTGTAGCTCCCTAACTATACGTCGTAATGATATGAAAGTTTACATGAGGAAAGAAAAAAGTTCAAATTTTACTGTGGTGTTTTCAAATCGAAAATATCTCCTATACTTTTTGAGTAAATAAACCGAGAAAACAGCCAATTTTCCAACTTTCCAAAAAGGTAAGGTACCCCCTTGCTGTTTTTTTAGGCGATAAAGTGAGTTTTTGATTTTTGAATGTTTCTATGGCTTATTAGAAGCAGAATTAAATTTGGATTCGAGGGGTGCTATTGAAATTTCAAAATTTTTAATATTTTTTTCATTTTTATCTAATTATTTGTAAAAATTTCAACATTTAACAATACTAATAATATGCACATCGTAAGATGCAGAATTGAAAGGAGAGTAAACCCTGAAAAAAAAACTTTGTAATCTCATAGGGTTCACGAGTAATTGCAGCTTAAAGTTTTTTCAAAAAAAATCAAAATATTTTTAAACCATTGATATGGGTATCAACAGATGCAGAATTGAAAGGAGAATAAACCCTGAAAAAATCACTTCGAAATCTCAAATGGTTTAAGAGTTATTGCAATTTATATGTCAATAAAAATAACAGATTTTAACATTTCACGTTTCGCCACTTGCAATACCTTTTTAAAACGCCTGTAGCTCCCTAACTATACGTCGTAATGATATGAAAGTTTACATGAGGAAAGAAAAAAGTTCAAATTTTACTGTGGTGTTTTCAAATCGAAAATATCTCCTATACTTTTTGAGTAAATAAACCGAGAAAACAGCCAATTTTCCAACTTTCCAAAAAGGTAAGGTACCCCTTGCTGTTTTTTTAGGCGATAAAGTGAGTTTTTGATTTTTGAATGTTTCTATGGCTTAATAGAAGCAGAATTAAATTTGGATTCGAGGGGTGCTATTGAAATTTCAAAATTTTTAATATTTTTTTCATTTTTATCTAATTATTTGTAAAAATTTCAACATTTAACAATACTAATAATATGCACATCGTAAGATGCAGAATTGAAAGGAGAGTAAACCCTGAAAAAAAAACTTTGTAATCTCATAGGGTTCACGAGTAATTGCAGCTTAAAGTTTTTCAAAAAAAATCAAAATATTTTTAAACCATTGATATGGGTATCAACAGATGCAGAATTGAAAGGAGAATAAACCCTGAAAAAATCACTTCGAAATCTCAAATGGTTTAAGAGTTATTGCAATTTATATGTCAATAAAAATAACAGATTTTAACATTTCACGTTTCGCCACTTGCAATACCTTTTTAAAACGCCTGTAGCTCCCTAACTATACGTCGTAATGATATGAAAGTTTACATGAGGAAAGAAAAAAGTTCAAATTTTACTGTGGTGTTTTCAAATCGAAAATATCTCCTATACTTTTTGAGTAAATAAACCGAGAAAACAGCCAATTTTCCAACTTTCCAAAAAGGTAAGTATCCACCCCCCTTGCTGTTTTTTTAGGCGATAAAGTGAGTTTTTGATTTTTGAATGTTTCTATAGCTTAATAGATGCAGATTTAAATTTGGATTCGAGGGGTGCTATTGAAATTTCAAAATTTTTAATATTTTTTTCATTTTTATCTAATTATTTGTAAAAATTTCAACATTTAACAATACTAATAATATGCACATCGTAAGATGCAGAATTGGAAGGAGAGTAAACCCTGAAAAAAAAACTTTGTAATCTCATAGGGTTCACGAGTAATTGCAGCTTAAAGTTTTTTCAAAAAAAATCAAAATATTTTTAAACCATTGATATGGGTATCAACAGATGCAGAATTGAAAGGAGAATAAACCCTGAAAAAATCATTTCGAAATCTCAAATGGTTTAAGAGTTATTGCAATTTATATGTCAATAAAAATAACAGATTTTAACATTTCACGTTTCGCCACTTGCAATACCTTTTTAAAACGCCTGTAGCTCCCTAACTATACGTCGTAATGATATGAAAGTTTACATGAGGAAAGAAAAAAGTTCAAATTTTACTGTGGTGTTTTCAAATCGAAAATATCTCCTATACTTTTTGAGTAAATAAACCGAGAAAACAGCCAATTTTCCAACTTTCCAAAAAGGTAAGGTACCCCCTTGCTGTTTTTTTAGGCGATAAAGTGAGTTTTTGATTTTTGAATGTTTCTATGGCTTATTAGAAGCAGAATTAAATTTGGATTCGAGGGGTGCTATTGAAATTTCAAAATTTTTAATATTTTTTTCATTTTTATCTAATTATTTGTAAAAATTTCAACATTTAACAATACTAATAATATGCACATCGTAAGATGCAGAATTGAAAGGAGAGTAAACCCTGAAAAAAAAACTTTGTAATCTCATAGGGTTCACGAGTAATTGCAGCTTAAAGTTTTTTCAAAAAAAATCAAAATATTTTTAAACCATTGATATGGGTATCAACAGATGCAGAATTGAAAGGAGAATAAACCCTGAAAAAATCACTTCGAAATCTCAAATGGTTTAAGAGTTATTGCAATTTATATGTCAATAAAAATAACAGATTTTAACATTTCACGTTTCGCCACTTGCAATACCTTTTTAAAACGCCTGTAGCTCCCTAACTATACGTCGTAATGATATGAAAGTTTACATGAGGAAAGAAAAAAGTTCAAATTTTACTGTGGTGTTTTCAAATCGAAAATATCTCCTATACTTTTTGAGTAAATAAACCGAGAAAACAGCCAATTTTCCAACTTTCCAAAAAGGTAAGGTACCCCTTGCTGTTTTTTTAGGCGATAAAGTGAGTTTTTGATTTTTGAATGTTTCTATGGCTTAATAGAAGCAGAATTAAATTTGGATTCGAGGGGTGCTATTGAAATTTCAAAATTTTTAATATTTTTTCATTTTTATCTAATTATTTGTAAAAATTTCAACATTTAACAATACTAATAATATGCACATCGTAAGATGCAGAATTGAAAGGAGAGTAAACCCTGAAAAAAAAACTTTGTAATCTCATAGGGTTCACGAGTAATTGCAGCTTAAAGTTTTTTCAAAAAAAATCAAAATATTTTTAAACCATTGATATGGGTATCAACAGATGCAGAATTGAAAGGAGAATAAACCCTGAAAAAATCACTTCGAAATCTCAAATGGTTTAAGAGTTATTGCAATTTATATGTCAATAAAAATAACAGATTTTAACATTTCACGTTTCGCCACTTGCAATACCTTTTTAAAACGCCTGTAGCTCCCTAACTATACGTCGTAATGATATGAAAGTTTACATGAGGAAAGAAAAAAGTTCAAATTTTACTGTGGTGTTTTCAAATCGAAAATATCTCCTATACTTTTTGAGTAAATAAACCGAGAAAACAGCCAATTTTCCAACTTTCCAAAAAGGTAAGTATCCACCCCCCCTTGCTGTTTTTTTAGGCGATAAAGTGAGTTTTTGATTTTTGAATGTTTCTATAGCTTAATAGATGCAGATTTAAATTTGGATTCGAGGGGTGCTATTGAAATTTCAAAATTTTTAATATTTTTTTCATTTTTATCTAATTATTTGTAAAAATTTCAACATTTAACAATACTAATAATATGCACATCGTAAGATGCAGAATTGGAAGGAGAGTAAACCCTGAAAAAAAAACTTTGTAATCTCATAGGGTTCACGAGTAATTGCAGCTTAAAGTTTTTTCAAAAAAAATCAAAATATTTTTAAACCATTGATATGGGTATCAACAGATGCAGAATTGAAAGGAGAATAAACCCTGAAAAAATCATTTCGAAATCTCAAATGGTTTAAGAGTTATTGCAATTTATATGTCAATAAAAATAACAGATTTTAACATTTCACGTTTCGCCACTTGCAATACCTTTTTAAAACGCCTGTAGCTCCCTAACTATACGTCGTAATGATATGAAAGTTTACATGAGGAAAGAAAAAAGTTCAAATTTTACTGTGGTGTTTTCAAATCGAAAATATCTCCTATACTTTTTGAGTAAATAAACCGAGAAAACAGCCAATTTTCCAACTTTCCAAAAAGGTAAGGTACCCCCCTTGCTGTTTTTTTAGGCGATAAAGTGAATTTTTGATTTTTGAATGTTTCTATGGCTTATTAGAAGCAGAATTAAATTTGGATTCGAGGGGTGCTATTGAAATTTCAAAATTTTTAATATTTTTTTCATTTTTATCTAATTATTTGTAAAAATTTCAACATTTAACAATACTAATAATATGCACATCGTAAGATGCAGAATTGAAAGGAGAGTAAACCCTGAAAAAAAAACTTTGTAATCTCATAGGGTTCACGAGTAATTGCAGCTTAAAGTTTTTTCAAAAAAAATCAAAATATTTTTAAACCATTGATATGGGTATCAACAGATGCAGAATTGAAAGGAGAATAAACCCTGAAAAAATCACTTCGAAATCTCAAATGGTTTAAGAGTTATTGCAATTTATATGTCAATAAAAATAACAGATTTTAACATTTCACGTTTCGCCACTTGCAATACCTTTTTAAAACGCCTGTAGCTCCCTAACTATACGTCGTAATGATATGAAAGTTTACATGAGGAAAGAAAAAAGTTCAAATTTTACTGTGGTGTTTTCAAATCGAAAATATCTCCTATACTTTTTGAGTAAATAAACCGAGAAAACAGCCAATTTTCCAACTTTCCAAAAAGGTAAGTATCCACCCCCCTTGCTGTTTTTTTAGGCGATAAAGTGAGTTTTTGATTTTTGAATGTTTCTATAGCTTAATAGATGCAGATTTAAATTTGGATTCGAGGGGTGCTATTGAAATTTCAAAATTTTTAATATTTTTTTCATTTTTATCTAATTATTTGTAAAAATTTCAACATTTAACAATACTAATAATATGCACATCGTAAGATGCAGAATTGGAAGGAGAGTAAACCCTGAAAAAAAAACTTTGTAATCTCATAGGGTTCACGAGTAATTGCAGCTTAAAGTTTTTTCAAAAAAAATCAAAATATTTTTAAACCATTGATATGGGTATCAACAGATGCAGAATTGAAAGGAGAATAAACCCTGAAAAAATCATTTCGAAATCTCAAATGGTTTAAGAGTTATTGCAATTTATATGTCAATAAAAATAACAGATTTTAACATTTCACGTTTCGCCACTTGCAATACCTTTTTAAAACGCCTGTAGCTCCCTAACTATACGTCGTAATGATATGAAAGTTTACATGAGGAAAGAAAAAAGTTCAAATTTTACTGTGGTGTTTTCAAATCGAAAATATCTCCTATACTTTTTGAGTAAATAAACCGAGAAAACAGCCAATTTTCCAACTTTCCAAAAAGGTAAGGTACCCCCCTTGCTGTTTTTTTAGGCGATAAAGTGAATTTTTGATTTTTGAATGTTTCTATGGCTTATTAGAAGCAGAATTAAATTTGGATTCGAGGGGTGCTATTGAAATTTCAAAATTTTTAATATTTTTTTCATTTTTATCTAATTATTTGTAAAAATTTCAACATTTAACAATACTAATAATATGCACATCGTAAGATGCAGAATTGAAAGGAGAGTAAACCCTGAAAAAAAAACTTTGTAATCTCATAGGGTTCACGAGTAATTGCAGCTTAAAGTTTTTTCAAAAAAAATCAAAATATTTTTAAACCATTGATATGGGTATCAACAGATGCAGAATTGAAAGGAGAATAAACCCTGAAAAAATCACTTCGAAATCTCAAATGGTTTAAGAGTTATTGCAATTTATATGTCAATAAAAATAACAGATTTTAACATTTCACGTTTCGCCACTTGCAATACCTTTTTAAAACGCCTGTAGCTCCCTAACTATACGTCGTAATGATATGAAAGTTTACATGAGGAAAGAAAAAAGTTCAAATTTTACTGTGGTGTTTTCAAATCGAAAATATCTCCTATACTTTTTGAGTAAATAAACCGAGAAAACAGCCAATTTTCCAACTTTCCAAAAAGGTAAGGTACCCCCTTGCTGTTTTTTTAGGCGATAAAGTGAGTTTTTGATTTTTGAATGTTTCTATAGCTTAATAGATGCAGATTTAAATTTGGATTCGAGGGGTGCTATTGAAATTTCAAAATTTTTAATATTTTTTTCATTTTTATCTAATTATTTGTAAAAATTTCAACATTTAACAATACTAATAATATGCACATCGTAAGATGCAGAATTGAAAGGAGAGTAAACCCTGAAAAAAAAACTTTGTAATCTCATAGGGTTCACGAGTAATTGCAGCTTAAAGTTTTTTCAAAAAAAATCAAAATATTTTTAAACCATTGATATGGGTATCAACAGATGCAGAATTGAAAGGAGAATAAACCCTGAAAAAATCACTTCGAAATCTCAAATGGTTTAAGAGTTATTGCAATTTATATGTCAATAAAAATAACAGATTTTAACATTTCACGTTTCGCCACTTGCAATACCTTTTTAAAACGCCTGTAGCTCCCTAACTATACGTCGTAATGATATGAAAGTTTACATGAGGAAAGAAAAAAGTTCAAATTTTACTGTGGTGTTTTCAAATCGAAAATATCTCCTATACTTTTTGAGTAAATAAACCGAGAAAACAGCCAATTTTCCAACTTTCCAAAAAGGTAAGGTACCCCCCTTGCTGTTTTTTTAGGCGATAAAGTGAGTTTTTGATTTTTGAATGTTTCTATAGCTTAATAGATGCAGATTTAAATTTGGATTCGAGGGGTGCTATTGAAATTTCAAAATTTTTAATATTTTTTTCATTTTTATCTAATTATTTGTAAAAATTTCAACATTTAACAATACTAATAATATGCACATCGTAAGATGCAGAATTGAAAGGAGAGTAAACCCTGAAAAAAAAACTTTGTAATCTCATAGGGTTCACGAGTAATTGCAGCTTAAAGTTTTTTCAAAAAAAATCAAAATATTTTTAAACCATTGATATGGGTATCAACAGATGCAGAATTGAAAGGAGAATAAACCCTGAAAAAATCACTTCGAAATCTCAAATGGTTTAAGAGTTATTGCAATTTATATGTCAATAAAAAAACCAGATTTTAACATTTCACGTTTCGCCACTTGCAATACCTTTTTAAAACGCCTGTAGCTCCCTAACTATACGTCGTAGTGATATGAAAGTTTACATGAGGAAAGAAAAAAGTTCAAATTTTACTGTGGTGTTTTCAAATCGAAAATATCTCCTATACTTTTTGAGTAAATAAACCGAGAAAACAGCCAATTTTCCAACTTTCCAAAAAGGTAAGGTACCCCCTTGCTGTTTTTTTAGGCGATAAAGTGAGTTTTTGATTTTTGAATGTTTCTATGGCTTATTAGAAGCAGAATTAAATTTGGATTCGAGGGGTGCTATTGAAATTTCAAAATTTTTAATATTTTTTTCATTTTTATCTAATTATTTGTAAAAATTTCAACATTTAACAATACTAATAATATGCACATCGTAAGATGCAGAATTGAAAGGAGAGTAAACCCTGAAAAAAAAACTTTGTAATCTCATAGGGTTCACGAGTAATTGCAGCTTAAAGTTTTTTCAAAAAAAATCAAAATATTTTTAAACCATTGATATGGGTATCAACAGATGCAGAATTGAAAGGAGAATAAACCCTGAAAAAATCACTTCGAAATCTCAAATGGTTTAAGAGTTATTGCAATTTATATGTCAATAAAAATAACAGATTTTAACATTTCACGTTTCGCCACTTGCAATACCTTTTTAAAACGCCTGTAGCTCCCTAACTATACGTCGTAATGATATGAAAGTTTACATGAGGAAAGAAAAAAGTTCAAATTTTACTGTGGTGTTTTCAAATCGAAAATATCTCCTATACTTTTTGAGTAAATAAACCGAGAAAACAGCCAATTTTCCAACTTTCCAAAAAGGTAAGGTACCCCCCTTGCTGTTTTTTTAGGCGATAAAGTGAGTTTTTGATTTTTGAATGTTTCTATGGCTTAATAGAAGCAGAATTAAATTTGGATTTGAGGGGTGCTATTGAAATTTCAAAATATTTAATATTTTTTTCATTTTTATCTAATTATTTGTAAAAATTTCAACATTTAACAATACTAATAATATGCACACCGTAAGATGCAGAATTGGAAGGAGAGTAAACCCTGAAAAAAAAACTTTGTAATCTCATAGGGTTCACGAGTAATTGCAGCTTAAAGTTTTTTCAAAAAAAATCAAAATATTTTTAAACCATTGATATGGGTATCAACAGATGCAGAATTGAAAGGAGAATAAACCCTGAAAAAATCATTTCGAAATCTCAAATGGTTTAAGAGTTATTGCAATTTATATGTCAATAAAAAAACCAGATTTTAACATTTCACGTTTCGCCACTTGCAATACCTTTTTAAAACGCCTGTAGCTCCCTAACTATACGTCGTAGTGATATGAAAGTTTACATGAGGAAAGAAAAAAGTTCAAATTTTACTGTGGTGTTTTCAAATCGAAAATATCTCCTATACTTTTTGAGTAAATAAACCGAGAAAACAGCCAATTTTCCAACTTTCCAAAAAGGTAAGGTACCCCCTTGCTGTTTTTTTAGGCGATAAAGTGAGTTTTTGATTTTTGAATGTTTCTATGGCTTATTAGAAGCAGAATTAAATTTGGATTCGAGGGGTGCTATTGAAATTTCAAAATTTTTAATATTTTTTTCATTTTTATCTAATTATTTGTAAAAATTTCAACATTTAACAATACTAATAATATGCACATCGTAAGATGCAGAATTGAAAGGAGAGTAAACCCTGAAAAAAAAACTTTGTAATCTCATAGGGTTCACGAGTAATTGCAGCTTAAAGTTTTTTCAAAAAAAATCAAAATATTTTTAAACCATTGATATGGGTATCAACAGATGCAGAATTGAAAGGAGAATAAACCCTGAAAAAATCACTTCGAAATCTCAAATGGTTTAAGAGTTATTGCAATTTATATGTCAATAAAAATAACAGATTTTAACATTTCACGTTTCGCCACTTGCAATACCTTTTTAAAACGCCTGTAGCTCCCTAACTATACGTCGTAATGATATGAAAGTTTACATGAGGAAAGAAAAAAGTTCAAATTTTACTGTGGTGTTTTCAAATCGAAAATATCTCCTATACTTTTTGAGTAAATAAACCGAGAAAACAGCCAATTTTCCAACTTTCCAAAAAGGTAAGGTACCCCCCTTGCTGTTTTTTTAGGCGATAAAGTGAGTTTTTGATTTTTGAATGTTTCTATGGCTTAATAGAAGCAGAATTAAATTTGGATTTGAGGGGTGCTATTGAAATTTCAAAATATTTAATATTTTTTTCATTTTTATCTAATTATTTGTAAAAATTTCAACATTTAACAATACTAATAATATGCACACCGTAAGATGCAGAATTGGAAGGAGAGTAAACCCTGAAAAAAAAACTTTGTAATCTCATAGGGTTCACGAGTAATTGCAGCTTAAAGTTTTTTCAAAAAAAATCAAAATATTTTTAAACCATTGATATGGGTATCAACAGATGCAGAATTGAAAGGAGAATAAACCCTGAAAAAATCATTTCGAAATCTCAAATGGTTTAAGAGTTATTGCAATTTATATGTCAATAAAAATAACAGATTTTAACATTTCACGTTTCGCCACTTGCAATACCTTTTTAAAACGCCTGTAGCTCCCTAACTATACGTCGTAATGATATGAAAGTTTACATGAGGAAAGAAAAAAGTTCAAATTTTACTGTGGTGTTTTCAAATCGAAAATATCTCCTATACTTTTTGAGTAAATAAACCGAGAAAACAGCCAATTTTCCAACTTTCCAAAAAGGTAAGGTACACCCCCCTTGCTGTTTTTTTAGGCGATAAAGTGAGTTTTTGATTTTTGAATGTTTCTATAGCTTAATAGATGCAGATTTAAATTTGGATTCGAGGGGTGCTATTGAAATTTCAAAATTTTTAATATTTTTTTCATTTTTATCTAATTATTTGTAAAAATTTCAACATTTAACAATACTAATAATATGCACATCGTAAGATGCAGAATTGAAAGGAGAGTAAACCCTGAAAAAAAAACTTTGTAATCTCATAGGGTTCACGAGTAATTGCAGCTTAAAGTTTTTTCAAAAAAAATCAAAATATTTTTAAACCATTGATATGGGTATCAACAGATGCAGAATTGAAAGGAGAATAAACCCTGAAAAAATCACTTCGAAATCTCAAATGGTTTAAGAGTTATTGCAATTTATATGTCAATAAAAAAACCAGATTTTAACATTTCACGTTTCGCCACTTGCAATACCTTTTTAAAACGCCTGTAGCTCCCTAACTATACGTCGTAGTGATATGAAAGTTTACATGAGGAAAGAAAAAAGTTCAAATTTTACTGTGGTGTTTTCAAATCGAAAATATCTCCTATACTTGTTGAGTAAATAAACCGAGAAAACAGCCAATTTTCCAACTTTCCAAAAAGGTAAGGTACCCCCCTTGCTGTTTTTTTAGGCGATAAAGTGAGTTTTTGATTTTTGAATGTTTCTATGGCTTATTAGAAGCAGAATTAAATTTGGATTCGAGGGGTGCTATTGAAATTTCAAAATTTTTAATATTTTTTTCATTTTTATCTAATTATTTGTAAAAATTTCAACATTTAACAATACTAATAATATGCACATCGTAAGATGCAGAATTGAAAGGAGAGTAAACCCTGAAAAAAAAACTTTGTAATCTCATAGGGTTCACGAGTAATTGCAGCTTAAAGTTTTTTCAAAAAAAATCAAAATATTTTTAAACCATTGATATGGGTATCAACAGATGCAGAATTGAAAGGAGAATAAACCCTGAAAAAATCACTTCGAAATCTCAAATGGTTTAAGAGTTATTGCAATTTATATGTCAATAAAAATAACAGATTTTAACATTTCACGTTTCGCCACTTGCAATACCTTTTTAAAACGCCTGTAGCTCCCTAACTATACGTCGTAATGATATGAAAGTTTACATGAGGAAAGAAAAAAGTTTAAATTTTACTGTGGTGTTTTCAAATCGATAATATCTCCTATACTTTTTGAGTAAATAAACCGAGAAAACAGCCAATTTTCCAACTTTCCAAAAAGGTAAGGTACCCCCCTTGCTGTTTTTTTAGGCGATAAAGTGAGTTTTTGATTTTTGAATGTTTCTATAGCTTAATAGATGCAGATTTAAATTTGGATTCGAGGGGTGCTATTGAAATTTCAAAATTTTTAATATTTTTTTCATTTTTATCTAATTATTTGTAAAAATTTCAACATTTAACAATACTAATAATATGCACATCGTTAGATGCAGAATTGAAAGGAGAGTAAACCCTGAAAAAAAAACTTTGTAATCTCATAGGGTTCACGAGTAATTGCAGCTTAAAGTTTTTTCAAAAAAAATCAAAATATTTTTAAACCATTGATATGGGTATCAACAGATGCAGAATTGAAAGGAGAATAAACCCTGAAAAAATCACTTCGAAATCTCAAATGGTTTAAGAGTTATTGCAATTTATATGTCAATAAAAAAACCAGATTTTAACATTTCACGTTTCGCCACTTGCAATACCTTTTTAAAACGCCTGTAGCTCCCTAACTATACGTCGTAGTGATATGAAAGTTTACATGAGGAAAGAAAAAAGTTCAAATTTTACTGTGGTGTTTTCAAATCGAAAATATCTCCTATACTTGTTGAGTAAATAAACCGAGAAAACAGCCAATTTTCCAACTTTCCAAAAAGGTAAGGTACCCCCCTTGCTGTTTTTTTAGGCGATAAAGTGAGTTTTTGATTTTTGAATGTTTCTATGGCTTATTAGAAGCAGAATTAAATTTGGATTCGAGGGGTGCTATTGAAATTTCAAAATTTTTAATATTTTTTTCATTTTTATCTAATTATTTGTAAAAATTTCAACATTTAACAATACTAATAATATGCACATCGTTAGATGCAGAATTGAAAGGAGAGTAAACCCTGAAAAAAAAACTTTGTAATCTCATAGGGTTCACGAGTAATTGCAGCTTAAAGTTTTTTCAAAAAAAATCAAAATATTTTTAAACCATTGATATGGGTATCAACAGATGCAGAATTGAAAGGAGAATAAACCCTGAAAAAATCACTTCGAAATCTCAAATGGTTTAAGAGTTATTGCAATTTATATGTCAATAAAAAAACCAGATTTTAACATTTCACGTTTCGCCACTTGCAATACCTTTTTAAAACGCCTGTAGCTCCCTAACTATACGTCGTAGTGATATGAAAGTTTACATGAGGAAAGAAAAAAGTTCAAATTTTACTGTGGTGTTTTCAAATCGAAAATATCTCCTATACTTTTTGAGTAAATAAACCGAGAAAACAGCCAATTTTCCAACTTTCCAAAAAGGTAAGGTACCCCCTTGCTGTTTTTTTAGGCGATAAAGTGAGTTTTTGATTTTTGAATGTTTCTATGGCTTAATAGAAGCAGAATTAAATTTGGATTTGAGGGGTGCTATTGAAATTTCAAAATTTTTAATATTTTTTTCATTTTTATCTAATTATTTGTAAAAATTTCAACATTTAACAATACTAATAATATGCACACCGTAAGATGCAGAATTGGAAGGAGAGTAAACCCTGAAAAAAAAACTTTGTAATCTCATAGGGTTCACGAGTAATTGCAGCTTAAAGTTTTTTCAAAAAAAATCAAAATATTTTTAAACCATTGATATGGGTATCAACAGATGCAGAATTGAAAGGAGAATAAACCCTGAAAAAATCACTTCGAAATCTCAAATGGTTTAAGAGTTATTGCAATTTATATGTCAATAAAAATAACAGATTTTAACATTTCACGTTTCGCCACTTGCAATACCTTTTTAAAACGCCTGTAGCTCCCTAACTATACGTCGTAATGATATGAAAGTTTACATGAGGAAAGAAAAAAGTTCAAATTTTACTGTGGTGTTTTCAAATCGAAAATATCTCCTATACTTTTTGAGTAAATAAACCGAGAAAACAGCCAATTTTCCAACTTTCCAAAAAGGTAAGGTACACCCCCTTGCTGTTTTTTTAGGCGATAAAGTGAGTTTTTGATTTTTGAATGTTTCTATAGCTTAATAGATGCAGATTTAAATTTGGATTCGAGGGGTGCTATTGAAATTTCAAAATTTTTAATATTTTTTTCATTTTTATCTAATTATTTGTAAAAATTTCAACATTTAACAATACTAATAATATGCACATCGTAAGATGCAGAATTGAAAGGAGAGTAAACCCTGAAAAAAAAACTTTGTAATCTCATAGGGTTCACGAGTAATTGCAGCTTAAAGTTTTTTCAAAAAAAATCAAAATATTTTTAAACCATTGATATGGGTATCAACAGATGCAGAATTGAAAGGAGAATAAACCCTGAAAAAATCACTTCGAAATCTCAAATGGTTTAAGAGTTATTGCAATTTATATGTCAATAAAAATAACAGATTTTAACATTTCACGTTTCGCCACTTGCAATACCTTTTTAAAACGCCTGTAGCTCCCTAACTATACGTCGTAATGATATGAAAGTTTACATGAGGAAAGAAAAAAGTTCAAATTTTACTGTGGTGTTTTCAAATCGAAAATATCTCCTATACTTTTTGAGTAAATAAACCGAGAAAACAGCCAATTTTCCAACTTTCCAAAAAGGTAAGGTACCCCCCTTGCTGTTTTTTTAGGCGATAAAGTGAGTTTTTGATTTTTGAATGTTTCTATGGCTTAATAGAAGCAGAATTAAATTTGGATTTGAGGGGTGCTATTGAAATTTCAAAATTTTTAATATTTTTTTCATTTTTATCTAATTATTTGTAAAAATTTCAACATTTAACAATACTAATAATATGCACACCGTAAGATGCAGAATTGGAAGGAGAGTAAACCCTGAAAAAAAAACTTTGTAATCTCATAGGGTTCACGAGTAATTGCAGCTTAAAGTTTTTTCAAAAAAAATCAAAATATTTTTAAACCATTGATATGGGTATCAACAGATGCAGAATTGAAAGGAGAATAAACCCTGAAAAAATCATTTCGAAATCTCAAATGGTTTAAGAGTTATTGCAATTTATATGTCAATAAAAATAACAGATTTTAACATTTCACGTTTCGCCACTTGCAATACCTTTTTAAAACGCCTGTAGCTCCCTAACTATACGTCGTAATGATATGAAAGTTTACATGAGGAAAGAAAAATATTCAAATTTTACTGTGGTGTTTTCAAATCGAAAATATCTCCTATACTTTTTGAGTAAATAAACCGAGAAAACAGCCAATTTTCCAACTTTCCAAAAAGGTAAGGTACCCCCCTTGCTGTTTTTTTAGGCGATAAAGTGAGTTTTTGATTTTTGAATGTCTATAGCTTAATAGATGCAGATTTAAATTTGGATTCGAGGGGTGCTATTGAAATTTCAAAATTTTTAATATTTTTTTCATTTTTATCTAATTATTTGTAAAAATTTCAACATTTAACAATACTAATAATATGCACATCGTAAGATGCAGAATTGAAAGGAGAGTAAACCCTGAAAAAAAAACTTTGTAATCTCATAGGGTTCACGAGTAATTGCAGCTTAAAGTTTTTTCAAAAAAAATCAAAATATTTTTAAACCATTGATATGGGTATCAACAGATGCAGAATTGAAAGGAGAATAAACCCTGAAAAAATCACTTCGAAATCTCAAATGGTTTAAGAGTTATTGCAATTTATATGTCAATAAAAATAACAGATTTTAACATTTCACGTTTCGCCACTTGCAATACCTTTTTAAAACGCCTGTAGCTCCCTAACTATACGTCGTAATGATATGAAAGTTTACATGAGGAAAGAAAAAAGTTCAAATTTTACTGTGGTGTTTTCAAATCGAAAATATCTCCTATACTTTTTGAGTAAATAAACCGAGAAAACAGCCAATTTTCCAACTTTCCAAAAAGGTAAGGTACCCCCCTTGCTGTTTTTTTAGGCGATAAAGTGAGTTTTTGATTTTTGAATGTTTCTATGGCTTATTAGAAGCAGAATTAAATTTGGATTCGAGGGGTGCTATTGAAATTTCAAAATTTTTAATATTTTTTCATTTTTATCTAATTATTTGTAAAAATTTCAACATTTAACAATACTAATAATATGCACATCGTAAGATGCAGAATTGAAAGGAGAGTAAACCCTGAAAAAAAAACTTTGTAATCTCATAGGGTTCACGAGTAATTGCAGCTTAAAGATTTTTCAAAAAAAATCAAAATATTTTTAAACCATTGATATGGGTATCAACAGATGCAGAATTGAAAGGAGAATAAACCCTGAAAAAATCACTTCGAAATCTCAAATGGTTTAAGAGTTATTGCAATTTATATGTCAATAAAAATAACAGATTTTAACATTTCACGTTTCGCCACTTGCAATACCTTTTTAAAACGCCTGTAGCTCCCTAACTATACGTCGTAATGATATGAAAGTTTACATGAGGAAAGAAAAAAGTTCAAATTTTACTGTGGTGTTTTCAAATCGAAAATATCTCCTATACTTTTTGAGTAAATAAACCGAGAAAACAGCCAATTTTCCAACTTTCCAAAAAGGTAAGGTACCCCCCTTGCTGTTTTTTTAGGCGATAAAGTGAGTTTTTGATTTTTGAATGTTTCTATGGCTTAATAGAAGCAGAATTAAATTTGGATTTGAGGGGTGCTATTGAAATTTCAAAATTTTTAATATTTTTTTCATTTTTATCTAATTATTTGTAAAAATTTCAACATTTAACAATACTAATAATATGCACATCGTAAGATGCAGAATTGAAAGGAGAGTAAACCCTGAAAAAAAAACTTTGTAATCTCATAGGGTTCACGAGTAATTGCAGCTTAAAGTTTTTTCAAAAAAAATCAAAATATTTTTAAACCATTGATATGGGTATCAACAGATGCAGAATTGAAAGGAGAATAAACCCTGAAAAAATCACTTCGAAATCTCAAATGGTTTAAGAGTTATTGCAATTTATATGTCAATAAAAATAACAGATTTTAACATTTCACGTTTCGCCACTTGCAATACCTTTTTAAAACGCCTGTAGCTCCCTAACTATACGTCGTAATGATATGAAAGTTTACATGAGGAAAGAAAAAAGTTCAAATTTTACTGTGGTGTTTTCAAATCGAAAATATCTCCTATACTTTTTGAGTAAATAAACCGAGAAAACAGCCAATTTTCCAACTTTCCAAAAAGGTAAGGTACCCCCCTTGCTGTTTTTTTAGGCGATAAAGTGAGTTTTTGATTTTTGAATGTTTCTATGGCTTAATAGAAGCAGAATTAAATTTGGATTTGAGGGGTGCTATTGAAATTTCAAAATTTTTAATATTTTTTTCATTTTTATCTAATTATTTGTAAAAATTTCAACATTTAACAATACTAATAATACGCACATCGTAAGATGCAGAATTGAAAGGAGAGTAAACCCTGAAAAAAAAACTTTGTAATCTCATAGGGTTCACGAGTAATTGCAGCTTAAAGATTTTTCAAAAAAAATCAAAATATTTTTAAACCATTGATATGGGTATCAACAGATGCAGAATTGAAAGGAGAATAAACCCTGAAAAAATCACTTCGAAATCTCAAATGGTTTAAGAGTTATTGCAATTTATATGTCAATAAAAATAACAGATTTTAACATTTCACGTTTCGCCACTTGCAATACCTTTTTAAAACGCCTGTAGCTCCCTAACTATACGTCGTAATGATATGAAAGTTTACATGAGGAAAGAAAAAAGTTCAAATTTTACTGTGGTGTTTTCAAATCGAAAATATCTCCTATACTTTTTGAGTAAATAAACCGAGAAAACAGCCAATTTTCCAACTTTCCAAAAAGGTAAGGTACCCCCCTTGCTGTTTTTTTAGGCGATAAAGTGAGTTTTTGATTTTTGAATGTTTCTATAGCTTAATAGATGCAGATTTAAATTTGGATTCGAGGGGTGCTATTGAAATTTCAAAATTTTTAATATTTTTTTCATTTTTATCTAATTATTTGTAAAAATTTCAACATTTAACAATACTAATAATATGCACATCGTAAGATGCAGAATTGAAAGGAGAGTAAACCCTGAAAAAAAAACTTTGTAATCTCATAGGGTTCACGAGTAATTACAGCTTAAAGTTTTTTCAAAAAAAATCAAAATATTTTTAAACCATTGATATGGGTATCAACAGATGCAGAATTGAAAGGAGAATAAACCCTGAAAAAATCACTTCGAAATCTCAAATGGTTTAAGAGTTATTGCAATTTATATGTCAATAAAAAAACCAGATTTTAACATTTCACGTTTCGCCACTTGCAATACCTTTTTAAAACGCCTGTAGCTCCCTAACTATACGTCGTAGTGATATGAAAGTTTACATGAGGAAAGAAAAAAGTTCAAATTTTACTGTGCTGTTTTCAAATCGAAAATATCTCCTATACTTTTTGAGTAAATAAACCGAGAAAACAGCCAATTTTCCAACTTTCCAAAAAGGTAAGGTACCCCCTTGCTGTTTTTTTAGGCGATAAAGTGAGTTTTTGATTTTTGAATGTTTCTATGGCTTATTTGAAGCAGAATTAAATTTGGATTCGAGGGGTGCTATTGAAATTTCAAAATTTTTAATATTTTTTTCATTTTTATCTAATTATTTGTAAAAATTTCAACATTTAACAATACTAATAATATGCACATCGTAAGATGCAGAATTGAAAGGAGAGTAAACCCTGAAAAAAAAACTTTGTAATCTCATAGGGTTCACGAGTAATTGCAGCTTAAAGTTTTTTCAAAAAAAATCAAAATATTTTTAAACCATTGATATGGGTATCAACAGATGCAGAATTGAAAGGAGAATAAACCCTGAAAAAATCACTTCGAAATCTCAAATGGTTTAAGAGTTATTGCAATTTATATGTCAATAAAAATAACAGATTTTAACATTTCACGTTTCGCCACTTGCAATACCTTTTTAAAACGCCTGTAGCTCCCTAACTATACGTCGTAATGATATGAAAGTTTACATGAGGAAAGAAAAAAGTTCAAATTTTACTGTGGTGTTTTCAAATCGAAAATATCTCCTATACTTTTTGAGTAAATAAACCGAGAAAACAGCCAATTTTCCAACTTTCCAAAAAGGTAAGGTACCCCCCTTGCTGTTTTTTTAGGCGATAAAGTGAGTTTTTGATTTTTGAATGTTTCTATGGCTTAATAGAAGCAGAATTAAATTTGGATTTGAGGGGTGCTATTGAAATTTCAAAATTTTTAATATTTTTTTCATTTTTATCTAATTATTTGTAAAAATTTCAACATTTAACAATACTAATAATATGCACACCGTAAGATGCAGAATTGGAAGGAGAGTAAACCCTGAAAAAAAAACTTTGTAATCTCATAGGGTTCACGAGTAATTGCAGCTTAAAGTTTTTTCAAAAAAAATCAAAATATTTTTAAACCATTGATATGGGTATCAACAGATGCAGAATTGAAAGGAGAATAAACCCTGAAAAAATCACTTCGAAATCTCAAATGGTTTAAGAGTTATTGCAATTTATATGTCAATAAAAATAACAGATTTTAACATTTCACGTTTCGCCACTTGCAATACCTTTTTAAAACGCCTGTAGCTCCCTAACTATACGTCGTAATGATATGAAAGTTTACATGAGGAAAGAAAAAAGTTCAAATTTTACTGTGGTGTTTTCAAATCGAAAATATCTCCTATACTTTTTGAGTAAATAAACCGAGAAAACAGCCAATTTTCCAACTTTCCAAAAAGGTAAGGTACACCCCCTTGCTGTTTTTTTAGGCGATAAAGTGAGTTTTTGATTTTTGAATGTTTCTATAGCTTAATAGATGCAGATTTAAATTTGGATTCGAGGGGTGCTATTGAAATTTCAAAATTTTTAATATTTTTTTCATTTTTATCTAATTATTTGTAAAAATTTCAACATTTAACAATACTAATAATATGCACATCGTAAGATGCAGAATTGAAAGGAGAGTAAACCCTGAAAAAAAAACTTTGTAATCTCATAGGGTTCACGAGTAATTGCAGCTTAAAGTTTTTTCAAAAAAAATCAAAATATTTTTAAACCATTGATATGGGTATCAACAGATGCAGAATTGAAAGGAGAATAAACCCTGAAAAAATCACTTCGAAATCTCAAATGGTTTAAGAGTTATTGCAATTTATATGTCAATAAAAATAACAGATTTTAACATTTCACGTTTCGCCACTTGCAATACCTTTTTAAAACGCCTGTAGCTCCCTAACTATACGTCGTAATGATATGAAAGTTTACATGAGGAAAGAAAAAAGTTCAAATTTTACTGTGGTGTTTTCAAATCGAAAATATCTCCTATACTTTTTGAGTAAATAAACCGAGAAAACAGCCAATTTTCCAACTTTCCAAAAAGGTAAGGTACCCCCCTTGCTGTTTTTTTAGGCGATAAAGTGAGTTTTTGATTTTTGAATGTTTCTATGGCTTAATAGAAGCAGAATTAAATTTGGATTTGAGGGGTGCTATTGAAATTTCAAAATTTTTAATATTTTTTTCATTTTTATCTAATTATTTGTAAAAATTTCAACATTTAACAATACTAATAATATGCACACCGTAAGATGCAGAATTGGAAGGAGAGTAAACCCTGAAAAAAAAACTTTGTAATCTCATAGGGTTCACGAGTAATTGCAGCTTAAAGTTTTTTCAAAAAAAATCAAAATATTTTTAAACCATTGATATGGGTATCAACAGATGCAGAATTGAAAGGAGAATAAACCCTGAAAAAATCATTTCGAAATCTCAAATGGTTTAAGAGTTATTGCAATTTATATGTCAATAAAAATAACAGATTTTAACATTTCACGTTTCGCCACTTGCAATACCTTTTTAAAACGCCTGTAGCTCCCTAACTATACGTCGTAATGATATGAAAGTTTACATGAGGAAAGAAAAATATTCAAATTTTACTGTGGTGTTTTCAAATCGAAAATATCTCCTATACTTTTTGAGTAAATAAACCGAGAAAACAGCCAATTTTCCAACTTTCCAAAAAGGTAAGGTACCCCCCTTGCTGTTTTTTTAGGCGATAAAGTGAGTTTTTGATTTTTGAATGTCTATAGCTTAATAGATGCAGATTTAAATTTGGATTCGAGGGGTGCTATTGAAATTTCAAAATTTTTAATATTTTTTTCATTTTTATCTAATTATTTGTAAAAATTTCAACATTTAACAATACTAATAATATGCACATCGTAAGATGCAGAATTGAAAGGAGAGTAAACCCTGAAAAAAAAACTTTGTAATCTCATAGGGTTCACGAGTAATTGCAGCTTAAAGTTTTTTCAAAAAAAATCAAAATATTTTTAAACCATTGATATGGGTATCAACAGATGCAGAATTGAAAGGAGAATAAACCCTGAAAAAATCACTTCGAAATCTCAAATGGTTTAAGAGTTATTGCAATTTATATGTCAATAAAAATAACAGATTTTAACATTTCACGTTTCGCCACTTGCAATACCTTTTTAAAACGCCTGTAGCTCCCTAACTATACGTCGTAATGATATGAAAGTTTACATGAGGAAAGAAAAAAGTTCAAATTTTACTGTGGTGTTTTCAAATCGAAAATATCTCCTATACTTTTTGAGTAAATAAACCGAGAAAACAGCCAATTTTCCAACTTTCCAAAAAGGTAAGGTACCCCCCTTGCTGTTTTTTTAGGCGATAAAGTGAGTTTTTGATTTTTGAATGTTTCTATGGCTTATTAGAAGCAGAATTAAATTTGGATTCGAGGGGTGCTATTGAAATTTCAAAATTTTTAATATTTTTTCATTTTTATCTAATTATTTGTAAAAATTTCAACATTTAACAATACTAATAATATGCACATCGTAAGATGCAGAATTGAAAGGAGAGTAAACCCTGAAAAAAAAACTTTGTAATCTCATAGGGTTCACGAGTAATTGCAGCTTAAAGATTTTTCAAAAAAAATCAAAATATTTTTAAACCATTGATATGGGTATCAACAGATGCAGAATTGAAAGGAGAATAAACCCTGAAAAAATCACTTCGAAATCTCAAATGGTTTAAGAGTTATTGCAATTTATATGTCAATAAAAATAACAGATTTTAACATTTCACGTTTCGCCACTTGCAATACCTTTTTAAAACGCCTGTAGCTCCCTAACTATACGTCGTAATGATATGAAAGTTTACATGAGGAAAGAAAAAAGTTCAAATTTTACTGTGGTGTTTTCAAATCGAAAATATCTCCTATACTTTTTGAGTAAATAAACCGAGAAAACAGCCAATTTTCCAACTTTCCAAAAAGGTAAGGTACCCCCCTTGCTGTTTTTTTAGGCGATAAAGTGAGTTTTTGATTTTTGAATGTTTCTATGGCTTAATAGAAGCAGAATTAAATTTGGATTTGAGGGGTGCTATTGAAATTTCAAAATTTTTAATATTTTTTTCATTTTTATCTAATTATTTGTAAAAATTTCAACATTTAACAATACTAATAATATGCACATCGTAAGATGCAGAATTGAAAGGAGAGTAAACCCTGAAAAAAAAACTTTGTAATCTCATAGGGTTCACGAGTAATTGCAGCTTAAAGTTTTTTCAAAAAAAATCAAAATATTTTTAAACCATTGATATGGGTATCAACAGATGCAGAATTGAAAGGAGAATAAACCCTGAAAAAATCACTTCGAAATCTCAAATGGTTTAAGAGTTATTGCAATTTATATGTCAATAAAAATAACAGATTTTAACATTTCACGTTTCGCCACTTGCAATACCTTTTTAAAACGCCTGTAGCTCCCTAACTATACGTCGTAATGATATGAAAGTTTACATGAGGAAAGAAAAAAGTTCAAATTTTACTGTGGTGTTTTCAAATCGAAAATATCTCCTATACTTTTTGAGTAAATAAACCGAGAAAACAGCCAATTTTCCAACTTTCCAAAAAGGTAAGGTACCCCCCTTGCTGTTTTTTTAGGCGATAAAGTGAGTTTTTGATTTTTGAATGTTTCTATGGCTTAATAGAAGCAGAATTAAATTTGGATTTGAGGGGTGCTATTGAAATTTCAAAATTTTTAATATTTTTTTCATTTTTATCTAATTATTTGTAAAAATTTCAACATTTAACAATACTAATAATACGCACATCGTAAGATGCAGAATTGAAAGGAGAGTAAACCCTGAAAAAAAAACTTTGTAATCTCATAGGGTTCACGAGTAATTGCAGCTTAAAGATTTTTCAAAAAAAATCAAAATATTTTTAAACCATTGATATGGGTATCAACAGATGCAGAATTGAAAGGAGAATAAACCCTGAAAAAATCACTTCGAAATCTCAAATGGTTTAAGAGTTATTGCAATTTATATGTCAATAAAAATAACAGATTTTAACATTTCACGTTTCGCCACTTGCAATACCTTTTTAAAACGCCTGTAGCTCCCTAACTATACGTCGTAATGATATGAAAGTTTACATGAGGAAAGAAAAAAGTTCAAATTTTACTGTGGTGTTTTCAAATCGAAAATATCTCCTATACTTTTTGAGTAAATAAACCGAGAAAACAGCCAATTTTCCAACTTTCCAAAAAGGTAAGGTACCCCCCTTGCTGTTTTTTTAGGCGATAAAGTGAGTTTTTGATTTTTGAATGTTTCTATGGCTTAATAGAAGCAGAATTAAATTTGGATTTGAGGGGTGCTATTGAAATTTCAAAATTTTTAATATTTTTTTCATTTTTATCTAATTATTTGTAAAAATTTCAACATTTAACAATACTAATAATATGCACATCGTAAGATGCAGAATTGAAAGGAGAGTAAACCCTGAAAAAAAAACTTTGTAATCTCATAGGGTTCACGAGTAATTGCAGCTTAAAGTTTTTTCAAAAAAAATCAAAATATTTTTAAACCATTGATATGGGTATCAACAGATGCAGAATTGAAAGGAGAATAAACCCTGAAAAAATCACTTCGAAATCTCAAATGGTTTAAGAGTTATTGCAATTTATATGTCAATAAAAATAACAGATTTTAACATTTCACGTTTCGCCACTTGCAATACCTTTTTAAAACGCCTGTAGCTCCCTAACTATACGTCGTAATGATATGAAAGTTTACATGAGGAAAGAAAAAAGTTCAAATTTTACTGTGGTGTTTTCAAATCGAAAATATCTCCTATACTTTTTGAGTAAATAAACCGAGAAAACAGCCAATTTTCCAACTTTCCAAAAAGGTAAGGTACCCCCTTGCTGTTTTTTTAGGCGATAAAGTGAGTTTTTGATTTTTGAATGTTTCTATAGCTTAATAGATGCAGATTTAAATTTGGATTCGAGGGGTGCTATTGAAATTTCAAAATTTTTAATATTTTTTTCATTTTTATCTAATTATTTGTAAAAATTTCAACATTTAACAATACTAATAATATGCACATCGTAAGATGCAGAATTGAAAGGAGAGTAAACCCTGAAAAAAAAACTTTGTAATCTCATAGGGTTCACGAGTAATTGCAGCTTAAAGTTTTTTCAAAAAAAATCAAAATATTTTTAAACCATTGATATGGGTATCAACAGATGCAGAATTGAAAGGAGAATAAACCCTGAAAAAATCACTTCGAAATCTCAAATGGTTTAAGAGTTATTGCAATTTATATGTCAATAAAAAAACCAGATTTTAACATTTCACGTTTCGCCACTTGCAATACCTTTTTAAAACGCCTGTAGCTCCCTAACTATACGTCGTAATGATATGAAAGTTTACATGAGGAAAGAAAAAAGTTCAAATTTTACTGTGGTGTTTTCAAATCGAAAATATCTCCTATACTTTTTGAGTAAATAAACCGAGAAAACAGCCAATTTTCCAACTTTCCAAAAAGGTAAGGTACCCCCCTTGCTGTTTTTTTAGGCGATAAAGTGAGTTTTTGATTTTTGAATGTTTCTATGGCTTAATAGAAGCAGAATTAAATTTGGATTTGAGGGGTGCTATTGAAATTTCAAAATTTTTAATATTTTTTTCATTTTTATCTAATTATTTGTAAAAATTTCAACATTTAACAATACTAATAATACGCACATCGTAAGATGCAGAATTGAAAGGAGAGTAAACCCTGAAAAAAAAACTTTGTAATCTCATAGGGTTCACGAGTAATTGCAGCTTAAAGTTTTTTCAAAAAAAATCAAAATATTTTTAAACCATTGATATGGGTATCAACAGATGCAGAATTGAAAGGAGAATAAACCCTGAAAAAATCACTTCGAAATCTCAAATGGTTTAAGAGTTATTGCAATTTATATGTCAATAAAAATAACAGATTTTAACATTTCACGTTTCGCCACTTGCAATACCTTTTTAAAACGCCTGTAGCTCCCTAACTATACGTCGTAATGATATGAAAGTTTACATGAGGAAAGAAAAAAGTTCAAATTTTACTGTGGTGTTTTCAAATCGAAAATATCTCCTATACTTTTTGAGTAAATAAACCGAGAAAACAGCCAATTTTCCAACTTTCCAAAAAGGTAAGGTACCCCCCTTGCTGTTTTTTTAGGCGATAAAGTGAGTTTTTGATTTTTGAATGTTTCTATGGCTTAATAGAAGCAGAATTAAATTTGGATTTGAGGGGTGCTATTGAAATTTCAAAATTTTTAATATTTTTTTCATTTTTATCTAATTATTTGTAAAAATTTCAACATTTAACAATACTAATAATATGCACATCGTAAGATGCAGAATTGAAAGGAGAGTAAACCCTGAAAAAAAAACTTTGTAATCTCATAGGGTTCACGAGTAATTGCAGCTTAAAGTTTTTTCAAAAAAAATCAAAATATTTTTAAACCATTGATATGGGTATCAACAGATGCAGAATTGAAAGGAGAATAAACCCTGAAAAAATCACTTCGAAATCTCAAATGGTTTAAGAGTTATTGCAATTTATATGTCAATAAAAATAACAGATTTTAACATTTCACGTTTCGCCACTTGCAATACCTTTTTAAAACGCCTGTAGCTCCCTAACTATACGTCGTAATGATATGAAAGTTTACATGAGAAAAGAAAAAAGTTCAAATTTTACTGTGGTGTTTTCAAATCGAAAATATCTCCTATACTTTTTGAGTAAATAAACCGAGAAAACAGCCAATTTTCCAACTTTCCAAAAAGGTAAGGTACCCCCCTTGCTGTTTTTTTAGGCGATAAAGTGAGTTTTTGATTTTTGAATGTTTCTATGGCTTAATAGAAGCAGAATTAAATTTGGATTTGAGGGGTGCTATTGAAATTTCAAAATTTTTAATATTTTTTTCATTTTTATCTAATTATTTGTAAAAATTTCAACATTTAACAATACTAATAATATGCACATCGTAAGATGCAGAATTGAAAGGAGAGTAAACCCTGAAAAAAAAACTTTGTAATCTCATAGGGTTCACGAGTAATTGCAGCTTAAAGTTTTTTCAAAAAAAATCAAAATATTTTTAAACCATTGATATGGGTATCAACAGATGCAGAATTGAAAGGAGAATAAACCCTGAAAAAATCACTTCGAAATCTCAAATGGTTTAAGAGTTATTGCAATTTATATGTCAATAAAAAAACCAGATTTTAACATTTCACGTTTCGCCACTTGCAATACCTTTTTAAAACGCCTGTAGCTCCCTAACTATACGTCGTAGTGATATGAAAGTTTACATGAGGAAAGAAAAAAGTTCAAATTTTACTGTGGTGTTATCAAATCGAAAATATCTCCTATACTTTTTGAGTAAATAAACCGAGAAAACAGCCAATTTTCCAACTTTCCAAAAAGGTAAGGTACCCCCCTTGCTGTTTTTTTAGGCGATAAAGTGAGTTTTTGATTTTTGAATGTTTCTATGGCTTATTAGAAGCAGAATTAAATTTGGATTCGAGGGGTGCTATTGAAATTTCAAAATTTTTAATATTTTTTTCATTTTTATCTAATTATTTGTAAAAATTTCAACATTTAACAATACTAATAATATGCACATCGTATAAGATGCAGAATTGAAAGGAGAGTAAACCCTGAAAAAAAAACTTTGTAATCTCATAGGGTTCACGAGTAATTGCAGCTTAAAGATTTTTCAAAAAAAATCAAAATATTTTTAAACCATTGATATGGGTATCAACAGATGCAGAATTGAAAGGAGAATAAACCCTGAAAAAATCACTTCGAAATCTCAAATGGTTTAAGAGTTATTGCAATTTATATGTCAATAAAAAAACCAGATTTTAACATTTCACGTTTCGCCACTTGCAATACCTTTTTAAAACGCCTGTAGCTCCCTAACTATACGTCGTAGTGATGTGAAAGTTTACATGAGGAAAGAAAAAAGTTCAAATTTTACTGTGGTGTTTTCAAATCGAAAATATCTCCTATACTTGTTGAGTAAATAAACCGAGAAAACAGCCAATTTTCCAACTTTCCAAAAAGGTAAGGTACCCCCCTTGCTGTTTTTTTAGGCGATAAAGTGAGTTTTTGATTTTTGAATGTTTCTATGGCTTATTAGAAGCAGAATTAAATTTGGATTCGAGGGGTGCTATTGAAATTTCAAAATTTTTAATATTTTTTTCATTTTTATCTAATTATTTGTAAAAATTTCAACATTTAACAATACTAATAATATGCACATCGTAAGATGCAGAATTGAAAGGAGAGTAAACCCTGAAAAAAAAACTTTGTAATCTCATAGGGTTCACGAGTAATTGCAGCTTAAAGTTTTTTCAAAAAAAATCAAAATATTTTTAAACCATTGATATGGGTATCAACAGATGCAGAATTGAAAGGAGAATAAACCCTGAAAAAATCACTTCGAAATCTCAAATGGTTTAAGAGTTATTGCAATTTATATGTCAATAAAAAAACCAGATTTTAACATTTCACGTTTCGCCACTTGCAATACCTTTTTAAAACGCCTGTAGCTCCCTAACTATACGTCGTAATGATATGAAAGTTTACATGAGGAAAGAAAAAAGTTCAAATTTTACTGTGGTGTTTTCAAATCGAAAATATCTCCTATACTTTTTGAGTAAATAAACCGAGAAAACAGCCAATTTTCCAACTTTCCAAAAAGGTAAGGTACCCCCCTTGCTGTTTTTTTAGGCGATAAAGTGAGTTTTTGATTTTTGAATGTTTCTATGGCTTATTAGAAGCAGAATTAAATTTGGATTCGAGGGGTGCTATTGAAATTTCAAAATTTTTAATATTTTTTTCATTTTTATCTAATTATTTGTAAAAATTTCAACATTTAACAATACTAATAATATGCACATCGTAAGATGCAGAATTGAAAGGAGAGTAAACCCTGAAAAAAAAACTTTGTAATCTCATAGGGTTCACGAGTAATTGCAGCTTAAAGTTTTTTCAAAAAAAATCAAAATATTTTTAAACCATTGATATGGGTATCAACAGATGCAGAATTGAAAGGAGAATAAACCCTGAAAAAATCACTTCGAAATCTCAAATGGTTTAAGAGTTATTGCAATTTATATGTCAATAAAAATAACAGATTTTAACATTTCACGTTTCGCCACTTGCAATACCTTTTTAAAACGCCTGTAGCTCCCTAACTATACGTCGTAATGATATGAAAGTTTACATGAGGAAAGAAAAAAGTTCAAATTTTACTGTGGTGTTTTCAAATCGAAAATATCTCCTATACTTTTTGAGTAAATAAACCGAGAAAACAGCCAATTTTCCAACTTTCCAAAAAGGTAAGGTACCCCCCTTGCTGTTTTTTTAGGCGATAAAGTGAGTTTTTGATTTTTGAATGTTTCTATGGCTTAATAGAAGCAGAATTAAATTTGGATTTGAGGGGTGCTATTGAAATTTCAAAATTTTTAATATTTTTTTCATTTTTATCTAATTATTTGTAAAAATTTCAACATTTAACAATACTAATAATATGCACACCGTAAGATGCAGAATTGGAAGGAGAGTAAACCCTGAAAAAAAAACTTTGTAATCTCATAGGGTTCACGAGTAATTGCAGCTTAAAGTTTTTTAAAAAAAAATCAAAATATTTTTAAACCATTGATATGGGTATCAACAGATGCAGAATTGAAAGGAGAATAAACCCTGAAAAAATCATTTCGAAATCTCAAATGGTTTAAGAGTTATTGCAATTTATATGTCAATAAAAATAACAGATTTTAACATTTCACGTTTCGCCACTTGCAATACCTTTTTAAAACGCCTGTAGCTCCCTAACTATACGTCGTAATGATATGAAAGTTTACATGAGGAAAGAAAAAAGTTCAAATTTTACTGTGGTGTTTTCAAATCGAAAATATCTCCTATACTTTTTGAGTAAATAAACCGAGAAAACAGCCAATTTTCCAACTTTCCAAAAAGGTAAGGTACCCCCCTTGCTGTTTTTTTAGGCGATAAAGTGAGTTTTTGATTTTTGAATGTTTCTATAGCTTAATAGATGCAGATTTAAATTTGGATTCGAGGGGTGCTATTGAAATTTCAAAATTTTTAATATTTTTTTCATTTTTATCTAATTATTTGTAAAAATTTCAACATTTAACAATACTAATAATATGCACATCGTAAGATGCAGAATTGAAAGGAGAGTAAACCCTGAAAAAAAAACTTTGTAATCTCATAGGGTTCACGAGTAATTGCAGCTTAAAGTTTTTTCAAAAAAAATCAAAATATTTTTAAACCATTGATATGGGTATCAACAGATGCAGAATTGAAAGGAGAATAAACCCTGAAAAAATCACTTCGAAATCTCAAATGGTTTAAGAGTTATTGCAATTTATATGTCAATAAAAATAACAGATTTTAACATTTCACGTTTCGCCACTTGCAATACCTTTTTAAAACGCCTGTAGCTCCCTAACTATACGTCGTAATGATATGAAAGTTTACATGAGGAAAGAAAAAAGTTCAAATTTTACTGTGGTGTTTTCAAATCGAAAATATCTCCTATACTTTTTGAGTAAATAAACCGAGAAAACAGCCAATTTTCCAACTTTCCAAAAAGGTAAGGTACCCCCCTTGCTGTTTTTTTAGGCGATAAAGTGAGTTTTTGATTTTTGAATGTCTATAGCTTAATAGATGCAGATTTAAATTTGGATTCGAGGGGTGCTATTGAAATTTCAAAATTTTTAATATTTTTTTCATTTTTATCTAATTATTTGTAAAAATTTCAACATTTAACAATACTAATAATATGCACATCGTAAGATGCAGAATTGAAAGGAGAGTAAACCCTGAAAAAAAAACTTTGTAATCTCATAGGGTTCACGAGTAATTGCAGCTTAAAGTTTTTTCAAAAAAAATCAAAATATTTTTAAACCATTGATATGGGTATCAACAGATGCAGAATTGAAAGGAGAATAAACCCTGAAAAAATCACTTCGAAATCTCAAATGGTTTAAGAGTTATTGCAATTTATATGTCAATAAAAATAACAGATTTTAACATTTCACGTTTCGCCACTTGCAATACCTTTTTAAAACGCCTGTAGCTCCCTAACTATACGTCGTAATGATATGAAAGTTTACATGAGGAAAGAAAAAAGTTCAAATTTTACTGTGGTGTTTTCAAATCGAAAATATCTCCTATACTTTTTGAGTAAATAAACCGAGAAAACAGCCAATTTTCCAACTTTCCAAAAAGGTAAGGTACCCCCCTTGCTGTTTTTTTAGGCGATAAAGTGAGTTTTTGATTTTTGAATGTTTCTATGGCTTATTAGAAGCAGAATTAAATTTGGATTCGAGGGGTGCTATTGAAATTTCAAAATTTTTAATATTTTTTTCATTTTTATCTAATTATTTGTAAAAATTTCAACATTTAACAATACTAATAATATGCACATCGTAAGATGCAGAATTGAAAGGAGAGTAAACCCTGAAAAAAAAACTTTGTAATCTCATAGGGTTCACGAGTAATTGCAGCTTAAAGATTTTTCAAAAAAAATCAAAATATTTTTAAACCATTGATATGGGTATCAACAGATGCAGAATTGAAAGGAGAATAAACCCTGAAAAAATCACTTCGAAATCTCAAATGGTTTAAGAGTTATTGCAATTTATATGTCAATAAAAATAACAGATTTTAACATTTCACGTTTCGCCACTTGCAATACCTTTTTAAAACGCCTGTAGCTCCCTAACTATACGTCGTAATGATATGAAAGTTTACATGAGGAAAGAAAAAAGTTCAAATTTTACTGTGGTGTTTTCAAATCGAAAATATCTCCTATACTTTTTGAGTAAATAAACCGAGAAAACAGCCAATTTTCCAACTTTCCAAAAAGGTAAGGTACCCCCCTTGCTGTTTTTTTAGGCGATAAAGTGAGTTTTTGATTTTTGAATGTTTCTATGGCTTAATAGAAGCAGAATTAAATTTGGATTTGAGGGGTGCTATTGAAATTTCAAAATTTTTAATATTTTTTTCATTTTTATCTAATTATTTGTAAAAATTTCAACATTTAACAATACTAATAATACGCACATCGTAAGATGCAGAATTGAAAGGAGAGTAAACCCTGAAAAAAAAACTTTGTAATCTCATAGGGTTCACGAGTAATTGCAGCTTAAAGTTTTTTCAAAAAAAATCAAAATATTTTTAAACCATTGATATGGGTATCAACAGATGCAGAATTGAAAGGAGAATAAACCCTGAAAAAATCACTTCGAAATCTCAAATGGTTTAAGAGTTATTGCAATTTATATGTCAATAAAAATAACAGATTTTAACATTTCACGTTTCGCCACTTGCAATACCTTTTTAAAACGCCTGTAGCTCCCTAACTATACGTCGTAATGATATGAAAGTTTACATGAGGAAAGAAAAAAGTTCAAATTTTACTGTGGTGTTTTCAAATCGAAAATATCTCCTATACTTTTTGAGTAAATAAACCGAGAAAACAGCCAATTTTCCAACTTTCCAAAAAGGTAAGGTACCCCCCTTGCTGTTTTTTTAGGCGATAAAGTGAGTTTTTGATTTTTGAATGTTTCTATGGCTTAATAGAAGCAGAATTAAATTTGGATTTGAGGGGTGCTATTGAAATTTCAAAATTTTTAATATTTTTTTCATTTTTATCTAATTATTTGTAAAAATTTCAACATTTAACAATACTAATAATATGCACATCGTAAGATGCAGAATTGAAAGGAGAGTAAACCCTGAAAAAAAAACTTTGTAATCTCATAGGGTTCACGAGTAATTGCAGCTTAAAGTTTTTTCAAAAAAAATCAAAATATTTTTAAACCATTGATATGGGTATCAACAGATGCAGAATTGAAAGGAGAATAAACCCTGAAAAAATCACTTCGAAATCTCAAATGGTTTAAGAGTTATTGCAATTTATATGTCAATAAAAAAACCAGATTTTAACATTTCACGTTTCGCCACTTGCAATACCTTTTTAAAACGCCTGTAGCTCCCTAACTATACGTCGTAGTGATATGAAAGTTTACATGAGGAAAGAAAAAAGTTCAAATTTTACTGTGGTGTTATCAAATCGAAAATATCTCCTATACTTTTTGAGTAAATAAACCGAGAAAACAGCCAATTTTCCAACTTTCCAAAAAGGTAAGGTACCCCCCTTGCTGTTTTTTTAGGCGATAAAGTGAGTTTTTGATTTTTGAATGTTTCTATGGCTTATTAGAAGCAGAATTAAATTTGGATTCGAGGGGTGCTATTGAAATTTCAAAATTTTTAATATTTTTTTCATTTTTATCTAATTATTTGTAAAAATTTCAACATTTAACAATACTAATAATATGCACATCGTATAAGATGCAGAATTGAAAGGAGAGTAAACCCTGAAAAAAAAACTTTGTAATCTCATAGGGTTCACGAGTAATTGCAGCTTAAAGATTTTTCAAAAAAAATCAAAATATTTTTAAACCATTGATATGGGTATCAACAGATGCAGAATTGAAAGGAGAATAAACCCTGAAAAAATCACTTCGAAATCTCAAATGGTTTAAGAGTTATTGCAATTTATATGTCAATAAAAAAACCAGATTTTAACATTTCACGTTTCGCCACTTGCAATACCTTTTTAAAACGCCTGTAGCTCCCTAACTATACGTCGTAGTGATGTGAAAGTTTACATGAGGAAAGAAAAAAGTTCAAATTTTACTGTGGTGTTTTCAAATCGAAAATATCTCCTATACTTGTTGAGTAAATAAACCGAGAAAACAGCCAATTTTCCAACTTTCCAAAAAGGTAAGGTACCCCCCTTGCTGTTTTTTTAGGCGATAAAGTGAGTTTTTGATTTTTGAATGTTTCTATGGCTTATTAGAAGCAGAATTAAATTTGGATTCGAGGGGTGCTATTGAAATTTCAAAATTTTTAATATTTTTTTCATTTTTATCTAATTATTTGTAAAAATTTCAACATTTAACAATACTAATAATATGCACATCGTAAGATGCAGAATTGAAAGGAGAGTAAACCCTGAAAAAAAAACTTTGTAATCTCATAGGGTTCACGAGTAATTGCAGCTTAAAGTTTTTTCAAAAAAAATCAAAATATTTTTAAACCATTGATATGGGTATCAACAGATGCAGAATTGAAAGGAGAATAAACCCTGAAAAAATCACTTCGAAATCTCAAATGGTTTAAGAGTTATTGCAATTTATATGTCAATAAAAAAACCAGATTTTAACATTTCACGTTTCGCCACTTGCAATACCTTTTTAAAACGCCTGTAGCTCCCTAACTATACGTCGTAATGATATGAAAGTTTACATGAGGAAAGAAAAAAGTTCAAATTTTACTGTGGTGTTTTCAAATCGAAAATATCTCCTATACTTTTTGAGTAAATAAAGAGAGAAAACAGCCAATTTTCCAACTTTCCAAAAAGGTAAGGTACCCCCCTTGCTGTTTTTTTAGGCGATAAAGTGAGTTTTTGATTTTTGAATGTTTCTATGGCTTATTAGAAGCAGAATTAAATTTGGATTCGAGGGGTGCTATTGAAATTTCAAAATTTTTAATATTTTTTTCATTTTTATCTAATTATTTGTAAAAATTTCAACATTTAACAATACTAATAATATGCACATCGTAAGATGCAGAATTGAAAGGAGAGTAAACCCTGAAAAAAAAACTTTGTAATCTCATAGGGTTCACGAGTAATTGCAGCTTAAAGTTTTTTCAAAAAAAATCAAAATATTTTTAAACCATTGATATGGGTATCAACAGATGCAGAATTGAAAGGAGAATAAACCCTGAAAAAATCACTTCGAAATCTCAAATGGTTTAAGAGTTATTGCAATTTATATGTCAATAAAAATAACAGATTTTAACATTTCACGTTTCGCCACTTGCAATACCTTTTTAAAACGCCTGTAGCTCCCTAACTATACGTCGTAATGATATGAAAGTTTACATGAGGAAAGAAAAAAGTTCAAATTTTACTGTGGTGTTTTCAAATCGAAAATATCTCCTATACTTTTTGAGTAAATAAACCGAGAAAACAGCCAATTTTCCAACTTTCCAAAAAGGTAAGGTACCCCCCTTGCTGTTTTTTTAGGCGATAAAGTGAGTTTTTGATTTTTGAATGTTTCTATGGCTTAATAGAAGCAGAATTAAATTTGGATTTGAGGGGTGCTATTGAAATTTCAAAATTTTTAATATTTTTTTCATTTTTATCTAATTATTTGTAAAAATTTCAACATTTAACAATACTAATAATATGCACACCGTAAGATGCAGAATTGGAAGGAGAGTAAACCCTGAAAAAAAAACTTTGTAATCTCATAGGGTTCACGAGTAATTGCAGCTTAAAGTTTTTTAAAAAAAAATCAAAATATTTTTAAACCATTGATATGGGTATCAACAGATGCAGAATTGAAAGGAGAATAAACCCTGAAAAAATCATTTCGAAATCTCAAATGGTTTAAGAGTTATTGCAATTTATATGTCAATAAAAATAACAGATTTTAACATTTCACGTTTCGCCACTTGCAATACCTTTTTAAAACGCCTGTAGCTCCCTAACTATACGTCGTAATGATATGAAAGTTTACATGAGGAAAGAAAAAAGTTCAAATTTTACTGTGGTGTTTTCAAATCGAAAATATCTCCTATACTTTTTGAGTAAATAAACCGAGAAAACAGCCAATTTTCCAACTTTCCAAAAAGGTAAGGTACCCCCCTTGCTGTTTTTTTAGGCGATAAAGTGAGTTTTTGATTTTTGAATGTTTCTATAGCTTAATAGATGCAGATTTAAATTTGGATTCGAGGGGTGCTATTGAAATTTCAAAATTTTTAATATTTTTTTCATTTTTATCTAATTATTTGTAAAAATTTCAACATTTAACAATACTAATAATATGCACATCGTAAGATGCAGAATTGAAAGGAGAGTAAACCCTGAAAAAAAAACTTTGTAATCTCATAGGGTTCACGAGTAATTGCAGCTTAAAGTTTTTTCAAAAAAAATCAAAATATTTTTAAACCATTGATATGGGTATCAACAGATGCAGAATTGAAAGGAGAATAAACCCTGAAAAAATCACTTCGAAATCTCAAATGGTTTAAGAGTTATTGCAATTTATATGTCAATAAAAAAACCAGATTTTAACATTTCACGTTTCGCCACTTGCAATACCTTTTTAAAACGCCTGTAGCTCCCTAACTATACGTCGTAGTGATATGAAAGTTTACATGAGGAAAGAAAAAAGTTCAAATTTTACTGTGGTGTTTTCAAATCGAAAATATCTCCTATACTTTTTGAGTAAATAAACCGAGAAAACAGCCAATTTTCCAACTTTCCAAAAAGGTAAGGTACCCCCCTTGCTGTTTTTTTAGGCGATAAAGTGAGTTTTTGATTTTTGAATGTTTCTATGGCTTATTAGAAGCAGAATTAAATTTGGATTCGAGGGGTGCTATTGAAATTTCAAAATTTTTAATATTTTTTTCATTTTTATCTAATTATTTGTAAAAATTTCAACATTTAACAATACTAATAATATGCACATCGTAAGATGCAGAATTGAAAGGAGAGTAAACCCTGAAAAAAAAACTTTGTAATCTCATAGGGTTCACGAGTAATTGCAGCTTAAAGTTTTTTCAAAAAAAATCAAAATATTTTTAAACCATTGATATGGGTATCAACAGATGCAGAATTGAAAGGAGAATAAACCCTGAAAAAATCACTTCGAAATCTCAAATGGTTTAAGAGTTATTGCAATTTATATGTCAATAAAAATAACAGATTTTAACATTTCACGTTTCGCCACTTGCAATACCTTTTTAAAACGCCTGTAGCTCCCTAACTATACGTCGTAATGATATGAAAGTTTACATGAGGAAAGAAAAAAGTTCAAATTTTACTGTGGTGTTTTCAAATCGAAAATATCTCCTATACTTTTTGAGTAAATAAACCGAGAAAACAGCCAATTTTCCAACTTTCCAAAAAGGTAAGGTACCCCCCTTGCTGTTTTTTTAGGCGATAAAGTGAGTTTTTGATTTTTGAATGTTTCTATGGCTTAATAGAAGCAGAATTAAATTTGGATTTGAGGGGTGCTATTGAAATTTCAAAATTTTTAATATTTTTTTCATTTTTATCTAATTATTTGTAAAAATTTCAACATTTAACAATACTAATAATACGCACATCGTAAGATGCAGAATTGAAAGGAGAGTAAACCCTGAAAAAAAAACTTTGTAATCTCATAGGGTTCACGAGTAATTGCAGCTTAAAGTTTTTTCAAAAAAAATCAAAATATTTTTAAACCATTGATATGGGTATCAACAGATGCAGAATTGAAAGGAGAATAAACCCTGAAAAAATCACTTCGAAATCTCAAATGGTTTAAGAGTTATTGCAATTTATATGTCAATAAAAATAACAGATTTTAACATTTCACGTTTCGCCACTTGCAATACCTTTTTAAAACGCCTGTAGCTCCCTAACTATACGTCGTAATGATATGAAAGTTTACATGAGGAAAGAAAAAAGTTCAAATTTTACTGTGGTGTTTTCAAATCGAAAATATCTCCTATACTTTTTGAGTAAATAAACCGAGAAAACAGCCAATTTTCCAACTTTCCAAAAAGGTAAGGTACCCCCCTTGCTGTTTTTTTAGGCGATAAAGTGAGTTTTTGATTTTTGAATGTTTCTATGGCTTATTAGAAGCAGAATTAAATTTGGATTCGAGGGGTGCTATTGAAATTTCAAAATTTTTAATATTTTTTTCATTTTTATCTAATTATTTGTAAAAATTTCAACATTTAACAATACTAATAATATGCACATCGTAAGATGCAGAATTGAAAGGAGAGTAAACCCTGAAAAAAAAACTTTGTAATCTCATAGGGTTCACGAGTAATTGCAGCTTAAAGATTTTTCAAAAAAAATCAAAATATTTTTAAACCATTGATATGGGTATCAACAGATGCAGAATTGAAAGGAGAATAAACCCTGAAAAAATCACTTCGAAATCTCAAATGGTTTAAGAGTTATTGCAATTTATATGTCAATAAAAATAACAGATTTTAACATTTCACGTTTCGCCACTTGCAATACCTTTTTAAAACGCCTGTAGCTCCCTAACTATACGTCGTAATGATATGAAAGTTTACATGAGGAAAGAAAAAAGTTCAAATTTTACTGTGGTGTTTTCAAATCGAAAATATCTCCTATACTTTTTGAGTAAATAAACCGAGAAAACAGCCAATTTTCCAACTTTCCAAAAAGGTAAGGTACCCCCCTTGCTGTTTTTTTAGGCGATAAAGTGAGTTTTTGATTTTTGAATGTTTCTATGGCTTAATAGAAGCAGAATTAAATTTGGATTTGAGGGGTGCTATTGAAATTTCAAAATTTTTAATATTTTTTTCATTTTTATCTAATTATTTGTAAAAATTTCAACATTTAACAATACTAATAATACGCACATCGTAAGATGCAGAATTGAAAGGAGAGTAAACCCTGAAAAAAAAACTTTGTAATCTCATAGGGTTCACGAGTAATTGCAGCTTAAAGTTTTTTCAAAAAAAATCAAAATATTTTTAAACCATTGATATGGGTATCAACAGATGCAGAATTGAAAGGAGAATAAACCCTGAAAAAATCACTTCGAAATCTCAAATGGTTTAAGAGTTATTGCAATTTATATGTCAATAAAAAAACCAGATTTTAACATTTCACGTTTCGCCACTTGCAATACCTTTTTAAAACGCCTGTAGCTCCCTAACTATACGTCGTAATGATATGAAAGTTTACATGAGGAAAGAAAAAAGTTCAAATTTTACTGTGGTGTTTTCAAATCGAAAATATCTCCTATACTTTTTGAGTAAATAAACCGAGAAAACAGCCAATTTTCCAACTTTCCAAAAAGGTAAGGTACCCCCCTTGCTGTTTTTTTAGGCGATAAAGTGAGTTTTTGATTTTTGAATGTTTCTATGGCTTATTAGAAGCAGAATTAAATTTGGATTCGAGGGGTGCTATTGAAATTTCAAAATTTTTAATATTTTTTTCATTTTTATCTAATTATTTGTAAAAATTTCAACATTTAACAATACTAATAATATGCACATCGTAAGATGCAGAATTGAAAGGAGAGTAAACCCTGAAAAAAAAACTTTGTAATCTCATAGGGTTCACGAGTAATTGCAGCTTAAAGATTTTTCAAAAAAAATCAAAATATTTTTAAACCATTGATATGGGTATCAACAGATGCAGAATTGAAAGGAGAATAAACCCTGAAAAAATCACTTCGAAATCTCAAATGGTTTAAGAGTTATTGCAATTTATATGTCAATAAAAATAACAGATTTTAACATTTCACGTTTCGCCACTTGCAATACCTTTTTAAAACGCCTGTAGCTCCCTAACTATACGTCGTAATGATATGAAAGTTTACATGAGGAAAGAAAAAAGTTCAAATTTTACTGTGGTGTTTTCAAATCGAAAATATCTCCTATACTTTTTGAGTAAATAAACCGAGAAAACAGCCAATTTTCCAACTTTCCAAAAAGGTAAGGTACCCCCCTTGCTGTTTTTTTAGGCGATAAAGTGAGTTTTTGATTTTTGAATGTTTCTATGGCTTAATAGAAGCAGAATTAAATTTGGATTTGAGGGGTGCTATTGAAATTTCAAAATTTTTAATATTTTTTTCATTTTTATCTAATTATTTGTAAAAATTTCAACATTTAACAATACTAATAATACGCACATCGTAAGATGCAGAATTGAAAGGAGAGTAAACCCTGAAAAAAAAACTTTGTAATCTCATAGGGTTCACGAGTAATTGCAGCTTAAAGTTTTTTCAAAAAAAATCAAAATATTTTTAAACCATTGATATGGGTATCAACAGATGCAGAATTGAAAGGAGAATAAACCCTGAAAAAATCACTTCGAAATCTCAAATGGTTTAAGAGTTATTGCAATTTATATGTCAATAAAAATAACAGATTTTAACATTTCACGTTTCGCCACTTGCAATACCTTTTTAAAACGCCTGTAGCTCCCTAACTATACGTCGTAATGATATGAAAGTTTACATGAGGAAAGAAAAAAGTTCAAATTTTACTGTGGTGTTTTCAAATCGAAAATATCTCCTATACTTTTTGAGTAAATAAACCGAGAAAACAGCCAATTTTCCAACTTTCCAAAAAGGTAAGGTACCCCCCTTGCTGTTTTTTTAGGCGATAAAGTGAGTTTTTGATTTTTGAATGTTTCTATGGCTTAATAGAAGCAGAATTAAATTTGGATTTGAGGGGTGCTATTGAAATTTCAAAATTTTTAATATTTTTTTCATTTTTATCTAATTATTTGTAAAAATTTCAACATTTAACAATACTAATAATATGCACATCGTAAGATGCAGAATTGAAAGGAGAGTAAACCCTGAAAAAAAAACTTTGTAATCTCATAGGGTTCACGAGTAATTGCAGCTTAAAGTTTTTTCAAAAAAAATCAAAATATTTTTAAACCATTGATATGGGTATCAACAGATGCAGAATTGAAAGGAGAATAAACCCTGAAAAAATCACTTCGAAATCTCAAATGGTTTAAGAGTTATTGCAATTTATATGTCAATAAAAATAACAGATTTTAACATTTCACGTTTCGCCACTTGCAATACCTTTTTAAAACGCCTGTAGCTCCCTAACTATACGTCGTAATGATATGAAAGTTTACATGAGGAAAGAAAAAAGTTCAAATTTTACTGTGGTGTTTTCAAATCGAAAATATCTCCTATACTTTTTGAGTAAATAAACCGAGAAAACAGCCAATTTTCCAACTTTCCAAAAAGGTAAGGTACCCCCCTTGCTGTTTTTTTAGGCGATAAAGTGAGTTTTTGATTTTTGAATGTTTCTATGGCTTAATAGAAGCAGAATTAAATTTGGATTTGAGGGGTGCTATTGAAATTTCAAAATTTTTAATATTTTTTTCATTTTTATCTAATTATTTGTAAAAATTTCAACATTTAACAATACTAATAATATGCACATCGTAAGATGCAGAATTGAAAGGAGAGTAAACCCTGAAAAAAAAACTTTGTAATCTCATAGGGTTCACGAGTAATTGCAGCTTAAAGTTTTTTCAAAAAAAATTAAAATATTTTTAAACCATTGATATGGGTATCAACAGATGCAGAATTGAAAGGAGAATAAACCCTGAAAAAATCACTTCGAAATCTCAAATGGTTTAAGAGTTATTGCAATTTATATGTCAATAAAAAAACCAGATTTTAACATTTCACGTTTCGCCACTTGCAATACCTTTTTAAAACGCCTGTAGCTCCCTAACTATACGTCGTAGTGATATGAAAGTTTACATGAGGAAAGAAAAAAGTTCAAATTTTACTGTGGTGTTATCAAATCGAAAATATCTCCTATACTTTTTGAGTAAATAAACCGAGAAAACAGCCAATTTTCCAACTTTCCAAAAAGGTAAGGCACCCCCCTTGCTGTTTTTTTAGGCGATAAAGTGAGTTTTTGATTTTTGAATGTTTCTATGGCTTATTAGAAGCAGAATTAAATTTGGATTCGAGGGGTGCTATTGAAATTTCAAAATTTTTAATATTTTTTTCATTTTTATCTAATTATTTGTAAAAATTTCAACATTTAACAATACTAATAATATGCACATCGTATAAGATGCAGAATTGAAAGGAGAGTAAACCCTGAAAAAAAAACTTTGTAATCTCATAGGGTTCACGAGTAATTGCAGCTTAAAGATTTTTCAAAAAAAATCAAAATATTTTTAAACCATTGATATGGGTATCAACAGATGCAGAATTGAAAGGAGAATAAACCCTGAAAAAATCACTTCGAAATCTCAAATGGTTTAAGAGTTATTGCAATTTATATGTCAATAAAAATAACAGATTTTAACATTTCACGTTTCGCCACTTGCAATACCTTTTTAAAACGCCTGTAGCTCCCTAACTATACGTCGTAATGATATGAAAGTTTACATGAGGAAAGAAAAAAGTTCAAATTTTACTGTGGTGTTTTCAAATCGAAAATATCTCCTATACTTTTTGAGTAAATAAACCGAGAAAACAGCCAATTTTCCAACTTTCCAAAAAGGTAAGGTACCCCCCTTGCTGTTTTTTTAGGCGATAAAGTGAGTTTTTGATTTTTGAATGTTTCTATGGCTTATTAGAAGCAGAATTAAATTTGGATTCGAGGGGTGCTATTGAAATTTCAAAATTTTTAATATTTTTTTCATTTTTATCTAATTATTTGTAAAAATTTCAACATTTAACAATACTAATAATATGCACATCGTAAGATGCAGAATTGAAAGGAGAGTAAACCCTGAAAAAAAAACTTTGTAATCTCATAGGGTTCACGAGTAATTGCAGCTTAAAGTTTTTTCAAAAAAAATCAAAATATTTTTAAACCATTGATATGGGTATCAACAGATGCAGAATTGAAAGGAGAATAAACCCTGAAAAAATCACTTCGAAATCTCAAATGGTTTAAGAGTTATTGCAATTTATATGTCAATAAAAATAACAGATTTTAACATTTCACGTTTCGCCACTTGCAATACCTTTTTAAAACGCCTGTAGCTCCCTAACTATACGTCGTAATGATATGAAAGTTTACATGAGGAAAGAAAAAAGTTCAAATTTTACTGTGGTGTTTTCAAATCGAAAATATCTCCTATACTTTTTGAGTAAATAAACCGAGAAAACAGCCAATTTTCCAACTTTCCAAAAAGGTAAGGTACCCCCCTTGCTGTTTTTTTAGGCGATAAAGTGAGTTTTTGATTTTTGAATGTTTCTATGGCTTAATAGAAGCAGAATTAAATTTGGATTTGAGGGGTGCTATTGAAATTTCAAAATTTTTAATATTTTTTTCATTTTTATCTAATTATTTGTAAAAATTTCAACATTTAACAATACTAATAATATGCACACCGTAAGATGCAGAATTGGAAGGAGAGTAAACCCTGAAAAAAAAACTTTGTAATCTCATAGGGTTCACGAGTAATTGCAGCTTAAAGTTTTTTAAAAAAAAATCAAAATATTTTTAAACCATTGATATGGGTATCAACAGATGCAGAATTGAAAGGAGAATAAACCCTGAAAAAATCATTTCGAAATCTCAAATGGTTTAAGAGTTATTGCAATTTATATGTCAATAAAAATAACAGATTTTAACATTTCACGTTTCGCCACTTGCAATACCTTTTTAAAACGCCTGTAGCTCCCTAACTATACGTCGTAATGATATGAAAGTTTACATGAGGAAAGAAAAAAGTTCAAATTTTACTGTGGTGTTTTCAAATCGAAAATATCTCCTATACTTTTTGAGTAAATAAACCGAGAAAACAGCCAATTTTCCAACTTTCCAAAAAGGTAAGGTACCCCCCTTGCTGTTTTTTTAGGCGATAAAGTGAGTTTTTGATTTTTGAATGTTTCTATAGCTTAATAGATGCAGATTTAAATTTGGATTCGAGGGGTGCTATTGAAATTTCAAAATTTTTAATATTTTTTTCATTTTTATCTAATTATTTGTAAAAATTTCAACATTTAACAATACTAATAATATGCACATCGTAAGATGCAGAATTGAAAGGAGAGTAAACCCTGAAAAAAAAACTTTGTAATCTCATAGGGTTCACGAGTAATTGCAGCTTAAAGTTTTTTCAAAAAAAATCAAAATATTTTTAAACCATTGATATGGGTATCAACAGATGCAGAATTGAAAGGAGAATAAACCCTGAAAAAATCACTTCGAAATCTCAAATGGTTTAAGAGTTATTGCAATTTATATGTCAATAAAAATAACAGATTTTAACATTTCACGTTTCGCCACTTGCAATACCTTTTTAAAACGCCTGTAGCTCCCTAACTATACGTCGTAATGATATGAAAGTTTACATGAGGAAAGAAAAAAGTTCAAATTTTACTGTGGTGTTTTCAAATCGAAAATATCTCCTATACTTTTTGAGTAAATAAACCGAGAAAACAGCCAATTTTCCAACTTTCCAAAAAGGTAAGGTACCCCCCCCTTGCTGTTTTTTTAGGCGATAAAGTGAGTTTTTGATTTTTGAATGTTTCTATGGCTTAATAGAAGCAGAATTAAATTTGGATTTGAGGGGTGCTATTGAAATTTCAAAATTTTTAATATTTTTTTCATTTTTATCTAATTATTTGTAAAAATTTCAACATTTAACAATACTAATAATACGCACATCGTAAGATGCAGAATTGAAAGGAGAGTAAACCCTGAAAAAAAAACTTTGTAATCTCATAGGGTTCACGAGTAATTGCAGCTTAAAGTTTTTTCAAAAAAAATCAAAATATTTTTAAACCATTGATATGGGTATCAACAGATGCAGAATTGAAAGGAGAATAAACCCTGAAAAAATCACTTCGAAATCTCAAATGGTTTAAGAGTTATTGCAATTTATATGTCAATAAAAATAACAGATTTTAACATTTCACGTTTCGCCACTTGCAATACCTTTTTAAAACGCCTGTAGCTCCCTAACTATACGTCGTAATGATATGAAAGTTTACATGAGGAAAGAAAAAAGTTCAAATTTTACTGTGGTGTTTTCAAATCGAAAATATCTCCTATACTTTTTGAGTAAATAAACCGAGAAAACAGCCAATTTTCCAACTTTCCAAAAAGGTAAGGTACCCCCCTTGCTGTTTTTTTAGGCGATAAAGTGAGTTTTTGATTTTTGAATGTTTCTATGGCTTATTAGAAGCAGAATTAAATTTGGATTCGAGGGGTGCTATTGAAATTTCAAAATTTTTAATATTTTTTTCATTTTTATCTAATTATTTGTAAAAATTTCAACATTTAACAATACTAATAATATGCACATCGTAAGATGCAGAATTGAAAGGAGAGTAAACCCTGAAAAAAAAACTTTGTAATCTCATAGGGTTCACGAGTAATTGCAGCTTAAAGATTTTTCAAAAAAAATCAAAATATTTTTAAACCATTGATATGGGTATCAACAGATGCAGAATTGAAAGGAGAATAAACCCTGAAAAAATCACTTCGAAATCTCAAATGGTTTAAGAGTTATTGCAATTTATATGTCAATAAAAATAACAGATTTTAACATTTCACGTTTCGCCACTTGCAATACCTTTTTAAAACGCCTGTAGCTCCCTAACTATACGTCGTAATGATATGAAAGTTTACATGAGGAAAGAAAAAAGTTCAAATTTTACTGTGGTGTTTTCAAATCGAAAATATCTCCTATACTTTTTGAGTAAATAAACCGAGAAAACAGCCAATTTTCCAACTTTCCAAAAAGGTAAGGTACCCCCCTTGCTGTTTTTTTAGGCGATAAAGTGAGTTTTTGATTTTTGAATGTTTCTATGGCTTAATAGAAGCAGAATTAAATTTGGATTTGAGGGGTGCTATTGAAATTTCAAAATTTTTAATATTTTTTTCATTTTTATCTAATTATTTGTAAAAATTTCAACATTTAACAATACTAATAATACGCACATCGTAAGATGCAGAATTGAAAGGAGAGTAAACCCTGAAAAAAAAACTTTGTAATCTCATAGGGTTCACGAGTAATTGCAGCTTAAAGTTTTTTCAAAAAAAATCAAAATATTTTTAAACCATTGATATGGGTATCAACAGATGCAGAATTGAAAGGAGAATAAACCCTGAAAAAATCACTTCGAAATCTCAAATGGTTTAAGAGTTATTGCAATTTATATGTCAATAAAAAAACCAGATTTTAACATTTCACGTTTCGCCACTTGCAATACCTTTTTAAAACGCCTGTAGCTCCCTAACTATACGTCGTAATGATATGAAAGTTTACATGAGGAAAGAAAAAAGTTCAAATTTTACTGTGGTGTTTTCAAATCGAAAATATCTCCTATACTTTTTGAGTAAATAAACCGAGAAAACAGCCAATTTTCCAACTTTCCAAAAAGGTAAGGTACCCCCCTTGCTGTTTTTTTAGGCGATAAAGTGAGTTTTTGATTTTTGAATGTTTCTATGGCTTATTAGAAGCAGAATTAAATTTGGATTCGAGGGGTGCTATTGAAATTTCAAAATTTTTAATATTTTTTTCATTTTTATCTAATTATTTGTAAAAATTTCAACATTTAACAATACTAATAATATGCACATCGTAAGATGCAGAATTGAAAGGAGAGTAAACCCTGAAAAAAAAACTTTGTAATCTCATAGGGTTCACGAGTAATTGCAGCTTAAAGATTTTTCAAAAAAAATCAAAATATTTTTAAACCATTGATATGGGTATCAACAGATGCAGAATTGAAAGGAGAATAAACCCTGAAAAAATCACTTCGAAATCTCAAATGGTTTAAGAGTTATTGCAATTTATATGTCAATAAAAATAACAGATTTTAACATTTCACGTTTCGCCACTTGCAATACCTTTTTAAAACGCCTGTAGCTCCCTAACTATACGTCGTAATGATATGAAAGTTTACATGAGGAAAGAAAAAAGTTCAAATTTTACTGTGGTGTTTTCAAATCGAAAATATCTCCTATACTTTTTGAGTAAATAAACCGAGAAAACAGCCAATTTTCCAACTTTCCAAAAAGGTAAGGTACCCCCCTTGCTGTTTTTTTAGGCGATAAAGTGAGTTTTTGATTTTTGAATGTTTCTATGGCTTAATAGAAGCAGAATTAAATTTGGATTTGAGGGGTGCTATTGAAATTTCAAAATTTTTAATATTTTTTTCATTTTTATCTAATTATTTGTAAAAATTTCAACATTTAACAATACTAATAATACGCACATCGTAAGATGCAGAATTGAAAGGAGAGTAAACCCTGAAAAAAAAACTTTGTAATCTCATAGGGTTCACGAGTAATTGCAGCTTAAAGTTTTTTCAAAAAAAATCAAAATATTTTTAAACCATTGATATGGGTATCAACAGATGCAGAATTGAAAGGAGAATAAACCCTGAAAAAATCACTTCGAAATCTCAAATGGTTTAAGAGTTATTGCAATTTATATGTCAATAAAAATAACAGATTTTAACATTTCACGTTTCGCCACTTGCAATACCTTTTTAAAACGCCTGTAGCTCCCTAACTATACGTCGTAATGATATGAAAGTTTACATGAGGAAAGAAAAAAGTTCAAATTTTACTGTGGTGTTTTCAAATCGAAAATATCTCCTATACTTTTTGAGTAAATAAACCGAGAAAACAGCCAATTTTCCAACTTTCCAAAAAGGTAAGGTACCCCCCTTGCTGTTTTTTTAGGCGATAAAGTGAGTTTTTGATTTTTGAATGTTTCTATGGCTTAATAGAAGCAGAATTAAATTTGGATTTGAGGGGTGCTATTGAAATTTCAAAATTTTTAATATTTTTTTCATTTTTATCTAATTATTTGTAAAAATTTCAACATTTAACAATACTAATAATATGCACATCGTAAGATGCAGAATTGAAAGGAGAGTAAACCCTGAAAAAAAAACTTTGTAATCTCATAGGGTTCACGAGTAATTGCAGCTTAAAGTTTTTTCAAAAAAAATCAAAATATTTTTAAACCATTGATATGGGTATCAACAGATGCAGAATTGAAAGGAGAATAAACCCTGAAAAAATCACTTCGAAATCTCAAATGGTTTAAGAGTTATTGCAATTTATATGTCAATAAAAATAACAGATTTTAACATTTCACGTTTCGCCACTTGCAATACCTTTTTAAAACGCCTGTAGCTCCCTAACTATACGTCGTAATGATATGAAAGTTTACATGAGGAAAGAAAAAAGTTCAAATTTTACTGTGGTGTTTTCAAATCGAAAATATCTCCTATACTTTTTGAGTAAATAAACCGAGAAAACAGCCAATTTTCCAACTTTCCAAAAAGGTAAGGTACCCCCCTTGCTGTTTTTTTAGGCGATAAAGTGAGTTTTTGATTTTTGAATGTTTCTATGGCTTAATAGAAGCAGAATTAAATTTGGATTTGAGGGGTGCTATTGAAATTTCAAAATTTTTAATATTTTTTTCATTTTTATCTAATTATTTGTAAAAATTTCAACATTTAACAATACTAATAATATGCACATCGTAAGATGCAGAATTGAAAGGAGAGTAAACCCTGAAAAAAAAACTTTGTAATCTCATAGGGTTCACGAGTAATTGCAGCTTAAAGTTTTTTCAAAAAAAATCAAAATATTTTTAAACCATTGATATGGGTATCAACAGATGCAGAATTGAAAGGAGAATAAACCCTGAAAAAATCACTTCGAAATCTCAAATGGTTTAAGAGTTATTGCAATTTATATGTCAATAAAAAAACCAGATTTTAACATTTCACGTTTCGCCACTTGCAATACCTTTTTAAAACGCCTGTAGCTCCCTAACTATACGTCGTAGTGATATGAAAGTTTACATGAGGAAAGAAAAAAGTTCAAATTTTACTGTGGTGTTATCAAATCGAAAATATCTCCTATACTTTTTGAGTAAATAAACCGAGAAAACAGCCAATTTTCCAACTTTCCAAAAAGGTAAGGTACCCCCCTTGCTGTTTTTTTAGGCGATAAAGTGAGTTTTTGATTTTTGAATGTTTCTATGGCTTATTAGAAGCAGAATTAAATTTGGATTCGAGGGGTGCTATTGAAATTTCAAAATTTTTAATATTTTTTTCATTTTTATCTAATTATTTGTAAAAATTTCAACATTTAACAATACTAATAATATGCACATCGTATAAGATGCAGAATTGAAAGGAGAGTAAACCCTGAAAAAAAAAACTTTGTAATCTCATAGGGTTCACGAGTAATTGCAGCTTAAAGATTTTTCAAAAAAAATCAAAATATTTTTAAACCATTGATATGGGTATCAACAGATGCAGAATTGAAAGGAGAATAAACCCTGAAAAAATCACTTCGAAATCTCAAATGGTTTAAGAGTTATTGCAATTTATATGTCAATAAAAATAACAGATTTTAACATTTCACGTTTCGCCACTTGCAATACCTTTTTAAAACGCCTGTAGCTCCCTAACTATACGTCGTAATGATATGAAAGTTTACATGAGGAAAGAAAAAAGTTCAAATTTTACTGTGGTGTTTTCAAATCGAAAATATCTCCTATACTTTTTGAGTAAATAAACCGAGAAAACAGCCAATTTTCCAACTTTCCAAAAAGGTAAGGTACCCCCCTTGCTGTTTTTTTAGGCGATAAAGTGAGTTTTTGATTTTTGAATGTTTCTATGGCTTAATAGAAGCAGAATTAAATTTGGATTTGAGGGGTGCTATTGAAATTTCAAAATTTTTAATATTTTTTTCATTTTTATCTAATTATTTGTAAAAATTTCAACATTTAACAATACTAATAATATGCACATCGTAAGATGCAGAATTGAAAGGAGAGTAAACCCTGAAAAAAAAACTTTGTAATCTCATAGGGTTCACGAGTAATTGCAGCTTAAAGTTTTTTCAAAAAAAATCAAAATATTTTTAAACCATTGATATGGGTATCAACAGATGCAGAATTGAAAGGAGAATAAACCCTGAAAAAATCATTTCGAAATCTCAAATGGTTTAAGAGTTATTGCAATTTATATGTCAATAAAAAAACCAGATTTTAACATTTCACGTTTCGCCACTTGCAATACCTTTTTAAAACGCCTGTAGCTCCCTAACTATACGTCGTAATGATATGAAAGTTTACATGAGGAAAGAAAAAAGTTCAAATTTTACTGTGGTGTTTTCAAATCGAAAATATCTCCTATACTTTTTGAGTAAATAAACCGAGAAAACAGCCAATTTTCCAACTTTCCAAAAAGGTAAGGAACCCCCCTTGCTGTTTTTTTAGGCGATAAAGTGAGTTTTTGATTTTTGAATGTTTCTATAGCTTAATAGATGCAGATTTAAATTTGGATTCGAGGGGTGCTATTGAAATTTCAAAATTTTTAATATTTTTTTCATTTTTATCTAATTATTTGTAAAAATTTCAACATTTAACAATACTAATAATATGCACATCGTATAAGATGCAGAATTGAAAGGAGAGTAAACCCTGAAAAAAAAACTTTGTAATCTCATAGGGTTCACGAGTAATTGCAGCTTAAAGATTTTTCAAAAAAAATCAAAATATTTTTAAACCATTGATATGGGTATCAACAGATGCAGAATTGAAAGGAGAATAAACCCTGAAAAAATCACTTCGAAATCTCAAATGGTTTAAGAGTTATTGCAATTTATATGTCAATAAAAATAACAGATTTTAACATTTCACGTTTCGCCACTTGCAATACCTTTTTAAAACGCCTGTAGCTCCCTAACTATACGTCGTAATGATATGAAAGTTTACATGAGGAAAGAAAAAAGTTCAAATTTTACTGTGGTGTTTTCAAATCGAAAATATCTCCTATACTTTTTGAGTAAATAAACCGAGAAAACAGCCAATTTTCCAACTTTCCAAAAAGGTAAGGTACCCCCCTTGCTGTTTTTTTAGGCGATAAAGTGAGTTTTTGATTTTTGAATGTTTCTATGGCTTATTAGAAGCAGAATTAAATTTGGATTCGAGGGGTGCTATTGAAATTTCAAAATTTTTAATATTTTTTTCATTTTTATCTAATTATTTGTAAAAATTTCAACATTTAACAATACTAATAATATGCACATCGTAAGATGCAGAATTGAAAGGAGAGTAAACCCTGAAAAAAAAACTTTGTAATCTCATAGGGTTCACGAGTAATTGCAGCTTAAAGATTTTTCAAAAAAAATCAAAATATTTTTAAACCATTGATATGGGTATCAACAGATGCAGAATTGAAAGGAGAATAAACCCTGAAAAAATCACTTCGAAATCTCAAATGGTTTAAGAGTTATTGCAATTTATATGTCAATAAAAATAACAGATTTTAACATTTCACGTTTCGCCACTTGCAATACCTTTTTAAAACGCCTGTAGCTCCCTAACTATACGTCGTAATGATATGAAAGTTTACATGAGGAAAGAAAAAAGTTCAAATTTTACTGTGGTGTTTTCAAATCGAAAATATCTCCTATACTTTTTGAGTAAATAAACCGAGAAAACAGCCAATTTTCCAACTTTCCAAAAAGGTAAGGTACCCCCCTTGCTGTTTTTTTAGGCGATAAAGTGAGTTTTTGATTTTTGAATGTTTCTATGGCTTAATAGAAGCAGAATTAAATTTGGATTTGAGGGGTGCTATTGAAATTTCAAAATTTTTAATATTTTTTTCATTTTTATCTAATTATTTGTAAAAATTTCAACATTTAACAATACTAATAATACGCACATCGTAAGATGCAGAATTGAAAGGAGAGTAAACCCTGAAAAAAAAACTTTGTAATCTCATAGGGTTCACGAGTAATTGCAGCTTAAAGTTTTTTCAAAAAAAATCAAAATATTTTTAAACCATTGATATGGGTATCAACAGATGCAGAATTGAAAGGAGAATAAACCCTGAAAAAATCACTTCGAAATCTCAAATGGTTTAAGAGTTATTGCAATTTATATGTCAATAAAAATAACAGATTTTAACATTTCACGTTTCGCCACTTGCAATACCTTTTTAAAACGCCTGTAGCTCCCTAACTATACGTCGTAATGATATGAAAGTTTACATGAGGAAAGAAAAAAGTTCAAATTTTACTGTGGTGTTTTCAAATCGAAAATATCTCCTATACTTTTTGAGTAAATAAACCGAGAAAACAGCCAATTTTCCAACTTTCCAAAAAGGTAAGGTACCCCCCTTGCTGTTTTTTTAGGCGATAAAGTGAGTTTTTGATTTTTGAATGTTTCTATGGCTTAATAGAAGCAGAATTAAATTTGGATTTGAGGGGTGCTATTGAAATTTCAAAATTTTTAATATTTTTTTCATTTTTATCTAATTATTTGTAAAAATTTCAACATTTAACAATACTAATAATATGCACATCGTAAGATGCAGAATTGAAAGGAGAGTAAACCCTGAAAAAAAAACTTTGTAATCTCATAGGGTTCACGAGTAATTGCAGCTTAAAGTTTTTTCAAAAAAAATCAAAATATTTTTAAACCATTGATATGGGTATCAACAGATGCAGAATTGAAAGGAGAATAAACCCTGAAAAAATCACTTCGAAATCTCAAATGGTTTAAGAGTTATTGCAATTTATATGTCAATAAAAATAACAGATTTTAACATTTCACGTTTCGCCACTTGCAATACCTTTTTAAAACGCCTGTAGCTCCCTAACTATACGTCGTAATGATATGAAAGTTTACATGAGGAAAGAAAAAAGTTCAAATTTTACTGTGGTGTTTTCAAATCGAAAATATCTCCTATACTTTTTGAGTAAATAAACCGAGAAAACAGCCAATTTTCCAACTTTCCAAAAAGGTAAGGTACCCCCCTTGCTGTTTTTTTAGGCGATAAAGTGAGTTTTTGATTTTTGAATGTTTCTATGGCTTAATAGAAGCAGAATTAAATTTGGATTTGAGGGGTGCTATTGAAATTTCAAAATTTTTAATATTTTTTTCATTTTTATCTAATTATTTGTAAAAATTTCAACATTTAACAATACTAATAATATGCACATCGTAAGATGCAGAATTGAAAGGAGAGTAAACCCTGAAAAAAAAACTTTGTAATCTCATAGGGTTCACGAGTAATTGCAGCTTAAAGTTTTTTCAAAAAAAATCAAAATATTTTTAAACCATTGATATGGGTATCAACAGATGCAGAATTGAAAGGAGAATAAACCCTGAAAAAATCACTTCGAAATCTCAAATGGTTTAAGAGTTATTGCAATTTATATGTCAATAAAAAAACCAGATTTTAACATTTCACGTTTCGCCACTTGCAATACCTTTTTAAAACGCCTGTAGCTCCCTAACTATACGTCGTAGTGATATGAAAGTTTACATGAGGAAAGAAAAAAGTTCAAATTTTACTGTGGTGTTATCAAATCGAAAATATCTCCTATACTTTTTGAGTAAATAAACCGAGAAAACAGCCAATTTTCCAACTTTCCAAAAAGGTAAGGTACCCCCCTTGCTGTTTTTTTAGGCGATAAAGTGAGTTTTTGATTTTTGAATGTTTCTATGGCTTATTAGAAGCAGAATTAAATTTGGATTCGAGGGGTGCTATTGAAATTTCAAAATTTTTAATATTTTTTTCATTTTTATCTAATTATTTGTAAAAATTTCAACATTTAACAATACTAATAATATGCACATCGTATAAGATGCAGAATTGAAAGGAGAGTAAACCCTGAAAAAAAAACTTTGTAATCTCATAGGGTTCACGAGTAATTGCAGCTTAAAGATTTTTCAAAAAAAATCAAAATATTTTTAAACCATTGATATGGGTATCAACAGATGCAGAATTGAAAGGAGAATAAACCCTGAAAAAATCACTTCGAAATCTCAAATGGTTTAAGAGTTATTGCAATTTATATGTCAATAAAAATAACAGATTTTAACATTTCACGTTTCGCCACTTGCAATACCTTTTTAAAACGCCTGTAGCTCCCTAACTATACGTCGTAATGATATGAAAGTTTACATGAGGAAAGAAAAAAGTTCAAATTTTACTGTGGTGTTTTCAAATCGAAAATATCTCCTATACTTTTTGAGTAAATAAACCGAGAAAACAGCCAATTTTCCAACTTTCCAAAAAGGTAAGGTACCCCCCTTGCTGTTTTTTTAGGCGATAAAGTGAGTTTTTGATTTTTGAATGTTTCTATGGCTTATTAGAAGCAGAATTAAATTTGGATTCGAGGGGTGCTATTGAAATTTCAAAATTTTTAATATTTTTTTCATTTTTATCTAATTATTTGTAAAAATTTCAACATTTAACAATACTAATAATATGCACATCGTAAGATGCAGAATTGAAAGGAGAGTAAACCCTGAAAAAAAAACTTTGTAATCTCATAGGGTTCACGAGTAATTGCAGCTTAAAGTTTTTTCAAAAAAAATCAAAATATTTTTAAACCATTGATATGGGTATCAACAGATGCAGAATTGAAAGGAGAATAAACCCTGAAAAAATCACTTCGAAATCTCAAATGGTTTAAGAGTTATTGCAATTTATATGTCAATAAAAATAACAGATTTTAACATTTCACGTTTCGCCACTTGCAATACCTTTTTAAAACGCCTGTAGCTCCCTAACTATACGTCGTAATGATATGAAAGTTTACATGAGGAAAGAAAAAAGTTCAAATTTTACTGTGGTGTTTTCAAATCGAAAATATCTCCTATACTTTTTGAGTAAATAAACCGAGAAAACAGCCAATTTTCCAACTTTCCAAAAAGGTAAGGTACCCCCCTTGCTGTTTTTTTAGGCGATAAAGTGAGTTTTTGATTTTTGAATGTTTCTATGGCTTAATAGAAGCAGAATTAAATTTGGATTTGAGGGGTGCTATTGAAATTTCAAAATTTTTAATATTTTTTTCATTTTTATCTAATTATTTGTAAAAATTTCAACATTTAACAATACTAATAATATGCACACCGTAAGATGCAGAATTGGAAGGAGAGTAAACCCTGAAAAAAAAACTTTGTAATCTCATAGGGTTCACGAGTAATTGCAGCTTAAAGTTTTTTAAAAAAAAATCAAAATATTTTTAAACCATTGATATGGGTATCAACAGATGCAGAATTGAAAGGAGAATAAACCCTGAAAAAATCATTTCGAAATCTCAAATGGTTTAAGAGTTATTGCAATTTATATGTCAATAAAAATAACAGATTTTAACATTTCACGTTTCGCCACTTGCAATACCTTTTTAAAACGCCTGTAGCTCCCTAACTATACGTCGTAATGATATGAAAGTTTACATGAGGAAAGAAAAAAGTTCAAATTTTACTGTGGTGTTTTCAAATCGAAAATATCTCCTATACTTTTTGAGTAAATAAACCGAGAAAACAGCCAATTTTCCAACTTTCCAAAAAGGTAAGGTACCCCCCTTGCTGTTTTTTTAGGCGATAAAGTGAGTTTTTGATTTTTGAATGTTTCTATAGCTTAATAGATGCAGATTTAAATTTGGATTCGAGGGGTGCTATTGAAATTTCAAAATTTTTAATATTTTTTTCATTTTTATCTAATTATTTGTAAAAATTTCAACATTTAACAATACTAATAATATGCACATCGTAAGATGCAGAATTGAAAGGAGAGTAAACCCTGAAAAAAAAACTTTGTAATCTCATAGGGTTCACGAGTAATTGCAGCTTAAAGTTTTTTCAAAAAAAATCAAAATATTTTTAAACCATTGATATGGGTATCAACAGATGCAGAATTGAAAGGAGAATAAACCCTGAAAAAATCACTTCGAAATCTCAAATGGTTTAAGAGTTATTGCAATTTATATGTCAATAAAAAAACCAGATTTTAACATTTCACGTTTCGCCACTTGCAATACCTTTTTAAAACGCCTGTAGCTCCCTAACTATACGTCGTAGTGATATGAAAGTTTACATGAGGAAAGAAAAAAGTTCAAATTTTACTGTGGTGTTTTCAAATCGAAAATATCTCCTATACTTTTTGAGTAAATAAACCGAGAAAACAGCCAATTTTCCAACTTTCCAAAAAGGTAAGGTACCCCCCTTGCTGTTTTTTTAGGCGATAAAGTGAGTTTTTGATTTTTGAATGTTTCTATGGCTTATTAGAAGCAGAATTAAATTTGGATTCGAGGGGTGCTATTGAAATTTCAAAATTTTTAATATTTTTTTCATTTTTATCTAATTATTTGTAAAAATTTCAACATTTAACAATACTAATAATATGCACATCGTAAGATGCAGAATTGAAAGGAGAGTAAACCCTGAAAAAAAAACTTTGTAATCTCATAGGGTTCACGAGTAATTGCAGCTTAAAGTTTTTTCAAAAAAAATCAAAATATTTTTAAACCATTGATATGGGTATCAACAGATGCAGAATTGAAAGGAGAATAAACCCTGAAAAAATCACTTCGAAATCTCAAATGGTTTAAGAGTTATTGCAATTTATATGTCAATAAAAATAACAGATTTTAACATTTCACGTTTCGCCACTTGCAATACCTTTTTAAAACGCCTGTAGCTCCCTAACTATACGTCGTAATGATATGAAAGTTTACATGAGGAAAGAAAAAAGTTCAAATTTTACTGTGGTGTTTTCAAATCGAAAATATCTCCTATACTTTTTGAGTAAATAAACCGAGAAAACAGCCAATTTTCCAACTTTCCAAAAAGGTAAGGTACCCCCCTTGCTGTTTTTTTAGGCGATAAAGTGAGTTTTTGATTTTTGAATGTTTCTATGGCTTAATAGAAGCAGAATTAAATTTGGATTTGAGGGGTGCTATTGAAATTTCAAAATTTTTAATATTTTTTTCATTTTTATCTAATTATTTGTAAAAATTTCAACATTTAACAATACTAATAATATGCACATCGTAAGATGCAGAATTGAAAGGAGAGTAAACCCTGAAAAAAAAACTTTGTAATCTCATAGGGTTCACGAGTAATTGCAGCTTAAAGTTTTTTCAAAAAAAATCAAAATATTTTTAAACCATTGATATGGGTATCAACAGATGCAGAATTGAAAGGAGAATAAACCCTGAAAAAATCACTTCGAAATCTCAAATGGTTTAAGAGTTATTGCAATTTATATGTCAATAAAAAAACCAGATTTTAACATTTCACGTTTCGCCACTTGCAATACCTTTTTAAAACGCCTGTAGCTCCCTAACTATACGTCGTAGTGATATGAAAGTTTACATGAGGAAAGAAAAAAGTTCAAATTTTACTGTGGTGTTATCAAATCGAAAATATCTCCTATACTTTTTGAGTAAATAAACCGAGAAAACAGCCAATTTTCCAACTTTCCAAAAAGGTAAGGTACCCCCCTTGCTGTTTTTTTAGGCGATAAAGTGAGTTTTTGATTTTTGAATGTTTCTATGGCTTATTAGAAGCAGAATTAAATTTGGATTCGAGGGGTGCTATTGAAATTTCAAAATTTTTAATATTTTTTTCATTTTTATCTAATTATTTGTAAAAATTTCAACATTTAACAATACTAATAATATGCACATCGTATAAGATGCAGAATTGAAAGGAGAGTAAACCCTGAAAAAAAAACTTTGTAATCTCATAGGGTTCACGAGTAATTGCAGCTTAAAGATTTTTCAAAAAAAATCAAAATATTTTTAAACCATTGATATGGGTATCAACAGATGCAGAATTGAAAGGAGAATAAACCCTGAAAAAATCACTTCGAAATCTCAAATGGTTTAAGAGTTATTGCAATTTATATGTCAATAAAAATAACAGATTTTAACATTTCACGTTTCGCCACTTGCAATACCTTTTTAAAACGCCTGTAGCTCCCTAACTATACGTCGTAATGATATGAAAGTTTACATGAGGAAAGAAAAAAGTTCAAATTTTACTGTGGTGTTTTCAAATCGAAAATATCTCCTATACTTTTTGAGTAAATAAACCGAGAAAACAGCCAATTTTCCAACTTTCCAAAAAGGTAAGGTACCCCCTTGCTGTTTTTTTAGGCGATAAAGTGAGTTTTTGATTTTTGAATGTTTCTATAGCTTAATAGATGCAGATTTAAATTTGGATTCGAGGGGTGCTATTGAAATTTCAAAATTTTTAATATTTTTTTCATTTTTATCTAATTATTTGTAAAAATTTCAACATTTAACAATACTAATAATATGCACATCGTAAGATGCAGAATTGAAAGGAGAGTAAACCCTGAAAAAAAAACTTTGTAATCTCATAGGGTTCACGAGTAATTGCAGCTTAAAGTTTTTTCAAAAAAAATCAAAATATTTTTAAACCATTGATATGGGTATCAACAGATGCAGAATTGAAAGGAGAATAAACCCTGAAAAAATCACTTCGAAATCTCAAATGGTTTAAGAGTTATTGCAATTTATATGTCAATAAAAATAACAGATTTTAACATTTCACGTTTCGCCACTTGCAATACCTTTTTAAAACGCCTGTAGCTCCCTAACTATACGTCGTAATGATATGAAAGTTTACATGAGGAAAGAAAAAAGTTCAAATTTTACTGTGGTGTTTTCAAATCGAAAATATCTCCTATACTTTTTGAGTAAATAAACCGAGAAAACAGCCAATTTTCCAACTTTCCAAAAAGGTAAGGTACCCCCCTTGCTGTTTTTTTAGGCGATAAAGTGAGTTTTTGATTTTTGAATGTTTCTATGGCTTAATAGAAGCAGAATTAAATTTGGATTTGAGGGGTGCTATTGAAATTTCAAAATTTTTAATATTTTTTTCATTTTTATCTAATTATTTGTAAAAATTTCAACATTTAACAATACTAATAATATGCACATCGTAAGATGCAGAATTGAAAGGAGAGTAAACCCTGAAAAAAAAACTTTGTAATCTCATAGGGTTCACGAGTAATTGCAGCTTAAAGTTTTTTCAAAAAAAATCAAAATATTTTTAAACCATTGATATGGGTATCAACAGATGCAGAATTGAAAGGAGAATAAACCCTGAAAAAATCACTTCGAAATCTCAAATGGTTTAAGAGTTATTGCAATTTATATGTCAATAAAAAAACCAGATTTTAACATTTCACGTTTCGCCACTTGCAATACCTTTTTAAAACGCCTGTAGCTCCCTAACTATACGTCGTAGTGATATGAAAGTTTACATGAGGAAAGAAAAAAGTTCAAATTTTACTGTGGTGTTATCAAATCGAAAATATCTCCTATACTTTTTGAGTAAATAAACCGAGAAAACAGCCAATTTTCCAACTTTCCAAAAAGGTAAGGTACCCCCCTTGCTGTTTTTTTAGGCGATAAAGTGAGTTTTTGATTTTTGAATGTTTCTATGGCTTATTAGAAGCAGAATTAAATTTGGATTCGAGGGGTGCTATTGAAATTTCAAAATTTTTAATATTTTTTTCATTTTTATCTAATTATTTGTAAAAATTTCAACATTTAACAATACTAATAATATGCACATCGTATAAGATGCAGAATTGAAAGGAGAGTAAACCCTGAAAAAAAAACTTTGTAATCTCATAGGGTTCACGAGTAATTGCAGCTTAAAGATTTTTCAAAAAAAATCAAAATATTTTTAAACCATTGATATGGGTATCAACAGATGCAGAATTGAAAGGAGAATAAACCCTGAAAAAATCACTTCGAAATCTCAAATGGTTTAAGAGTTATTGCAATTTATATGTCAATAAAAATAACAGATTTTAACATTTCACGTTTCGCCACTTGCAATACCTTTTTAAAACGCCTGTAGCTCCCTAACTATACGTCGTAATGATATGAAAGTTTACATGAGGAAAGAAAAAAGTTCAAATTTTACTGTGGTGTTTTCAAATCGAAAATATCTCCTATACTTTTTGAGTAAATAAACCGAGAAAACAGCCAATTTTCCAACTTTCCAAAAAGGTAAGGTACCCCCCTTGCTGTTTTTTTAGGCGATAAAGTGAGTTTTTGATTTTTGAATGTTTCTATGGCTTATTAGAAGCAGAATTAAATTTGGATTCGAGGGGTGCTATTGAAATTTCAAAATTTTTAATATTTTTTTCATTTTTATCTAATTATTTGTAAAAATTTCAACATTTAACAATACTAATAATATGCACATCGTAAGATGCAGAATTGAAAGGAGAGTAAACCCTGAAAAAAAAACTTTGTAATCTCATAGGGTTCACGAGTAATTGCAGCTTAAAGTTTTTTCAAAAAAAATCAAAATATTTTTAAACCATTGATATGGGTATCAACAGATGCAGAATTGAAAGGAGAATAAACCCTGAAAAAATCACTTCGAAATCTCAAATGGTTTAAGAGTTATTGCAATTTATATGTCAATAAAAATAACAGATTTTAACATTTCACGTTTCGCCACTTGCAATACCTTTTTAAAACGCCTGTAGCTCCCTAACTATACGTCGTAATGATATGAAAGTTTACATGAGGAAAGAAAAAAGTTCAAATTTTACTGTGGTGTTTTCAAATCGAAAATATCTCCTATACTTTTTGAGTAAATAAACCGAGAAAACAGCCAATTTTCCAACTTTCCAAAAAGGTAAGGTACCCCCCTTGCTGTTTTTTTAGGCGATAAAGTGAGTTTTTGATTTTTGAATGTTTCTATGGCTTAATAGAAGCAGAATTAAATTTGGATTTGAGGGGTGCTATTGAAATTTCAAAATTTTTAATATTTTTTTCATTTTTATCTAATTATTTGTAAAAATTTCAACATTTAACAATACTAATAATATGCACACCGTAAGATGCAGAATTGGAAGGAGAGTAAACCCTGAAAAAAAAACTTTGTAATCTCATAGGGTTCACGAGTAATTGCAGCTTAAAGTTTTTTAAAAAAAAATCAAAATATTTTTAAACCATTGATATGGGTATCAACAGATGCAGAATTGAAAGGAGAATAAACCCTGAAAAAATCATTTCGAAATCTCAAATGGTTTAAGAGTTATTGCAATTTATATGTCAATAAAAATAACAGATTTTAACATTTCACGTTTCGCCACTTGCAATACCTTTTTAAAACGCCTGTAGCTCCCTAACTATACGTCGTAATGATATGAAAGTTTACATGAGGAAAGAAAAAAGTTCAAATTTTACTGTGGTGTTTTCAAATCGAAAATATCTCCTATACTTTTTGAGTAAATAAACCGAGAAAACAGCCAATTTTCCAACTTTCCAAAAAGGTAAGGTACCCCCCTTGCTGTTTTTTTAGGCGATAAAGTGAGTTTTTGATTTTTGAATGTTTCTATAGCTTAATAGATGCAGATTTAAATTTGGATTCGAGGGGTGCTATTGAAATTTCAAAATTTTTAATATTTTTTTCATTTTTATCTAATTATTTGTAAAAATTTCAACATTTAACAATACTAATAATATGCACATCGTAAGATGCAGAATTGAAAGGAGAGTAAACCCTGAAAAAAAAACTTTGTAATCTCATAGGGTTCACGAGTAATTGCAGCTTAAAGTTTTTTCAAAAAAAATCAAAATATTTTTAAACCATTGATATGGGTATCAACAGATGCAGAATTGAAAGGAGAATAAACCCTGAAAAAATCACTTCGAAATCTCAAATGGTTTAAGAGTTATTGCAATTTATATGTCAATAAAAAAACCAGATTTTAACATTTCACGTTTCGCCACTTGCAATACCTTTTTAAAACGCCTGTAGCTCCCTAACTATACGTCGTAGTGATATGAAAGTTTACATGAGGAAAGAAAAAAGTTCAAATTTTACTGTGGTGTTTTCAAATCGAAAATATCTCCTATACTTTTTGAGTAAATAAACCGAGAAAACAGCCAATTTTCCAACTTTCCAAAAAGGTAAGGTACCCCCCTTGCTGTTTTTTTAGGCGATAAAGTGAGTTTTTGATTTTTGAATGTTTCTATGGCTTATTAGAAGCAGAATTAAATTTGGATTCGAGGGGTGCTATTGAAATTTCAAAATTTTTAATATTTTTTTCATTTTTATCTAATTATTTGTAAAAATTTCAACATTTAACAATACTAATAATATGCACATCGTAAGATGCAGAATTGAAAGGAGAGTAAACCCTGAAAAAAAAACTTTGTAATCTCATAGGGTTCACGAGTAATTGCAGCTTAAAGTTTTTTCAAAAAAAATCAAAATATTTTTAAACCATTGATATGGGTATCAACAGATGCAGAATTGAAAGGAGAATAAACCCTGAAAAAATCACTTCGAAATCTCAAATGGTTTAAGAGTTATTGCAATTTATATGTCAATAAAAATAACAGATTTTAACATTTCACGTTTCGCCACTTGCAATACCTTTTTAAAACGCCTGTAGCTCCCTAACTATACGTCGTAATGATATGAAAGTTTACATGAGGAAAGAAAAAAGTTCAAATTTTACTGTGGTGTTTTCAAATCGAAAATATCTCCTATACTTTTTGAGTAAATAAACCGAGAAAACAGCCAATTTTCCAACTTTCCAAAAAGGTAAGGTACCCCCCTTGCTGTTTTTTTAGGCGATAAAGTGAGTTTTTGATTTTTGAATGTTTCTATAGCTTAATAGATGCAGATTTAAATTTGGATTCGAGGGGTGCTATTGAAATTTCAAAATTTTTAATATTTTTTTCATTTTTATCTAATTATTTGTAAAAATTTCAACATTTAACAATACTAATAATATGCACATCGTAAGATGCAGAATTGAAAGGAGAGTAAACCCTGAAAAAAAAACTTTGTAATCTCATAGGGTTCACGAGTAATTGCAGCTTAAAGTTTTTTCAAAAAAAATCAAAATATTTTTAAACCATTGATATGGGTATCAACAGATGCAGAATTGAAAGGAGAATAAACCCTGAAAAAATCACTTCGAAATCTCAAATGGTTTAAGAGTTATTGCAATTTATATGTCAATAAAAATAACAGATTTTAACATTTCACGTTTCGCCACTTGCAATACCTTTTTAAAACGCCTGTAGCTCCCTAACTATACGTCGTAATGATATGAAAGTTTACATGAGGAAAGAAAAAAGTTCAAATTTTACTGTGGTGTTTTCAAATCGAAAATATCTCCTATACTTTTTGAGTAAATAAACCGAGAAAACAGCCAATTTTCCAACTTTCCAAAAAGGTAAGGTACCCCCCTTGCTGTTTTTTTAGGCGATAAAGTGAGTTTTTGATTTTTGAATGTTTCTATGGCTTAATAGAAGCAGAATTAAATTTGGATTTGAGGGGTGCTATTGAAATTTCAAAATTTTTAATATTTTTTTCATTTTTATCTAATTATTTGTAAAAATTTCAACATTTAACAATACTAATAATACGCACATCGTAAGATGCAGAATTGAAAGGAGAGTAAACCCTGAAAAAAAAACTTTGTAATCTCATAGGGTTCACGAGTAATTGCAGCTTAAAGTTTTTTCAAAAAAAATCAAAATATTTTTAAACCATTGATATGGGTATCAACAGATGCAGAATTGAAAGGAGAATAAACCCTGAAAAAATCACTTCGAAATCTCAAATGGTTTAAGAGTTATTGCAATTTATATGTCAATAAAAATAACAGATTTTAACATTTCACGTTTCGCCACTTGCAATACCTTTTTAAAACGCCTGTAGCTCCCTAACTATACGTCGTAATGATATGAAAGTTTACATGAGGAAAGAAAAAAGTTCAAATTTTACTGTGGTGTTTTCAAATCGAAAATATCTCCTATACTTTTTGAGTAAATAAACCGAGAAAACAGCCAATTTTCCAACTTTCCAAAAAGGTAAGGTACCGCCCTTGCTGTTTTTTTAGGCGATAAAGTGAGTTTTTGATTTTTGAATGTTTCTATGGCTTATTAGAAGCAGAATTAAATTTGGATTCGAGGGGTGCTATTGAAATTTCAAAATTTTTAATATTTTTTTCATTTTTATCTAATTATTTGTAAAAATTTCAACATTTAACAATACTAATAATATGCACATCGTAAGATGCAGAATTGAAAGGAGAGTAAACCCTGAAAAAAAAACTTTGTAATCTCATAGGGTTCACGAGTAATTGCAGCTTAAAGATTTTTCAAAAAAAATCAAAATATTTTTAAACCATTGATATGGGTATCAACAGATGCAGAATTGAAAGGAGAATAAACCCTGAAAAAATCACTTCGAAATCTCAAATGGTTTAAGAGTTATTGCAATTTATATGTCAATAAAAATAACAGATTTTAACATTTCACGTTTCGCCACTTGCAATACCTTTTTAAAACGCCTGTAGCTCCCTAACTATACGTCGTAATGATATGAAAGTTTACATGAGGAAAGAAAAAAGTTCAAATTTTACTGTGGTGTTTTCAAATCGAAAATATCTCCTATACTTTTTGAGTAAATAAACCGAGAAAACAGCCAATTTTCCAACTTTCCAAAAAGGTAAGGTACCCCCCTTGCTGTTTTTTTAGGCGATAAAGTGAGTTTTTGATTTTTGAATGTTTCTATGGCTTAATAGAAGCAGAATTAAATTTGGATTTGAGGGGTGCTATTGAAATTTCAAAATTTTTAATATTTTTTTCATTTTTATCTAATTATTTGTAAAAATTTCAACATTTAACAATACTAATAATACGCACATCGTAAGATGCAGAATTGAAAGGAGAGTAAACCCTGAAAAAAAAACTTTGTAATCTCATAGGGTTCACGAGTAATTGCAGCTTAAAGTTTTTTCAAAAAAAATCAAAATATTTTTAAACCATTGATATGGGTATCAACAGATGCAGAATTGAAAGGAGAATAAACCCTGAAAAAATCACTTCGAAATCTCAAATGGTTTAAGAGTTATTGCAATTTATATGTCAATAAAAAAACCAGATTTTAACATTTCACGTTTCGCCACTTGCAATACCTTTTTAAAACGCCTGTAGCTCCCTAACTATACGTCGTAATGATATGAAAGTTTACATGAGGAAAGAAAAAAGTTCAAATTTTACTGTGGTGTTTTCAAATCGAAAATATCTCCTATACTTTTTGAGTAAATAAACCGAGAAAACAGCCAATTTTCCAACTTTCCAAAAAGGTAAGGTACCCCCCTTGCTGTTTTTTTAGGCGATAAAGTGAGTTTTTGATTTTTGAATGTTTCTATGGCTTATTAGAAGCAGAATTAAATTTGGATTCGAGGGGTGCTATTGAAATTTCAAAATTTTTAATATTTTTTTCATTTTTATCTAATTATTTGTAAAAATTTCAACATTTAACAATACTAATAATATGCACATCGTAAGATGCAGAATTGAAAGGAGAGTAAACCCTGAAAAAAAAACTTTGTAATCTCATAGGGTTCACGAGTAATTGCAGCTTAAAGATTTTTCAAAAAAAATCAAAATATTTTTAAACCATTGATATGGGTATCAACAGATGCAGAATTGAAAGGAGAATAAACCCTGAAAAAATCACTTCGAAATCTCAAATGGTTTAAGAGTTATTGCAATTTATATGTCAATAAAAATAACAGATTTTAACATTTCACGTTTCGCCACTTGCAATACCTTTTTAAAACGCCTGTAGCTCCCTAACTATACGTCGTAATGATATGAAAGTTTACATGAGGAAAGAAAAAAGTTCAAATTTTACTGTGGTGTTTTCAAATCGAAAATATCTCCTATACTTTTTGAGTAAATAAACCGAGAAAACAGCCAATTTTCCAACTTTCCAAAAAGGTAAGGTACCCCCCTTGCTGTTTTTTTAGGCGATAAAGTGAGTTTTTGATTTTTGAATGTTTCTATGGCTTAATAGAAGCAGAATTAAATTTGGATTTGAGGGGTGCTATTGAAATTTCAAAATTTTTAATATTTTTTTCATTTTTATCTAATTATTTGTAAAAATTTCAACATTTAACAATACTAATAATACGCACATCGTAAGATGCAGAATTGAAAGGAGAGTAAACCCTGAAAAAAAAACTTTGTAATCTCATAGGGTTCACGAGTAATTGCAGCTTAAAGTTTTTTCAAAAAAAATCAAAATATTTTTAAACCATTGATATGGGTATCAACAGATGCAGAATTGAAAGGAGAATAAACCCTGAAAAAATCACTTCGAAATCTCAAATGGTTTAAGAGTTATTGCAATTTATATGTCAATAAAAATAACAGATTTTAACATTTCACGTTTCGCCACTTGCAATACCTTTTTAAAACGCCTGTAGCTCCCTAACTATACGTCGTAATGATATGAAAGTTTACATGAGGAAAGAAAAAAGTTCAAATTTTACTGTGGTGTTTTCAAATCGAAAATATCTCCTATACTTTTTGAGTAAATAAACCGAGAAAACAGCCAATTTTCCAACTTTCCAAAAAGGTAAGGTACCCCCCTTGCTGTTTTTTTAGGCGATAAAGTGAGTTTTTGATTTTTGAATGTTTCTATGGCTTAATAGAAGCAGAATTAAATTTGGATTTGAGGGGTGCTATTGAAATTTCAAAATTTTTAATATTTTTTTCATTTTTATCTAATTATTTGTAAAAATTTCAACATTTAACAATACTAATAATATGCACATCGTAAGATGCAGAATTGAAAGGAGAGTAAACCCTGAAAAAAAAACTTTGTAATCTCATAGGGTTCACGAGTAATTGCAGCTTAAAGTTTTTTCAAAAAAAATCAAAATATTTTTAAACCATTGATATGGGTATCAACAGATGCAGAATTGAAAGGAGAATAAACCCTGAAAAAATCACTTCGAAATCTCAAATGGTTTAAGAGTTATTGCAATTTATATGTCAATAAAAATAACAGATTTTAACATTTCACGTTTCGCCACTTGCAATACCTTTTTAAAACGCCTGTAGCTCCCTAACTATACGTCGTAATGATATGAAAGTTTACATGAGGAAAGAAAAAAGTTCAAATTTTACTGTGGTGTTTTCAAATCGAAAATATCTCCTATACTTTTTGAGTAAATAAACCGAGAAAACAGCCAATTTTCCAACTTTCCAAAAAGGTAAGGTACCCCCCTTGCTGTTTTTTTAGGCGATAAAGTGAGTTTTTGATTTTTGAATGTTTCTATGGCTTAATAGAAGCAGAATTAAATTTGGATTTGAGGGGTGCTATTGAAATTTCAAAATTTTTAATATTTTTTTCATTTTTATCTAATTATTTGTAAAAATTTCAACATTTAACAATACTAATAATATGCACATCGTAAGATGCAGAATTGAAAGGAGAGTAAACCCTGAAAAAAAAACTTTGTAATCTCATAGGGTTCACGAGTAATTGCAGCTTAAAGTTTTTTCAAAAAAAATCAAAATATTTTTAAACCATTGATATGGGTATCAACAGATGCAGAATTGAAAGGAGAATAAACCCTGAAAAAATCACTTCGAAATCTCAAATGGTTTAAGAGTTATTGCAATTTATATGTCAATAAAAAAACCAGATTTTAACATTTCACGTTTCGCCACTTGCAATACCTTTTTAAAACGCCTGTAGCTCCCTAACTATACGTCGTAGTGATATGAAAGTTTACATGAGGAAAGAAAAAAGTTCAAATTTTACTGTGGTGTTATCAAATCGAAAATATCTCCTATACTTTTTGAGTAAATAAACCGAGAAAACAGCCAATTTTCCAACTTTCCAAAAAGGTAAGGTACCCCCCTTGCTGTTTTTTTAGGCGATAAAGTGAGTTTTTGATTTTTGAATGTTTCTATGGCTTATTAGAAGCAGAATTAAATTTGGATTCGAGGGGTGCTATTGAAATTTCAAAATTTTTAATATTTTTTTCATTTTTATCTAATTATTTGTAAAAATTTCAACATTTAACAATACTAATAATATGCACATCGTATAAGATGCAGAATTGAAAGGAGAGTAAACCCTGAAAAAAAAAACTTTGTAATCTCATAGGGTTCACGAGTAATTGCAGCTTAAAGATTTTTCAAAAAAAATCAAAATATTTTTAAACCATTGATATGGGTATCAACAGATGCAGAATTGAAAGGAGAATAAACCCTGAAAAAATCACTTCGAAATCTCAAATGGTTTAAGAGTTATTGCAATTTATATGTCAATAAAAATAACAGATTTTAACATTTCACGTTTCGCCACTTGCAATACCTTTTTAAAACGCCTGTAGCTCCCTAACTATACGTCGTAATGATATGAAAGTTTACATGAGGAAAGAAAAAAGTTCAAATTTTACTGTGGTGTTTTCAAATCGAAAATATCTCCTATACTTTTTGAGTAAATAAACCGAGAAAACAGCCAATTTTCCAACTTTCCAAAAAGGTAAGGTACCCCCCTTGCTGTTTTTTTAGGCGATAAAGTGAGTTTTTGATTTTTGAATGTTTCTATGGCTTAATAGAAGCAGAATTAAATTTGGATTTGAGGGGTGCTATTGAAATTTCAAAATTTTTAATATTTTTTTCATTTTTATCTAATTATTTGTAAAAATTTCAACATTTAACAATACTAATAATATGCACATCGTAAGATGCAGAATTGAAAGGAGAGTAAACCCTGAAAAAAAAACTTTGTAATCTCATAGGGTTCACGAGTAATTGCAGCTTAAAGTTTTTTCAAAAAAAATCAAAATATTTTTAAACCATTGATATGGGTATCAACAGATGCAGAATTGAAAGGAGAATAAACCCTGAAAAAATCATTTCGAAATCTCAAATGGTTTAAGAGTTATTGCAATTTATATGTCAATAAAAAAACCAGATTTTAACATTTCACGTTTCGCCACTTGCAATACCTTTTTAAAACGCCTGTAGCTCCCTAACTATACGTCGTAATGATATGAAAGTTTACATGAGGAAAGAAAAAAGTTCAAATTTTACTGTGGTGTTTTCAAATCGAAAATATCTCCTATACTTTTTGAGTAAATAAACCGAGAAAACAGCCAATTTTCCAACTTTCCAAAAAGGTAAGGTACCCCCCTTGCTGTTTTTTTAGGCGATAAAGTGAGTTTTTGATTTTTGAATGTTTCTATAGCTTAATAGATGCAGATTTAAATTTGGATTCGAGGGGTGCTATTGAAATTTCAAAATTTTTAATATTTTTTTCATTTTTATCTAATTATTTGTAAAAATTTCAACATTTAACAATACTAATAATATGCACATCGTATAAGATGCAGAATTGAAAGGAGAGTAAACCCTGAAAAAAAAACTTTGTAATCTCATAGGGTTCACGAGTAATTGCAGCTTAAAGATTTTTCAAAAAAAATCAAAATATTTTTAAACCATTGATATGGGTATCAACAGATGCAGAATTGAAAGGAGAATAAACCCTGAAAAAATCACTTCGAAATCTCAAATGGTTTAAGAGTTATTGCAATTTATATGTCAATAAAAATAACAGATTTTAACATTTCACGTTTCGCCACTTGCAATACCTTTTTAAAACGCCTGTAGCTCCCTAACTATACGTCGTAATGATATGAAAGTTTACATGAGGAAAGAAAAAAGTTCAAATTTTACTGTGGTGTTTTCAAATCGAAAATATCTCCTATACTTTTTGAGTAAATAAACCGAGAAAACAGCCAATTTTCCAACTTTCCAAAAAGGTAAGGTACCCCCCTTGCTGTTTTTTTAGGCGATAAAGTGAGTTTTTGATTTTTGAATGTTTCTATGGCTTAATAGAAGCAGAATTAAATTTGGATTTGAGGGGTGCTATTGAAATTTCAAAATTTTTAATATTTTTTTCATTTTTATCTAATTATTTGTAAAAATTTCAACATTTAACAATACTAATAATATGCACATCGTAAGATGCAGAATTGAAAGGAGAGTAAACCCTGAAAAAAAAAACTTTGTAATCTCATAGGGTTCACGAGTAATTGCAGCTTAAAGTTTTTTCAAAAAAAATCAAAATATTTTTAAACCATTGATATGGGTATCAACAGATGCAGAATTGAAAGGAGAATAAACCCTGAAAAAATCACTTCGAAATCTCAAATGGTTTAAGAGTTATTGCAATTTATATGTCAATAAAAAAACCAGATTTTAACATTTCACGTTTCGCCACTTGCAATACCTTTTTAAAACGCCTGTAGCTCCCTAACTATACGTCGTAATGATATGAAAGTTTACATGAGGAAAGAAAAAAGTTCAAATTTTACTGTGGTGTTTTCAAATCGAAAATATCTCCTATACTTTTTGAGTAAATAAACCGAGAAAACAGCCAATTTTCCAACTTTCCAAAAAGGTAAGGTACCCCCCTTGCTGTTTTTTTAGGCGATAAAGTGAGTTTTTGATTTTTGAATGTTTCTATGGCTTATTAGAAGCAGAATTAAATTTGGATTCGAGGGGTGCTATTGAAATTTCAAAATTTTTAATATTTTTTTCATTTTTATCTAATTATTTGTAAAAATTTCAACATTTAACAATACTAATAATATGCACATCGTAAGATGCAGAATTGAAAGGAGAGTAAACCCTGAAAAAAAAACTTTGTAATCTCATAGGGTTCACGAGTAATTGCAGCTTAAAGATTTTTCAAAAAAAATCAAAATATTTTTAAACCATTGATATGGGTATCAACAGATGCAGAATTGAAAGGAGAATAAACCCTGAAAAAATCACTTCGAAATCTCAAATGGTTTAAGAGTTATTGCAATTTATATGTCAATAAAAAAACCAGATTTTAACATTTCACGTTTCGCCACTTGCAATACCTTTTTAAAACGCCTGTAGCTCCCTAACTATACGTCGTAGTGATATGAAAGTTTACATGAGGAAAGAAAAAAGTTCAAATTTTACTGTGGTGTTTTCAAATCGAAAATATCTCCTATACTTTTTGAGTAAATAAACCGAAAAAACAGCCAATTTTCCAACTTTCCAAAAAGGTAAGGTACCCCCTTGCTGTTTTTTTAAGCGATAAAGTGAGTTTTTGATTTTTGAATGTTTCTATGGCTTATTAGAAGCAGAATTAAATTTGGATTCGAGGGGTGCTATTGAAATTTCAAAATTTTTAATATTTTTTTCATTTTTATCTAATTATTTGTAAAAATTTCAACATTTAACAATACTAATAATATGCACATCGTAAGATGCAGAATTGAAAGGAGAGTAAACCCTGAAAAAAAAACTTTGTAATCTCATAGGGTTCACGAGTAATTGCAGCTTAAAGTTTTTTCAAAAAAAATCAAAATATTTTTAAACCATTGATATGGGTATCAACAGATGCAGAATTGAAAGGAGAATAAACCCTGAAAAAATCACTTCGAAATCTCAAATGGTTTAAGAGTTATTGCAATTTATATGTCAATAAAAAAACCAGATTTTAACATTTCACGTTTCGCCACTTGCAATACCTTTTTAAAACGCCTGTAGCTCCCTAACTATACGTCGTAATGATATGAAAGTTTACATGAGGAAAGAAAAAAGTTCAAATTTTACTGTGGTGTTTTCAAATCGAAAATATCTCCTATACTTTTTGAGTAAATAAACCGAGAAAACAGCCAATTTTCCAACTTTCCAAAAAGGTAAGGTACCCCCCTTGCTGTTTTTTTAGGCGATAAAGTGAGTTTTTGATTTTTGAATGTTTCTATGGCTTATTAGAAGCAGAATTAAATTTGGATTCGAGGGGTGCTATTGAAATTTCAAAATTTTTAATATTTTTTTCATTTTTATCTAATTATTTGTAAAAATTTCAACATTTAACAATACTAATAATATGCACATCGTAAGATGCAGAATTGAAAGGAGAGTAAACCCTGAAAAAAAAACTTTGTAATCTCATAGGGTTCACGAGTAATTGCAGCTTAAAGATTTTTCAAAAAAAATCAAAATATTTTTAAACCATTGATATGGGTATCAACAGATGCAGAATTGAAAGGAGAATAAACCCTGAAAAAATCACTTCGAAATCTCAAATGGTTTAAGAGTTATTGCAATTTATATGTCAATAAAAATAACAGATTTTAACATTTCACGTTTCGCCACTTGCAATACCTTTTTAAAACGCCTGTAGCTCCCTAACTATACGTCGTAATGATATGAAAGTTTACATGAGGAAAGAAAAAAGTTCAAATTTTACTGTGGTGTTTTCAAATCGAAAATATCTCCTATACTTTTTGAGTAAATAAACCGAGAAAACAGCCAATTTTCCAACTTTCCAAAAAGGTAAGGTACCCCCCTTGCTGTTTTTTTAGGCGATAAAGTGAGTTTTTGATTTTTGAATGTTTCTATGGCTTAATAGAAGCAGAATTAAATTTGGATTTGAGGGGTGCTATTGAAATTTCAAAATTTTTAATATTTTTTTCATTTTTATCTAATTATTTGTAAAAATTTCAACATTTAACAATACTAATAATATGCACATCGTAAGATGCAGAATTGAAAGGAGAGTAAACCCTGAAAAAAAAACTTTGTAATCTCATAGGGTTCACGAGTAATTGCAGCTTAAAGTTTTTTCAAAAAAAATCAAAATATTTTTAAACCATTGATATGGGTATCAACAGATGCAGAATTGAAAGGAGAATAAACCCTGAAAAAATCACTTCGAAATCTCAAATGGTTTAAGAGTTATTGCAATTTATATGTCAATAAAAAAACCAGATTTTAACATTTCACGTTTCGCCACTTGCAATACCTTTTTAAAACGCCTGTAGCTCCCTAACTATACGTCGTAGTGATATGAAAGTTTACATGAGGAAAGAAAAAAGTTCAAATTTTACTGTGGTGTTTTCAAATCGAAAATATCTCCTATACTTTTTGAGTAAATAAACCGAAAAAACAGCCAATTTTCCAACTTTCCAAAAAGGTAAGGTACCCCCTTGCTGTTTTTTTAAGCGATAAAGTGAGTTTTTGATTTTTGAATGTTTCTATGGCTTATTAGAAGCAGAATTAAATTTGGATTCGAGGGGTGCTATTGAAATTTCAAAATTTTTAATATTTTTTTCATTTTTATCTAATTATTTGTAAAAATTTCAACATTTAACAATACTAATAATATGCACATCGTAAGATGCAGAATTGAAAGGAGAGTAAACCCTGAAAAAAAAACTTTGTAATCTCATAGGGTTCACGAGTAATTGCAGCTTAAAGATTTTTCAAAAAAAATCAAAATATTTTTAAACCATTGATATGGGTATCAACAGATGCAGAATTGAAAGGAGAATAAACCCTGAAAAAATCACTTCGAAATCTCAAATGGTTTAAGAGTTATTGCAATTTATATGTCAATAAAAATAACAGATTTTAACATTTCACGTTTCGCCACTTGCAATACCTTTTTAAAACGCCTGTAGCTCCCTAACTATACGTCGTAATGATATGAAAGTTTACATGAGGAAAGAAAAAAGTTCAAATTTTACTGTGGTGTTTTCAAATCGAAAATATCTCCTATACTTTTTGAGTAAATAAACCGAGAAAACAGCCAATTTTCCAACTTTAGGCGATAAAGTGAGTTTTTGATTTTTGAATGTTTCTATAGCTTAATAGAAGCAGATTTAAATTTGGATTCGAGGGGTGCTATTGAAATTTCAAAATTTTTAATATTTTTTTCATTTTTATCTAATTATTTGTAAAAATTTCAACATTTAACAATACTAATAATATGCACATCGTAAGATGCAGAATTGAAAGGAGAGTAAACCCTGAAAAAAAAACTTTGTAATCTCATAGGGTTCACGAGTAATTGCAGCTTAAAGTTTTTTCAAAAAAAATCAAAATATTTTTAAACCATTGATATGGGTATCAACAGATGCAGAATTGAAAGGAGAATAAACCCTGAAAAAATCATTTCGAAATCTCAAATGGTTTAAGAGTTATTGCAATTTATATGTCAATAAAAATAACAGATTTTAACATTTCACGTTTCGCCACTTGCAATACCTTTTTAAAACGCCTGTAGCTCCCTAACTATACGTCGTAATGATATGAAAGTTTACATGAGGAAAGAAAAAAGTTCAAATTTTACTGTGGTGTTTTCAAATCGAAAATATCTCCTATACTTTTTGAGTAAATAAACCGAGAAAACAGCCAATTTTCCAACTTTCCAAAAAGGTAAGGTACCCCCCTTGCTGTTTTTTTAGGCGATAAAGTGAGTTTTTGATTTTTGAATGTTTCTATAGCTTAATAGATGCAGATTTAAATTTGGATTCGAGGGGTGCTATTGAAATTTCAAAATTTTTAATATTTTTTTCATTTTTATCTAATTATTTGTAAAAATTTCAACATTTAACAATACTAATAATATGCACATCGTAAGATGCAGAATTGAAAGGAGAGTAAACCCTGAAAAAAAAACTTTGTAATCTCATAGGGTTCACGAGTAATTGCAGCTTAAAGTTTTTTCAAAAAAAATCAAAATATTTTTAAACCATTGATATGGGTATCAACAGATGCAGAATTGAAAGGAGAATAAACCCTGAAAAAATCACTTCGAAATCTCAAATGGTTTAAGAGTTATTGCAATTTATATGTCAATAAAAAAACCAGATTTTAACATTTCACGTTTCGCCACTTGCAATACCTTTTTAAAACGCCTGTAGCTCCCTAACTATACGTCGTAGTGATATGAAAGTTTACATGAGGAAAGAAAAAAGTTCAAATTTTACTGTGGTGTTTTCAAATCGAAAATATCTCCTATACTTTTTGAGTAAATAAACCGAAAAAACAGCCAATTTTCCAACTTTCCAAAAAGGTAAGGTACCCCCTTGCTGTTTTTTTAAGCGATAAAGTGAGTTTTTGATTTTTGAATGTTTCTATGGCTTATTAGAAGCAGAATTAAATTTGGATTCGAGGGGTGCTATTGAAATTTCAAAATTTTTAATATTTTTTTCATTTTTATCTAATTATTTGTAAAAATTTCAACATTTAACAATACTAATAATATGCACATCGTAAGATGCAGAATTGAAAGGAGAGTAAACCCTGAAAAAAAAACTTTGTAATCTCATAGGGTTCACGAGTAATTGCAGCTTAAAGATTTTTCAAAAAAAATCAAAATATTTTTAAACCATTGATATGGGTATCAACAGATGCAGAATTGAAAGGAGAATAAACCCTGAAAAAATCACTTCGAAATCTCAAATGGTTTAAGAGTTATTGCAATTTATATGTCAATAAAAAAACCAGATTTTAACATTTCACGTTTCGCCACTTGCAATACCTTTTTAAAACGCCTGTAGCTCCCTAACTATACGTCGTAGTGATATGAAAGTTTACATGAGGAAAGAAAAAAGTTCAAATTTTACTGTGGTGTTTTCAAATCGAAAATATCTCCTATACTTTTTGAGTAAATAAACCGAAAAAACAGCCAATTTTCCAACTTTCCAAAAAGGTAAGGTACCCCCTTGCTGTTTTTTTAAGCGATAAAGTGAGTTTTTGATTTTTGAATGTTTCTATGGCTTATTAGAAGCAGAATTAAATTTGGATTCGAGGGGTGCTATTGAAATTTCAAAATTTTTAATATTTTTTTCATTTTTATCTAATTATTTGTAAAAATTTCAACATTTAACAATACTAATAATATGCACATCGTAAGATGCAGAATTGAAAGGAGAGTAAACCCTGAAAAAAAAACTTTGTAATCTCATAGGGTTCACGAGTAATTGCAGCTTAAAGATTTTTCAAAAAAAATCAAAATATTTTTAAACCATTGATATGGGTATCAACAGATGCAGAATTGAAAGGAGAATAAACCCTGAAAAAATCACTTCGAAATCTCAAATGGTTTAAGAGTTATTGCAATTTATATGTCAATAAAAATAACAGATTTTAACATTTCACGTTTCGCCACTTGCAATACCTTTTTAAAACGCCTGTAGCTCCCTAACTATACGTCGTAATGATATGAAAGTTTACATGAGGAAAGAAAAAAGTTCAAATTTTACTGTGGTGTTTTCAAATCGAAAATATCTCCTATACTTTTTGAGTAAATAAACCGAGAAAACAGCCAATTTTCCAACTTTCCAAAAAGGTAAGGTACCCCCCTTGCTGTTTTTTTAGGCGATAAAGTGAGTTTTTGATTTTTGAATGTTTCTATAGCTTAATAGAAGCAGATTTAAATTTGGATTCGAGGGGTGCTATTGAAATTTCAAAATTTTTAATATTTTTTTCATTTTTATCTAATTATTTGTAAAAATTTCAACATTTAACAATACTAATAATATGCACATCGTAAGATGCAGAATTGAAAGGAGAGTAAACCCTGAAAAAAAAACTTTGTAATCTCATAGGGTTCACGAGTAATTGCAGCTTAAAGTTTTTTCAAAAAAAATCAAAATATTTTTAAACCATTGATATGGGTATCAACAGATGCAGAATTGAAAGGAGAATAAACCCTGAAAAAATCATTTCGAAATCTCAAATGGTTTAAGAGTTATTGCAATTTATATGTCAATAAAAATAACAGATTTTAACATTTCACGTTTCGCCACTTGCAATACCTTTTTAAAACGCCTGTAGCTCCCTAACTATACGTCGTAATGATATGAAAGTTTACATGAGGAAAGAAAAAAGTTCAAATTTTACTGTGGTGTTTTCAAATCGAAAATATCTCCTATACTTTTTGAGTAAATAAACCGAGAAAACAGCCAATTTTCCAACTTTCCAAAAAGGTAAGGTACCCCCCTTGCTGTTTTTTTAGGCGATAAAGTGAGTTTTTGATTTTTGAATGTTTCTATAGCTTAATAGATGCAGATTTAAATTTGGATTCGAGGGGTGCTATTGAAATTTCAAAATTTTTAATATTTTTTTCATTTTTATCTAATTATTTGTAAAAATTTCAACATTTAACAATACTAATAATATGCACATCGTAAGATGCAGAATTGAAAGGAGAGTAAACCCTGAAAAAAAAACTTTGTAATCTCATAGGGTTCACGAGTAATTGCAGCTTAAAGTTTTTTCAAAAAAAATCAAAATATTTTTAAACCATTGATATGGGTATCAACAGATGCAGAATTGAAAGGAGAATAAACCCTGAAAAAATCACTTCGAAATCTCAAATGGTTTAAGAGTTATTGCAATTTATATGTCAATAAAAAAACCAGATTTTAACATTTCACGTTTCGCCACTTGCAATACCTTTTTAAAACGCCTGTAGCTCCCTAACTATACGTCGTAATGATATGAAAGTTTACATGAGGAAAGAAAAAAGTTCAAATTTTACTGTGGTGTTTTCAAATCGAAAATATCTCCTATACTTTTTGAGTAAATAAACCGAGAAAACAGCCAATTTTCCAACTTTCCAAAAAGGTAAGGTACCCCCCTTGCTGTTTTTTTAGGCGATAAAGTGAGTTTTTGATTTTTGAATGTTTCTATAGCTTAATAGATGCAGATTTAAATTTGGATTCGAGGGGTGCTATTGAAATTTCAAAATTTTTAATATTTTTTTCATTTTTATCTAATTATTTGTAAAAATTTCAACATTTAACAATACTAATAATATGCACATCGTAAGATGCAGAATTGAAAGGAGAGTAAACCCTGAAAAAAAAACTTTGTAATCTCATAGGGTTCACGAGTAATTGCAGCTTAAAGTTTTTTCAAAAAAAATCAAAATATTTTTAAACCATTGATATGGGTATCAACAGATGCAGAATTGAAAGGAGAATAAACCCTGAAAAAATCATTTCGAAATCTCAAATGGTTTAAGAGTTATTGCAATTTATATGTCAATAAAAATAACAGATTTTAACATTTCACGTTTCGCCACTTGCAATACCTTTTTAAAACGCCTGTAGCTCCCTAACTCTACGTCGTAATGATATGAAAGTTTACATGAGGAAAGAAAAAAGTTCAAATTTTACTGTGGTGTTTTCAAATCGAAAATATCTCCTATACTTTTTGAGTAAATAAACCGAGAAAACAGCCAATTTTCCAACTTTCCAAAAAGGTAAGGTACCCCCCTTGCTGTTTTTTTAGGCGATAAAGTGAGTTTTTGATTTTTGAATGTTTCTATAGCTTAATAGATGCAGATTTAAATTTGGATTCGAGGGGTGCTATTGAAATTTCAAAATTTTTAATATTTTTTTCATTTTTATCTAATTATTTGTAAAAATTTCAACATTTAACAATACTAATAATATGCACATCGTAAGATGCAGAATTGAAAGGAGAGTAAACCCTGAAAAAAAAACTTTGTAATCTCATAGGGTTCACGAGTAATTGCAGCTTAAAGTTTTTTCAAAAAAAATCAAAATATTTTTAAACCATTGATATGGGTATCAACAGATGCAGAATTGAAAGGAGAATAAACCCTGAAAAAATCATTTCGAAATCTCAAATGGTTTAAGAGTTATTGCAATTTATATGTCAATAAAAATAACAGATTTTAACATTTCACGTTTCGCCACTTGCAATACCTTTTTAAAACGCCTGTAGCTCCCTAACTATACGTCGTAATGATATGAAAGTTTACATGAGGAAAGAAAAAAGTTCAAATTTTACTGTGGTGTTTTCAAATCGAAAATATCTCCTATACTTTTTGAGTAAATAAACCGAGAAAACAGCCAATTTTCCAACTTTCCAAAAAGGTAAGGTACCCCCCTTGCTGTTTTTTTAGGCGATAAAGTGAGTTTTTGATTTTTGAATGTTTCTATAGCTTAATAGATGCAGATTTAAATTTGGATTCGAGGGGTGCTATTGAAATTTCAAAATTTTTAATATTTTTTTCATTTTTATCTAATTATTTGTAAAAATTTCAACATTTAACAATACTAATAATATGCACATCGTAAGATGCAGAATTGAAAGGAGAGTAAACCCTGAAAAAAAAACTTTGTAATCTCATAGGGTTCACGAGTAATTGCAGCTTAAAGTTTTTTCAAAAAAAATCAAAATATTTTTAAACCATTGATATGGGTATCAACAGATGCAGAATTGAAAGGAGAATAAACCCTGAAAAAATCACTTCGAAATCTCAAATGGTTTAAGAGTTATTGCAATTTATATGTCAATAAAAAAACCAGATTTTAACATTTCACGTTTCGCCACTTGCAATACCTTTTTAAAACGCCTGTAGCTCCCTAACTATACGTCGTAATGATATGAAAGTTTACATGAGGAAAGAAAAAAGTTCAAATTTTACTGTGGTGTTTTCAAATCGAAAATATCTCCTATACTTTTTGAGTAAATAAACCGAGAAAACAGCCAATTTTCCAACTTTCCAAAAAGGTAAGGTACCCCCCTTGCTGTTTTTTTAGGCGATAAAGTGAGTTTTTGATTTTTGAATGTTTCTATGGCTTATTAGAAGCAGAATTAAATTTGGATTCGAGGGGTGCTATTGAAATTTCAAAATTTTTAATATTTTTTTCATTTTTATCTAATTATTTGTAAAAATTTCAACATTTAACAATACTAATAATATGCACATCGTAAGATGCAGAATTGAAAGGAGAGTAAACCCTGAAAAAAAAACTTTGTAATCTCATAGGGTTCACGAGTAATTGCAGCTTAAAGATTTTTCAAAAAAAATCAAAATATTTTTAAACCATTGATATGGGTATCAACAGATGCAGAATTGAAAGGAGAATAAACCCTGAAAAAATCACTTCGAAATCTCAAATGGTTTAAGAGTTATTGCAATTTATATGTCAATAAAAATAACAGATTTTAACATTTCACGTTTCGCCACTTGCAATACCTTTTTAAAACGCCTGTAGCTCCCTAACTATACGTCGTAATGATATGAAAGTTTACATGAGGAAAGAAAAAAGTTCAAATTTTACTGTGGTGTTTTCAAATCGAAAATATCTCCTATACTTTTTGAGTAAATAAACCGAGAAAACAGCCAATTTTCCAACTTTCCAAAAAGGTAAGGTACCCCCCTTGCTGTTTTTTTAGGCGATAAAGTGAGTTTTTGATTTTTGAATGTTTCTATGGCTTAATAGAAGCAGAATTAAATTTGGATTTGAGGGGTGCTATTGAAATTTCAAAATTTTTAATATTTTTTTCATTTTTATCTAATTATTTGTAAAAATTTCAACATTTAACAATACTAATAATATGCACATCGTAAGATGCAGAATTGAAAGGAGAGTAAACCCTGAAAAAAAAACTTTGTAATCTCATAGGGTTCACGAGTAATTGCAGCTTAAAGTTTTTTCAAAAAAAATCAAAATATTTTTAAACCATTGATATGGGTATCAACAGATGCAGAATTGAAAGGAGAATAAACCCTGAAAAAATCACTTCGAAATCTCAAATGGTTTAAGAGTTATTGCAATTTATATGTCAATAAAAAAACCAGATTTTAACATTTCACGTTTCGCCACTTGCAATACCTTTTTAAAACGCCTGTAGCTCCCTAACTATACGTCGTAGTGATATGAAAGTTTACATGAGGAAAGAAAAAAGTTCAAATTTTACTGTGGTGTTTTCAAATCGAAAATATCTCCTATACTTTTTGAGTAAATAAACCGAAAAAACAGCCAATTTTCCAACTTTCCAAAAAGGTAAGGTACCCCCTTGCTGTTTTTTTAAGCGATAAAGTGAGTTTTTGATTTTTGAATGTTTCTATGGCTTATTAGAAGCAGAATTAAATTTGGATTCGAGGGGTGCTATTGAAATTTCAAAATTTTTAATATTTTTTTCATTTTTATCTAATTATTTGTAAAAATTTCAACATTTAACAATACTAATAATATGCACATCGTAAGATGCAGAATTGAAAGGAGAGTAAACCCTGAAAAAAAAACTTTGTAATCTCATAGGGTTCACGAGTAATTGCAGCTTAAAGATTTTTCAAAAAAAATCAAAATATTTTTAAACCATTGATATGGGTATCAACAGATGCAGAATTGAAAGGAGAATAAACCCTGAAAAAATCACTTCGAAATCTCAAATGGTTTAAGAGTTATTGCAATTTATATGTCAATAAAAATAACAGATTTTAACATTTCACGTTTCGCCACTTGCAATACCTTTTTAAAACGCCTGTAGCTCCCTAACTATACGTCGTAATGATATGAAAGTTTACATGAGGAAAGAAAAAAGTTCAAATTTTACTGTGGTGTTTTCAAATCGAAAATATCTCCTATACTTTTTGAGTAAATAAACCGAGAAAACAGCCAATTTTCCAACTTTAGGCGATAAAGTGAGTTTTTGATTTTTGAATGTTTCTATAGCTTAATAGAAGCAGATTTAAATTTGGATTCGAGGGGTGCTATTGAAATTTCAAAATTTTTAATATTTTTTTCATTTTTATCTAATTATTTGTAAAAATTTCAACATTTAACAATACTAATAATATGCACATCGTAAGATGCAGAATTGAAAGGAGAGTAAACCCTGAAAAAAAAACTTTGTAATCTCATAGGGTTCACGAGTAATTGCAGCTTAAAGTTTTTTCAAAAAAAATCAAAATATTTTTAAACCATTGATATGGGTATCAACAGATGCAGAATTGAAAGGAGAATAAACCCTGAAAAAATCATTTCGAAATCTCAAATGGTTTAAGAGTTATTGCAATTTATATGTCAATAAAAATAACAGATTTTAACATTTCACGTTTCGCCACTTGCAATACCTTTTTAAAACGCCTGTAGCTCCCTAACTATACGTCGTAATGATATGAAAGTTTACATGAGGAAAGAAAAAAGTTCAAATTTTACTGTGGTGTTTTCAAATCGAAAATATCTCCTATACTTTTTGAGTAAATAAACCGAGAAAACAGCCAATTTTCCAACTTTCCAAAAAGGTAAGGTACCCCCCTTGCTGTTTTTTTAGGCGATAAAGTGAGTTTTTGATTTTTGAATGTTTCTATAGCTTAATAGATGCAGATTTAAATTTGGATTCGAGGGGTGCTATTGAAATTTCAAAATTTTTAATATTTTTTTCATTTTTATCTAATTATTTGTAAAAATTTCAACATTTAACAATACTAATAATATGCACATCGTAAGATGCAGAATTGAAAGGAGAGTAAACCCTGAAAAAAAAACTTTGTAATCTCATAGGGTTCACGAGTAATTGCAGCTTAAAGTTTTTTCAAAAAAAATCAAAATATTTTTAAACCATTGATATGGGTATCAACAGATGCAGAATTGAAAGGAGAATAAACCCTGAAAAAATCACTTCGAAATCTCAAATGGTTTAAGAGTTATTGCAATTTATATGTCAATAAAAAAACCAGATTTTAACATTTCACGTTTCGCCACTTGCAATACCTTTTTAAAACGCCTGTAGCTCCCTAACTATACGTCGTAGTGATATGAAAGTTTACATGAGGAAAGAAAAAAGTTCAAATTTTACTGTGGTGTTTTCAAATCGAAAATATCTCCTATACTTTTTGAGTAAATAAACCGAAAAAACAGCCAATTTTCCAACTTTCCAAAAAGGTAAGGTACCCCCTTGCTGTTTTTTTAAGCGATAAAGTGAGTTTTTGATTTTTGAATGTTTCTATGGCTTATTAGAAGCAGAATTAAATTTGGATTCGAGGGGTGCTATTGAAATTTCAAAATTTTTAATATTTTTTTCATTTTTATCTAATTATTTGTAAAAATTTCAACATTTAACAATACTAATAATATGCACATCGTAAGATGCAGAATTGAAAGGAGAGTAAACCCTGAAAAAAAAACTTTGTAATCTCATAGGGTTCACGAGTAATTGCAGCTTAAAGATTTTTCAAAAAAAATCAAAATATTTTTAAACCATTGATATGGGTATCAACAGATGCAGAATTGAAAGGAGAATAAACCCTGAAAAAATCACTTCGAAATCTCAAATGGTTTAAGAGTTATTGCAATTTATATGTCAATAAAAAAACCAGATTTTAACATTTCACGTTTCGCCACTTGCAATACCTTTTTAAAACGCCTGTAGCTCCCTAACTATACGTCGTAGTGATATGAAAGTTTACATGAGGAAAGAAAAAAGTTCAAATTTTACTGTGGTGTTTTCAAATCGAAAATATCTCCTATACTTTTTGAGTAAATAAACCGAAAAAACAGCCAATTTTCCAACTTTCCAAAAAGGTAAGGTACCCCCTTGCTGTTTTTTTAAGCGATAAAGTGAGTTTTTGATTTTTGAATGTTTCTATGGCTTATTAGAAGCAGAATTAAATTTGGATTCGAGGGGTGCTATTGAAATTTCAAAATTTTTAATATTTTTTTCATTTTTATCTAATTATTTGTAAAAATTTCAACATTTAACAATACTAATAATATGCACATCGTAAGATGCAGAATTGAAAGGAGAGTAAACCCTGAAAAAAAAACTTTGTAATCTCATAGGGTTCACGAGTAATTGCAGCTTAAAGATTTTTCAAAAAAAATCAAAATATTTTTAAACCATTGATATGGGTATCAACAGATGCAGAATTGAAAGGAGAATAAACCCTGAAAAAATCACTTCGAAATCTCAAATGGTTTAAGAGTTATTGCAATTTATATGTCAATAAAAATAACAGATTTTAACATTTCACGTTTCGCCACTTGCAATACCTTTTTAAAACGCCTGTAGCTCCCTAACTATACGTCGTAATGATATGAAAGTTTACATGAGGAAAGAAAAAAGTTCAAATTTTACTGTGGTGTTTTCAAATCGAAAATATCTCCTATACTTTTTGAGTAAATAAACCGAGAAAACAGCCAATTTTCCAACTTTCCAAAAAGGTAAGGTACCCCCCTTGCTGTTTTTTTAGGCGATAAAGTGAGTTTTTGATTTTTGAATGTTTCTATAGCTTAATAGAAGCAGATTTAAATTTGGATTCGAGGGGTGCTATTGAAATTTCAAAATTTTTAATATTTTTTTCATTTTTATCTAATTATTTGTAAAAATTTCAACATTTAACAATACTAATAATATGCACATCGTAAGATGCAGAATTGAAAGGAGAGTAAACCCTGAAAAAAAAACTTTGTAATCTCATAGGGTTCACGAGTAATTGCAGCTTAAAGTTTTTTCAAAAAAAATCAAAATATTTTTAAACCATTGATATGGGTATCAACAGATGCAGAATTGAAAGGAGAATAAACCCTGAAAAAATCATTTCGAAATCTCAAATGGTTTAAGAGTTATTGCAATTTATATGTCAATAAAAATAACAGATTTTAACATTTCACGTTTCGCCACTTGCAATACCTTTTTAAAACGCCTGTAGCTCCCTAACTATACGTCGTAATGATATGAAAGTTTACATGAGGAAAGAAAAAAGTTCAAATTTTACTGTGGTGTTTTCAAATCGAAAATATCTCCTATACTTTTTGAGTAAATAAACCGAGAAAACAGCCAATTTTCCAACTTTCCAAAAAGGTAAGGTACCCCCCTTGCTGTTTTTTTAGGCGATAAAGTGAGTTTTTGATTTTTGAATGTTTCTATAGCTTAATAGATGCAGATTTAAATTTGGATTCGAGGGGTGCTATTGAAATTTCAAAATTTTTAATATTTTTTTCATTTTTATCTAATTATTTGTAAAAATTTCAACATTTAACAATACTAATAATATGCACATCGTAAGATGCAGAATTGAAAGGAGAGTAAACCCTGAAAAAAAAACTTTGTAATCTCATAGGGTTCACGAGTAATTGCAGCTTAAAGTTTTTTCAAAAAAAATCAAAATATTTTTAAACCATTGATATGGGTATCAACAGATGCAGAATTGAAAGGAGAATAAACCCTGAAAAAATCACTTCGAAATCTCAAATGGTTTAAGAGTTATTGCAATTTATATGTCAATAAAAAAACCAGATTTTAACATTTCACGTTTCGCCACTTGCAATACCTTTTTAAAACGCCTGTAGCTCCCTAACTATACGTCGTAATGATATGAAAGTTTACATGAGGAAAGAAAAAAGTTCAAATTTTACTGTGGTGTTTTCAAATCGAAAATATCTCCTATACTTTTTGAGTAAATAAACCGAGAAAACAGCCAATTTTCCAACTTTCCAAAAAGGTAAGGTACCCCCCTTGCTGTTTTTTTAGGCGATAAAGTGAGTTTTTGATTTTTGAATGTTTCTATGGCTTAATAGAAGCAGAATTAAATTTGGATTTGAGGGGTGCTATTGAAATTTCAAAATTTTTAATATTTTTTTCATTTTTATCTAATTATTTGTAAAAATTTCAACATTTAACAATACTAATAATATGCACATCGTAAGATGCAGAATTGAAAGGAGAGTAAACCCTGAAAAAAAAACTTTGTAATCTCATAGGGTTCACGAGTAATTGCAGCTTAAAGATTTTTCAAAAAAAATCAAAATATTTTTAAACCATTGATATGGGTATCAACAGATGCAGAATTGAAAGGAGAATAAACCCTGAAAAAATCACTTCGAAATCTCAAATGGTTTAAGAGTTATTGCAATTTATATGTCAATAAAAATAACAGATTTTAACATTTCACGTTTCGCCACTTGCAATACCTTTTTAAAACGCCTGTAGCTCCCTAACTATACGTCGTAATGATATGAAAGTTTACATGAGGAAAGAAAAAAGTTCAAATTTTACTGTGGTGTTTTCAAATCGAAAATATCTCCTATACTTTTTGAGTAAATAAACCGAGAAAACAGCCAATTTTCCAACTTTCCAAAAAGGTAAGGTACCCCCCTTGCTGTTTTTTTAGGCGATAAAGTGAGTTTTTGATTTTTGAATGTTTCTATAGCTTAATAGAAGCAGATTTAAATTTGGATTCGAGGGGTGCTATTGAAATTTCAAAATTTTTAATATTTTTTTCATTTTTATCTAATTATTTGTAAAAATTTCAACATTTAACAATACTAATAATATGCACATCGTAAGATGCAGAATTGAAAGGAGAGTAAACCCTGAAAAAAAAACTTTGTAATCTCATAGGGTTCACGAGTAATTGCAGCTTAAAGTTTTTTCAAAAAAAATCAAAATATTTTTAAACCATTGATATGGGTATCAACAGATGCAGAATTGAAAGGAGAATAAACCCTGAAAAAATCATTTCGAAATCTCAAATGGTTTAAGAGTTATTGCAATTTATATGTCAATAAAAATAACAGATTTTAACATTTCACGTTTCGCCACTTGCAATACCTTTTTAAAACGCCTGTAGCTCCCTAACTATACGTCGTAATGATATGAAAGTTTACATGAGGAAAGAAAAAAGTTCAAATTTTACTGTGGTGTTTTCAAATCGAAAATATCTCCTATACTTTTTGAGTAAATAAACCGAGAAAACAGCCAATTTTCCAACTTTCCAAAAAGGTAAGGTACCCCCCTTGCTGTTTTTTTAGGCGATAAAGTGAGTTTTTGATTTTTGAATGTTTCTATAGCTTAATAGATGCAGATTTAAATTTGGATTCGAGGGGTGCTATTGAAATTTCAAAATTTTTAATATTTTTTTCATTTTTATCTAATTATTTGTAAAAATTTCAACATTTAACAATACTAATAATATGCACATCGTAAGATGCAGAATTGAAAGGAGAGTAAACCCTGAAAAAAAAACTTTGTAATCTCATAGGGTTCACGAGTAATTGCAGCTTAAAGTTTTTTCAAAAAAAATCAAAATATTTTTAAACCATTGATATGGGTATCAACAGATGCAGAATTGAAAGGAGAATAAACCCTGAAAAAATCACTTCGAAATCTCAAATGGTTTAAGAGTTATTGCAATTTATATGTCAATAAAAAAACCAGATTTTAACATTTCACGTTTCGCCACTTGCAATACCTTTTTAAAACGCCTGTAGCTCCCTAACTATACGTCGTAATGATATGAAAGTTTACATGAGGAAAGAAAAAAGTTCAAATTTTACTGTGGTGTTTTCAAATCGAAAATATCTCCTATACTTTTTGAGTAAATAAACCGAGAAAACAGCCAATTTTCCAACTTTCCAAAAAGGTAAGGTACCCCCCTTGCTGTTTTTTTAGGCGATAAAGTGAGTTTTTGATTTTTGAATGTTTCTATAGCTTAATAGATGCAGATTTAAATTTGGATTCGAGGGGTGCTATTGAAATTTCAAAATTTTTAATATTTTTTTCATTTTTATCTAATTATTTGTAAAAATTTCAACATTTAACAATACTAATAATATGCACATCGTAAGATGCAGAATTGAAAGGAGAGTAAACCCTGAAAAAAAAACTTTGTAATCTCATAGGGTTCACGAGTAATTGCAGCTTAAAGTTTTTTCAAAAAAAATCAAAATATTTTTAAACCATTGATATGGGTATCAACAGATGCAGAATTGAAAGGAGAATAAACCCTGAAAAAATCATTTCGAAATCTCAAATGGTTTAAGAGTTATTGCAATTTATATGTCAATAAAAATAACAGATTTTAACATTTCACGTTTCGCCACTTGCAATACCTTTTTAAAACGCCTGTAGCTCCCTAACTCTACGTCGTAATGATATGAAAGTTTACATGAGGAAAGAAAAAAGTTCAAATTTTACTGTGGTGTTTTCAAATCGAAAATATCTCCTATACTTTTTGAGTAAATAAACCGAGAAAACAGCCAATTTTCCAACTTTCCAAAAAGGTAAGGTACCCCCCTTGCTGTTTTTTTAGGCGATAAAGTGAGTTTTTGATTTTTGAATGTTTCTATAGCTTAATAGATGCAGATTTAAATTTGGATTCGAGGGGTGCTATTGAAATTTCAAAATTTTTAATATTTTTTTCATTTTTATCTAATTATTTGTAAAAATTTCAACATTTAACAATACTAATAATATGCACATCGTAAGATGCAGAATTGAAAGGAGAGTAAACCCTGAAAAAAAAACTTTGTAATCTCATAGGGTTCACGAGTAATTGCAGCTTAAAGTTTTTTCAAAAAAAATCAAAATATTTTTAAACCATTGATATGGGTATCAACAGATGCAGAATTGAAAGGAGAATAAACCCTGAAAAAATCATTTCGAAATCTCAAATGGTTTAAGAGTTATTGCAATTTATATGTCAATAAAAATAACAGATTTTAACATTTCACGTTTCGCCACTTGCAATACCTTTTTAAAACGCCTGTAGCTCCCTAACTATACGTCGTAATGATATGAAAGTTTACATGAGGAAAGAAAAAAGTTCAAATTTTACTGTGGTGTTTTCAAATCGAAAATATCTCCTATACTTTTTGAGTAAATAAACCGAGAAAACAGCCAATTTTCCAACTTTCCAAAAAGGTAAGGTACCCCCCTTGCTGTTTTTTTAGGCGATAAAGTGAGTTTTTGATTTTTGAATGTTTCTATAGCTTAATAGATGCAGATTTAAATTTGGATTCGAGGGGTGCTATTGAAATTTCAAAATTTTTAATATTTTTTTCATTTTTATCTAATTATTTGTAAAAATTTCAACATTTAACAATACTAATAATATGCACATCGTAAGATGCAGAATTGAAAGGAGAGTAAACCCTGAAAAAAAAACTTTGTAATCTCATAGGGTTCACGAGTAATTGCAGCTTAAAGTTTTTTCAAAAAAAATCAAAATATTTTTAAACCATTGATATGGGTATCAACAGATGCAGAATTGAAAGGAGAATAAACCCTGAAAAAATCACTTCGAAATCTCAAATGGTTTAAGAGTTATTGCAATTTATATGTCAATAAAAAAACCAGATTTTAACATTTCACGTTTCGCCACTTGCAATACCTTTTTAAAACGCCTGTAGCTCCCTAACTATACGTCGTAATGATATGAAAGTTTACATGAGGAAAGAAAAAAGTTCAAATTTTACTGTGGTGTTTTCAAATCGAAAATATCTCCTATACTTTTTGAGTAAATAAACCGAGAAAACAGCCAATTTTCCAACTTTCCAAAAAGGTAAGGTACCCCCCCTTGCTGTTTTTTTAGGCGATAAAGTGAGTTTTTGATTTTTGAATGTTTCTATAGCTTAATAGATGCAGATTTAAATTTGGATTCGAGGGGTGCTATTGAAATTTCAAAATTTTTAATATTTTTTTCATTTTTATCTAATTATTTGTAAAAATTTCAACATTTAACAATACTAATAATATGCACATCGTAAGATGCAGAATTGAAAGGAGAGTAAACCCTGAAAAAAAAACTTTGTAATCTCATAGGGTTCACGAGTAATTGCAGCTTAAAGTTTTTTCAAAAAAAATCAAAATATTTTTAAACCATTGATATGGGTATCAACAGATGCAGAATTGAAAGGAGAATAAACCCTGAAAAAATCATTTCGAAATCTCAAATGGTTTAAGAGTTATTGCAATTTATATGTCAATAAAAATAACAGATTTTAACATTTCACGTTTCGCCACTTGCAATACCTTTTTAAAACGCCTGTAGCTCCCTAACTCTACGTCGTAATGATATGAAAGTTTACATGAGGAAAGAAAAAAGTTCAAATTTTACTGTGGTGTTTTCAAATCGAAAATATCTCCTATACTTTTTGAGTAAATAAACCGAGAAAACAGCCAATTTTCCAACTTTCCAAAAAGGTAAGGTACCCCCCTTGCTGTTTTTTTAGGCGATAAAGTGAGTTTTTGATTTTTGAATGTTTCTATAGCTTAATAGATGCAGATTTAAATTTGGATTCGAGGGGTGCTATTGAAATTTCAAAATTTTTAATATTTTTTTCATTTTTATCTAATTATTTGTAAAAATTTCAACATTTAACAATACTAATAATATGCACATCGTAAGATGCAGAATTGAAAGGAGAGTAAACCCTGAAAAAAAAACTTTGTAATCTCATAGGGTTCACGAGTAATTGCAGCTTAAAGTTTTTTCAAAAAAAATCAAAATATTTTTAAACCATTGATATGGGTATCAACAGATGCAGAATTGAAAGGAGAATAAACCCTGAAAAAATCATTTCGAAATCTCAAATGGTTTAAGAGTTATTGCAATTTATATGTCAATAAAAATAACAGATTTTAACATTTCACGTTTCGCCACTTGCAATACCTTTTTAAAACGCCTGTAGCTCTCTAACTATACGTCGTAATGATATGAAAGTTTACATGAGGAAAGAAAAAAGTTCAAATTTTACTGTGGTGTTTTCAAATCGAAAATATCTCCTACACTTTTTGAGTAAATAAACCGAGAAAACAGCCAATTTTCCAACTTTCCAAAAAGGTAAGGTACCCCCTTGCTGTTTTTTTAGGCGATAAAGTGAGTTTTTGATTTTTGAATGTTTCTATAGCTTAATAGATGCAGATTTAAATTTGGATTCGAGGGGTGCTATTGAAATTTCAAAATTTTTAATATTTTTTTCATTTTTATCTAATTATTTGTAAAAATTTCAACATTTAACAATACTAATAATATGCACATCGTAAGATGCAGAATTGAAAGGAGAGTAAACCCTGAAAAAAAAACTTTGTAATCTCATAGGGTTCACGAGTAATTGCAGCTTAAAGTTTTTTCAAAAAAAATCAAAATATTTTTAAACCATTGATATGGGTATCAACAGATGCAGAATTGAAAGGAGAATAAACCCTGAAAAAATCACTTCGAAATCTCAAATGGTTTAAGAGTTATTGCAATTTATATGTCAATAAAAAAACCAGATTTTAACATTTCACGTTTCGCCACTTGCAATACCTTTTTAAAACGCCTGTAGCTCCCTAACTATACGTCGTAATGATATGAAAGTTTACATGAGGAAAGAAAAAAGTTCAAATTTTACTGTGGTGTTTTCAAATCGAAAATATCTCCTATACTTTTTGAGTAAATAAACCGAGAAAACAGCCAATTTTCCAACTTTCCAAAAAGGTAAGGTACCCCCCTTGCTGTTTTTTTAGGCGATAAAGTGAGTTTTTGATTTTTGAATGTTTCTATAGCTTAATAGATGCAGATTTAAATTTGGATTCGAGGGGTGCTATTGAAATTTCAAAATTTTTAATATTTTTTTCATTTTTATCTAATTATTTGTAAAAATTTCAACATTTAACAATACTAATAATATGCACATCGTAAGATGCAGAATTGAAAGGAGAGTAAACCCTGAAAAAAAAACTTTGTAATCTCATAGGGTTCACGAGTAATTGCAGCTTAAAGTTTTTTCAAAAAAAATCAAAATATTTTTAAACCATTGATATGGGTATCAACAGATGCAGAATTGAAAGGAGAATAAACCCTGAAAAAATCACTTCGAAATCTCAAATGGTTTAAGAGTTATTGCAATTTATATGTCAATAAAAATAACAGATTTTAACATTTCACGTTTCGCCACTTGCAATACCTTTTTAAAACGCCTGTAGCTCCCTAACTATACGTCGTAATGATATGAAAGTTTACATGAGGAAAGAAAAAAGTTCAAATTTTACTGTGGTGTTTTCAAATCGAAAATATCTCCTATACTTTTTGAGTAAATAAACCGAGAAAACAGCCAATTTTCCAACTTTCCAAAAAGGTAAGGTACCCCCCTTGCTGTTTTTTTAGGCGATAAAGTGAGTTTTTGATTTTTGAATGTTTCTATAGCTTAATAGAAGCAGATTTAAATTTGGATTCGAGGGGTGCTATTGAAATTTCAAAATTTTTAATATTTTTTTCATTTTTATCTAATTATTTGTAAAAATTTCAACATTTAACAATACTAATAATATGCACATCGTAAGATGCAGAATTGAAAGGAGAGTAAACCCTGAAAAAAAAACTTTGTAATCTCATAGGGTTCACGAGTAATTGCAGCTTAAAGTTTTTTCAAAAAAAATCAAAATATTTTTAAACCATTGATATGGGTATCAACAGATGCAGAATTGAAAGGAGAATAAACCCTGAAAAAATCATTTCGAAATCTCAAATGGTTTAAGAGTTATTGCAATTTATATGTCAATAAAAATAACAGATTTTAACATTTCACGTTTCGCCACTTGCAATACCTTTTTAAAACGCCTGTAGCTCCCTAACTATACGTCGTAATGATATGAAAGTTTACATGAGGAAAGAAAAAAGTTCAAATTTTACTGTGGTGTTTTCAAATCGAAAATATCTCCTATACTTTTTGAGTAAATAAACCGAGAAAACAGCCAATTTTCCAACTTTCCAAAAAGGTAAGGTACCCCCCTTGCTGTTTTTTTAGGCGATAAAGTGAGTTTTTGATTTTTGAATGTTTCTATAGCTTAATAGATGCAGATTTAAATTTGGATTCGAGGGGTGCTATTGAAATTTCAAAATTTTTAATATTTTTTTCATTTTTATCTAATTATTTGTAAAAATTTCAACATTTAACAATACTAATAATATGCACATCGTAAGATGCAGAATTGAAAGGAGAGTAAACCCTGAAAAAAAAACTTTGTAATCTCATAGGGTTCACGAGTAATTGCAGCTTAAAGTTTTTTCAAAAAAAATCAAAATATTTTTAAACCATTGATATGGGTATCAACAGATGCAGAATTGAAAGGAGAATAAACCCTGAAAAAATCACTTCGAAATCTCAAATGGTTTAAGAGTTATTGCAATTTATATGTCAATAAAAAAACCAGATTTTAACATTTCACGTTTCGCCACTTGCAATACCTTTTTAAAACGCCTGTAGCTCCCTAACTATACGTCGTAATGATATGAAAGTTTACATGAGGAAAGAAAAAAGTTCAAATTTTACTGTGGTGTTTTCAAATCGAAAATATCTCCTATACTTTTTGAGTAAATAAACCGAGAAAACAGCCAATTTTCCAACTTTCCAAAAAGGTAAGGTACCCCCCTTGCTGTTTTTTTAGGCGATAAAGTGAGTTTTTGATTTTTGAATGTTTCTATAGCTTAATAGATGCAGATTTAAATTTGGATTCGAGGGGTGCTATTGAAATTTCAAAATTTTTAATATTTTTTTCATTTTTATCTAATTATTTGTAAAAATTTCAACATTTAACAATACTAATAATATGCACATCGTAAGATGCAGAATTGAAAGGAGAGTAAACCCTGAAAAAAAAACTTTGTAATCTCATAGGGTTCACGAGTAATTGCAGCTTAAAGTTTTTTCAAAAAAAATCAAAATATTTTTAAACCATTGATATGGGTATCAACAGATGCAGAATTGAAAGGAGAATAAACCCTGAAAAAATCACTTCGAAATCTCAAATGGTTTAAGAGTTATTGCAATTTATATGTCAATAAAAATAACAGATTTTAACATTTCACGTTTCGCCACTTGCAATACCTTTTTAAAACGCCTGTAGCTCCCTAACTATACGTCGTAATGATATGAAAGTTTACATGAGGAAAGAAAAAAGTTCAAATTTTACTGTGGTGTTTTCAAATCGAAAATATCTCCTATACTTTTTGAGTAAATAAACCGAGAAAACAGCCAATTTTCCAACTTTCCAAAAAGGTAAGGTACCCCCCTTGCTGTTTTTTTAGGCGATAAAGTGAGTTTTTGATTTTTGAATGTTTCTATAGCTTAATAGAAGCAGATTTAAATTTGGATTCGAGGGGTGCTATTGAAATTTCAAAATTTTTAATATTTTTTTCATTTTTATCTAATTATTTGTAAAAATTTCAACATTTAACAATACTAATAATATGCACATCGTAAGATGCAGAATTGAAAGGAGAGTAAACCCTGAAAAAAAAACTTTGTAATCTCATAGGGTTCACGAGTAATTGCAGCTTAAAGTTTTTTCAAAAAAAATCAAAATATTTTTAAACCATTGATATGGGTATCAACAGATGCAGAATTGAAAGGAGAATAAACCCTGAAAAAATCATTTCGAAATCTCAAATGGTTTAAGAGTTATTGCAATTTATATGTCAATAAAAATAACAGATTTTAACATTTCACGTTTCGCCACTTGCAATACCTTTTTAAAACGCCTGTAGCTCCCTAACTATACGTCGTAATGATATGAAAGTTTACATGAGGAAAGAAAAAAGTTCAAATTTTACTGTGGTGTTTTCAAATCGAAAATATCTCCTATACTTTTTGAGTAAATAAACCGAGAAAACAGCCAATTTTCCAACTTTCCAAAAAGGTAAGGTACCCCCCTTGCTGTTTTTTTAGGCGATAAAGTGAGTTTTTGATTTTTGAATGTTTCTATAGCTTAATAGATGCAGATTTAAATTTGGATTCGAGGGGTGCTATTGAAATTTCAAAATTTTTAATATTTTTTTCATTTTTATCTAATTATTTGTAAAAATTTCAACATTTAACAATACTAATAATATGCACATCGTAAGATGCAGAATTGAAAGGAGAGTAAACCCTGAAAAAAAAACTTTGTAATCTCATAGGGTTCACGAGTAATTGCAGCTTAAAGTTTTTTCAAAAAAAATCAAAATATTTTTAAACCATTGATATGGGTATCAACAGATGCAGAATTGAAAGGAGAATAAACCCTGAAAAAATCATTTCGAAATCTCAAATGGTTTAAGAGTTATTGCAATTTATATGTCAATAAAAATAACAGATTTTAACATTTCACGTTTCGCCACTTGCAATACCTTTTTAAAACGCCTGTAGCTCCCTAACTCTACGTCGTAATGATATGAAAGTTTACATGAGGAAAGAAAAAAGTTCAAATTTTACTGTGGTGTTTTCAAATCGAAAATATCTCCTATACTTTTTGAGTAAATAAACCGAGAATACAGCCAATTTTCCAACTTTCCAAAAAGGTAAGGTACCCCCCTTGCTGTTTTTTTAGGCGATAAAGTGAGTTTTTGATTTTTGAATGTTTCTATAGCTTAATAGATGCAGATTTAAATTTGGATTCGAGGGGTGCTATTGAAATTTCAAAATTTTTAATATTTTTTTCATTTTTATCTAATTATTTGTAAAAATTTCAACATTTAACAATACTAATAATATGCACATCGTAAGATGCAGAATTGAAAGGAGAGTAAACCCTGAAAAAAAAACTTTGTAATCTCATAGGGTTCACGAGTAATTGCAGCTTAAAGTTTTTTCAAAAAAAATCAAAATATTTTTAAACCATTGATATGGGTATCAACAGATGCAGAATTGAAAGGAGAATAAACCCTGAAAAAATCATTTCGAAATCTCAAATGGTTTAAGAGTTATTGCAATTTATATGTCAATAAAAATAACAGATTTTAACATTTCACGTTTCGCCACTTGCAATACCTTTTTAAAACGCCTGTAGCTCTCTAACTATACGTCGTAATGATATGAAAGTTTACATGAGGAAAGAAAAAAGTTCAAATTTTACTGTGGTGTTTTCAAATCGAAAATATCTCCTATACTTTTTGAGTAAATAAACCGAGAAAACAGCCAATTTTCCAACTTTCCAAAAAGGTAAGGTACCCCCTTGCTGTTTTTTTAGGCGATAAAGTGAGTTTTTGATTTTTGAATGTTTCTATAGCTTAATAGATGCAGATTTAAATTTGGATTCGAGGGGTGCTATTGAAATTTCAAAATTTTTAATATTTTTTTCATTTTTATCTAATTATTTGTAAAAATTTCAACATTTAACAATACTAATAATATGCACATCGTAAGATGCAGAATTGAAAGGAGAGTAAACCCTGAAAAAAAAACTTTGTAATCTCATAGGGTTCACGAGTAATTGCAGCTTAAAGTTTTTTCAAAAAAAATCAAAATATTTTTAAACCATTGATATGGGTATCAACAGATGCAGAATTGAAAGGAGAATAAACCCTGAAAAAATCACTTCGAAATCTCAAATGGTTTAAGAGTTATTGCAATTTATATGTCAATAAAAAAACCAGATTTTAACATTTCACGTTTCGCCACTTGCAATACCTTTTTAAAACGCCTGTAGCTCCCTAACTATACGTCGTAATGATATGAAAGTTTACATGAGGAAAGAAAAAAGTTCAAATTTTACTGTGGTGTTTTCAAATCGAAAATATCTCCTATACTTTTTGAGTAAATAAACCGAGAAAACAGCCAATTTTCCAACTTTCCAAAAAGGTAAGGTACCCCCCTTGCTGTTTTTTTAGGCGATAAAGTGAGTTTTTGATTTTTGAATGTTTCTATAGCTTAATAGATGCAGATTTAAATTTGGATTCGAGGGGTGCTATTGAAATTTCAAAATTTTTAATATTTTTTTCATTTTTATCTAATTATTTGTAAAAATTTCAACATTTAACAATACTAATAATATGCACATCGTAAGATGCAGAATTGAAAGGAGAGTAAACCCTGAAAAAAAAACTTTGTAATCTCATAGGGTTCACGAGTAATTGCAGCTTAAAGTTTTTTCAAAAAAAATCAAAATATTTTTAAACCATTGATATGGGTATCAACAGATGCAGAATTGAAAGGAGAATAAACCCTGAAAAAATCATTTCGAAATCTCAAATGGTTTAAGAGTTATTGCAATTTATATGTCAATAAAAATAACAGATTTTAACATTTCACGTTTCGCCACTTGCAATACCTTTTTAAAACGCCTGTAGCTCCCTAACTCTACGTCGTAATGATATGAAAGTTTACATGAGGAAAGAAAAAAGTTCAAATTTTACTGTGGTGTTTTCAAATCGAAAATATCTCCTATACTTTTTGAGTAAATAAACCGAGAAAACAGCCAATTTTCCAACTTTCCAAAAAGGTAAGGTACCCCCCTTGCTGTTTTTTTAGGCGATAAAGTGAGTTTTTGATTTTTGAATGTTTCTATAGCTTAATAGATGCAGATTTAAATTTGGATTCGAGGGGTGCTATTGAAATTTCAAAATTTTTAATATTTTTTTCATTTTTATCTAATTATTTGTAAAAATTTCAACATTTAACAATACTAATAATATGCACATCGTAAGATGCAGAATTGAAAGGAGAGTAAACCCTGAAAAAAAAACTTTGTAATCTCATAGGGTTCACGAGTAATTGCAGCTTAAAGTTTTTTCAAAAAAAATCAAAATATTTTTAAACCATTGATATGGGTATCAACAGATGCAGAATTGAAAGGAGAATAAACCCTGAAAAAATCATTTCGAAATCTCAAATGGTTTAAGAGTTATTGCAATTTATATGTCAATAAAAATAAGAGATTTTAACATTTCACGTTTCGCCACTTGCAATACCTTTTTAAAACGCCTGTAGCTCCCTAACTATACGTCGTAATGATATGAAAGTTTACATGAGGAAAGAAAAAAGTTCAAATTTTACTGTGGTGTTTTCAAATCGAAAATATCTCCTATACTTTTTGAGTAAATAAACCGAGAAAACAGCCAATTTTCCAACTTTCCAAAAAGGTAAGGTACCCCCCTTGCTGTTTTTTTAGGCGATAAAGTGAGTTTTTGATTTTTGAATGTTTCTATGGCTTAATGGAAGCAGAATTAAATTTGGATTTGAGGGGTGCTATTGAAATTTCAAAATTTTTAATATTTTTTTCATTTTTATCTAATTATTTGTAAAAATTTCAACATTTAACAATACTAATAATATGCACATCGTAAGATGCAGAATTGAAAGGAGAGTAAACCCTGAAAAAAAAACTTTGTAATCTCATAGGGTTCACGAGTAATTGCAGCTTAAAGTTTTTTCAAAAAAAATCAAAATATTTTTAAACCATTGATATGGGTATCAACAGATGCAGAATTGAAAGGAGAATAAACCCTGAAAAAATCATTTCGAAATCTCAAATGGTTTAAGAGTTATTGCAATTTATATGTCAATAAAAATAACAGATTTTAACATTTCACGTTTCGCCACTTGCAATACCTTTTTAAAACGCCTGTAGCTCTCTAACTATACGTCGTAATGATATGAAAGTTTACATGAGGAAAGAAAAAAGTTCAAATTTTACTGTGGTGTTTTCAAATCGAAAATATCTCCTATACTTTTTGAGTAAATAAACCGAGAAAACAGCCAATTTTCCAACTTTCCAAAAAGGTAAGGTACCCCCTTGCTGTTTTTTTAGGCGATAAAGTGAGTTTTTGATTTTTGAATGTTTCTATAGCTTAATAGATGCAGATTTAAATTTGGATTCGAGGGGTGCTATTGAAATTTCAAAATTTTTAATATTTTTTTCATTTTTATCTAATTATTTGTAAAAATTTCAACATTTAACAATACTAATAATATGCACATCGTAAGATGCAGAATTGAAAGGAGAGTAAACCCTGAAAAAAAAACTTTGTAATCTCATAGGGTTCACGAGTAATTGCAGCTTAAAGTTTTTTCAAAAAAAATCAAAATATTTTTAAACCATTGATATGGGTATCAACAGATGCAGAATTGAAAGGAGAATAAACCCTGAAAAAATCACTTCGAAATCTCAAATGGTTTAAGAGTTATTGCAATTTATATGTCAATAAAAAAACCAGATTTTAACATTTCACGTTTCGCCACTTGCAATACCTTTTTAAAACGCCTGTAGCTCCCTAACTATACGTCGTAATGATATGAAAGTTTACATGAGGAAAGAAAAAAGTTCAAATTTTACTGTGGTGTTTTCAAATCGAAAATATCTCCTATACTTTTTGAGTAAATAAACCGAGAAAACAGCCAATTTTCCAACTTTCCAAAAAGGTAAGGTACCCCCCTTGCTGTTTTTTTAGGCGATAAAGTGAGTTTTTGATTTTTGAATGTTTCTATAGCTTAATAGATGCAGATTTAAATTTGGATTCGAGGGGTGCTATTGAAATTTCAAAATTTTTAATATTTTTTTCATTTTTATCTAATTATTTGTAAAAATTTCAACATTTAACAATACTAATAATATGCACATCGTAAGATGCAGAATTGAAAGGAGAGTAAACCCTGAAAAAAAAACTTTGTAATCTCATAGGGTTCACGAGTAATTGCAGCTTAAAGTTTTTTCAAAAAAAATCAAAATATTTTTAAACCATTGATATGGGTATCAACAGATGCAGAATTGAAAGGAGAATAAACCCTGAAAAAATCATTTCGAAATCTCAAATGGTTTAAGAGTTATTGCAATTTATATGTCAATAAAAATAACAGATTTTAACATTTCACGTTTCGCCACTTGCAATACCTTTTTAAAACGCCTGTAGCTCCCTAACTCTACGTCGTAATGATATGAAAGTTTACATGAGGAAAGAAAAAAGTTCAAATTTTACTGTGGTGTTTTCAAATCGAAAATATCTCCTATACTTTTTGAGTAAATAAACCGAGAAAACAGCCAATTTTCCAACTTTCCAAAAAGGTAAGGTACCCCCCTTGCTGTTTTTTTAGGCGATAAAGTGAGTTTTTGATTTTTGAATGTTTCTATAGCTTAATAGAAGCAGATTTAAATTTGGATTCGAGGGGTGCTATTGAAATTTCAAAATTTTTAATATTTTTTTCATTTTTATCTAATTATTTGTAAAAATTTCAACATTTAACAATACTAATAATATGCACATCGTAAGATGCAGAATTGAAAGGAGAGTAAACCCTGAAAAAAAAACTTTGTAATCTCATAGGGTTCACGAGTAATTGCAGCTTAAAGTTTTTTCAAAAAAAATCAAAATATTTTTAAACCATTGATATGGGTATCAACAGATGCAGAATTGAAAGGAGAATAAACCCTGAAAAAATCATTTCGAAATCTCAAATGGTTTAAGAGTTATTGCAATTTATATGTCAATAAAAATAACAGATTTTAACATTTCACGTTTCGCCACTTGCAATACCTTTTTAAAACGCCTGTAGCTCCCTAACTATACGTCGTAATGATATGAAAGTTTACATGAGGAAAGAAAAAAGTTCAAATTTTACTGTGGTGTTTTCAAATCGAAAATATCTCCTATACTTTTTGAGTAAATAAACCGAGAAAACAGCCAATTTTCCAACTTTCCAAAAAGGTAAGGTACCCCCCTTGCTGTTTTTTTAGGCGATAAAGTGAGTTTTTGATTTTTGAATGTTTCTATAGCTTAATAGAAGCAGATTTAAATTTGGATTCGAGGGGTGCTATTGAAATTTCAAAATTTTTAATATTTTTTTCATTTTTATCTAATTATTTGTAAAAATTTCAACATTTAACAATACTAATAATATGCACATCGTAAGATGCAGAATTGAAAGGAGAGTAAACCCTGAAAAAAAAACTTTGTAATCTCATAGGGTTCACGAGTAATTGCAGCTTAAAGTTTTTTCAAAAAAAATCAAAATATTTTTAAACCATTGATATGGGTATCAACAGATGCAGAATTGAAAGGAGAATAAACCCTGAAAAAATCATTTCGAAATCTCAAATGGTTTAAGAGTTATTGCAATTTATATGTCAATAAAAATAACAGATTTTAACATTTCACGTTTCGCCACTTGCAATACCTTTTTAAAACGCCTGTAGCTCCCTAACTATACGTCGTAATGATATGAAAGTTTACATGAGGAAAGAAAAAAGTTCAAATTTTACTGTGGTGTTTTCAAATCGAAAATATCTCCTATACTTTTTGAGTAAATAAACCGAGAAAACAGCCAATTTTCCAACTTTCCAAAAAGGTAAGGTACCCCCCTTGCTGTTTTTTTAGGCGATAAAGTGAGTTTTTGATTTTTGAATGTTTCTATAGCTTAATAGATGCAGATTTAAATTTGGATTCGAGGGGTGCTATTGAAATTTCAAAATTTTTAATATTTTTTTCATTTTTATCTAATTATTTGTAAAAATTTCAACATTTAACAATACTAATAATATGCACATCGTAAGATGCAGAATTGAAAGGAGAGTAAACCCTGAAAAAAAAACTTTGTAATCTCATAGGGTTCACGAGTAATTGCAGCTTAAAGTTTTTTCAAAAAAAATCAAAATATTTTTAAACCATTGATATGGGTATCAACAGATGCAGAATTGAAAGGAGAATAAACCCTGAAAAAATCATTTCGAAATCTCAAATGGTTTAAGAGTTATTGCAATTTATATGTCAATAAAAATAACAGATTTTAACATTTCACGTTTCGCCACTTGCAATACCTTTTTAAAACGCCTGTAGCTCCCTAACTCTACGTCGTAATGATATGAAAGTTTACATGAGGAAAGAAAAAAGTTCAAATTTTACTGTGGTGTTTTCAAATCGAAAATATCTCCTATACTTTTTGAGTAAATAAACCGAGAAAACAGCCAATTTTCCAACTTTCCAAAAAGGTAAGGTACCCCCCTTGCTGTTTTTTTAGGCGATAAAGTGAGTTTTTGATTTTTGAATGTTTCTATAGCTTAATAGAAGCAGATTTAAATTTGGATTCGAGGGGTGCTATTGAAATTTCAAAATTTTTAATATTTTTTTCATTTTTATCTAATTATTTGTAAAAATTTCAACATTTAACAATACTAATAATATGCACATCGTAAGATGCAGAATTGAAAGGAGAGTAAACCCTGAAAAAAAAACTTTGTAATCTCATAGGGTTCACGAGTAATTGCAGCTTAAAGTTTTTTCAAAAAAAATCAAAATATTTTTAAACCATTGATATGGGTATCAACAGATGCAGAATTGAAAGGAGAATAAACCCTGAAAAAATCATTTCGAAATCTCAAATGGTTTAAGAGTTATTGCAATTTATATGTCAATAAAAATAACAGATTTTAACATTTCACGTTTCGCCACTTGCAATACCTTTTTAAAACGCCTGTAGCTCCCTAACTATACGTCGTAATGATATGAAAGTTTACATGAGGAAAGAAAAAAGTTCAAATTTTACTGTGGTGTTTTCAAATCGAAAATATCTCCTATACTTTTTGAGTAAATAAACCGAGAAAACAGCCAATTTTCCAACTTTCCAAAAAGGTAAGGTACCCCCCTTGCTGTTTTTTTAGGCGATAAAGTGAGTTTTTGATTTTTGAATGTTTCTATAGCTTAATAGAAGCAGATTTAAATTTGGATTCGAGGGGTGCTATTGAAATTTCAAAATTTTTAATATTTTTTTCATTTTTATCTAATTATTTGTAAAAATTTCAACATTTAACAATACTAATAATATGCACATCGTAAGATGCAGAATTGAAAGGAGAGTAAACCCTGAAAAAAAAACTTTGTAATCTCATAGGGTTCACGAGTAATTGCAGCTTAAAGTTTTTTCAAAAAAAATCAAAATATTTTTAAACCATTGATATGGGTATCAACAGATGCAGAATTGAAAGGAGAATAAACCCTGAAAAAATCATTTCGAAATCTCAAATGGTTTAAGAGTTATTGCAATTTATATGTCAATAAAAATAACAGATTTTAACATTTCACGTTTCGCCACTTGCAATACCTTTTTAAAACGCCTGTAGCTCCCTAACTATACGTCGTAATGATATGAAAGTTTACATGAGGAAAGAAAAAAGTTCAAATTTTACTGTGGTGTTTTCAAATCGAAAATATCTCCTATACTTTTTGAGTAAATAAACCGAGAAAACAGCCAATTTTCCAACTTTCCAAAAAGGTAAGGTACCCCCCTTGCTGTTTTTTTAGGCGATAAAGTGAGTTTTTGATTTTTGAATGTTTCTATAGCTTAATAGATGCAGATTTAAATTTGGATTCGAGGGGTGCTATTGAAATTTCAAAATTTTTAATATTTTTTTCATTTTTATCTAATTATTTGTAAAAATTTCAACATTTAACAATACTAATAATATGCACATCGTAAGATGCAGAATTGAAAGGAGAGTAAACCCTGAAAAAAAAACTTTGTAATCTCATAGGGTTCACGAGTAATTGCAGCTTAAAGTTTTTTCAAAAAAAATCAAAATATTTTTAAACCATTGATATGGGTATCAACAGATGCAGAATTGAAAGGAGAATAAACCCTGAAAAAATCACTTCGAAATCTCAAATGGTTTAAGAGTTATTGCAATTTATATGTCAATAAAAAAACCAGATTTTAACATTTCACGTTTCGCCACTTGCAATACCTTTTTAAAACGCCTGTAGCTCCCTAACTATACGTCGTAATGATATGAAAGTTTACATGAGGAAAGAAAAAAGTTCAAATTTTACTGTGGTGTTTTCAAATCGAAAATATCTCCTATACTTTTTGAGTAAATAAACCGAGAAAACAGCCAATTTTCCAACTTTCCAAAAAGGTAAGGTACCCCCCCCTTGCTGTTTTTTTAGGCGATAAAGTGAGTTTTTGATTTTTGAATGTTTCTATAGCTTAATAGATGCAGATTTAAATTTGGATTCGAGGGGTGCTATTGAAATTTCAAAATTTTTAATATTTTTTTCATTTTTATCTAATTATTTGTAAAAATTTCAACATTTAACAATACTAATAATATGCACATCGTAAGATGCAGAATTGAAAGGAGAGTAAACCCTGAAAAAAAAACTTTGTAATCTCATAGGGTTCACGAGTAATTGCAGCTTAAAGTTTTTTCAAAAAAAATCAAAATATTTTTAAACCATTGATATGGGTATCAACAGATGCAGAATTGAAAGGAGAATAAACCCTGAAAAAATCACTTCGAAATCTCAAATGGTTTAAGAGTTATTGCAATTTATATGTCAATAAAAAAACCAGATTTTAACATTTCACGTTTCGCCACTTGCAATACCTTTTTAAAACGCCTGTAGCTCCCTAACTATACGTCGTAATGATATGAAAGTTTACATGAGGAAAGAAAAAAGTTCAAATTTTACTGTGGTGTTTTCAAATCGAAAATATCTCCTATACTTTTTGAGTAAATAAACCGAGAAAACAGCCAATTTTCCAACTTTCCAAAAAGGTAAGGTACCCCCCTTGCTGTTTTTTTAGGCGATAAAGTGAGTTTTTGATTTTTGAATGTTTCTATAGCTTAATAGATGCAGATTTAAATTTGGATTCGAGGGGTGCTATTGAAATTTCAAAATTTTTAATATTTTTTTCATTTTTATCTAATTATTTGTAAAAATTTCAACATTTAACAATACTAATAATATGCACATCGTAAGATGCAGAATTGAAAGGAGAGTAAACCCTGAAAAAAAAACTTTGTAATCTCATAGGGTTCACGAGTAATTGCAGCTTAAAGTTTTTTCAAAAAAAATCAAAATATTTTTAAACCATTGATATGGGTATCAACAGATGCAGAATTGAAAGGAGAATAAACCCTGAAAAAATCATTTCGAAATCTCAAATGGTTTAAGAGTTATTGCAATTTATATGTCAATAAAAATAACAGATTTTAACATTTCACGTTTCGCCACTTGCAATACCTTTTTAAAACGCCTGTAGCTCCCTAACTATACGTCGTAATGATATGAAAGTTTACATGAGGAAAGAAAAAAGTTCAAATTTTACTGTGGTGTTTTCAAATCGAAAATATCTCCTATACTTTTTGAGTAAATAAACCGAAAAAACAGCCAATTTTCCAACTTTCCAAAAAGGTAAGGTAACCCCTTGCTGTTTTTTTAGGCGATAAAGTGAGTTTTTGATTTTTGAATGTTTCTATGGCTTAATGGAAGCAGAATTAAATTTGGATTTGAGGGGTGCTATTGAAATTTCAAAATTTTTAATATTTTTTTCATTTTTATCTAATTATTTGTAAAAATTTCAACATTTAACAATACTAATAATATGCACATCGTAAGATGCAGAATTGAAAGGAGAGTAAACCCTGAAAAAAAAACTTTGTAATCTCATAGGGTTCACGAGTAATTGCAGCTTAAAGTTTTTTCAAAAAAAATCAAAATATTTTTAAACCATTGATATGGGTATCAACAGATGCAGAATTGAAAGGAGAATGAACCCTGAAAAAATCATTTCGAAATCTCAAATGGTTTAAGAGTTATTGCAATTTATATGTCAATAAAAATAACAGATTTTAACATTTCACGTTTCGCCACTTGCAATACCTTTTTAAAACGCCTGTAGCTCTCTAACTATACGTCGTAATGATATGAAAGTTTACATGAGGAAAGAAAAAAGTTCAAATTTTACTGTGGTGTTTTCAAATCGAAAATATCTCCTATACTTTTTGAGTAAATAAACCGAGAAAACAGCCAATTTTCCAACTTTCCAAAAAGGTAAGGTACCCCCCTTGCTGTTTTTTTAGGCGATAAAGTGAGTTTTTGATTTTTGAATGTTTCTATAGCTTAATAGAAGCAGATTTAAATTTGGATTCGAGGGGTGCTATTGAAATTTCAAAATTTTTAATATTTTTTTCATTTTTATCTAATTATTTGTAAAAATTTCAACATTTAACAATACTAATAATATGCACATCGTAAGATGCAGAATTGAAAGGAGAGTAAACCCTGAAAAAAAAACTTTGTAATCTCATAGGGTTCACGAGTAATTGCAGCTTAAAGTTTTTTCAAAAAAAATCAAAATATTTTTAAACCATTGATATGGGTATCAACAGATGCAGAATTGAAAGGAGAATAAACCCTGAAAAAATCATTTCGAAATCTCAAATGGTTTAAGAGTTATTGCAATTTATATGTCAATAAAAATAACAGATTTTAACATTTCACGTTTCGCCACTTGCAATACCTTTTTAAAACGCCTGTAGCTCCCTAACTATACGTCGTAATGATATGAAAGTTTACATGAGGAAAGAAAAAAGTTCAAATTTTACTGTGGTGTTTTCAAATCGAAAATATCTCCTATACTTTTTGAGTAAATAAACCGAGAAAACAGCCAATTTTCCAACTTTCCAAAAAGGTAAGGTACCCCCCTTGCTGTTTTTTTAGGCGATAAAGTGAGTTTTTGATTTTTGAATGTTTCTATAGCTTAATAGATGCAGATTTAAATTTGGATTCGAGGGGTGCTATTGAAATTTCAAAATTTTTAATATTTTTTTCATTTTTATCTAATTATTTGTAAAAATTTCAACATTTAACAATACTAATAATATGCACATCGTAAGATGCAGAATTGAAAGGAGAGTAAACCCTGAAAAAAAAACTTTGTAATCTCATAGGGTTCACGAGTAATTGCAGCTTAAAGTTTTTTCAAAAAAAATCAAAATATTTTTAAACCATTGATATGGGTATCAACAGATGCAGAATTGAAAGGAGAATAAACCCTGAAAAAATCACTTCGAAATCTCAAATGGTTTAAGAGTTATTGCAATTTATATGTCAATAAAAAAACCAGATTTTAACATTTCACGTTTCGCCACTTGCAATACCTTTTTAAAACGCCTGTAGCTCCCTAACTATACGTCGTAATGATATGAAAGTTTACATGAGGAAAGAAAAAAGTTCAAATTTTACTGTGGTGTTTTCAAATCGAAAATATCTCCTATACTTTTTGAGTAAATAAACCGAGAAAACAGCCAATTTTCCAACTTTCCAAAAAGGTAAGGTACCCACCCCCCTTGCTGTTTTTTTAGGCGATAAAGTGAGTTTTTGATTTTTGAATGTTTCTATAGCTTAATAGATGCAGATTTAAATTTGGATTCGAGGGGTGCTATTGAAATTTCAAAATTTTTAATATTTTTTTCATTTTTATCTAATTATTTGTAAAAATTTCAACATTTAACAATACTAATAATATGCACATCGTAAGATGCAGAATTGAAAGGAGAGTAAACCCTGAAAAAAAAACTTTGTAATCTCATAGGGTTCACGAGTAATTGCAGCTTAAAGTTTTTTCAAAAAAAATCAAAATATTTTTAAACCATTGATATGGGTATCAACAGATGCAGAATTGAAAGGAGAATAAACCCTGAAAAAATCACTTCGAAATCTCAAATGGTTTAAGAGTTATTGCAATTTATATGTCAATAAAAAAACCAGATTTTAACATTTCACGTTTCGCCACTTGCAATACCTTTTTAAAACGCCTGTAGCTCCCTAACTATACGTCGTAATGATATGAAAGTTTACATGAGGAAAGAAAAAAGTTCAAATTTTACTGTGGTGTTTTCAAATCGAAAATATCTCCTATACTTTTTGAGTAAATAAACCGAGAAAACAGCCAATTTTCCAACTTTCCAAAAAGGTAAGGTACCCCCCTTGCTGTTTTTTTAGGCGATAAAGTGAGTTTTTGATTTTTGAATGTTTCTATAGCTTAATAGATGCAGATTTAAATTTGGATTCGAGGGGTGCTATTGAAATTTCAAAATTTTTAATATTTTTTTCATTTTTATCTAATTATTTGTAAAAATTTCAACATTTAACAATACTAATAATATGCACATCGTAAGATGCAGAATTGAAAGGAGAGTAAACCCTGAAAAAAAAACTTTGTAATCTCATAGGGTTCACGAGTAATTGCAGCTTAAAGTTTTTTCAAAAAAAATCAAAATATTTTTAAACCATTGATATGGGTATCAACAGATGCAGAATTGAAAGGAGAATAAACCCTGAAAAAATCACTTCGAAATCTCAAATGGTTTAAGAGTTATTGCAATTTATATGTCAATAAAAAAACCAGATTTTAACATTTCACGTTTCGCCACTTGCAATACCTTTTTAAAACGCCTGTAGCTCCCTAACTCTACGTCGTAATGATATGAAAGTTTACATGAGGAAAGAAAAAGGTTCAAATTTTACTGTGGTGTTTTCAAATCGAAAATATCTCCTATACTTTTTGAGTAAATAAACCGAGAAAACAGCCAATTTTCCAACTTTCCAAAAAGGTAAGGTACCCCCCTTGCTGTTTTTTTAGGCGATAAAGTGAGTTTTTGATTTTTGAATGTTTCTATAGCTTAATAGATGCAGATTTAAATTTGGATTCGAGGGGTGCTATTGAAATTTCAAAATTTTTAATATTTTTTTCATTTTTATCTAATTATTTGTAAAAATTTCAACATTTAACAATACTAATAATATGCACATCGTAAGATGCAGAATTGAAAGGAGAGTAAACCCTGAAAAAAAAACTTTGTAATCTCATAGGGTTCACGAGTAATTGCAGCTTAAAGTTTTTTCAAAAAAAATCAAAATATTTTTAAACCATTGATATGGGTATCAACAGATGCAGAATTGAAAGGAGAATGAACCCTGAAAAAATCATTTCGAAATCTCAAATGGTTTAAGAGTTATTGCAATTTATATGTCAATAAAAATAACAGATTTTAACATTTCACGTTTCGCCACTTGCAATACCTTTTTAAAACGCCTGTAGCTCTCTAACTATACGTCGTAATGATATGAAAGTTTACATGAGGAAAGAAAAAAGTTCAAATTTTACTGTGGTGTTTTCAAATCGAAAATATCTCCTATACTTTTTGAGTAAATAAACCGAGAAAACAGCCAATTTTCCAACTTTCCAAAAAGGTAAGGTACCCCCTTGCTGTTTTTTTAGGCGATAAAGTGAGTTTTTGATTTTTGAATGTTTCTATAGCTTAATAGATGCAGATTTAAATTTGGATTCGAGGGGTGCTATTGAAATTTCAAAATTTTTAATATTTTTTTCATTTTTATCTAATTATTTGTAAAAATTTCAACATTTAACAATACTAATAATATGCACATCGTAAGATGCAGAATTGAAAGGAGAGTAAACCCTGAAAAAAAAACTTTGTAATCTCATAGGGTTCACGAGTAATTGCAGCTTAAAGTTTTTTCAAAAAAAATCAAAATATTTTTAAACCATTGATATGGGTATCAACAGATGCAGAATTGAAAGGAGAATAAACCCTGAAAAAATCACTTCGAAATCTCAAATGGTTTAAGAGTTATTGCAATTTATATGTCAATAAAAAAACCAGATTTTAACATTTCACGTTTCGCCACTTGCAATACCTTTTTAAAACGCCTGTAGCTCCCTAACTATACGTCGTAATGATATGAAAGTTTACATGAGGAAAGAAAAAAGTTCAAATTTTACTGTGGTGTTTTCAAATCGAAAATATCTCCTATACTTTTTGAGTAAATAAAGAGAGAAAACAGCCAATTTTCCAACTTTCCAAAAAGGTAAGGTCCCCCTTGCTGTTTTTTTAGGCGATAAAGTGAGTTTTTGATTTTTGAATGTTTCTATGGCTTAATAGAAGCAGATTTAAATTTGGATTCGAGGGGTGCTATTGAAATTTCAAAATTTTTAATATTTTTTTCATTTTTATCTAATTATTTGTAAAAATTTCAACATTTAACAATACTAATAATATGCACATCGTAAGATGCAGAATTGAAAGGAGAGTAAACCCTGAAAAAAAAACTTTGTAATCTCATAGGGTTCACGAGTAATTGCAGCTTAAAGTTTTTTCAAAAAAAATCAAAATATTTTTAAACCATTGATATGGGTATCAACAGATGCAGAATTGAAAGGAGAATAAACCCTGAAAAAATCACTTCGAAATCTCAAATGGTTTAAGAGTTATTGCAATTTATATGTCAATAAAAAAACCAGATTTTAACATTTCACGTTTCGCCACTTGCAATACCTTTTTAAAACGCCTGTAGCTCCCTAACTATACGTCGTAATGATATGAAAGTTTACATGAGGAAAGAAAAAAGTTCAAATTTTACTGTGGTGTTTTCAAATCGAAAATATCTCCTATACTTTTTGAGTAAATAAAGAGAGAAAACAGCCAATTTTCCAACTTTCCAAAAAGGTAAGGTCCCCTTTACTGTTTTTTTAGGCGATGAAGTGAGTTTTTGATTTTTGAATGTTTCTATGGCTTAATAGAAGCAGATTTAAATTTGGATTCGAGGGGTGCTATTGAAATTTCAAAATTTTTAATATTTTTTTCATTTTTATCTAATTATTTGTAAAAATTTCAACATTTAACAATACTAATAATATGCACATCGTAAGATGCAGAATTGAAAGGAGAGTAAACCCTGAAAAAAAAACTTTGTAATCTCATAGGGTTCACGAGTAATTGCAGCTTAAAGTTTTTTCAAAAAAAATCAAAATATTTTTAAACCATTGATATGGGTATCAACAGATGCAGAATTGAAAGGAGAATGAACCCTGAAAAAATCATTTCGAAATCTCAAATGGTTTAAGAGTTATTGCAATTTATATGTCAATAAAAATAACAGATTTTAACATTTCACGTTTCGCCACTTGCAATACCTTTTTAAAACGCCTGTAGCTCTCTAACTATACGTCGTAATGATATGAAAGTTTACATGAGGAAAGAAAAAAGTTCAAATTTTACTGTGGTGTTTTCAAATCGAAAATATCTCCTATACTTTTTGAGTAAATAAACCGAGAAAACAGCCAATTTTCCAACTTTCCAAAAAGGTAAGGTACCCCCTTGCTGTTTTTTTAGGCGATAAAGTGAGTTTTTGATTTTTGAATGTTTCTATAGCTTAATAGATGCAGATTTAAATTTGGATTCGAGGGGTGCTATTGAAATTTCAAAATTTTTAATATTTTTTTCATTTTTATCTAATTATTTGTAAAAATTTCAACATTTAACAATACTAATAATATGCACATCGTAAGATGCAGAATTGAAAGGAGAGTAAACCCTGAAAAAAAAACTTTGTAATCTCATAGGGTTCACGAGTAATTGCAGCTTAAAGTTTTTTCAAAAAAAATCAAAATATTTTTAAACCATTGATATGGGTATCAACAGATGCAGAATTGAAAGGAGAATAAACCCTGAAAAAATCACTTCGAAATCTCAAATGGTTTAAGAGTTATTGCAATTTATATGTCAATAAAAAAACCAGATTTTAACATTTCACGTTTCGCCACTTGCAATACCTTTTTAAAACGCCTGTAGCTCCCTAACTATACGTCGTAATGATATGAAAGTTTACATGAGGAAAGAAAAAAGTTCAAATTTTACTGTGGTGTTTTCAAATCGAAAATATCTCCTATACTTTTTGAGTAAATAAAGAGAGAAAACAGCCAATTTTCCAACTTTCCAAAAAGGTAAGGTACCCCCCTTGCTGTTTTTTTAGGCGATAAAGTGAGTTTTTGATTTTTGAATGTTTCTATGGCTTAATAGAAGCAGAATTAAATTTGGATTTGAGGGGTGCTATTGAAATTTCAAAATTTTTAATATTTTTTTCATTTTTATCTAATTATTTGTAAAAATTTCAACATTTAACAATACTAATAATATGCACATCGTAAGATGCAGAATTGAAAGGAGAGTAAACCCTGAAAAAAAAACTTTGTAATCTCATAGGGTTCACGAGTAATTGCAGCTTAAAGTTTTTTCAAAAAAAATCAAAATATTTTTAAACCATTGATATGGGTATCAACAGATGCAGAATTGAAAGGAGAATAAACCCTGAAAAAATCACTTCGAAATCTCAAATGGTTTAAGAGTTATTGCAATTTATATGTCAATAAAAATAACAGATTTTAACATTTCACGTTTCGCCACTTGCAATACCTTTTTAAAACGCCTGTAGCTCCCTAACTATACGTCGTAATGATATGAAAGTTTACATGAGGAAAGAAAAAAGTTCAAATTTTACTGTGGTGTTTTCAAATCGAAAATATCTCCTATACTTTTTGAGTAAATAAACCGAGAAAACAGCCAATTTTCCAACTTTCCAAAAAGGTAAGGTACCCGTACCCCCTTGCTGTTTTTTTAGGCGATAAAGTGAGTTTTTGATTTTTGAATGTTTCTATAGCTTAATAGATGCAGATTTAAATTTGGATTCGAGGGGTGCTATTGAAATTTCAAAATTTTTAATATTTTTTTCATTTTTATCTAATTATTTGTAAAAATTTCAACATTTAACAATACTAATAATATGCACATCGTAAGATGCAGAATTGAAAGGAGAGTAAACCCTGAAAAAAAAACTTTGTAATCTCATAGGGTTCACGAGTAATTGCAGCTTAAAGTTTTTTCAAAAAAAATCAAAATATTTTTAAACCATTGATATGGGTATCAACAGATGCAGAATTGAAAGGAGAATAAACCCTGAAAAAATCATTTCGAAATCTCAAATGGTTTAAGAGTTATTGCAATTTATATGTCAATAAAAATAACAGATTTTAACATTTCACGTTTCGCCACTTGCAATACCTTTTTAAAACGCCTGTAGCTCCCTAACTCTACGTCGTAATGATATGAAAGTTTACATGAGGAAAGAAAAAAGTTCAAATTTTACTGTGGTGTTTTCAAATCGAAAATATCTCCTATACTTTTTGAGTAAATAAACCGAGAAAACAGCCAATTTTCCAACTTTCCAAAAAGGTAAGGTACCCCCCTTGCTGTTTTTTTAGGCGATAAAGTGAGTTTTTGATTTTTGAATGTTTCTATAGCTTAATAGATGCAGATTTAAATTTGGATTCGAGGGGTGCTATTGAAATTTCAAAATTTTTAATATTTTTTTCATTTTTATCTAATTATTTGTAAAAATTTCAACATTTAACAATACTAATAATATGCACATCGTAAGATGCAGAATTGAAAGGAGAGTAAACCCTGAAAAAAAAACTTTGTAATCTCATAGGGTTCACGAGTAATTGCAGCTTAAAGTTTTTTCAAAAAAAATCAAAATATTTTTAAACCATTGATATGGGTATCAACAGATGCAGAATTGAAAGGAGAATAAACCCTGAAAAAATCATTTCGAAATCTCAAATGGTTTAAGAGTTATTGCAATTTATATGTCAATAAAAATAACAGATTTTAACATTTCACGTTTCGCCACTTGCAATACCTTTTTAAAACGCCTGTAGCTCCCTAACTATACGTCGTAATGATATGAAAGTTTACATGAGGAAAGAAAAAAGTTCAAATTTTACTGTGGTGTTTTCAAATCGAAAATATCTCCTATACTTTTTGAGTAAATAAACCGAGAAAACAGCCAATTTTCCAACTTTCCAAAAAGGTAAGGTCCCCCTTGCTGTTTTTTTAGGCGATAAAGTGAGTTTTTGATTTTTGAATGTTTCTATGGCTTAATAGAAGCAGATTTAAATTTGGATTCGAGGGGTGCTATTGAAATTTCAAAATTTTTAATATTTTTTTCATTTTTATCTAATTATTTGTAAAAATTTCAACATTTAACAATACTAATAATATGCACATCGTAAGATGCAGAATTGAAAGGAGAGTAAACCCTGAAAAAAAAACTTTGTAATCTCATAGGGTTCACGAGTAATTGCAGCTTAAAGTTTTTTCAAAAAAAATCAAAATATTTTTAAACCATTGATATGGGTATCAACAGATGCAGAATTGAAAGGAGAATAAACCCTGAAAAAATCACTTCGAAATCTCAAATGGTTTAAGAGTTATTGCAATTTATATGTCAATAAAAAAACCAGATTTTAACATTTCACGTTTCGCCACTTGCAATACCTTTTTAAAACGCCTGTAGCTCCCTAACTATACGTCGTAATGATATGAAAGTTTACATGAGGAAAGAAAAAAGTTCAAATTTTACTGTGGTGTTTTCAAATCGAAAATATCTCCTATACTTTTTGAGTAAATAAAGAGAGAAAACAGCCAATTTTCCAACTTTCCAAAAAGGTAAGGTCCCCTTTACTGTTTTTTTAGGCGATGAAGTGAGTTTTTGATTTTTGAATGTTTCTATGGCTTAATAGAAGCAGATTTAAATTTGGATTCGAGGGGTGCTATTGAAATTTCAAAATTTTTAATATTTTTTTCATTTTTATCTAATTATTTGTAAAAATTTCAACATTTAACAATACTAATAATATGCACATCGTAAGATGCAGAATTGAAAGGAGAGTAAACCCTGAAAAAAAAACTTTGTAATCTCATAGGGTTCACGAGTAATTGCAGCTTAAAGTTTTTTCAAAAAAAATCAAAATATTTTTAAACCATTGATATGGGTATCAACAGATGCAGAATTGAAAGGAGAATAAACCCTGAAAAAATCACTTCGAAATCTCAAATGGTTTAAGAGTTATTGCAATTTATATGTCAATAAAAATAACAGATTTTAACATTTCACGTTTCGCCACTTGCAATACCTTTTTAAAACGCCTGTAGCTCCCTAACTATACGTCGTAATGATATGAAAGTTTACATGAGAAAAGAAAAAAGTTCAAATTTTACTGTGGTGTTTTCAAATCGAAAATATCTCCTATACTTTTTGAGTAAATAAACCGAGAAAACAGCCAATTTTCCAACTTTCCAAAAAGGTAAGGTACCCGTACCCCCTTGCTGTTTTTTTAGGCGATAAAGTGAGTTTTTGATTTTTGAATGTTTCTATAGCTTAATAGATGCAGATTTAAATTTGGATTCGAGGGGTGCTATTGAAATTTCAAAATTTTTAATATTTTTTTCATTTTTATCTAATTATTTGTAAAAATTTCAACATTTAACAATACTAATAATATGCACATCGTAAGATGCAGAATTGAAAGGAGAGTAAACCCTGAAAAAAAAACTTTGTAATCTCATAGGGTTCACGAGTAATTGCAGCTTAAAGTTTTTTCAAAAAAAATCAAAATATTTTTAAACCATTGATATGGGTATCAACAGATGCAGAATTGAAAGGAGAATAAACCCTGAAAAAATCATTTCGAAATCTCAAATGGTTTAAGAGTTATTGCAATTTATATGTCAATAAAAATAACAGATTTTAACATTTCACGTTTCGCCACTTGCAATACCTTTTTAAAACGCCTGTAGCTCCCTAACTCTACGTCGTAATGATATGAAAGTTTACATGAGGAAAGAAAAAAGTTCAAATTTTACTGTGGTGTTTTCAAATCGAAAATATCTCCTATACTTTTTGAGTAAATAAACCGAGAAAACAGCCAATTTTCCAACTTTCCAAAAAGGTAAGGTACCCCCCTTGCTGTTTTTTTAGGCGATAAAGTGAGTTTTTGATTTTTGAATGTTTCTATAGCTTAATAGATGCAGATTTAAATTTGGATTCGAGGGGTGCTATTGAAATTTCAAAATTTTTAATATTTTTTTCATTTTTATCTAATTATTTGTAAAAATTTCAACATTTAACAATACTAATAATATGCACATCGTAAGATGCAGAATTGAAAGGAGAGTAAACCCTGAAAAAAAAACTTTGTAATCTCATAGGGTTCACGAGTAATTGCAGCTTAAAGTTTTTTCAAAAAAAATCAAAATATTTTTAAACCATTGATATGGGTATCAACAGATGCAGAATTGAAAGGAGAATAAACCCTGAAAAAATCATTTCGAAATCTCAAATGGTTTAAGAGTTATTGCAATTTATATGTCAATAAAAATAACAGATTTTAACATTTCACGTTTCGCCACTTGCAATACCTTTTTAAAACGCCTGTAGCTCCCTAACTATACGTCGTAATGATATGAAAGTTTACATGAGGAAAGAAAAAAGTTCAAATTTTACTGTGGTGTTTTCAAATCGAAAATATCTCCTATACTTTTTGAGTAAATAAACCGAGAAAACAGCCAATTTTCCAACTTTCCAAAAAGGTAAGGTACCCCCCTTGCTGTTTTTTTAGGCGATAAAGTGAGTTTTTGATTTTTGAATGTTTCTATAGCTTAATAGATGCAGATTTAAATTTGGATTCGAGGGGTGCTATTGAAATTTCAAAATTTTTAATATTTTTTTCATTTTTATCTAATTATTTGTAAAAATTTCAACATTTAACAATACTAATAATATGCACATCGTAAGATGCAGAATTGAAAGGAGAGTAAACCCTGAAAAAAAAACTTTGTAATCTCATAGGGTTCACGAGTAATTGCAGCTTAAAGTTTTTTCAAAAAAAATCAAAATATTTTTAAACCATTGATATGGGTATCAACAGATGCAGAATTGAAAGGAGAATAAACCCTGAAAAAATCACTTCGAAATCTCAAATGGTTTAAGAGTTATTGCAATTTATATGTCAATAAAAAAACCAGATTTTAACATTTCACGTTTCGCCACTTGCAATACCTTTTTAAAACGCCTGTAGCTCCCTAACTATACGTCGTAATGATATGAAAGTTTACATGAGGAAAGAAAAAAGTTCAAATTTTACTGTGGTGTTTTCAAATCGAAAATATCTCCTATACTTTTTGAGTAAATAAACCGAGAAAACAGCCAATTTTCCAACTTTCCAAAAAGGTAAGGTACCCCCCTTGCTGTTTTTTTAGGCGATAAAGTGAGTTTTTGATTTTTGAATGTTTCTATAGCTTAATAGATGCAGATTTAAATTTGGATTCGAGGGGTGCTATTGAAATTTCAAAATTTTTAATATTTTTTTCATTTTTATCTAATTATTTGTAAAAATTTCAACATTTAACAATACTAATAATATGCACATCGTAAGATGCAGAATTGAAAGGAGAGTAAACCCTGAAAAAAAAACTTTGTAATCTCATAGGGTTCACGAGTAATTGCAGCTTAAAGTTTTTTCAAAAAAAATCAAAATATTTTTAAACCATTGATATGGGTATCAACAGATGCAGAATTGAAAGGAGAATAAACCCTGAAAAAATCATTTCGAAATCTCAAATGGTTTAAGAGTTATTGCAATTTATATGTCAATAAAAATAACAGATTTTAACATTTCACGTTTCGCCACTTGCAATACCTTTTTAAAACGCCTGTAGCTCCCTAACTCTACGTCGTAATGATATGAAAGTTTACATGAGGAAAGAAAAAAGTTCAAATTTTACTGTGGTGTTTTCAAATCGAAAATATCTCCTATACTTTTTGAGTAAATAAACCGAGAAAACAGCCAATTTTCCAACTTTCCAAAAAGGTAAGGTACCCCCCTTGCTGTTTTTTTAGGCGATAAAGTGAGTTTTTGATTTTTGAATGTTTCTATAGCTTAATAGATGCAGATTTAAATTTGGATTCGAGGGGTGCTATTGAAATTTCAAAATTTTTAATATTTTTTTCATTTTTATCTAATTATTTGTAAAAATTTCAACATTTAACAATACTAATAATATGCACATCGTAAGATGCAGAATTGAAAGGAGAGTAAACCCTGAAAAAAAAACTTTGTAATCTCATAGGGTTCACGAGTAATTGCAGCTTAAAGTTTTTTCAAAAAAAATCAAAATATTTTTAAACCATTGATATGGGTATCAACAGATGCAGAATTGAAAGGAGAATAAACCCTGAAAAAATCATTTCGAAATCTCAAATGGTTTAAGAGTTATTGCAATTTATATGTCAATAAAAATAACAGATTTTAACATTTCACGTTTCGCCACTTGCAATACCTTTTTAAAACGCCTGTAGCTCCCTAACTCTACGTCGTAATGATATGAAAGTTTACATGAGGAAAGAAAAAAGTTCAAATTTTACTGTGGTGTTTTCAAATCGAAAATATCTCCTATACTTTTTGAGTAAATAAACCGAGAAAACAGCCAATTTTCCAACTTTCCAAAAAGGTAAGGTACCCCCCTTGCTGTTTTTTTAGGCGATAAAGTGAGTTTTTGATTTTTGAATGTTTCTATAGCTTAATAGATGCAGATTTAAATTTGGATTCGAGGGGTGCTATTGAAATTTCAAAATTTTTAATATTTTTTTCATTTTTATCTAATTATTTGTAAAAATTTCAACATTTAACAATACTAATAATATGCACATCGTAAGATGCAGAATTGAAAGGAGAGTAAACCCTGAAAAAAAAACTTTGTAATCTCATAGGGTTCACGAGTAATTGCAGCTTAAAGTTTTTTCAAAAAAAATCAAAATATTTTTAAACCATTGATATGGGTATCAACAGATGCAGAATTGAAAGGAGAATAAACTCTGAAAAAATCATTTCGAAATCTCAAATGGTTTAAGAGTTATTGCAATTTATATGTCAATAAAAATAACAGATTTTAACATTTCACGTTTCGCCACTTGCAATACCTTTTTAAAACGCCTGTAGCTCCCTAACTATACGTCGTAATGATATGAAAGTTTACATGAGGAAAGAAAAAAGTTCAAATTTTACTGTGGTGTTTTCAAATCGAAAATATCTCCTATACTTTTTGAGTAAATAAACCGAGAAAACAGCCAATTTTCCAACTTTCCAAAAAGGTAAGGTCCCCCTTGCTGTTTTTTTAGGCGATAAAGTGAGTTTTTGATTTTTGAATGTTTCTATGGCTTAATAGAAGCAGATTTAAATTTGGATTCGAGGGGTGCTATTGAAATTTCAAAATTTTTAATATTTTTTTCATTTTTATCTAATTATTTGTAAAAATTTCAACATTTAACAATACTAATAATATGCACATCGTAAGATGCAGAATTGAAAGGAGAGTAAACCCTGAAAAAAAAACTTTGTAATCTCATAGGGTTCACGAGTAATTGCAGCTTAAAGTTTTTTCAAAAAAAATCAAAATATTTTTAAACCATTGATATGGGTATCAACAGATGCAGAATTGAAAGGAGAATAAACCCTGAAAAAATCACTTCGAAATCTCAAATGGTTTAAGAGTTATTGCAATTTATATGTCAATAAAAAAACCAGATTTTAACATTTCACGTTTCGCCACTTGCAATACCTTTTTAAAACGCCTGTAGCTCCCTAACTATACGTCGTAATGATATGAAAGTTTACATGAGGAAAGAAAAAAGTTCAAATTTTACTGTGGTGTTTTCAAATCGAAAATATCTCCTATACTTTTTGAGTAAATAAAGAGAGAAAACAGCCAATTTTCCAACTTTCCAAAAAGGTAAGGTCCCCTTTACTGTTTTTTTAGGCGATGAAGTGAGTTTTTGATTTTTGAATGTTTCTATGGCTTAATAGAAGCAGATTTAAATTTGGATTCGAGGGGTGCTATTGAAATTTCAAAATTTTTAATATTTTTTTCATTTTTATCTAATTATTTGTAAAAATTTCAACATTTAACAATACTAATAATATGCACATCGTAAGATGCAGAATTGAAAGGAGAGTAAACCCTGAAAAAAAAACTTTGTAATCTCATAGGGTTCACGAGTAATTGCAGCTTAAAGTTTTTTCAAAAAAAATCAAAATATTTTTAAACCATTGATATGGGTATCAACAGATGCAGAATTGAAAGGAGAATAAACCCTGAAAAAATCACTTCGAAATCTCAAATGGTTTAAGAGTTATTGCAATTTATATGTCAATAAAAATAACAGATTTTAACATTTCACGTTTCGCCACTTGCAATACCTTTTTAAAACGCCTGTAGCTCCCTAACTATACGTCGTAATGATATGAAAGTTTACATGAGAAAAGAAAAAAGTTCAAATTTTACTGTGGTGTTTTCAAATCGAAAATATCTCCTATACTTTTTGAGTAAATAAACCGAGAAAACAGCCAATTTTCCAACTTTCCAAAAAGGTAAGGTACCCGTACCCCCTTGCTGTTTTTTTAGGCGATAAAGTGAGTTTTTGATTTTTGAATGTTTCTATAGCTTAATAGATGCAGATTTAAATTTGGATTCGAGGGGTGCTATTGAAATTTCAAAATTTTTAATATTTTTTTCATTTTTATCTAATTATTTGTAAAAATTTCAACATTTAACAATACTAATAATATGCACATCGTAAGATGCAGAATTGAAAGGAGAGTAAACCCTGAAAAAAAAACTTTGTAATCTCATAGGGTTCACGAGTAATTGCAGCTTAAAGTTTTTTCAAAAAAAATCAAAATATTTTTAAACCATTGATATGGGTATCAACAGATGCAGAATTGAAAGGAGAATAAACCCTGAAAAAATCATTTCGAAATCTCAAATGGTTTAAGAGTTATTGCAATTTATATGTCAATAAAAATAACAGATTTTAACATTTCACGTTTCGCCACTTGCAATACCTTTTTAAAACGCCTGTAGCTCCCTAACTCTACGTCGTAATGATATGAAAGTTTACATGAGGAAAGAAAAAAGTTCAAATTTTACTGTGGTGTTTTCAAATCGAAAATATCTCCTATACTTTTTGAGTAAATAAACCGAGAAAACAGCCAATTTTCCAACTTTCCAAAAAGGTAAGGTACCCCCCTTGCTGTTTTTTTAGGCGATAAAGTGAGTTTTTGATTTTTGAATGTTTCTATAGCTTAATAGATGCAGATTTAAATTTGGATTCGAGGGGTGCTATTGAAATTTCAAAATTTTTAATATTTTTTTCATTTTTATCTAATTATTTGTAAAAATTTCAACATTTAACAATACTAATAATATGCACATCGTAAGATGCAGAATTGAAAGGAGAGTAAACCCTGAAAAAAAAACTTTGTAATCTCATAGGGTTCACGAGTAATTGCAGCTTAAAGTTTTTTCAAAAAAAATCAAAATATTTTTAAACCATTGATATGGGTATCAACAGATGCAGAATTGAAAGGAGAATAAACCCTGAAAAAATCATTTCGAAATCTCAAATGGTTTAAGAGTTATTGCAATTTATATGTCAATAAAAATAACAGATTTTAACATTTCACGTTTCGCCACTTGCAATACCTTTTTAAAACGCCTGTAGCTCCCTAACTATACGTCGTAATGATATGAAAGTTTACATGAGGAAAGAAAAAAGTTCAAATTTTACTGTGGTGTTTTCAAATCGAAAATATCTCCTATACTTTTTGAGTAAATAAACCGAGAAAACAGCCAATTTTCCAACTTTCCAAAAAGGTAAGGTACCCCCCTTGCTGTTTTTTTAGGCGATAAAGTGAGTTTTTGATTTTTGAATGTTTCTATAGCTTAATAGATGCAGATTTAAATTTGGATTCGAGGGGTGCTATTGAAATTTCAAAATTTTTAATATTTTTTTCATTTTTATCTAATTATTTGTAAAAATTTCAACATTTAACAATACTAATAATATGCACATCGTAAGATGCAGAATTGAAAGGAGAGTAAACCCTGAAAAAAAAACTTTGTAATCTCATAGGGTTCACGAGTAATTGCAGCTTAAAGTTTTTTCAAAAAAAATCAAAATATTTTTAAACCATTGATATGGGTATCAACAGATGCAGAATTGAAAGGAGAATAAACCCTGAAAAAATCACTTCGAAATCTCAAATGGTTTAAGAGTTATTGCAATTTATATGTCAATAAAAAAACCAGATTTTAACATTTCACGTTTCGCCACTTGCAATACCTTTTTAAAACGCCTGTAGCTCCCTAACTATACGTCGTAATGATATGAAAGTTTACATGAGGAAAGAAAAAAGTTCAAATTTTACTGTGGTGTTTTCAAATCGAAAATATCTCCTATACTTTTTGAGTAAATAAACCGAGAAAACAGCCAATTTTCCAACTTTCCAAAAAGGTAAGGTACCCCCCTTGCTGTTTTTTTAGGCGATAAAGTGAGTTTTTGATTTTTGAATGTTTCTATAGCTTAATAGATGCAGATTTAAATTTGGATTCGAGGGGTGCTATTGAAATTTCAAAATTTTTAATATTTTTTTCATTTTTATCTAATTATTTGTAAAAATTTCAACATTTAACAATACTAATAATATGCACATCGTAAGATGCAGAATTGAAAGGAGAGTAAACCCTGAAAAAAAAACTTTGTAATCTCATAGGGTTCACGAGTAATTGCAGCTTAAAGTTTTTTCAAAAAAAATCAAAATATTTTTAAACCATTGATATGGGTATCAACAGATGCAGAATTGAAAGGAGAATAAACCCTGAAAAAATCATTTCGAAATCTCAAATGGTTTAAGAGTTATTGCAATTTATATGTCAATAAAAATAACAGATTTTAACATTTCACGTTTCGCCACTTGCAATACCTTTTTAAAACGCCTGTAGCTCCCTAACTCTACGTCGTAATGATATGAAAGTTTACATGAGGAAAGAAAAAAGTTCAAATTTTACTGTGGTGTTTTCAAATCGAAAATATCTCCTATACTTTTTGAGTAAATAAACCGAGAAAACAGCCAATTTTCCAACTTTCCAAAAAGGTAAGGTACCCCCCTTGCTGTTTTTTTAGGCGATAAAGTGAGTTTTTGATTTTTGAATGTTTCTATAGCTTAATAGATGCAGATTTAAATTTGGATTCGAGGGGTGCTATTGAAATTTCAAAATTTTTAATATTTTTTTCATTTTTATCTAATTATTTGTAAAAATTTCAACATTTAACAATACTAATAATATGCACATCGTAAGATGCAGAATTGAAAGGAGAGTAAACCCTGAAAAAAAAACTTTGTAATCTCATAGGGTTCACGAGTAATTGCAGCTTAAAGTTTTTTCAAAAAAAATCAAAATATTTTTAAACCATTGATATGGGTATCAACAGATGCAGAATTGAAAGGAGAATAAACCCTGAAAAAATCATTTCGAAATCTCAAATGGTTTAAGAGTTATTGCAATTTATATGTCAATAAAAATAACAGATTTTAACATTTCACGTTTCGCCACTTGCAATACCTTTTTAAAACGCCTGTAGCTCCCTAACTATACGTCGTAATGATATGAAAGTTTACATGAGGAAAGAAAAAAGTTCAAATTTTACTGTGGTGTTTTCAAATCGAAAATATCTCCTATACTTTTTGAGTAAATAAACCGAGAAAACAGCCAATTTTCCAACTTTCCAAAAAGGTAAGGTACCCACCCCCCTTGCTGTTTTTTTAGGCGATAAAGTGAGTTTTTGATTTTTGAATGTTTCTATGGCTTAATGGAAGCAGAATTAAATTTGGATTTGAGGGGTGCTATTGAAATTTCAAAATTTTTAATATTTTTTTCATTTTTATCTAATTATTTGTAAAAATTTCAACATTTAACAATACTAATAATATGCACATCGTAAGATGCAGAATTGAAAGGAGAGTAAACCCTGAAAAAAAAACTTTGTAATCTCATAGGGTTCACGAGTAATTGCAGCTTAAAGTTTTTTCAAAAAAAATCAAAATATTTTTAAACCATTGATATGGGTATCAACAGATGCAGAATTGAAAGGAGAATAAACCCTGAAAAAATCATTTCGAAATCTCAAATGGTTTAAGAGTTATTGCAATTTATATGTCAATAAAAATAACAGATTTTAACATTTCACGTTTCGCCACTTGCAATACCTTTTTAAAACGCCTGTAGCTCCCTAACTATACGTCGTAATGATATGAAAGTTTACATGAGGAAAGAAAAAAGTTCAAATTTTACTGTGGTGTTTTCAAATCGAAAATATCTCCTATACTTTTTGAGTAAATAAACCGAGAAAACAGCCAATTTTCCAACTTTCCAAAAAGGTAAGGTACCCCCTTGCTGTTTTTTTAGGCGATAAAGTGAGTTTTTGATTTTTGAATGTTTCTATGGCTTATTAGAAGCAGAATTAAATTTGGATTCGAGGGGTGCTATTGAAATTTCAAAATTTTTAATATTTTTTTCATTTTTATCTAATTATTTGTAAAAATTTCAACATTTAACAATACTAATAATATGCACATCGTAAGATGCAGAATTGAAAGGAGAGTAAACCCTGAAAAAAAAACTTTGTAATCTCATAGGGTTCACGAGTAATTGCAGCTTAAAGATTTTTCAAAAAAAATCAAAATATTTTTAAACCATTGATATGGGTATCAACAGATGCAGAATTGAAAGGAGAATAAACCCTGAAAAAATCACTTCGAAATCTCAAATGGTTTAAGAGTTATTGCAATTTATATGTCAATAAAAATAACAGATTTTAACATTTCACGTTTCGCCACTTGCAATACCTTTTTAAAACGCCTGTAGCTCCCTAACTATACGTCGTAATGATATGAAAGTTTACATGAGGAAAGAAAAAAGTTCAAATTTTACTGTGGTGTTTTCAAATCGAAAATATCTCCTATACTTTTTGAGTAAATAAACCGAGAAAACAGCCAATTTTCCAACTTTCCAAAAAGGTAAGGTACCCCCCTTGCTGTTTTTTTAGGCGATAAAGTGAGTTTTTGATTTTTGAATGTTTCTATAGCTTAATAGATGCAGATTTAAATTTGGATTCGAGGGGTGCTATTGAAATTTCAAAATTTTTAATATTTTTTTCATTTTTATCTAATTATTTGTAAAAATTTCAACATTTAACAATACTAATAATATGCACATCGTAAGATGCAGAATTGAAAGGAGAGTAAACCCTGAAAAAAAAACTTTGTAATCTCATAGGGTTCACGAGTAATTGCAGCTTAAAGTTTTTTCAAAAAAAATCAAAATATTTTTAAACCATTGATATGGGTATCAACAGATGCAGAATTGAAAGGAGAATAAACCCTGAAAAAATCACTTCGAAATCTCAAATGGTTTAAGAGTTATTGCAATTTATATGTCAATAAAAAAACCAGATTTTAACATTTCACGTTTCGCCACTTGCAATACCTTTTTAAAACGCCTGTAGCTCCCTAACTATACGTCGTAATGATATGAAAGTTTACATGAGGAAAGAAAAAAGTTCAAATTTTACTGTGGTGTTTTCAAATCGAAAATATCTCCTATACTTTTTGAGTAAATAAACCGAGAAAACAGCCAATTTTCCAACTTTCCAAAAAGGTAAGGTACCCCCCTTGCTGTTTTTTTAGGCGATAAAGTGAGTTTTTGATTTTTGAATGTTTCTATAGCTTAATAGATGCAGATTTAAATTTGGATTCGAGGGGTGCTATTGAAATTTCAAAATTTTTAATATTTTTTTCATTTTTATCTAATTATTTGTAAAAATTTCAACATTTAACAATACTAATAATATGCACATCGTAAGATGCAGAATTGAAAGGAGAGTAAACCCTGAAAAAAAAACTTTGTAATCTCATAGGGTTCACGAGTAATTGCAGCTTAAAGTTTTTTCAAAAAAAATCAAAATATTTTTAAACCATTGATATGGGTATCAACAGATGCAGAATTGAAAGGAGAATAAACCCTGAAAAAATCATTTCGAAATCTCAAATGGTTTAAGAGTTATTGCAATTTATATGTCAATAAAAATAACAGATTTTAACATTTCACGTTTCGCCACTTGCAATACCTTTTTAAAACGCCTGTAGCTCCCTAACTCTACGTCGTAATGATATGAAAGTTTACATGAGGAAAGAAAAAAGTTCAAATTTTACTGTGGTGTTTTCAAATCGAAAATATCTCCTATACTTTTTGAGTAAATAAACCGAGAAAACAGCCAATTTTCCAACTTTCCAAAAAGGTAAGGTACCCCCCTTGCTGTTTTTTTAGGCGATAAAGTGAGTTTTTGATTTTTGAATGTTTCTATAGCTTAATAGATGCAGATTTAAATTTGGATTCGAGGGGTGCTATTGAAATTTCAAAATTTTTAATATTTTTTTCATTTTTATCTAATTATTTGTAAAAATTTCAACATTTAACAATACTAATAATATGCACATCGTAAGATGCAGAATTGAAAGGAGAGTAAACCCTGAAAAAAAAACTTTGTAATCTCATAGGGTTCACGAGTAATTGCAGCTTAAAGTTTTTTCAAAAAAAATCAAAATATTTTTAAACCATTGATATGGGTATCAACAGATGCAGAATTGAAAGGAGAATAAACCCTGAAAAAATCATTTCGAAATCTCAAATGGTTTAAGAGTTATTGCAATTTATATGTCAATAAAAATAACAGATTTTAACATTTCACGTTTCGCCACTTGCAATACCTTTTTAAAACGCCTGTAGCTCCCTAACTATACGTCGTAATGATATGAAAGTTTACATGAGGAAAGAAAAAAGTTCAAATTTTACTGTGGTGTTTTCAAATCGAAAATATCTCCTATACTTTTTGAGTAAATAAACCGAGAAAACAGCCAATTTTCCAACTTTCCAAAAAGGTAAGGTACCCACCCCCCTTGCTGTTTTTTTAGGCGATAAAGTGAGTTTTTGATTTTTGAATGTTTCTATGGCTTAATGGAAGCAGAATTAAATTTGGATTTGAGGGGTGCTATTGAAATTTCAAAATTTTTAATATTTTTTTCATTTTTATCTAATTATTTGTAAAAATTTCAACATTTAACAATACTAATAATATGCACATCGTAAGATGCAGAATTGAAAGGAGAGTAAACCCTGAAAAAAAAACTTTGTAATCTCATAGGGTTCACGAGTAATTGCAGCTTAAAGATTTTTCAAAAAAAATCAAAATATTTTTAAACCATTGATATGGGTATCAACAGATGCAGAATTGAAAGGAGAATAAACCCTGAAAAAATCACTTCGAAATCTCAAATGGTTTAAGAGTTATTGCAATTTATATGTCAATAAAAATAACAGATTTTAACATTTCACGTTTCGCCACTTGCAATACCTTTTTAAAACGCCTGTAGCTCCCTAACTATACGTCGTAATGATATGAAAGTTTACATGAGGAAAGAAAAAAGTTCAAATTTTACTGTGGTGTTTTCAAATCGAAAATATCTCCTATACTTTTTGAGTAAATAAACCGAGAAAACAGCCAATTTTCCAACTTTCCAAAAAGGTAAGGTACCCCCCTTGCTGTTTTTTTAGGCGATAAAGTGAGTTTTTGATTTTTGAATGTTTCTATAGCTTAATAGATGCAGATTTAAATTTGGATTCGAGGGGTGCTATTGAAATTTCAAAATTTTTAATATTTTTTTCATTTTTATCTAATTATTTGTAAAAATTTCAACATTTAACAATACTAATAATATGCACATCGTAAGATGCAGAATTGAAAGGAGAGTAAACCCTGAAAAAAAAACTTTGTAATCTCATAGGGTTCACGAGTAATTGCAGCTTAAAGTTTTTTCAAAAAAAATCAAAATATTTTTAAACCATTGATATGGGTATCAACAGATGCAGAATTGAAAGGAGAATAAACCCTGAAAAAATCACTTCGAAATCTCAAATGGTTTAAGAGTTATTGCAATTTATATGTCAATAAAAAAACCAGATTTTAACATTTCACGTTTCGCCACTTGCAATACCTTTTTAAAACGCCTGTAGCTCCCTAACTATACGTCGTAATGATATGAAAGTTTACATGAGGAAAGAAAAAAGTTCAAATTTTACTGTGGTGTTTTCAAATCGAAAATATCTCCTATACTTTTTGAGTAAATAAACCGAGAAAACAGCCAATTTTCCAACTTTCCAAAAAGGTAAGGTACCCCCCTTGCTGTTTTTTTAGGCGATAAAGTGAGTTTTTGATTTTTGAATGTTTCTATAGCTTAATAGATGCAGATTTAAATTTGGATTCGAGGGGTGCTATTGAAATTTCAAAATTTTTAATATTTTTTTCATTTTTATCTAATTATTTGTAAAAATTTCAACATTTAACAATACTAATAATATGCACATCGTAAGATGCAGAATTGAAAGGAGAGTAAACCCTGAAAAAAAAACTTTGTAATCTCATAGGGTTCACGAGTAATTGCAGCTTAAAGTTTTTTCAAAAAAAATCAAAATATTTTTAAACCATTGATATGGGTATCAACAGATGCAGAATTGAAAGGAGAATAAACCCTGAAAAAATCACTTCGAAATCTCAAATGGTTTAAGAGTTATTGCAATTTATATGTCAATAAAAAAACCAGATTTTAACATTTCACGTTTCGCCACTTGCAATACCTTTTTAAAACGCCTGTAGCTCCCTAACTATACGTCGTAATGATATGAAAGTTTACATGAGGAAAGAAAAAAGTTCAAATTTTACTGTGGTGTTTTCAAATCGAAAATATCTCCTATACTTTTTGAGTAAATAAACCGAGAAAACAGCCAATTTTCCAACTTTCCAAAAAGGTAAGGTACCCCCCTTGCTGTTTTTTTAGGCGATAAAGTGAGTTTTTGATTTTTGAATGTTTCTATAGCTTAATAGATGCAGATTTAAATTTGGATTCGAGGGGTGCTATTGAAATTTCAAAATTTTTAATATTTTTTTCATTTTTATCTAATTATTTGTAAAAATTTCAACATTTAACAATACTAATAATATGCACATCGTAAGATGCAGAATTGAAAGGAGAGTAAACCCTGAAAAAAAAACTTTGTAATCTCATAGGGTTCACGAGTAATTGCAGCTTAAAGTTTTTTCAAAAAAAATCAAAATATTTTTAAACCATTGATATGGGTATCAACAGATGCAGAATTGAAAGGAGAATAAACCCTGAAAAAATCATTTCGAAATCTCAAATGGTTTAAGAGTTATTGCAATTTATATGTCAATAAAAATAACAGATTTTAACATTTCACGTTTCGCCACTTGCAATACCTTTTTAAAACGCCTGTAGCTCCCTAACTCTACGTCGTAATGATATGAAAGTTTACATGAGGAAAGAAAAAAGTTCAAATTTTACTGTGGTGTTTTCAAATCGAAAATATCTCCTATACTTTTTGAGTAAATAAACCGAGAAAACAGCCAATTTTCCAACTTTCCAAAAAGGTAAGGTACCCCCCTTGCTGTTTTTTTAGGCGATAAAGTGAGTTTTTGATTTTTGAATGTTTCTATAGCTTAATAGATGCAGATTTAAATTTGGATTCGAGGGGTGCTATTGAAATTTCAAAATTTTTAATATTTTTTTCATTTTTATCTAATTATTTGTAAAAATTTCAACATTTAACAATACTAATAATATGCACATCGTAAGATGCAGAATTGAAAGGAGAGTAAACCCTGAAAAAAAAACTTTGTAATCTCATAGGGTTCACGAGTAATTGCAGCTTAAAGTTTTTTCAAAAAAAATCAAAATATTTTTAAACCATTGATATGGGTATCAACAGATGCAGAATTGAAAGGAGAATAAACCCTGAAAAAATCATTTCGAAATCTCAAATGGTTTAAGAGTTATTGCAATTTATATGTCAATAAAAATAACAGATTTTAACATTTCACGTTTCGCCACTTGCAATACCTTTTTAAAACGCCTGTAGCTCCCTAACTCTACGTCGTAATGATATGAAAGTTTACATGAGGAAAGAAAAAGGTTCAAATTTTACTGTGGTGTTTTCAAATCGAAAATATCTCCTATACTTTTTGAGTAAATAAACCGAGAAAACAGCCAATTTTCCAACTTTCCAAAAAGGTAAGGTACCCCCCTTGCTGTTTTTTTAGGCGATAAAGTGAGTTTTTGATTTTTGAATGTTTCTATAGCTTAATAGAAAAAGATTTAAATTTGGATTCGAGGGGTGCTATTGAAATTTCAAAATTTTTAATATTTTTTTCATTTTTATCTAATTATTTGTAAAAATTTCAACATTTAACAATACTAATAATATGCACATCGTAAGATGCAGAATTGAAAGGAGAGTAAACCCTGAAAAAAAAACTTTGTAATCTCATAGGGTTCACGAGTAATTGCAGCTTAAAGTTTTTTCAAAAAAAATCAAAATATTTTTAAACCATTGATATGGGTATCAACAGATGCAGAATTGAAAGGAGAATAAACCCTGAAAAAATCATTTCGAAATCTCAAATGGTTTAAGAGTTATTGCAATTTATATGTCAATAAAAATAACAGATTTTAACATTTCACGTTTCGCCACTTGCAATACCTTTTTAAAACGCCTGTAGCTCCCTAACTCTACGTCGTAATGATATGAAAGTTTACATGAGGAAAGAAAAAAGTTCAAATTTTACTGTGGTGTTTTCAAATCGAAAATATCTCCTATACTTTTTGAGTAAATAAACCGAGAAAACAGCCAATTTTCCAACTTTCCAAAAAGGTAAGGTACCCCCCTTGCTGTTTTTTTAGGCGATAAAGTGAGTTTTTGATTTTTGAATGTTTCTATAGCTTAATAGATGCAGATTTAAATTTGGATTCGAGGGGTGCTATTGAAATTTCAAAATTTTTAATATTTTTTTCATTTTTATCTAATTATTTGTAAAAATTTCAACATTTAACAATACTAATAATATGCACATCGTAAGATGCAGAATTGAAAGGAGAGTAAACCCTGAAAAAAAAACTTTGTAATCTCATAGGGTTCACGAGTAATTGCAGCTTAAAGTTTTTTCAAAAAAAATCAAAATATTTTTAAACCATTGATATGGGTATCAACAGATGCAGAATTGAAAGGAGAATAAACCCTGAAAAAATCATTTCGAAATCTCAAATGGTTTAAGAGTTATTGCAATTTATATGTCAATAAAAATAACAGATTTTAACATTTCACGTTTCGCCACTTGCAATACCTTTTTAAAACGCCTGTAGCTCCCTAACTCTACGTCGTAATGATATGAAAGTTTACATGAGGAAAGAAAAAAGTTCAAATTTTACTGTGGTGTTTTCAAATCGAAAATATCTCCTATACTTTTTGAGTAAATAAACCGAGAAAACAGCCAATTTTCCAACTTTCCAAAAAGGTAAGGTACCCCCCTTGCTGTTTTTTTAGGCGATAAAGTGAGTTTTTGATTTTTGAATGTTTCTATAGCTTAATAGATGCAGATTTAAATTTGGATTCGAGGGGTGCTATTGAAATTTCAAAATTTTTAATATTTTTTTCATTTTTATCTAATTATTTGTAAAAATTTCAACATTTAACAATACTAATAATATGCACATCGTAAGATGCAGAATTGAAAGGAGAGTAAACCCTGAAAAAAAAACTTTGTAATCTCATAGGGTTCACGAGTAATTGCAGCTTAAAGTTTTTTCAAAAAAAATCAAAATATTTTTAAACCATTGATATGGGTATCAACAGATGCAGAATTGAAAGGAGAATAAACCCTGAAAAAATCACTTCGAAATCTCAAATGGTTTAAGAGTTATTGCAATTTATATGTCAATAAAAAAACCAGATTTTAACATTTCACGTTTCGCCACTTGCAATACCTTTTTAAAACGCCTGTAGCTCCCTAACTATACGTCGTAATGATATGAAAGTTTACATGAGGAAAGAAAAAAGTTCAAATTTTACTGTGGTGTTTTCAAATCGAAAATATCTCCTATACTTTTTGAGTAAATAAACCGAGAAAACAGCCAATTTTCCAACTTTCCAAAAAGGTAAGGTACCCCCCTTGCTGTTTTTTTAGGCGATAAAGTGAGTTTTTGATTTTTGAATGTTTCTATAGCTTAATAGATGCAGATTTAAATTTGGATTCGAGGGGTGCTATTGAAATTTCAAAATTTTTAATATTTTTTTCATTTTTATCTAATTATTTGTAAAAATTTCAACATTTAACAATACTAATAATATGCACATCGTAAGATGCAGAATTGAAAGGAGAGTAAACCCTGAAAAAAAAACTTTGTAATCTCATAGGGTTCACGAGTAATTGCAGCTTAAAGTTTTTTCAAAAAAAATCAAAATATTTTTAAACCATTGATATGGGTATCAACAGATGCAGAATTGAAAGGAGAATAAACCCTGAAAAAATCATTTCGAAATCTCAAATGGTTTAAGAGTTATTGCAATTTATATGTCAATAAAAATAACAGATTTTAACATTTCACGTTTCGCCACTTGCAATACCTTTTTAAAACGCCTGTAGCTCCCTAACTCTACGTCGTAATGATATGAAAGTTTACATGAGGAAAGAAAAAAGTTCAAATTTTACTGTGGTGTTTTCAAATCGAAAATATCTCCTATACTTTTTGAGTAAATAAACCGAGAAAACAGCCAATTTTCCAACTTTCCAAAAAGGTAAGGTACCCCCCTTGCTGTTTTTTTAGGCGATAAAGTGAGTTTTTGATTTTTGAATGTTTCTATAGCTTAATAGATGCAGATTTAAATTTGGATTCGAGGGGTGCTATTGAAATTTCAAAATTTTTAATATTTTTTTCATTTTTATCTAATTATTTGTAAAAATTTCAACATTTAACAATACTAATAATATGCACATCGTAAGATGCAGAATTGAAAGGAGAGTAAACCCTGAAAAAAAAACTTTGTAATCTCATAGGGTTCACGAGTAATTGCAGCTTAAAGTTTTTTCAAAAAAAATCAAAATATTTTTAAACCATTGATATGGGTATCAACAGATGCAGAATTGAAAGGAGAATAAACCCTGAAAAAATCATTTCGAAATCTCAAATGGTTTAAGAGTTATTGCAATTTATATGTCAATAAAAATAACAGATTTTAACATTTCACGTTTCGCCACTTGCAATACCTTTTTAAAACGCCTGTAGCTCCCTAACTATACGTCGTAATGATATGAAAGTTTACATGAGGAAAGAAAAAAGTTCAAATTTTACTGTGGTGTTTTCAAATCGAAAATATCTCCTATACTTTTTGAGTAAATAAACCGAGAAAACAGCCAATTTTCCAACTTTCCAAAAAGGTAAGGTACCCACCCCCCTTGCTGTTTTTTTAGGCGATAAAGTGAGTTTTTGATTTTTGAATGTTTCTATGGCTTAATGGAAGCAGAATTAAATTTGGATTTGAGGGGTGCTATTGAAATTTCAAAATTTTTAATATTTTTTTCATTTTTATCTAATTATTTGTAAAAATTTCAACATTTAACAATACTAATAATATGCACATCGTAAGATGCAGAATTGAAAGGAGAGTAAACCCTGAAAAAAAAACTTTGTAATCTCATAGGGTTCACGAGTAATTGCAGCTTAAAGTTTTTTCAAAAAAAATCAAAATATTTTTAAACCATTGATATGGGTATCAACAGATGCAGAATTGAAAGGAGAATAAACCCTGAAAAAATCATTTCGAAATCTCAAATGGTTTAAGAGTTATTGCAATTTATATGTCAATAAAAATAACAGATTTTAACATTTCACGTTTCGCCACTTGCAATACCTTTTTAAAACGCCTGTAGCTCCCTAACTCTACGTCGTAATGATATGAAAGTTTACATGAGGAAAGAAAAAGGTTCAAATTTTACTGTGGTGTTTTCAAATCGAAAATATCTCCTATACTTTTTGAGTAAATAAACCGAGAAAACAGCCAATTTTCCAACTTTCCAAAAAGGTAAGGTACCCCCCTTGCTGTTTTTTTAGGCGATAAAGTGAGTTTTTGATTTTTGAATGTTTCTATAGCTTAATAGAAAAAGATTTAAATTTGGATTCGAGGGGTGCTATTGAAATTTCAAAATTTTTAATATTTTTTTCATTTTTATCTAATTATTTGTAAAAATTTCAACATTTAACAATACTAATAATATGCACATCGTAAGATGCAGAATTGAAAGGAGAGTAAACCCTGAAAAAAAAACTTTGTAATCTCATAGGGTTCACGAGTAATTGCAGCTTAAAGTTTTTTCAAAAAAAATCAAAATATTTTTAAACCATTGATATGGGTATCAACAGATGCAGAATTGAAAGGAGAATAAACCCTGAAAAAATCATTTCGAAATCTCAAATGGTTTAAGAGTTATTGCAATTTATATGTCAATAAAAATAACAGATTTTAACATTTCACGTTTCGCCACTTGCAATACCTTTTTAAAACGCCTGTAGCTCCCTAACTCTACGTCGTAATGATATGAAAGTTTACATGAGGAAAGAAAAAAGTTCAAATTTTACTGTGGTGTTTTCAAATCGAAAATATCTCCTATACTTTTTGAGTAAATAAACCGAGAAAACAGCCAATTTTCCAACTTTCCAAAAAGGTAAGGTACCCCCCTTGCTGTTTTTTTAGGCGATAAAGTGAGTTTTTGATTTTTGAATGTTTCTATAGCTTAATAGATGCAGATTTAAATTTGGATTCGAGGGGTGCTATTGAAATTTCAAAATTTTTAATATTTTTTTCATTTTTATCTAATTATTTGTAAAAATTTCAACATTTAACAATACTAATAATATGCACATCGTAAGATGCAGAATTGAAAGGAGAGTAAACCCTGAAAAAAAAACTTTGTAATCTCATAGGGTTCACGAGTAATTGCAGCTTAAAGTTTTTTCAAAAAAAATCAAAATATTTTTAAACCATTGATATGGGTATCAACAGATGCAGAATTGAAAGGAGAATAAACCCTGAAAAAATCATTTCGAAATCTCAAATGGTTTAAGAGTTATTGCAATTTATATGTCAATAAAAATAACAGATTTTAACATTTCACGTTTCGCCACTTGCAATACCTCTTTAAAACGCCTGTAGCTCCCTAACTATACGTCGTAATGATATGAAAGTTTACATGAGGAAAGAAAAAAGTTCAAATTTTACTGTGGTGTTTTCAAATCGAAAATATCTCCTATACTTTTTGAGTAAATAAACCGAGAAAACAGCCAATTTTCCAACTTTCCAAAAAGGTAAGGTACCCCCCTTGCTGTTTTTTTAGGCGATAAAGTGAGTTTTTGATTTTTGAATGTTTCTATAGCTTAATAGATGCAGATTTAAATTTGGATTCGAGGGGTGCTATTGAAATTTCAAAATTTTTAATATTTTTTTCATTTTTATCTAATTATTTGTAAAAATTTCAACATTTAACAATACTAATAATATGCACATCGTAAGATGCAGAATTGAAAGGAGAGTAAACCCTGAAAAAAAAACTTTGTAATCTCATAGGGTTCACGAGTAATTGCAGCTTAAAGTTTTTTCAAAAAAAATCAAAATATTTTTAAACCATTGATATGGGTATCAACAGATGCAGAATTGAAAGGAGAATAAACCCTGAAAAAATCACTTCGAAATCTCAAATGGTTTAAGAGTTATTGCAATTTATATGTCAATAAAAAAACCAGATTTTAACATTTCACGTTTCGCCACTTGCAATACCTTTTTAAAACGCCTGTAGCTCCCTAACTATACGTCGTAATGATATGAAAGTTTACATGAGGAAAGAAAAAAGTTCAAATTTTACTGTGGTGTTTTCAAATCGAAAATATCTCCTATACTTTTTGAGTAAATAAACCGAGAAAACAGCCAATTTTCCAACTTTCCAAAAAGGTAAGGTACCCCCCTTGCTGTTTTTTTAGGCGATAAAGTGAGTTTTTGATTTTTGAATGTTTCTATAGCTTAATAGATGCAGATTTAAATTTGGATTCGAGGGGTGCTATTGAAATTTCAAAATTTTTAATATTTTTTTCATTTTTATCTAATTATTTGTAAAAATTTCAACATTTAACAATACTAATAATATGCACATCGTAAGATGCAGAATTGAAAGGAGAGTAAACCCTGAAAAAAAAACTTTGTAATCTCATAGGGTTCACGAGTAATTGCAGCTTAAAGTTTTTTCAAAAAAAATCAAAATATTTTTAAACCATTGATATGGGTATCAACAGATGCAGAATTGAAAGGAGAATAAACCCTGAAAAAATCATTTCGAAATCTCAAATGGTTTAAGAGTTATTGCAATTTATATGTCAATAAAAATAACAGATTTTAACATTTCACGTTTCGCCACTTGCAATACCTTTTTAAAACGCCTGTAGCTCCCTAACTCTACGTCGTAATGATATGAAAGTTTACATGAGGAAAGAAAAAGGTTCAAATTTTACTGTGGTGTTTTCAAATCGAAAATATCTCCTATACTTTTTGAGTAAATAAACCGAGAAAACAGCCAATTTTCCAACTTTCCAAAAAGGTAAGGTACCCCCCTTGCTGTTTTTTTAGGCGATAAAGTGAGTTTTTGATTTTTGAATGTTTCTATAGCTTAATAGAAAAAGATTTAAATTTGGATTCGAGGGGTGCTATTGAAATTTCAAAATTTTTAATATTTTTTTCATTTTTATCTAATTATTTGTAAAAATTTCAACATTTAACAATACTAATAATATGCACATCGTAAGATGCAGAATTGAAAGGAGAGTAAACCCTGAAAAAAAAACTTTGTAATCTCATAGGGTTCACGAGTAATTGCAGCTTAAAGTTTTTTCAAAAAAAATCAAAATATTTTTAAACCATTGATATGGGTATCAACAGATGCAGAATTGAAAGGAGAATAAACCCTGAAAAAATCATTTCGAAATCTCAAATGGTTTAAGAGTTATTGCAATTTATATGTCAATAAAAATAACAGATTTTAACATTTCACGTTTCGCCACTTGCAATACCTTTTTAAAACGCCTGTAGCTCCCTAACTCTACGTCGTAATGATATGAAAGTTTACATGAGGAAAGAAAAAAGTTCAAATTTTACTGTGGTGTTTTCAAATCGAAAATATCTCCTATACTTTTTGAGTAAATAAACCGAGAAAACAGCCAATTTTCCAACTTTCCAAAAAGGTAAGGTACCCCCCTTGCTGTTTTTTTAGGCGATAAAGTGAGTTTTTGATTTTTGAATGTTTCTATAGCTTAATAGATGCAGATTTAAATTTGGATTCGAGGGGTGCTATTGAAATTTCAAAATTTTTAATATTTTTTTCATTTTTATCTAATTATTTGTAAAAATTTCAACATTTAACAATACTAATAATATGCACATCGTAAGATGCAGAATTGAAAGGAGAGTAAACCCTGAAAAAAAAACTTTGTAATCTCATAGGGTTCACGAGTAATTGCAGCTTAAAGTTTTTTCAAAAAAAATCAAAATATTTTTAAACCATTGATATGGGTATCAACAGATGCAGAATTGAAAGGAGAATAAACCCTGAAAAAATCATTTCGAAATCTCAAATGGTTTAAGAGTTATTGCAATTTATATGTCAATAAAAATAACAGATTTTAACATTTCACGTTTCGCCACTTGCAATACCTTTTTAAAACGCCTGTAGCTCCCTAACTATACGTCGTAATGATATGAAAGTTTACATGAGGAAAGAAAAAAGTTCAAATTTTACTGTGGTGTTTTCAAATCGAAAATATCTCCTATACTTTTTGAGTAAATAAACCGAGAAAACAGCCAATTTTCCAACTTTCCAAAAAGGTAAGGTACCCACCCCCCTTGCTGTTTTTTTAGGCGATAAAGTGAGTTTTTGATTTTTGAATGTTTCTATGGCTTAATGGAAGCAGAATTAAATTTGGATTTGAGGGGTGCTATTGAAATTTCAAAATTTTTAATATTTTTTTCATTTTTATCTAATTATTTGTAAAAATTTCAACATTTAACAATACTAATAATATGCACATCGTAAGATGCAGAATTGAAAGGAGAGTAAACCCTGAAAAAAAAACTTTGTAATCTCATAGGGTTCACGAGTAATTGCAGCTTAAAGTTTTTTCAAAAAAAATCAAAATATTTTTAAACCATTGATATGGGTATCAACAGATGCAAAATTGAAAGGAGAATAAACCCTGAAAAAATCATTTCGAAATCTCAAATGGTTTAAGAGTTATTGCAATTTATATGTCAATAAAAATAACAGATTTTAACATTTCACGTTTCGCCACTTGCAATACCTTTTTAAAACGCCTGTAGCTCCCTAACTATACGTCGTAATGATATGAAAGTTTACATGAGGAAAGAAAAAAGTTCAAATTTTACTGTGGTGTTTTCAAATCGAAAATATCTCCTATACTTTTTGAGTAAATAAACCGAGAAAACAGCCAATTTTCCAACTTTCCAAAAAGGTAAGGTACCCCCCTTGCTGTTTTTTTAGGCGATAAAGTGAGTTTTTGATTTTTGAATGTTTCTATGGCTTATTAGAAGCAGAATTAAATTTGGATTCGAGGGGTGCTATTGAAATTTCAAAATTTTTAATATTTTTTTCATTTTTATCTAATTATTTGTAAAAATTTCAACATTTAACAATACTAATAATATGCACATCGTAAGATGCAGAATTGAAAGGAGAGTAAACCCTGAAAAAAAAACTTTGTAATCTCATAGGGTTCACGAGTAATTGCAGCTTAAAGATTTTTCAAAAAAAATCAAAATATTTTTAAACCATTGATATGGGTATCAACAGATGCAGAATTGAAAGGAGAATAAACCCTGAAAAAATCACTTCGAAATCTCAAATGGTTTAAGAGTTATTGCAATTTATATGTCAATAAAAATAACAGATTTTAACATTTCACGTTTCGCCACTTGCAATACCTTTTTAAAACGCCTGTAGCTCCCTAACTATACGTCGTAATGATATGAAAGTTTACATGAGGAAAGAAAAAAGTTCAAATTTTACTGTGGTGTTTTCAAATCGAAAATATCTCCTATACTTTTTGAGTAAATAAACCGAGAAAACAGCCAATTTTCCAACTTTAGGCGATAAAGTGAGTTTTTGATTTTTGAATGTTTCTATAGCTTAATAGAAGCAGATTTAAATTTGGATTCGAGGGGTGCTATTGAAATTTCAAAATTTTTAATATTTTTTTCATTTTTATCTAATTATTTGTAAAAATTTCAACATTTAACAATACTAATAATATGCACATCGTAAGATGCAGAATTGAAAGGAGAGTAAACCCTGAAAAAAAAACTTTGTAATCTCATAGGGTTCACGAGTAATTGCAGCTTAAAGTTTTTTCAAAAAAAATCAAAATATTTTTAAACCATTGATATGGGTATCAACAGATGCAGAATTGAAAGGAGAATAAACCCTGAAAAAATCATTTCGAAATCTCAAATGGTTTAAGAGTTATTGCAATTTATATGTCAATAAAAATAACAGATTTTAACATTTCACGTTTCGCCACTTGCAATACCTTTTTAAAACGCCTGTAGCTCCCTAACTCTACGTCGTAATGATATGAAAGTTTACATGAGGAAAGAAAAAAGTTCAAATTTTACTGTGGTGTTTTCAAATCGAAAATATCTCCTATACTTTTTGAGTAAATAAACCGAGAAAACAGCCAATTTTCCAACTTTCCAAAAAGGTAAGGTACCCCCCTTGCTGTTTTTTTAGGCGATAAAGTGAGTTTTTGATTTTTGAATGTTTCTATAGCTTAATAGATGCAGATTTAAATTTGGATTCGAGGGGTGCTATTGAAATTTCAAAATTTTTAATATTTTTTTCATTTTTATCTAATTATTTGTAAAAATTTCAACATTTAACAATACTAATAATATGCACATCGTAAGATGCAGAATTGAAAGGAGAGTAAACCCTGAAAAAAAAACTTTGTAATCTCATAGGGTTCACGAGTAATTGCAGCTTAAAGTTTTTTCAAAAAAAATCAAAATATTTTTAAACCATTGATATGGGTATCAACAGATGCAGAATTGAAAGGAGAATAAACCCTGAAAAAATCATTTCGAAATCTCAAATGGTTTAAGAGTTATTGCAATTTATATGTCAATAAAAATAACAGATTTTAACATTTCACGTTTCGCCACTTGCAATACCTTTTTAAAACGCCTGTAGCTCCCTAACTATACGTCGTAATGATATGAAAGTTTACATGAGGAAAGAAAAAAGTTCAAATTTTACTGTGGTGTTTTCAAATCGAAAATATCTCCTATACTTTTTGAGTAAATAAACCGAGAAAACAGCCAATTTTCCAACTTTCCAAAAAGGTAAGGTACCCACCCCCCTTGCTGTTTTTTTAGGCGATAAAGTGAGTTTTTGATTTTTGAATGTTTCTATGGCTTAATGGAAGCAGAATTAAATTTGGATTTGAGGGGTGCTATTGAAATTTCAAAATTTTTAATATTTTTTTCATTTTTATCTAATTATTTGTAAAAATTTCAACATTTAACAATACTAATAATATGCACATCGTAAGATGCAGAATTGAAAGGAGAGTAAACCCTGAAAAAAAAACTTTGTAATCTCATAGGGTTCACGAGTAATTGCAGCTTAAAGTTTTTTCAAAAAAAATCAAAATATTTTTAAACCATTGATATGGGTATCAACAGATGCAAAATTGAAAGGAGAATAAACCCTGAAAAAATCATTTCGAAATCTCAAATGGTTTAAGAGTTATTGCAATTTATATGTCAATAAAAATAACAGATTTTAACATTTCACGTTTCGCCACTTGCAATACCTTTTTAAAACGCCTGTAGCTCCCTAACTATACGTCGTAATGATATGAAAGTTTACATGAGGAAAGAAAAAAGTTCAAATTTTACTGTGGTGTTTTCAAATCGAAAATATCTCCTATACTTTTTGAGTAAATAAACCGAGAAAACAGCCAATTTTCCAACTTTCCAAAAAGGTAAGGTACCCCCCTTGCTGTTTTTTTAGGCGATAAAGTGAGTTTTTGATTTTTGAATGTTTCTATGGCTTATTAGAAGCAGAATTAAATTTGGATTCGAGGGGTGCTATTGAAATTTCAAAATTTTTAATATTTTTTTCATTTTTATCTAATTATTTGTAAAAATTTCAACATTTAACAATACTAATAATATGCACATCGTAAGATGCAGAATTGAAAGGAGAGTAAACCCTGAAAAAAAAACTTTGTAATCTCATAGGGTTCACGAGTAATTGCAGCTTAAAGTTTTTTCAAAAAAAATCAAAATATTTTTAAACCATTGATATGGGTATCAACAGATGCAGAATTGAAAGGAGAATAAACCCTGAAAAAATCATTTCGAAATCTCAAATGGTTTAAGAGTTATTGCAATTTATATGTCAATAAAAATAACAGATTTTAACATTTCACGTTTCGCCACTTGCAATACCTTTTTAAAACGCCTGTAGCTCCCTAACTCTACGTCGTAATGATATGAAAGTTTACATGAGGAAAGAAAAAGGTTCAAATTTTACTGTGGTGTTTTCAAATCGAAAATATCTCCTATACTTTTTGAGTAAATAAACCGAGAAAACAGCCAATTTTCCAACTTTCCAAAAAGGTAAGGTACCCCCCTTGCTGTTTTTTTAGGCGATAAAGTGAGTTTTTGATTTTTGAATGTTTCTATAGCTTAATAGATGCAGATTTAAATTTGGATTCGAGGGGTGCTATTGAAATTTCAAAATTTTTAATATTTTTTTCATTTTTATCTAATTATTTGTAAAAATTTCAACATTTAACAATACTAATAATATGCACATCGTAAGATGCAGAATTGAAAGGAGAGTAAACCCTGAAAAAAAAACTTTGTAATCTCATAGGGTTCACGAGTAATTGCAGCTTAAAGTTTTTTCAAAAAAAATCAAAATATTTTTAAACCATTGATATGGGTATCAACAGATGCAGAATTGAAAGGAGAATAAACCCTGAAAAAATCATTTCGAAATCTCAAATGGTTTAAGAGTTATTGCAATTTATATGTCAATAAAAATAACAGATTTTAACATTTCACGTTTCGCCACTTGCAATACCTTTTTAAAACGCCTGTAGCTCCCTAACTATACGTCGTAATGATATGAAAGTTTACATGAGGAAAGAAAAAAGTTCAAATTTTACTGTGGTGTTTTCAAATCGAAAATATCTCCTATACTTTTTGAGTAAATAAACCGAGAAAACAGCCAATTTTCCAACTTTCCAAAAAGGTAAGGTACCCCCCTTGCTGTTTTTTTAGGCGATAAAGTGAGTTTTTGATTTTTGAATGTTTCTATGGCTTATTAGAAGCAGAATTAAATTTGGATTCGAGGGGTGCTATTGAAATTTCAAAATTTTTAATATTTTTTTCATTTTTATCTAATTATTTGTAAAAATTTCAACATTTAACAATACTAATAATATGCACATCGTAAGATGCAGAATTGAAAGGAGAGTAAACCCTGAAAAAAAAACTTTGTAATCTCATAGGGTTCACGAGTAATTGCAGCTTAAAGATTTTTCAAAAAAAATCAAAATATTTTTAAACCATTGATATGGGTATCAACAGATGCAGAATTGAAAGGAGAATAAACCCTGAAAAAATCACTTCGAAATCTCAAATGGTTTAAGAGTTATTGCAATTTATATGTCAATAAAAATAACAGATTTTAACATTTCACGTTTCGCCACTTGCAATACCTTTTTAAAACGCCTGTAGCTCCCTAACTATACGTCGTAATGATATGAAAGTTTACATGAGGAAAGAAAAAAGTTCAAATTTTACTGTGGTGTTTTCAAATCGAAAATATCTCCTATACTTTTTGAGTAAATAAACCGAGAAAACAGCCAATTTTCCAACTTTCCAAAAAGGTAAGGTACCCCCCTTGCTGTTTTTTTAGGCGATAAAGTGAGTTTTTGATTTTTGAATGTTTCTATAGCTTAATAGATGCAGATTTAAATTTGGATTCGAGGGGTGCTATTGAAATTTCAAAATTTTTAATATTTTTTTCATTTTTATCTAATTATTTGTAAAAATTTCAACATTTAACAATACTAATAATATGCACATCGTAAGATGCAGAATTGAAAGGAGAGTAAACCCTGAAAAAAAAACTTTGTAATCTCATAGGGTTCACGAGTAATTGCAGCTTAAAGTTTTTTCAAAAAAAATCAAAATATTTTTAAACCATTGATATGGGTATCAACAGATGCAGAATTGAAAGGAGAATAAACCCTGAAAAAATCATTTCGAAATCTCAAATGGTTTAAGAGTTATTGCAATTTATATGTCAATAAAAATAACAGATTTTAACATTTCACGTTTCGCCACTTGCAATACCTTTTTAAAACGCCTGTAGCTCCCTAACTATACGTCGTAATGATATGAAAGTTTACATGAGGAAAGAAAAAAGTTCAAATTTTACTGTGGTGTTTTCAAATCGAAAATATCTCCTATACTTTTTGAGTAAATAAACCGAGAAAACAGCCAATTTTCCAACTTTCCAAAAAGGTAAGGTACCCCCCTTGCTGTTTTTTTAGGCGATAAAGTGAGTTTTTGATTTTTGAATGTTTCTATGGCTTATTAGAAGCAGAATTAAATTTGGATTCGAGGGGTGCTATTGAAATTTCAAAATTTTTAATATTTTTTTCATTTTTATCTAATTATTTGTAAAAATTTCAACATTTAACAATACTAATAATATGCACATCGTAAGATGCAGAATTGAAAGGAGAGTAAACCCTGAAAAAAAAACTTTGTAATCTCATAGGGTTCACGAGTAATTGCAGCTTAAAGATTTTTCAAAAAAAATCAAAATATTTTTAAACCATTGATATGGGTATCAACAGATGCAGAATTGAAAGGAGAATAAACCCTGAAAAAATCACTTCGAAATCTCAAATGGTTTAAGAGTTATTGCAATTTATATGTCAATAAAAATAACAGATTTTAACATTTCACGTTTCGCCACTTGCAATACCTTTTTAAAACGCCTGTAGCTCCCTAACTATACGTCGTAATGATATGAAAGTTTACATGAGGAAAGAAAAAAGTTCAAATTTTACTGTGGTGTTTTCAAATCGAAAATATCTCCTATACTTTTTGAGTAAATAAACCGAGAAAACAGCCAATTTTCCAACTTTCCAAAAAGGTAAGGTACCCCCCTTGCTGTTTTTTTAGGCGATAAAGTGAGTTTTTGATTTTTGAATGTTTCTATAGCTTAATAGATGCAGATTTAAATTTGGATTCGAGGGGTGCTATTGAAATTTCAAAATTTTTAATATTTTTTTCATTTTTATCTAATTATTTGTAAAAATTTCAACATTTAACAATACTAATAATATGCACATCGTAAGATGCAGAATTGAAAGGAGAGTAAACCCTGAAAAAAAAACTTTGTAATCTCATAGGGTTCACGAGTAATTGCAGCTTAAAGTTTTTTCAAAAAAAATCAAAATATTTTTAAACCATTGATATGGGTATCAACAGATGCAGAATTGAAAGGAGAATAAACCCTGAAAAAATCACTTCGAAATCTCAAATGGTTTAAGAGTTATTGCAATTTATATGTCAATAAAAAAACCAGATTTTAACATTTCACGTTTCGCCACTTGCAATACCTTTTTAAAACGCCTGTAGCTCCCTAACTATACGTCGTAATGATATGAAAGTTTACATGAGGAAAGAAAAAAGTTCAAATTTTACTGTGGTGTTTTCAAATCGAAAATATCTCCTATACTTTTTGAGTAAATAAACCGAGAAAACAGCCAATTTTCCAACTTTCCAAAAAGGTAAGGTACCCCCCTTGCTGTTTTTTTAGGCGATAAAGTGAGTTTTTGATTTTTGAATGTTTCTATAGCTTAATAGATGCAGATTTAAATTTGGATTCGAGGGGTGCTATTGAAATTTCAAAATTTTTAATATTTTTTTCATTTTTATCTAATTATTTGTAAAAATTTCAACATTTAACAATACTAATAATATGCACATCGTAAGATGCAGAATTGAAAGGAGAGTAAACCCTGAAAAAAAAACTTTGTAATCTCATAGGGTTCACGAGTAATTGCAGCTTAAAGTTTTTTCAAAAAAAATCAAAATATTTTTAAACCATTGATATGGGTATCAACAGATGCAGAATTGAAAGGAGAATAAACCCTGAAAAAATCATTTCGAAATCTCAAATGGTTTAAGAGTTATTGCAATTTATATGTCAATAAAAATAACAGATTTTAACATTTCACGTTTCGCCACTTGCAATACCTTTTTAAAACGCCTGTAGCTCCCTAACTCTACGTCGTAATGATATGAAAGTTTACATGAGGAAAGAAAAAGGTTCAAATTTTACTGTGGTGTTTTCAAATCGAAAATATCTCCTATACTTTTTGAGTAAATAAACCGAGAAAACAGCCAATTTTCCAACTTTCCAAAAAGGTAAGGTACCCCCCTTGCTGTTTTTTTAGGCGATAAAGTGAGTTTTTGATTTTTGAATGTTTCTATAGCTTAATAGAAAAAGATTTAAATTTGGATTCGAGGGGTGCTATTGAAATTTCAAAATTTTTAATATTTTTTTCATTTTTATCTAATTATTTGTAAAAATTTCAACATTTAACAATACTAATAATATGCACATCGTAAGATGCAGAATTGAAAGGAGAGTAAACCCTGAAAAAAAAACTTTGTAATCTCATAGGGTTCACGAGTAATTGCAGCTTAAAGTTTTTTCAAAAAAAATCAAAATATTTTTAAACCATTGATATGGGTATCAACAGATGCAGAATTGAAAGGAGAATAAACCCTGAAAAAATCATTTCGAAATCTCAAATGGTTTAAGAGTTATTGCAATTTATATGTCAATAAAAATAACAGATTTTAACATTTCACGTTTCGCCACTTGCAATACCTTTTTAAAACGCCTGTAGCTCCCTAACTCTACGTCGTAATGATATGAAAGTTTACATGAGGAAAGAAAAAAGTTCAAATTTTACTGTGGTGTTTTCAAATCGAAAATATCTCCTATACTTTTTGAGTAAATAAACCGAGAAAACAGCCAATTTTCCAACTTTCCAAAAAGGTAAGGTACCCCCCTTGCTGTTTTTTTAGGCGATAAAGTGAGTTTTTGATTTTTGAATGTTTCTATAGCTTAATAGATGCAGATTTAAATTTGGATTCGAGGGGTGCTATTGAAATTTCAAAATTTTTAATATTTTTTTCATTTTTATCTAATTATTTGTAAAAATTTCAACATTTAACAATACTAATAATATGCACATCGTAAGATGCAGAATTGAAAGGAGAGTAAACCCTGAAAAAAAAACTTTGTAATCTCATAGGGTTCACGAGTAATTGCAGCTTAAAGTTTTTTCAAAAAAAATCAAAATATTTTTAAACCATTGATATGGGTATCAACAGATGCAGAATTGAAAGGAGAATAAACCCTGAAAAAATCATTTCGAAATCTCAAATGGTTTAAGAGTTATTGCAATTTATATGTCAATAAAAATAACAGATTTTAACATTTCACGTTTCGCCACTTGCAATACCTTTTTAAAACGCCTGTAGCTCCCTAACTATACGTCGTAATGATATGAAAGTTTACATGAGGAAAGAAAAAAGTTCAAATTTTACTGTGGTGTTTTCAAATCGAAAATATCTCCTATACTTTTTGAGTAAATAAACCGAGAAAACAGCCAATTTTCCAACTTTCCAAAAAGGTAAGGTACCCACCCCCCTTGCTGTTTTTTTAGGCGATAAAGTGAGTTTTTGATTTTTGAATGTTTCTATGGCTTAATGGAAGCAGAATTAAATTTGGATTTGAGGGGTGCTATTGAAATTTCAAAATTTTTAATATTTTTTTCATTTTTATCTAATTATTTGTAAAAATTTCAACATTTAACAATACTAATAATATGCACATCGTAAGATGCAGAATTGAAAGGAGAGTAAACCCTGAAAAAAAAACTTTGTAATCTCATAGGGTTCACGAGTAATTGCAGCTTAAAGTTTTTTCAAAAAAAATCAAAATATTTTTAAACCATTGATATGGGTATCAACAGATGCAAAATTGAAAGGAGAATAAACCCTGAAAAAATCATTTCGAAATCTCAAATGGTTTAAGAGTTATTGCAATTTATATGTCAATAAAAATAACAGATTTTAACATTTCACGTTTCGCCACTTGCAATACCTTTTTAAAACGCCTGTAGCTCCCTAACTATACGTCGTAATGATATGAAAGTTTACATGAGGAAAGAAAAAAGTTCAAATTTTACTGTGGTGTTTTCAAATCGAAAATATCTCCTATACTTTTTGAGTAAATAAACCGAGAAAACAGCCAATTTTCCAACTTTCCAAAAAGGTAAGGTACCCCCCTTGCTGTTTTTTTAGGCGATAAAGTGAGTTTTTGATTTTTGAATGTTTCTATGGCTTATTAGAAGCAGAATTAAATTTGGATTCGAGGGGTGCTATTGAAATTTCAAAATTTTTAATATTTTTTTCATTTTTATCTAATTATTTGTAAAAATTTCAACATTTAACAATACTAATAATATGCACATCGTAAGATGCAGAATTGAAAGGAGAGTAAACCCTGAAAAAAAAACTTTGTAATCTCATAGGGTTCACGAGTAATTGCAGCTTAAAGATTTTTCAAAAAAAATCAAAATATTTTTAAACCATTGATATGGGTATCAACAGATGCAGAATTGAAAGGAGAATAAACCCTGAAAAAATCACTTCGAAATCTCAAATGGTTTAAGAGTTATTGCAATTTATATGTCAATAAAAATAACAGATTTTAACATTTCACGTTTCGCCACTTGCAATACCTTTTTAAAACGCCTGTAGCTCCCTAACTATACGTCGTAATGATATGAAAGTTTACATGAGGAAAGAAAAAAGTTCAAATTTTACTGTGGTGTTTTCAAATCGAAAATATCTCCTATACTTTTTGAGTAAATAAACCGAGAAAACAGCCAATTTTCCAACTTTCCAAAAAGGTAAGGTACCCACCCCCCTTGCTGTTTTTTTAGGCGATAAAGTGAGTTTTTGATTTTTGAATGTTTCTATGGCTTATTAGAAGCAGAATTAAATTTGGATTCGAGGGGTGCTATTGAAATTTCAAAATTTTTAATATTTTTTTCATTTTTATCTAATTATTTGTAAAAATTTCAACATTTAACAATACTAATAATATGCACATCGTAAGATGCAGAATTGAAAGGAGAGTAAACCCTGAAAAAAAAACTTTGTAATCTCATAGGGTTCACGAGTAATTGCAGCTTAAAGTTTTTTCAAAAAAAATCAAAATATTTTTAAACCATTGATATGGGTATCAACAGATGCAAAATTGAAAGGAGAATAAACCCTGAAAAAATCATTTCGAAATCTCAAATGGTTTAAGAGTTATTGCAATTTATATGTCAATAAAAATAACAGATTTTAACATTTCACGTTTCGCCACTTGCAATACCTTTTTAAAACGCCTGTAGCTCCCTAACTATACGTCGTAATGATATGAAAGTTTACATGAGGAAAGAAAAAAGTTCAAATTTTACTGTGGTGTTTTCAAATCGAAAATATCTCCTATACTTTTTGAGTAAATAAACCGAGAAAACAGCCAATTTTCCAACTTTCCAAAAAGGTAAGGTACCCCCCTTGCTGTTTTTTTAGGCGATAAAGTGAGTTTTTGATTTTTGAATGTTTCTATGGCTTATTAGAAGCAGAATTAAATTTGGATTCGAGGGGTGCTATTGAAATTTCAAAATTTTTAATATTTTTTTCATTTTTATCTAATTATTTGTAAAAATTTCAACATTTAACAATACTAATAATATGCACATCGTAAGATGCAGAATTGAAAGGAGAGTAAACCCTGAAAAAAAAACTTTGTAATCTCATAGGGTTCACGAGTAATTGCAGCTTAAAGATTTTTCAAAAAAAATCAAAATATTTTTAAACCATTGATATGGGTATCAACAGATGCAGAATTGAAAGGAGAATAAACCCTGAAAAAATCACTTCGAAATCTCAAATGGTTTAAGAGTTATTGCAATTTATATGTCAATAAAAATAACAGATTTTAACATTTCACGTTTCGCCACTTGCAATACCTTTTTAAAACGCCTGTAGCTCCCTAACTATACGTCGTAATGATATGAAAGTTTACATGAGGAAAGAAAAAAGTTCAAATTTTACTGTGGTGTTTTCAAATCGAAAATATCTCCTATACTTTTTGAGTAAATAAACCGAGAAAACAGCCAATTTTCCAACTTTCCAAAAAGGTAAGGTACCCCCCTTGCTGTTTTTTTAGGCGATAAAGTGAGTTTTTGATTTTTGAATGTTTCTATAGCTTAATAGATGCAGATTTAAATTTGGATTCGAGGGGTGCTATTGAAATTTCAAAATTTTTAATATTTTTTTCATTTTTATCTAATTATTTGTAAAAATTTCAACATTTAACAATACTAATAATATGCACATCGTAAGATGCAGAATTGAAAGGAGAGTAAACCCTGAAAAAAAAACTTTGTAATCTCATAGGGTTCACGAGTAATTGCAGCTTAAAGTTTTTTCAAAAAAAATCAAAATATTTTTAAACCATTGATATGGGTATCAACAGATGCAGAATTGAAAGGAGAATAAACCCTGAAAAAATCACTTCGAAATCTCAAATGGTTTAAGAGTTATTGCAATTTATATGTCAATAAAAAAACCAGATTTTAACATTTCACGTTTCGCCACTTGCAATACCTTTTTAAAACGCCTGTAGCTCCCTAACTATACGTCGTAATGATATGAAAGTTTACATGAGGAAAGAAAAAAGTTCAAATTTTACTGTGGTGTTTTCAAATCGAAAATATCTCCTATACTTTTTGAGTAAATAAACCGAGAAAACAGCCAATTTTCCAACTTTCCAAAAAGGTAAGGTACCCCCCTTGCTGTTTTTTTAGGCGATAAAGTGAGTTTTTGATTTTTGAATGTTTCTATAGCTTAATAGATGCAGATTTAAATTTGGATTCGAGGGGTGCTATTGAAATTTCAAAATTTTTAATATTTTTTTCATTTTTATCTAATTATTTGTAAAAATTTCAACATTTAACAATACTAATAATATGCACATCGTAAGATGCAGAATTGAAAGGAGAGTAAACCCTGAAAAAAAAACTTTGTAATCTCATAGGGTTCACGAGTAATTGCAGCTTAAAGTTTTTTCAAAAAAAATCAAAATATTTTTAAACCATTGATATGGGTATCAACAGATGCAGAATTGAAAGGAGAATAAACCCTGAAAAAATCATTTCGAAATCTCAAATGGTTTAAGAGTTATTGCAATTTATATGTCAATAAAAATAACAGATTTTAACATTTCACGTTTCGCCACTTGCAATACCTTTTTAAAACGCCTGTAGCTCCCTAACTATACGTCGTAATGATATGAAAGTTTACATGAGGAAAGAAAAAAGTTCAAATTTTACTGTGGTGTTTTCAAATCGAAAATATCTCCTATACTTTTTGAGTAAATAAACCGAGAAAACAGCCAATTTTCCAACTTTCCAAAAAGGTAAGGTACCCACCCCCCTTGCTGTTTTTTTAGGCGATAAAGTGAGTTTTTGATTTTTGAATGTTTCTATGGCTTAATGGAAGCAGAATTAAATTTGGATTTGAGGGGTGCTATTGAAATTTCAAAATTTTTAATATTTTTTTCATTTTTATCTAATTATTTGTAAAAATTTCAACATTTAACAATACTAATAATATGCACATCGTAAGATGCAGAATTGAAAGGAGAGTAAACCCTGAAAAAAAAACTTTGTAATCTCATAGGGTTCACGAGTAATTGCAGCTTAAAGTTTTTTCAAAAAAAATCAAAATATTTTTAAACCATTGATATGGGTATCAACAGATGCAAAATTGAAAGGAGAATAAACCCTGAAAAAATCATTTCGAAATCTCAAATGGTTTAAGAGTTATTGCAATTTATATGTCAATAAAAATAACAGATTTTAACATTTCACGTTTCGCCACTTGCAATACCTTTTTAAAACGCCTGTAGCTCCCTAACTATACGTCGTAATGATATGAAAGTTTACATGAGGAAAGAAAAAAGTTCAAATTTTACTGTGGTGTTTTCAAATCGAAAATATCTCCTATACTTTTTGAGTAAATAAACCGAGAAAACAGCCAATTTTCCAACTTTCCAAAAAGGTAAGGTACCCCCCTTGCTGTTTTTTTAGGCGATAAAGTGAGTTTTTGATTTTTGAATGTTTCTATGGCTTATTAGAAGCAGAATTAAATTTGGATTCGAGGGGTGCTATTGAAATTTCAAAATTTTTAATATTTTTTTCATTTTTATCTAATTATTTGTAAAAATTTCAACATTTAACAATACTAATAATATGCACATCGTAAGATGCAGAATTGAAAGGAGAGTAAACCCTGAAAAAAAAACTTTGTAATCTCATAGGGTTCACGAGTAATTGCAGCTTAAAGATTTTTCAAAAAAAATCAAAATATTTTTAAACCATTGATATGGGTATCAACAGATGCAGAATTGAAAGGAGAATAAACCCTGAAAAAATCACTTCGAAATCTCAAATGGTTTAAGAGTTATTGCAATTTATATGTCAATAAAAATAACAGATTTTAACATTTCACGTTTCGCCACTTGCAATACCTTTTTAAAACGCCTGTAGCTCCCTAACTATACGTCGTAATGATATGAAAGTTTACATGAGGAAAGAAAAAAGTTCAAATTTTACTGTGGTGTTTTCAAATCGAAAATATCTCCTATACTTTTTGAGTAAATAAACCGAGAAAACAGCCAATTTTCCAACTTTCCAAAAAGGTAAGGTACCCACCCCCCTTGCTGTTTTTTTAGGCGATAAAGTGAGTTTTTGATTTTTGAATGTTTCTATGGCTTATTAGAAGCAGAATTAAATTTGGATTCGAGGGGTGCTATTGAAATTTCAAAATTTTTAATATTTTTTTCATTTTTATCTAATTATTTGTAAAAATTTCAACATTTAACAATACTAATAATATGCACATCGTAAGATGCAGAATTGAAAGGAGAGTAAACCCTGAAAAAAAAACTTTGTAATCTCATAGGGTTCACGAGTAATTGCAGCTTAAAGTTTTTTCAAAAAAAATCAAAATATTTTTAAACCATTGATATGGGTATCAACAGATGCAAAATTGAAAGGAGAATAAACCCTGAAAAAATCATTTCGAAATCTCAAATGGTTTAAGAGTTATTGCAATTTATATGTCAATAAAAATAACAGATTTTAACATTTCACGTTTCGCCACTTGCAATACCTTTTTAAAACGCCTGTAGCTCCCTAACTATACGTCGTAATGATATGAAAGTTTACATGAGGAAAGAAAAAAGTTCAAATTTTACTGTGGTGTTTTCAAATCGAAAATATCTCCTATACTTTTTGAGTAAATAAACCGAGAAAACAGCCAATTTTCCAACTTTCCAAAAAGGTAAGGTACCCCCCTTGCTGTTTTTTTAGGCGATAAAGTGAGTTTTTGATTTTTGAATGTTTCTATGGCTTATTAGAAGCAGAATTAAATTTGGATTCGAGGGGTGCTATTGAAATTTCAAAATTTTTAATATTTTTTTCATTTTTATCTAATTATTTGTAAAAATTTCAACATTTAACAATACTAATAATATGCACATCGTAAGATGCAGAATTGAAAGGAGAGTAAACCCTGAAAAAAAAACTTTGTAATCTCATAGGGTTCACGAGTAATTGCAGCTTAAAGATTTTTCAAAAAAAATCAAAATATTTTTAAACCATTGATATGGGTATCAACAGATGCAGAATTGAAAGGAGAATAAACCCTGAAAAAATCACTTCGAAATCTCAAATGGTTTAAGAGTTATTGCAATTTATATGTCAATAAAAATAACAGATTTTAACATTTCACGTTTCGCCACTTGCAATACCTTTTTAAAACGCCTGTAGCTCCCTAACTATACGTCGTAATGATATGAAAGTTTACATGAGGAAAGAAAAAAGTTCAAATTTTACTGTGGTGTTTTCAAATCGAAAATATCTCCTATACTTTTTGAGTAAATAAACCGAGAAAACAGCCAATTTTCCAACTTTCCAAAAAGGTAAGGTACCCCCCTTGCTGTTTTTTTAGGCGATAAAGTGAGTTTTTGATTTTTGAATGTTTCTATAGCTTAATAGATGCAGATTTAAATTTGGATTCGAGGGGTGCTATTGAAATTTCAAAATTTTTAATATTTTTTTCATTTTTATCTAATTATTTGTAAAAATTTCAACATTTAACAATACTAATAATATGCACATCGTAAGATGCAGAATTGAAAGGAGAGTAAACCCTGAAAAAAAAACTTTGTAATCTCATAGGGTTCACGAGTAATTGCAGCTTAAAGTTTTTTCAAAAAAAATCAAAATATTTTTAAACCATTGATATGGGTATCAACAGATGCAGAATTGAAAGGAGAATAAACCCTGAAAAAATCACTTCGAAATCTCAAATGGTTTAAGAGTTATTGCAATTTATATGTCAATAAAAAAACCAGATTTTAACATTTCACGTTTCGCCACTTGCAATACCTTTTTAAAACGCCTGTAGCTCCCTAACTATACGTCGTAATGATATGAAAGTTTACATGAGGAAAGAAAAAAGTTCAAATTTTACTGTGGTGTTTTCAAATCGAAAATATCTCCTATACTTTTTGAGTAAATAAACCGAGAAAACAGCCAATTTTCCAACTTTCCAAAAAGGTAAGGTACCCCCCTTGCTGTTTTTTTAGGCGATAAAGTGAGTTTTTGATTTTTGAATGTTTCTATAGCTTAATAGAAAAAGATTTAAATTTGGATTCGAGGGGTGCTATTGAAATTTCAAAATTTTTAATATTTTTTTCATTTTTATCTAATTATTTGTAAAAATTTCAACATTTAACAATACTAATAATATGCACATCGTAAGATGCAGAATTGAAAGGAGAGTAAACCCTGAAAAAAAAACTTTGTAATCTCATAGGGTTCACGAGTAATTGCAGCTTAAAGTTTTTTCAAAAAAAATCAAAATATTTTTAAACCATTGATATGGGTATCAACAGATGCAGAATTGAAAGGAGAATGAACCCTGAAAAAATCATTTCGAAATCTCAAATGGTTTAAGAGTTATTGCAATTTATATGTCAATAAAAATAACAGATTTTAACATTTCACGTTTCGCCACTTGCAATACCTTTTTAAAACGCCTGTAGCTCTCTAACTATACGTCGTAATGATATGAAAGTTTACATGAGGAAAGAAAAAAGTTCAAATTTTACTGTGGTGTTTTCAAATCGAAAATATCTCCTATACTTTTTGAGTAAATAAACCGAGAAAACAGCCAATTTTCCAACTTTCCAAAAAGGTAAGGTACCCCCTTGCTGTTTTTTTAGGCGATAAAGTGAGTTTTTGATTTTTGAATGTTTCTATAGCTTAATAGATGCAGATTTAAATTTGGATTCGAGGGGTGCTATTGAAATTTCAAAATTTTTAATATTTTTTTCATTTTTATCTAATTATTTGTAAAAATTTCAACATTTAACAATACTAATAATATGCACATCGTAAGATGCAGAATTGAAAGGAGAGTAAACCCTGAAAAAAAAACTTTGTAATCTCATAGGGTTCACGAGTAATTGCAGCTTAAAGTTTTTTCAAAAAAAATCAAAATATTTTTAAACCATTGATATGGGTATCAACAGATGCAGAATTGAAAGGAGAATAAACCCTGAAAAAATCATTTCGAAATCTCAAATGGTTTAAGAGTTATTGCAATTTATATGTCAATAAAAATAACAGATTTTAACATTTCACGTTTCGCCACTTGCAATACCTTTTTAAAACGCCTGTAGCTCCCTAACTCTACGTCGTAATGATATGAAAGTTTACATGAGGAAAGAAAAAGGTTCAAATTTTACTGTGGTGTTTTCAAATCGAAAATATCTCCTATACTTTTTGAGTAAATAAACCGAGAAAACAGCCAATTTTCCAACTTTCCAAAAAGGTAAGGTACCCCCCTTGCTGTTTTTTTAGGCGATAAAGTGAGTTTTTGATTTTTGAATGTTTCTATAGCTTAATAGATGCAGATTTAAATTTGGATTCGAGGGGTGCTATTGAAATTTCAAAATTTTTAATATTTTTTTCATTTTTATCTAATTATTTGTAAAAATTTCAACATTTAACAATACTAATAATATGCACATCGTAAGATGCAGAATTGAAAGGAGAGTAAACCCTGAAAAAAAAACTTTGTAATCTCATAGGGTTCACGAGTAATTGCAGCTTAAAGTTTTTTCAAAAAAAATCAAAATATTTTTAAACCATTGATATGGGTATCAACAGATGCAGAATTGAAAGGAGAATAAACCCTGAAAAAATCACTTCGAAATCTCAAATGGTTTAAGAGTTATTGCAATTTATATGTCAATAAAAAAACCAGATTTTAACATTTCACGTTTCGCCACTTGCAATACCTTTTTAAAACGCCTGTAGCTCCCTAACTCTACGTCGTAATGATATGAAAGTTTACATGAGGAAAGAAAAAGGTTCAAATTTTACTGTGGTGTTTTCAAATCGAAAATATCTCCTATACTTTTTGAGTAAATAAACCGAGAAAACAGCCAATTTTCCAACTTTCCAAAAAGGTAAGGTACCCCCCTTGCTGTTTTTTTAGGCGATAAAGTGAGTTTTTGATTTTTGAATGTTTCTATAGCTTAATAGATGCAGATTTAAATTTGGATTCGAGGGGTGCTATTGAAATTTCAAAATTTTTAATATTTTTTTCATTTTTATCTAATTATTTGTAAAAATTTCAACATTTAACAATACTAATAATATGCACATCGTAAGATGCAGAATTGAAAGGAGAGTAAACCCTGAAAAAAAAACTTTGTAATCTCATAGGGTTCACGAGTAATTGCAGCTTAAAGTTTTTTCAAAAAAAATCAAAATATTTTTAAACCATTGATATGGGTATCAACAGATGCAGAATTGAAAGGAGAATAAACCCTGAAAAAATCACTTCGAAATCTCAAATGGTTTAAGAGTTATTGCAATTTATATGTCAATAAAAAAACCAGATTTTAACATTTCACGTTTCGCCACTTGCAATACCTTTTTAAAACGCCTGTAGCTCCCTAACTATACGTCGTAATGATATGAAAGTTTACATGAGGAAAGGAAAATGTTTAAATTTTACTGTGGTGTTTTCAAATCGAAAATATCTCCTATACTTTTTGAGTAAATAAACCGAGAAAACAGCCAATTTTCCAACTTTCCAAAAAGGTAAGGTACCCCCCTTGCTGTTTTTTTAGGCGATAAAGTGAGTTTTTGATTTTTGAATGTTTCTATAGCTTAATAGAAAAAGATTTAAATTTGGATTCGAGGGGTGCTATTGAAATTTCAAAATTTTTAATATTTTTTTCATTTTTATCTAATTATTTGTAAAAATTTCAACATTTAACAATACTAATAATATGCACATCGTAAGATGCAGAATTGAAAGGAGAGTAAACCCTAAAAAAAAAACTTTGTAATCTCATAGGGTTCACGAGTAATTGCAGCTTAAAGATTTTTCAAAAAAAATCAAAATATTTTTAAACCATTGATATGGGTATCAACAGATGCAGAATTGAAAGGAGAATAAACCCTGAAAAAATCATTTCGAAATCTCAAATGGTTTAAGAGTTATTGCAATTTATATGTCAATAAAAATAACAGATTTTAACATTTCACGTTTCGCCACTTGCAATACCTTTTTAAAACGCCTGTAGCTCCCTAACTATACGTCGTAATGATATGAAAGTTTACATGAGGAAAGAAAAAAGTTCAAATTTTACTGTGGTGTTTTCAAATCGAAAATATCTCCTATACTTTTTGAGTAAATAAACCGAGAAAACAGCCAATTTTCCAACTTTCCAAAAAGGTAAGGTGCTTGCTGTTTTTTTAGGCGATAAAGTGAGTTTTTGATTTTTGAATGTTTCTATAGCTTAATAGAAAAAGATTTAAATTTGGATTCGAGGGGTGCTATTGAAATTTCAAAATTTTTAATATTTTTTTCATTTTTATCTAATTATTTGTAAAAATTTCAACATTTAACAATACTAATAATATGCACATCGTAAGATGCAGAATTGAAAGGAGAGTAAACCCTGAAAAAAAAACTTTGTAATCTCATAGGGTTCACGAGTAATTGCAGCTTAAAGATTTTTCAAAAAAAATCAAAATATTTTTAAACCATTGATATGGGTATCAACAGATGCAGAATTGAAAGGAGAATAAACCCTGAAAAAATCACTTCGAAATCTCAAATGGTTTAAGAGTTATTGCAATTTATATGTCAATAAAAATAACAGATTTTAACATTTCACGTTTCGCCACTTGCAATACCTTTTTAAAACGCCTGTAGCTCCCTAACTATACGTCGTAATGATATGAAAGTTTACATGAGGAAAGAAAAAAGTTCAAATTTTACTGTGGTGTTTTCAAATCGAAAATATCTCCTATACTTTTTGAGTAAATAAACCGAGAAAACAGCCAATTTTCCAACTTTCCAAAAAGGTAAGGTACCCCCCTTGCTGTTTTTTTAGGCGATAAAGTGAGTTTTTGATTTTTGAATGTTTCTATAGCTTAATAGATGCAGATTTAAATTTGGATTCGAGGGGTGCTATTGAAATTTCAAAATTTTTAATATTTTTTTCATTTTTATCTAATTATTTGTAAAAATTTCAACATTTAACAATACTAATAATATGCACATCGTAAGATGCAGAATTGAAAGGAGAGTAAACCCTGAAAAAAAAACTTTGTAATCTCATAGGGTTCACGAGTAATTGCAGCTTAAAGTTTTTTCAAAAAAAATCAAAATATTTTTAAACCATTGATATGGGTATCAACAGATGCAGAATTGAAAGGAGAATAAACCCTGAAAAAATCACTTCGAAATCTCAAATGGTTTAAGAGTTATTGCAATTTATATGTCAATAAAAAAACCAGATTTTAACATTTCACGTTTCGCCACTTGCAATACCTTTTTAAAACGCCTGTAGCTCCCTAACTATACGTCGTAATGATATGAAAGTTTACATGAGGAAAGAAAAAAGTTCAAATTTTACTGTGGTGTTTTCAAATCGAAAATATCTCCTATACTTTTTGAGTAAATAAACCGAGAAAACAGCCAATTTTCCAACTTTCCAAAAAGGTAAGGTACCCCCCTTGCTGTTTTTTTAGGCGATAAAGTGAGTTTTTGATTTTTGAATGTTTCTATAGCTTAATAGAAAAAGATTTAAATTTGGATTCGAGGGGTGCTATTGAAATTTCAAAATTTTTAATATTTTTTTCATTTTTATCTAATTATTTGTAAAAATTTCAACATTTAACAATACTAATAATATGCACATCGTAAGATGCAGAATTGAAAGGAGAGTAAACCCTGAAAAAAAAACTTTGTAATCTCATAGGGTTCACGAGTAATTGCAGCTTAAAGTTTTTTCAAAAAAAATCAAAATATTTTTAAACCATTGATATGGGTATCAACAGATGCAGAATTGAAAGGAGAATAAACCCTGAAAAAATCATTTCGAAATCTCAAATGGTTTAAGAGTTATTGCAATTTATATGTCAATAAAAATAACAGATTTTAACATTTCACGTTTCGCCACTTGCAATACCTTTTTAAAACGCCTGTAGCTCCCTAACTCTACGTCGTAATGATATGAAAGTTTACATGAGGAAAGAAAAAGGTTCAAATTTTACTGTGGTGTTTTCAAATCGAAAATATCTCCTATACTTTTTGAGTAAATAAACCGAGAAAACAGCCCATTTTCCAACTTTCCAAAAAGGTAAGGTACCCCCCTTGCTGTTTTTTTAGGCGATAAAGTGAGTTTTTGATTTTTGAATGTTTCTATAGCTTAATAGAAAAAGATTTAAATTTGGATTCGAGGGGTGCTATTGAAATTTCAAAATTTTTAATATTTTTTTCATTTTTATCTAATTATTTGTAAAAATTTCAACATTTAACAATACTAATAATATGCACATCGTAAGATGCAGAATTGAAAGGAGAGTAAACCCTGAAAAAAAAACTTTGTAATCTCATAGGGTTCACGAGTAATTGCAGCTTAAAGTTTTTTCAAAAAAAATCAAAATATTTTTAAACCATTGATATGGGTATCAACAGATGCAGAATTGAAAGGAGAATAAACCCTGAAAAAATCATTTCGAAATCTCAAATGGTTTAAGAGTTATTGCAATTTATATGTCAATAAAAATAACAGATTTTAACATTTCACGTTTCGCCACTTGCAATACCTTTTTAAAACGCCTGTAGCTCCCTAACTCTACGTCGTAATGATATGAAAGTTTACATGAGGAAAGAAAAAAGTTCAAATTTTACTGTGGTGTTTTCAAATCGAAAATATCTCCTATACTTTTTGAGTAAATAAACCGAGAAAACAGCCAATTTTCCAACTTTCCAAAAAGGTAAGGTACCCCCCTTGCTGTTTTTTTAGGCGATAAAGTGAGTTTTTGATTTTTGAATGTTTCTATAGCTTAATAGATGCAGATTTAAATTTGGATTCGAGGGGTGCTATTGAAATTTCAAAATTTTTAATATTTTTTTCATTTTTATCTAATTATTTGTAAAAATTTCAACATTTAACAATACTAATAATATGCACATCGTAAGATGCAGAATTGAAAGGAGAGTAAACCCTGAAAAAAAAACTTTGTAATCTCATAGGGTTCACGAGTAATTGCAGCTTAAAGTTTTTTCAAAAAAAATCAAAATATTTTTAAACCATTGATATGGGTATCAACAGATGCAGAATTGAAAGGAGAATAAACCCTGAAAAAATCATTTCGAAATCTCAAATGGTTTAAGAGTTATTGCAATTTATATGTCAATAAAAATAACAGATTTTAACATTTCACGTTTCGCCACTTGCAATACCTTTTTAAAACGCCTGTAGCTCCCTAACTATACGTCGTAATGATATGAAAGTTTACATGAGGAAAGAAAAAAGTTCAAATTTTACTGTGGTGTTTTCAAATCGAAAATATCTCCTATACTTTTTGAGTAAATAAACCGAGAAAACAGCCAATTTTCCAACTTTCCAAAAAGGTAAGGTACCCACCCCCCTTGCTGTTTTTTTAGGCGATAAAGTGAGTTTTTGATTTTTGAATGTTTCTATGGCTTAATGGAAGCAGAATTAAATTTGGATTTGAGGGGTGCTATTGAAATTTCAAAATTTTTAATATTTTTTTCATTTTTATCTAATTATTTGTAAAAATTTCAACATTTAACAATACTAATAATATGCACATCGTAAGATGCAGAATTGAAAGGAGAGTAAACCCTGAAAAAAAAACTTTGTAATCTCATAGGGTTCACGAGTAATTGCAGCTTAAAGTTTTTTCAAAAAAAATCAAAATATTTTTAAACCATTGATATGGGTATCAACAGATGCAAAATTGAAAGGAGAATAAACCCTGAAAAAATCATTTCGAAATCTCAAATGGTTTAAGAGTTATTGCAATTTATATGTCAATAAAAATAACAGATTTTAACATTTCACGTTTCGCCACTTGCAATACCTTTTTAAAACGCCTGTAGCTCCCTAACTATACGTCGTAATGATATGAAAGTTTACATGAGGAAAGAAAAAAGTTCAAATTTTACTGTGGTGTTTTCAAATCGAAAATATCTCCTATACTTTTTGAGTAAATAAACCGAGAAAACAGCCAATTTTCCAACTTTCCAAAAAGGTAAGGTACCCCCCTTGCTGTTTTTTTAGGCGATAAAGTGAGTTTTTGATTTTTGAATGTTTCTATGGCTTATTAGAAGCAGAATTAAATTTGGATTCGAGGGGTGCTATTGAAATTTCAAAATTTTTAATATTTTTTTCATTTTTATCTAATTATTTGTAAAAATTTCAACATTTAACAATACTAATAATATGCACATCGTAAGATGCAGAATTGAAAGGAGAGTAAACCCTGAAAAAAAAACTTTGTAATCTCATAGGGTTCACGAGTAATTGCAGCTTAAAGATTTTTCAAAAAAAATCAAAATATTTTTAAACCATTGATATGGGTATCAACAGATGCAGAATTGAAAGGAGAATAAACCCTGAAAAAATCACTTCGAAATCTCAAATGGTTTAAGAGTTATTGCAATTTATATGTCAATAAAAATAACAGATTTTAACATTTCACGTTTCGCCACTTGCAATACCTTTTTAAAACGCCTGTAGCTCCCTAACTATACGTCGTAATGATATGAAAGTTTACATGAGGAAAGAAAAAAGTTCAAATTTTACTGTGGTGTTTTCAAATCGAAAATATCTCCTATACTTTTTGAGTAAATAAACCGAGAAAACAGCCAATTTTCCAACTTTCCAAAAAGGTAAGGTACCCCCCTTGCTGTTTTTTTAGGCGATAAAGTGAGTTTTTGATTTTTGAATGTTTCTATAGCTTAATAGATGCAGATTTAAATTTGGATTCGAGGGGTGCTATTGAAATTTCAAAATTTTTAATATTTTTTTCATTTTTATCTAATTATTTGTAAAAATTTCAACATTTAACAATACTAATAATATGCACATCGTAAGATGCAGAATTGAAAGGAGAGTAAACCCTGAAAAAAAAACTTTGTAATCTCATAGGGTTCACGAGTAATTGCAGCTTAAAGTTTTTTCAAAAAAAATCAAAATATTTTTAAACCATTGATATGGGTATCAACAGATGCAGAATTGAAAGGAGAATAAACCCTGAAAAAATCACTTCGAAATCTCAAATGGTTTAAGAGTTATTGCAATTTATATGTCAATAAAAAAACCAGATTTTAACATTTCACGTTTCGCCACTTGCAATACCTTTTTAAAACGCCTGTAGCTCCCTAACTATACGTCGTAATGATATGAAAGTTTACATGAGGAAAGAAAAATGTTCAAATTTTACTGTGGTGTTTTCAAATCGAAAATATCTCCTATACTTTTTGAGTAAATAAACCGAGAAAACAGCCAATTTTCCAACTTTCCAAAAAGGTAAGGTGCTTGCTGTTTTTTTAGGCGATAAAGTGAGTTTTTGATTTTTGAATGTTTCTATAGCTTAATAGAAAAAGATTTAAATTTGGATTCGAGGGGTGCTATTGAAATTTCAAAATTTTTAATATTTTTTTCATTTTTATCTAATTATTTGTAAAAATTTCAACATTTAACAATACTAATAATATGCACATCGTAAGATGCAGAATTGAAAGGAGAGTAAACCCTGAAAAAAAAACTTTGTAATCTCATAGGGTTCACGAGTAATTGCAGCTTAAAGTTTTTTCAAAAAAAATCAAAATATTTTTAAACCATTGATATGGGTATCAACAGATGCAGAATTGAAAGGAGAATAAACCCTGAAAAAATCATTTCGAAATCTCAAATGGTTTAAGAGTTATTGCAATTTATATGTCAATAAAAATAACAGATTTTAACATTTCACGTTTCGCCACTTGCAATACCTTTTTAAAACGCCTGTAGCTCCCTAACTCTACGTCGTAATGATATGAAAGTTTACATGAGGAAAGAAAAAGGTTCAAATTTTACTGTGGTGTTTTCAAATCGAAAATATCTCCTATACTTTTTGAGTAAATAAACCGAGAAAACAGCCAATTTTCCAACTTTCCAAAAAGGTAAGGTACCCCCCTTGCTGTTTTTTTAGGCGATAAAGTGAGTTTTTGATTTTTGAATGTTTCTATAGCTTAATAGATGCAGATTTAAATTTGGATTCGAGGGGTGCTATTGAAATTTCAAAATTTTTAATATTTTTTTCATTTTTATCTAATTATTTGTAAAAATTTCAACATTTAACAATACTAATAATATGCACATCGTAAGATGCAGAATTGAAAGGAGAGTAAACCCTGAAAAAAAAACTTTGTAATCTCATAGGGTTCACGAGTAATTGCAGCTTAAAGTTTTTTCAAAAAAAATCAAAATATTTTTAAACCATTGATATGGGTATCAACAGATGCAGAATTGAAAGGAGAATAAACCCTGAAAAAATCACTTCGAAATCTCAAATGGTTTAAGAGTTATTGCAATTTATATGTCAATAAAAAAACCAGATTTTAACATTTCACGTTTCGCCACTTGCAATACCTTTTTAAAACGCCTGTAGCTCCCTAACTCTACGTCGTAATGATATGAAAGTTTACATGAGGAAAGAAAAAGGTTCAAATTTTACTGTGGTGTTTTCAAATCGAAAATATCTCCTATACTTTTTGAGTAAATAAACCGAGAAAACAGCCAATTTTCCAACTTTCCAAAAAGGTAAGGTACCCCCCTTGCTGTTTTTTTAGGCGATAAAGTGAGTTTTTGATTTTTGAATGTTTCTATAGCTTAATAGATGCAGATTTAAATTTGGATTCGAGGGGTGCTATTGAAATTTCAAAATTTTTAATATTTTTTTCATTTTTATCTAATTATTTGTAAAAATTTCAACATTTAACAATACTAATAATATGCACATCGTAAGATGCAGAATTGAAAGGAGAGTAAACCCTGAAAAAAAAACTTTGTAATCTCATAGGGTTCACGAGTAATTGCAGCTTAAAGTTTTTTCAAAAAAAATCAAAATATTTTTAAACCATTGATATGGGTATCAACAGATGCAGAATTGAAAGGAGAATAAACCCTGAAAAAATCACTTCGAAATCTCAAATGGTTTAAGAGTTATTGCAATTTATATGTCAATAAAAAAACCAGATTTTAACATTTCACGTTTCGCCACTTGCAATACCTTTTTAAAACGCCTGTAGCTCCCTAACTATACGTCGTAATGATATGAAAGTTTACATGAGGAAAGAAAAATGTTCAAATTTTACTGTGGTGTTTTCAAATCGAAAATATCTCCTATACTTTTTGAGTAAATAAACCGAGAAAACAGCCAATTTTCCAACTTTCCAAAAAGGTAAGGTACCCCCCTTGCTGTTTTTTTAGGCGATAAAGTGAGTTTTTGATTTTTGAATGTTTCTATAGCTTAATAGAAAAAGATTTAAATTTGGATTCGAGGGGTGCTATTGAAATTTCAAAATTTTTAATATTTTTTTCATTTTTATCTAATTATTTGTAAAAATTTCAACATTTAACAATACTAATAATATGCACATCGTAAGATGCAGAATTGAAAGGAGAGTAAACCCTAAAAAAAAAACTTTGTAATCTCATAGGGTTCACGAGTAATTGCAGCTTAAAGATTTTTCAAAAAAAATCAAAATATTTTTAAACCATTGATATGGGTATCAACAGATGCAGAATTGAAAGGAGAATAAACCCTGAAAAAATCATTTCGAAATCTCAAATGGTTTAAGAGTTATTGCAATTTATATGTCAATAAAAATAACAGATTTTAACATTTCACGTTTCGCCACTTGCAATACCTTTTTAAAACGCCTGTAGCTCCCTAACTATACGTCGTAATGATATGAAAGTTTACATGAGGAAAGAAAAAAGTTCAAATTTTACTGTGGTGTTTTCAAATCGAAAATATCTCTTATACTTTTTGAGTAAATAAACCGAGAAAACAGCCAATTTTCCAACTTTCCAAAAAGGTAAGGTGCTTGCTGTTTTTTTAGGCGATAAAGTGAGTTTTTGATTTTTGAATGTTTCTATAGCTTAATAGAAAAAGATTTAAATTTGGATTCGAGGGGTGCTATTGAAATTTCAAAATTTTTAATATTTTTTTCATTTTTATCTAATTATTTGTAAAAATTTCAACATTTAACAATACTAATAATATGCACATCGTAAGATGCAGAATTGAAAGGAGAGTAAACCCTGAAAAAAAAACTTTGTAATCTCATAGGGTTCACGAGTAATTGCAGCTTAAAGATTTTTCAAAAAAAATCAAAATATTTTTAAACCATTGATATGGGTATCAACAGATGCAGAATTGAAAGGAGAATAAACCCTGAAAAAATCACTTCGAAATCTCAAATGGTTTAAGAGTTATTGCAATTTATATGTCAATAAAAATAACAGATTTTAACATTTCACGTTTCGCCACTTGCAATACCTTTTTAAAACGCCTGTAGCTCCCTAACTATACGTCGTAATGATATGAAAGTTTACATGAGGAAAGAAAAAAGTTCAAATTTTACTGTGGTGTTTTCAAATCGAAAATATCTCCTATACTTTTTGAGTAAATAAACCGAGAAAACAGCCAATTTTCCAACTTTCCAAAAAGGTAAGGTACCCCCCTTGCTGTTTTTTTAGGCGATAAAGTGAGTTTTTGATTTTTGAATGTTTCTATAGCTTAATAGATGCAGATTTAAATTTGGATTCGAGGGGTGCTATTGAAATTTCAAAATTTTTAATATTTTTTTCATTTTTATCTAATTATTTGTAAAAATTTCAACATTTAACAATACTAATAATATGCACATCGTAAGATGCAGAATTGAAAGGAGAGTAAACCCTGAAAAAAAAACTTTGTAATCTCATAGGGTTCACGAGTAATTGCAGCTTAAAGTTTTTTCAAAAAAAATCAAAATATTTTTAAACCATTGATATGGGTATCAACAGATGCAGAATTGAAAGGAGAATAAACCCTGAAAAAATCACTTCGAAATCTCAAATGGTTTAAGAGTTATTGCAATTTATATGTCAATAAAAAAACCAGATTTTAACATTTCACGTTTCGCCACTTGCAATACCTTTTTAAAACGCCTGTAGCTCCCTAACTATACGTCGTAATGATATGAAAGTTTACATGAGGAAAGAAAAAAGTTCAAATTTTACTGTGGTGTTTTCAAATCGAAAATATCTCCTATACTTTTTGAGTAAATAAACCGAGAAAACAGCCAATTTTCCAACTTTCCAAAAAGGTAAGGTACCCCCCTTGCTGTTTTTTTAGGCGATAAAGTGAGTTTTTGATTTTTGAATGTTTCTATAGCTTAATAGAAAAAGATTTAAATTTGGATTCGAGGGGTGCTATTGAAATTTCAAAATTTTTAATATTTTTTTCATTTTTATCTAATTATTTGTAAAAATTTCAACATTTAACAATACTAATAATATGCACATCGTAAGATGCAGAATTGAAAGGAGAGTAAACCCTGAAAAAAAAACTTTGTAATCTCATAGGGTTCACGAGTAATTGCAGCTTAAAGTTTTTTCAAAAAAAATCAAAATATTTTTAAACCATTGATATGGGTATCAACAGATGCAGAATTGAAAGGAGAATAAACCCTGAAAAAATCATTTCGAAATCTCAAATGGTTTAAGAGTTATTGCAATTTATATGTCAATAAAAATAACAGATTTTAACATTTCACGTTTCGCCACTTGCAATACCTTTTTAAAACGCCTGTAGCTCCCTAACTCTACGTCGTAATGATATGAAAGTTTACATGAGGAAAGAAAAAGGTTCAAATTTTACTGTGGTGTTTTCAAATCGAAAATATCTCCTATACTTTTTGAGTAAATAAACCGAGAAAACAGCCAATTTTCCAACTTTCCAAAAAGGTAAGGTACCCCCCTTGCTGTTTTTTTAGGCGATAAAGTGAGTTTTTGATTTTTGAATGTTTCTATAGCTTAATAGATGCAGATTTAAATTTGGATTCGAGGGGTGCTATTGAAATTTCAAAATTTTTAATATTTTTTTCATTTTTATCTAATTATTTGTAAAAATTTCAACATTTAACAATACTAATAATATGCACATCGTAAGATGCAGAATTGAAAGGAGAGTAAACCCTGAAAAAAAAACTTTGTAATCTCATAGGGTTCACGAGTAATTGCAGCTTAAAGATTTTTCAAAAAAAATCAAAATATTTTTAAACCATTGATATGGGTATCAACAGATGCAGAATTGAAAGGAGAATAAACCCTGAAAAAATCACTTCGAAATCTCAAATGGTTTAAGAGTTATTGCAATTTATATGTCAATAAAAATAACAGATTTTAACATTTCACGTTTCGCCACTTGCAATACCTTTTTAAAACGCCTGTAGCTCCCTAACTATACGTCGTAATGATATGAAAGTTTACATGAGGAAAGAAAAAAGTTCAAATTTTACTGTGGTGTTTTCAAATCGAAAATATCTCCTATACTTTTTGAGTAAATAAACCGAGAAAACAGCCAATTTTCCAACTTTCCAAAAAGGTAAGGTACCCCCCTTGCTGTTTTTTTAGGCGATAAAGTGAGTTTTTGATTTTTGAATGTTTCTATAGCTTAATAGATGCAGATTTAAATTTGGATTCGAGGGGTGCTATTGAAATTTCAAAATTTTTAATATTTTTTTCATTTTTATCTAATTATTTGTAAAAATTTCAACATTTAACAATACTAATAATATGCACATCGTAAGATGCAGAATTGAAAGGAGAGTAAACCCTGAAAAAAAAACTTTGTAATCTCATAGGGTTCACGAGTAATTGCAGCTTAAAGTTTTTTCAAAAAAAATCAAAATATTTTTAAACCATTGATATGGGTATCAACAGATGCAGAATTGAAAGGAGAATAAACCCTGAAAAAATCACTTCGAAATCTCAAATGGTTTAAGAGTTATTGCAATTTATATGTCAATAAAAAAACCAGATTTTAACATTTCACGTTTCGCCACTTGCAATACCTTTTTAAAACGCCTGTAGCTCCCTAACTATACGTCGTAATGATATGAAAGTTTACATGAGGAAAGAAAAAAGTTCAAATTTTACTGTGGTGTTTTCAAATCGAAAATATCTCCTATACTTTTTGAGTAAATAAACCGAGAAAACAGCCAATTTTCCAACTTTCCAAAAAGGTAAGGTACCCCCCTTGCTGTTTTTTTAGGCGATAAAGTGAGTTTTTGATTTTTGAATGTTTCTATAGCTTAATAGAAAAAGATTTAAATTTGGATTCGAGGGGTGCTATTGAAATTTCAAAATTTTTAATATTTTTTTCATTTTTATCTAATTATTTGTAAAAATTTCAACATTTAACAATACTAATAATATGCACATCGTAAGATGCAGAATTGAAAGGAGAGTAAACCCTGAAAAAAAAACTTTGTAATCTCATAGGGTTCACGAGTAATTGCAGCTTAAAGTTTTTTCAAAAAAAATCAAAATATTTTTAAACCATTGATATGGGTATCAACAGATGCAGAATTGAAAGGAGAATAAACCCTGAAAAAATCATTTCGAAATCTCAAATGGTTTAAGAGTTATTGCAATTTATATGTCAATAAAAATAACAGATTTTAACATTTCACGTTTCGCCACTTGCAATACCTTTTTAAAACGCCTGTAGCTCCCTAACTCTACGTCGTAATGATATGAAAGTTTACATGAGGAAAGAAAAAGGTTCAAATTTTACTGTGGTGTTTTCAAATCGAAAATATCTCCTATACTTTTTGAGTAAATAAACCGAGAAAACAGCCAATTTTCCAACTTTCCAAAAAGGTAAGGTACCCCCCTTGCTGTTTTTTTAGGCGATAAAGTGAGTTTTTGATTTTTGAATGTTTCTATAGCTTAATAGATGCAGATTTAAATTTGGATTCGAGGGGTGCTATTGAAATTTCAAAATTTTTAATATTTTTTTCATTTTTATCTAATTATTTGTAAAAATTTCAACATTTAACAATACTAATAATATGCACATCGTAAGATGCAGAATTGAAAGGAGAGTAAACCCTGAAAAAAAAACTTTGTAATCTCATAGGGTTCACGAGTAATTGCAGCTTAAAGTTTTTTCAAAAAAAATCAAAATATTTTTAAACCATTGATATGGGTATCAACAGATGCAGAATTGAAAGGAGAATAAACCCTGAAAAAATCACTTCGAAATCTCAAATGGTTTAAGAGTTATTGCAATTTATATGTCAATAAAAAAACCAGATTTTAACATTTCACGTTTCGCCACTTGCAATACCTTTTTAAAACGCCTGTAGCTCCCTAACTATACGTCGTAATGATATGAAAGTTTACATGAGGAAAGAAAAATGTTCAAATTTTACTGTGGTGTTTTCAAATCGAAAATATCTCCTATACTTTTTGAGTAAATAAACCGAGAAAACAGCCAATTTTCCAACTTTCCAAAAAGGTAAGGTACCCCCCTTGCTGTTTTTTTAGGCGATAAAGTGAGTTTTTGATTTTTGAATGTTTCTATAGCTTAATAGAAAAAGATTTAAATTTGGATTCGAGGGGTGCTATTGAAATTTCAAAATTTTTAATATTTTTTTCATTTTTATCTAATTATTTGTAAAAATTTCAACATTTAACAATACTAATAATATGCACATCGTAAGATGCAGAATTGAAAGGAGAGTAAACCCTAAAAAAAAAACTTTGTAATCTCATAGGGTTCACGAGTAATTGCAGCTTAAAGATTTTTCAAAAAAAATCAAAATATTTTTAAACCATTGATATGGGTATCAACAGATGCAGAATTGAAAGGAGAATAAACCCTGAAAAAATCATTTCGAAATCTCAAATGGTTTAAGAGTTATTGCAATTTATATGTCAATAAAAATAACAGATTTTAACATTTCACGTTTCGCCACTTGCAATACCTTTTTAAAACGCCTGTAGCTCCCTAACTATACGTCGTAATGATATGAAAGTTTACATGAGGAAAGAAAAAAGTTCAAATTTTACTGTGGTGTTTTCAAATCGAAAATATCTCCTATACTTTTTGAGTAAATAAACCGAGAAAACAGCCAATTTTCCAACTTTCCAAAAAGGTAAGGTGCTTGCTGTTTTTTTAGGCGATAAAGTGAGTTTTTGATTTTTGAATGTTTCTATAGCTTAATAGAAAAAGATTTAAATTTGGATTCGAGGGGTGCTATTGAAATTTCAAAATTTTTAATATTTTTTTCATTTTTATCTAATTATTTGTAAAAATTTCAACATTTAACAATACTAATAATATGCACATCGTAAGATGCAGAATTGAAAGGAGAGTAAACCCTGAAAAAAAAACTTTGTAATCTCATAGGGTTCACGAGTAATTGCAGCTTAAAGATTTTTCAAAAAAAATCAAAATATTTTTAAACCATTGATATGGGTATCAACAGATGCAGAATTGAAAGGAGAATAAACCCTGAAAAAATCACTTCGAAATCTCAAATGGTTTAAGAGTTATTGCAATTTATATGTCAATAAAAATAACAGATTTTAACATTTCACGTTTCGCCACTTGCAATACCTTTTTAAAACGCCTGTAGCTCCCTAACTATACGTCGTAATGATATGAAAGTTTACATGAGGAAAGAAAAAAGTTCAAATTTTACTGTGGTGTTTTCAAATCGAAAATATCTCCTATACTTTTTGAGTAAATAAACCGAGAAAACAGCCAATTTTCCAACTTTCCAAAAAGGTAAGGTACCCCCCTTGCTGTTTTTTTAGGCGATAAAGTGAGTTTTTGATTTTTGAATGTTTCTATAGCTTAATAGATGCAGATTTAAATTTGGATTCGAGGGGTGCTATTGAAATTTCAAAATTTTTAATATTTTTTTCATTTTTATCTAATTATTTGTAAAAATTTCAACATTTAACAATACTAATAATATGCACATCGTAAGATGCAGAATTGAAAGGAGAGTAAACCCTGAAAAAAAAACTTTGTAATCTCATAGGGTTCACGAGTAATTGCAGCTTAAAGTTTTTTCAAAAAAAATCAAAATATTTTTAAACCATTGATATGGGTATCAACAGATGCAGAATTGAAAGGAGAATAAACCCTGAAAAAATCACTTCGAAATCTCAAATGGTTTAAGAGTTATTGCAATTTATATGTCAATAAAAAAACCAGATTTTAACATTTCACGTTTCGCCACTTGCAATACCTTTTTAAAACGCCTGTAGCTCCCTAACTATACGTCGTAATGATATGAAAGTTTACATGAGGAAAGAAAAAAGTTCAAATTTTACTGTGGTGTTTTCAAATCGAAAATATCTCCTATACTTTTTGAGTAAATAAACCGAGAAAACAGCCAATTTTCCAACTTTCCAAAAAGGTAAGGTACCCCCCTTGCTGTTTTTTTAGGCGATAAAGTGAGTTTTTGATTTTTGAATGTTTCTATAGCTTAATAGAAGCAGATTTAAATTTGGATTCGAGGGGTGCTATTGAAATTTCAAAATGTTTAATATTTTTTTCATTTTTATCTAATTATTTGTAAAAATTTCAACATTTAACAATACTAATAATATGCACATCGTAAGATGCAGAATTGAAAGGAGAGTAAACCCTGAAAAAAAAACTTTGTAATCTCATAGGGTTCACGAGTAATTGCAGCTTAAAGTTTTTTCAAAAAAAATCAAAATATTTTTAAACCATTGATATGGGTATCAACAGATGCAGAATTGAAAGGAGAATAAACCCTGAAAAAATCACTTCGAAATCTCAAATGGTTTAAGAGTTATTGCAATTTATATGTCAATAAAAATAACAGATTTTAACATTTCACGTTTCGCCACTTGCAATACCTTTTTAAAACGCCTGTAGCTCCCTAACTATACGTCGTAATGATATGAAAGTTTACATGAGGAAAGAAAAAAGTTCAAATTTTACTGTGGTGTTTTCAAATCGAAAATATCTCCTATACTTTTTGAGTAAATAAACCGAGAAAACAGCCAATTTTCCAACTTTCCAAAAAGGTAAGGTACCCCCCTTGCTGTTTTTTTAGGCGATAAAGTGAGTTTTTGATTTTTGAATGTTTCTATGGCTTAATAGAAGCAGAATTAAATTTGGATTTGAGGGGTGCTATTGAAATTTCAAAATTTTTAATATTTTTTTCATTTTTATCTAATTATTTGTAAAAATTTCAACATTTAACAATACTAATAATATGCACATCGTAAGATGTAGAATTGAAAGGAGAGTAAACCCTGAAAAAAAAACTTTGTAATCTCATAGGGTTCACGAGTAATTGCAGCTTAAAGTTTTTTCAAAAAAAATCAAAATATTTTTAAACCATTGATATGGGTATCAACAGATGCAGAATTGAAAAGAGAATAAACCCTGAAAAAATCATTTCGAAATCTCAAATGGTTTAAGAGTTATTGCAATTTATATGTCAATAAAAATAACAGATTTTAACATTTCACGTTTCGCCACTTGCAATACCTTTTTAAAACGCCTGTAGCTCCCTAACTATACGTCGTAATGATATGAAAGTTTACATGAGGAAAGAAAAAAGTTCAAATTTTACTGTGGTGTTTTCAAATCGAAAATATCTCCTATACTTTTTGAGTAAATAAACCGAGAAAACAGCCAATTTTCCAACTTTCCAAAAAGGTAAGGTACCCCCCTTGCTGTTTTTTTAGGCGATAAAGTGAGTTTTTGATTTTTGAATGTTTCTATGGCTTATTAGAAGCAGAATTAAATTTGGATTCGAGGGGTGCTATTGAAATTTCAAAATTTTTAATATTTTTTTCATTTTTATCTAATTATTTGTAAAAATTTCAACATTTAACAATACTAATAATATGCACATCGTAAGATGCAGAATTGAAAGGAGAGTAAACCCTGAAAAAAAAACTTTGTAATCTCATAGGGTTCACGAGTAATTGCAGCTTAAAGTTTTTTCAAAAAAAATCAAAATATTTTTAAACCATTGATATGGGTATCAACAGATGCAGAATTGAAAAGAGAATAAACCCTGAAAAAATCATTTCGAAATCTCAAATGGTTTAAGAGTTATTGCAATTTATATGTCAATAAAAATAACAGATTTTAACATTTCACGTTTCGCCACTTGCAATACCTTTTTAAAACGCCTGTAGCTCCCTAACTATACGTCGTAATGATATGAAAGTTTACATGAGGAAAGAAAAAAGTTCAAATTTTACTGTGGTGTTTTCAAATCGAAAATATCTCCTATACTTTTTGAGTAAATAAACCGAGAAAACAGCCAATTTTCCAACTTTCCAAAAAGGTAAGGTACCCCCCTTGCTGTTTTTTTAGGCGATAAAGTGAGTTTTTGATTTTTGAATGTTTCTATAGCTTAATAGAAGCAGATTTAAATTTGGATTCGAGGGGTGCTATTGAAATTTCAAAATTTTTAATATTTTTTTCATTTTTATCTAATTATTTGTAAAAATTTCAACATTTAACAATACTAATAATATGCACATCGTAAGATGCAGAATTGAAAGGAGAGTAAACCCTGAAAAAAAAACTTTGTAATCTCATAGGGTTCACGAGTAATTGCAGCTTAAAGTTTTTTCAAAAAAAATCAAAATATTTTTAAACCATTGATATGGGTATCAACAGATGCAGAATTGAAAGGAGAATAAACCCTGAAAAAATCACTTCGAAATCTCAAATGGTTTAAGAGTTATTGCAATTTATATGTCAATAAAAATAACAGATTTTAACATTTCACGTTTCGCCACTTGCAATACCTTTTTAAAACGCCTGTAGCTCCCTAACTATACGTCGTAATGATATGAAAGTTTACATGAGGAAAGAAAAAAGTTCAAATTTTACTGTGGTGTTTTCAAATCGAAAATATCTCCTATACTTTTTGAGTAAATAAACCGAGAAAACAGCCAATTTTCCAACTTTCCAAAAAGGTAAGGTACCCCCCTTGCTGTTTTTTTAGGCGATAAAGTGAGTTTTTGATTTTTGAATGTTTCTATGGCTTAATAGAAGCAGAATTAAATTTGGATTTGAGGGGTGCTATTGAAATTTCAAAATTTTTAATATTTTTTTCATTTTTATCTAATTATTTGTAAAAATTTCAACATTTAACAATACTAATAATATGCACATCGTAAGATGTAGAATTGAAAGGAGAGTAAACCCTGAAAAAAAAACTTTGTAATCTCATAGGGTTCACGAGTAATTGCAGCTTAAAGTTTTTTCAAAAAAAATCAAAATATTTTTAAACCATTGATATGGGTATCAACAGATGCAGAATTGAAAAGAGAATAAACCCTGAAAAAATCATTTCGAAATCTCAAATGGTTTAAGAGTTATTGCAATTTATATGTCAATAAAAATAACAGATTTTAACATTTCACGTTTCGCCACTTGCAATACCTTTTTAAAACGCCTGTAGCTCCCTAACTATACGTCGTAATGATATGAAAGTTTACATGAGGAAAGAAAAAAGTTCAAATTTTACTGTGGTGTTTTCAAATCGAAAATATCTCCTATACTTTTTGAGTAAATAAACCGAGAAAACAGCCAATTTTCCAACTTTCCAAAAAGGTAAGGTACCCCCCTTGCTGTTTTTTTAGGCGATAAAGTGAGTTTTTGATTTTTGAATGTTTCTATAGCTTAATAGATGCAGATTTAAATTTGGATTCGAGGGGTGCTATTGAAATTTCAAAATTTTTAATATTTTTTTCATTTTTATCTAATTATTTGTAAAAATTTCAACATTTAACAATACTAATAATATGCACATCGTAAGATGCAGAATTGAAAGGAGAGTAAACCCTGAAAAAAAAACTTTGTAATCTCATAGGGTTCACGAGTAATTGCAGCTTAAAGATTTTTCAAAAAAAATCAAAATATTTTTAAACCATTGATATGGGTATCAACAGATGCAGAATTGAAAGGAGAATAAACCCTGAAAAAATCACTTCGAAATCTCAAATGGTTTAAGAGTTATTGCAATTTATATGTCAATAAAAATAACAGATTTTAACATTTCACGTTTCGCCACTTGCAATACCTTTTTAAAACGCCTGTAGCTCCCTAACTATACGTCGTAATGATATGAAAGTTTACATGAGGAAAGAAAAAAGTTCAAATTTTACTGTGGTGTTTTCAAATCGAAAATATCTCCTATACTTTTTGAGTAAATAAACCGAGAAAACAGCCAATTTTCCAACTTTCCAAAAAGGTAAGGTACCCCCCTTGCTGTTTTTTTAGGCGATAAAGTGAGTTTTTGATTTTTGAATGTTTCTATAGCTTAATAGATGCAGATTTAAATTTGGATTCGAGGGGTGCTATTGAAATTTCAAAATTTTTAATATTTTTTTCATTTTTATCTAATTATTTGTAAAAATTTCAACATTTAACAATACTAATAATATGCACATCGTAAGATGCAGAATTGAAAGGAGAGTAAACCCTGAAAAAAAAACTTTGTAATCTCATAGGGTTCACGAGTAATTGCAGCTTAAAGTTTTTTCAAAAAAAATCAAAATATTTTTAAACCATTGATATGGGTATCAACAGATGCAGAATTGAAAGGAGAATAAACCCTGAAAAAATCACTTCGAAATCTCAAATGGTTTAAGAGTTATTGCAATTTATATGTCAATAAAAATAACAGATTTTAACATTTCACGTTTCGCCACTTGCAATACCTTTTTAAAACGCCTGTAGCTCCCTAACTATACGTCGTAATGATATGAAAGTTTACATGAGGAAAGAAAAAAGTTCAAATTTTACTGTGGTGTTTTCAAATCGAAAATATCTCCTATACTTTTTGAGTAAATAAACCGAGAAAACAGCCAATTTTCCAACTTTCCAAAAAGGTAAGGTACCCCCCTTGCTGTTTTTTTAGGCGATAAAGTGAGTTTTTGATTTTTGAATGTTTCTATAGCTTAATAGAAGCAGATTTAAATTTGGATTCGAGGGGTGCTATTGAAATTTCAAAATTTTTAATATTTTTTTCATTTTTATCTAATTATTTGTAAAAATTTCAACATTTAACAATACTAATAATATGCACATCGTAAGATGCAGAATTGAAAGGAGAGTAAACCCTGAAAAAAAAACTTTGTAATCTCATAGGGTTCACGAGTAATTGCAGCTTAAAGTTTTTTCAAAAAAAATCAAAATATTTTTAAACCATTGATATGGGTATCAACAGATGCAGAATTGAAAGGAGAATAAACCCTGAAAAAATCATTTCGAAATCTCAAATGGTTTAAGAGTTATTGCAATTTATATGTCAATAAAAATAACAGATTTTAACATTTCACGTTTCGCCACTTGCAATACCTTTTTAAAACGCCTGTAGCTCCCTAACTATACGTCGTAATGATATGAAAGTTTACATGAGGAAAGAAAAAAGTTCAAATTTTACTGTGGTGTTTTCAAATCGAAAATATCTCCTATACTTTTTGAGTAAATAAACCGAGAAAACAGCCAATTTTCCAACTTTCCAAAAAGGTAAGGTACCCCCCTTGCTGTTTTTTTAGGCGATAAAGTGAGTTTTTGATTTTTGAATGTTTCTATGGCTTAATAGAAGCAGAATTAAATTTGGATTTGAGGGGTGCTATTGAAATTTCAAAATTTTTAATATTTTTTTCATTTTTATCTAATTATTTGTAAAAATTTCAACATTTAACAATACTAATAATATGCACATCGTAAGATGTAGAATTGAAAGGAGAGTAAACCCTGAAAAAAAAACTTTGTAATCTCATAGGGTTCACGAGTAATTGCAGCTTAAAGTTTTTTCAAAAAAAATCAAAATATTTTTAAACCATTGATATGGGTATCAACAGATGCAGAATTGAAAAGAGAATAAACCCTGAAAAAATCATTTCGAAATCTCAAATGGTTTAAGAGTTATTGCAATTTATATGTCAATAAAAATAACAGATTTTAACATTTCACGTTTCGCCACTTGCAATACCTTTTTAAAACGCCTGTAGCTCCCTAACTATACGTCGTAATGATATGAAAGTTTACATGAGGAAAGAAAAAAGTTCAAATTTTACTGTGGTGTTTTCAAATCGAAAATATCTCCTATACTTTTTGAGTAAATAAACCGAGAAAACAGCCAATTTTCCAACTTTCCAAAAAGGTAAGGTACCCCCCTTGCTGTTTTTTTAGGCGATAAAGTGAGTTTTTGATTTTTGAATGTTTCTATAGCTTAATAGATGCAGATTTAAATTTGGATTCGAGGGGTGCTATTGAAATTTCAAAATTTTTAATATTTTTTTCATTTTTATCTAATTATTTGTAAAAATTTCAACATTTAACAATACTAATAATATGCACATCGTAAGATGCAGAATTGAAAGGAGAGTAAACCCTGAAAAAAAAACTTTGTAATCTCATAGGGTTCACGAGTAATTGCAGCTTAAAGATTTTTCAAAAAAAATCAAAATATTTTTAAACCATTGATATGGGTATCAACAGATGCAGAATTGAAAGGAGAATAAACCCTGAAAAAATCACTTCGAAATCTCAAATGGTTTAAGAGTTATTGCAATTTATATGTCAATAAAAATAACAGATTTTAACATTTCACGTTTCGCCACTTGCAATACCTTTTTAAAACGCCTGTAGCTCCCTAACTATACGTCGTAATGATATGAAAGTTTACATGAGGAAAGAAAAAAGTTCAAATTTTACTGTGGTGTTTTCAAATCGAAAATATCTCCTATACTTTTTGAGTAAATAAACCGAGAAAACAGCCAATTTTCCAACTTTCCAAAAAGGTAAGGTACCCCCCTTGCTGTTTTTTTAGGCGATAAAGTGAGTTTTTGATTTTTGAATGTTTCTATAGCTTAATAGAAGCAGATTTAAATTTGGATTCGAGGGGTGCTATTGAAATTTCAAAATTTTTAATATTTTTTTCATTTTTATCTAATTATTTGTAAAAATTTCAACATTTAACAATACTAATAATATGCACATCGTAAGATGCAGAATTGAAAGGAGAGTAAACCCTGAAAAAAAAACTTTGTAATCTCATAGGGTTCACGAGTAATTGCAGCTTAAAGTTTTTTCAAAAAAAATCAAAATATTTTTAAACCATTGATATGGGTATCAACAGATGCAGAATTGAAAGGAGAATAAACCCTGAAAAAATCACTTCGAAATCTCAAATGGTTTAAGAGTTATTGCAATTTATATGTCAATAAAAATAACAGATTTTAACATTTCACGTTTCGCCACTTGCAATACCTTTTTAAAACGCCTGTAGCTCCCTAACTATACGTCGTAATGATATGAAAGTTTACATGAGGAAAGAAAAAAGTTCAAATTTTACTGTGGTGTTTTCAAATCGAAAATATCTCCTATACTTTTTGAGTAAATAAACCGAGAAAACAGCCAATTTTCCAACTTTCCAAAAAGGTAAGGTACCCCCCTTGCTGTTTTTTTAGGCGATAAAGTGAGTTTTTGATTTTTGAATGTTTCTATAGCTTAATAGAAGCAGATTTAAATTTGGATTCGAGGGGTGCTATTGAAATTTCAAAATTTTTAATATTTTTTTCATTTTTATCTAATTATTTGTAAAAATTTCAACATTTAACAATACTAATAATATGCACATCGTAAGATGCAGAATTGAAAGGAGAGTAAACCCTGAAAAAAAAACTTTGTAATCTCATAGGGTTCACGAGTAATTGCAGCTTAAAGTTTTTTCAAAAAAAATCTAAATATTTTTAAACCATTGATATGGGTATCAACAGATGCAGAATTGAAAGGAGAATAAACCCTGAAAAAATCACTTCGAAATCTCAAATGGTTTAAGAGTTATTGCAATTTATATGTCAATAAAAATAACAGATTTTAACATTTCACGTTTCGCCACTTGCAATACCTTTTTAAAACGCCTGTAGCTCCCTAACTATACGTCGTAATGATATGAAAGTTTACATGAGGAAAGAAAAAAGTTCAAATTTTACTGTGGTGTTTTCAAATCGAAAATATCTCCTATACTTTTTGAGTAAATAAACCGAGAAAACAGCCAATTTTCCAACTTTCCAAAAAGGTAAGGTACCCCCCTTGCTGTTTTTTTAGGCGATAAAGTGAGTTTTTGATTTTTGAATGTTTCTATAGCTTAATAGATGCAGATTTAAATTTGGATTTGAGGGGTGCTATTGAAATTTCAAAATTTTTAATATTTTTTTCATTTTTATCTAATTATTTGTAAAAATTTCAACATTTAACAATACTAATAATATGCACATCGTAAGATGCAGAATTGAAAGGAGAGTAAACCCTGAAAAAAAAACTTTGTAATCTCATAGGGTTCACGAGTAATTGCAGCTTAAAGATTTTTCAAAAAAAATCAAAATATTTTTAAACCATTGATATGGGTATCAACAGATGCAGAATTGAAAGGAGAATAAACCCTGAAAAAATCACTTCGAAATCTCAAATGGTTTAAGAGTTATTGCAATTTATATGTCAATAAAAATAACAGATTTTAACATTTCACGTTTCGCCACTTGCAATACCTTTTTAAAACGCCTGTAGCTCCCTAACTATACGTCGTAATGATATGAAAGTTTACATGAGGAAAGAAAAAAGTTCAAATTTTACTGTGGTGTTTTCAAATCGAAAATATCTCCTATACTTTTTGAGTAAATAAACCGAGAAAACAGCCAATTTTCCAACTTTCCAAAAAGGTAAGGTACCCCCCTTGCTGTTTTTTTAGGCGATAAAGTGAGTTTTTGATTTTTGAATGTTTCTATGGCTTAATAGAAGCAGAATTAAATTTGGATTCGAGGGGTGCTATTGAAATTTCAAAATTTTTAATATTTTTTTCATTTTTATCTAATTATTTGTAAAAATTTCAACATTTAACAATACTAATAATATGCACATCGTAAGATGCAGAATTGAAAGGAGAGTAAACCCTGAAAAAAAAACTTTGTAATCTCATAGGGTTCACGAGTAATTGCAGCTTAAAGATTTTTCAAAAAAAATCAAAATATTTTTAAACCATTGATATGGGTATCAACAGATGCAGAATTGAAAGGAGAATAAACCCTGAAAAAATCACTTCGAAATCTCAAATGGTTTAAGAGTTATTGCAATTTATATGTCAATAAAAATAACAGATTTTAACATTTCACGTTTCGCCACTTGCAATACCTTTTTAAAACGCCTGTAGCTCCCTAACTATACGTCGTAATGATATGAAAGTTTACATGAGGAAAGAAAAAAGTTCAAATTTTACTGTGGTGTTTTCAAATCGAAAATATCTCCTATACTTTTTGAGTAAATAAACCGAGAAAACAGCCAATTTTCCAACTTTCCAAAAAGGTAAGGTACCCCCCTTGCTGTTTTTTTAGGCGATAAAGTGAGTTTTTGATTTTTGAATGTTTCTATAGCTTAATAGATGCAGATTTAAATTTGGATTCGAGGGGTGCTATTGAAATTTCAAAATTTTTAATATTTTTTTCATTTTTATCTAATTATTTGTAAAAATTTCAACATTTAACAATACTAATAATATGCACATCGTAAGATGCAGAATTGAAAGGAGAGTAAACCCTGAAAAAAAAACTTTGTAATCTCATAGGGTTCACGAGTAATTGCAGCTTAAAGTTTTTTCAAAAAAAATCAAAATATTTTTAAACCATTGATATGGGTATCAACAGATGCAGAATTGAAAGGAGAATAAACCCTGAAAAAATCACTTCGAAATCTCAAATGGTTTAAGAGTTATTGCAATTTATATGTCAATAAAAATAACAGATTTTAACATTTCACGTTTCGCCACTTGCAATACCTTTTTAAAACGCCTGTAGCTCCCTAACTATACGTCGTAATGATATGAAAGTTTACATGAGGAAAGAAAAAAGTTCAAATTTTACTGTGGTGTTTTCAAATCGAAAATATCTCCTATACTTTTTGAGTAAATAAACCGAGAAAACAGCCAATTTTCCAACTTTCCAAAAAGGTAAGGTACCCCCCTTGCTGTTTTTTTAGGCGATAAAGTGAGTTTTTGATTTTTGAATGTTTCTATGGCTTAATAGAAGCAGAATTAAATTTGGATTTGAGGGGTGCTATTGAAATTTCAAAATTTTTAATATTTTTTTCATTTTTATCTAATTATTTGTAAAAATTTCAACATTTAACAATACTAATAATATGCACATCGTAAGATGCAGAATTGAAAGGAGAGTAAACCCTGAAAAAAAAACTTTGTAATCTCATAGGGTTCACGAGTAATTGCAGCTTAAAGTTTTTTCAAAAAAAATCAAAATATTTTTAAACCATTGATATGGGTATCAACAGATGCAGAATTGAAAGGAGAATAAACCCTGAAAAAATCACTTCGAAATCTCAAATGGTTTAAGAGTTATTGCAATTTATATGTCAATAAAAATAACAGATTTTAACATTTCACGTTTCGCCACTTGCAATACCTTTTTAAAACGCCTGTAGCTCCCTAACTATACGTCGTAATGATATGAAAGTTTACATGAGGAAAGAAAAAAGTTCAAATTTTACTGTGGTGTTTTCAAATCGAAAATATCTCCTATACTTTTTGAGTAAATAAACCGAGAAAACAGCCAATTTTCCAACTTTCCAAAAAGGTAAGGTACCCCCCTTGCTGTTTTTTTAGGCGATAAAGTGAGTTTTTGATTTTTGAATGTTTCTATAGCTTAATAGATGCAGATTTAAATTTGGATTCGAGGGGTGCTATTGAAATTTCAAAATTTTTAATATTTTTTTCATTTTTATCTAATTATTTGTAAAAATTTCAACATTTAACAATACTAATAATATGCACATCGTAAGATGCAGAATTGAAAGGAGAGTAAACCCTGAAAAAAAAACTTTGTAATCTCATAGGGTTCACGAGTAATTGCAGCTTAAAGATTTTTCAAAAAAAATCAAAATATTTTTAAACCATTGATATGGGTATCAACAGATGCAGAATTGAAAGGAGAATAAACCCTGAAAAAATCACTTCGAAATCTCAAATGGTTTAAGAGTTATTGCAATTTATATGTCAATAAAAATAACAGATTTTAACATTTCACGTTTCGCCACTTGCAATACCTTTTTAAAACGCCTGTAGCTCCCTAACTATACGTCGTAATGATATGAAAGTTTACATGAGGAAAGAAAAAAGTTCAAATTTTACTGTGGTGTTTTCAAATCGAAAATATCTCCTATACTTTTTGAGTAAATAAACCGAGAAAACAGCCAATTTTCCAACTTTCCAAAAAGGTAAGGTACCCCCCTTGCTGTTTTTTTAGGCGATAAAGTGAGTTTTTGATTTTTGAATGTTTCTATAGCTTAATAGATGCAGATTTAAATTTGGATTCGAGGGGTGCTATTGAAATTTCAAAATTTTTAATATTTTTTTCATTTTTATCTAATTATTTGTAAAAATTTCAACATTTAACAATACTAATAATATGCACATCGTAAGATGCAGAATTGAAAGGAGAGTAAACCCTGAAAAAAAAACTTTGTAATCTCATAGGGTTCACGAGTAATTGCAGCTTAAAGTTTTTTCAAAAAAAATCAAAATATTTTTAAACCATTGATATGGGTATCAACAGATGCAGAATTGAAAGGAGAATAAACCCTGAAAAAATCACTTCGAAATCTCAAATGGTTTAAGAGTTATTGCAATTTATATGTCAATAAAAAAACCAGATTTTAACATTTCACGTTTCGCCACTTGCAATACCTTTTTAAAACGCCTGTAGCTCCCTAACTATACGTCGTAATGATATGAAAGTTTACATGAGGAAAGAAAAAAGTTCAAATTTTACTGTGGTGTTTTCAAATCGAAAATATCTCCTATACTTTTTGAGTAAATAAACCGAGAAAACAGCCAATTTTCCAACTTTCCAAAAAGGTAAGGTACCCCCCTTGCTGTTTTTTTAGGCGATAAAGTGAGTTTTTGATTTTTGAATGTTTCTATAGCTTAATAGAAGCAGATTTAAATTTGGATTCGAGGGGTGCTATTGAAATTTCAAAATTTTTAATATTTTTTTCATTTTTATCTAATTATTTGTAAAAATTTCAACATTTAACAATACTAATAATATGCACATCGTAAGATGCAGAATTGAAAGGAGAGTAAACCCTGAAAAAAAAACTTTGTAATCTCATAGGGTTCACGAGTAATTGCAGCTTAAAGTTTTTTCAAAAAAAATCAAAATATTTTTAAACCATTGATATGGGTATCAACAGATGCAGAATTGAAAGGAGAATAAACCCTGAAAAAATCACTTCGAAATCTCAAATGGTTTAAGAGTTATTGCAATTTATATGTCAATAAAAATAACAGATTTTAACATTTCACGTTTCGCCACTTGCAATACCTTTTTAAAACGCCTGTAGCTCCCTAACTATACGTCGTAATGATATGAAAGTTTACATGAGGAAAGAAAAAAGTTCAAATTTTACTGTGGTGTTTTCAAATCGAAAATATCTCCTATACTTTTTGAGTAAATAAACCGAGAAAACAGCCAATTTTCCAACTTTCCAAAAAGGTAAGGTACCCCCCTTGCTGTTTTTTTAGGCGATAAAGTGAGTTTTTGATTTTTGAATGTTTCTATAGCTTAATAGAAGCAGATTTAAATTTGGATTCGAGGGGTGCTATTGAAATTTCAAAATTTTTAATATTTTTTTCATTTTTATCTAATTATTTGTAAAAATTTCAACATTTAACAATACTAATAATATGCACATCGTAAGATGCAGAATTGAAAGGAGAGTAAACCCTGAAAAAAAAACTTTGTAATCTCATAGGGTTCACGAGTAATTGCAGCTTAAAGTTTTTTCAAAAAAAATCAAAATATTTTTAAACCATTGATATGGGTATCAACAGATGCAGAATTGAAAGGAGAATAAACCCTGAAAAAATCACTTCGAAATCTCAAATGGTTTAAGAGTTATTGCAATTTATATGTCAATAAAAATAACAGATTTTAACATTTCACGTTTCGCCACTTGCAATACCTTTTTAAAACGCCTGTAGCTCCCTAACTATACGTCGTAATGATATGAAAGTTTACATGAGGAAAGAAAAAAGTTCAAATTTTACTGTGGTGTTTTCAAATCGAAAATATCTCCTATACTTTTTGAGTAAATAAACCGAGAAAACAGCCAATTTTCCAACTTTCCAAAAAGGTAAGGTACCCCCCTTGCTGTTTTTTTAGGCGATAAAGTGAGTTTTTGATTTTTGAATGTTTCTATGGCTTAATAGAAGCAGAATTAAATTTGGATTTGAGGGGTGCTATTGAAATTTCAAAATTTTTAATATTTTTTTCATTTTTATCTAATTATTTGTAAAAATTTCAACATTTAACAATACTAATAATATGCACATCGTAAGATGTAGAATTGAAAGGAGAGTAAACCCTGAAAAAAAAACTTTGTAATCTCATAGGGTTCACGAGTAATTGCAGCTTAAAGTTTTTTCAAAAAAAATCAAAATATTTTTAAACCATTGATATGGGTATCAACAGATGCAGAATTGAAAAGAGAATAAACCCTGAAAAAATCATTTCGAAATCTCAAATGGTTTAAGAGTTATTGCAATTTATATGTCAATAAAAATAACAGATTTTAACATTTCACGTTTCGCCACTTGCAATACCTTTTTAAAACGCCTGTAGCTCCCTAACTATACGTCGTAATGATATGAAAGTTTACATGAGGAAAGAAAAAAGTTCAAATTTTACTGTGGTGTTTTCAAATCGAAAATATCTCCTATACTTTTTGAGTAAATAAACCGAGAAAACAGCCAATTTTCCAACTTTCCAAAAAGGTAAGGTACCCCCCTTGCTGTTTTTTTAGGCGATAAAGTGAGTTTTTGATTTTTGAATGTTTCTATAGCTTAATAGATGCAGATTTAAATTTGGATTCGAGGGGTGCTATTGAAATTTCAAAATTTTTAATATTTTTTTCATTTTTATCTAATTATTTGTAAAAATTTCAACATTTAACAATACTAATAATATGCACATCGTAAGATGCAGAATTGAAAGGAGAGTAAACCCTGAAAAAAAAACTTTGTAATCTCATAGGGTTCACGAGTAATTGCAGCTTAAAGTTTTTTCAAAAAAAATCAAAATATTTTTAAACCATTGATATGGGTATCAACAGATGCAGAATTGAAAGGAGAATAAACCCTGAAAAAATCACTTCGAAATCTCAAATGGTTTAAGAGTTATTGCAATTTATATGTCAATAAAAAAACCAGATTTTAACATTTCACGTTTCGCCACTTGCAATACCTTTTTAAAACGCCTGTAGCTCCCTAACTATACGTCGTAATGATATGAAAGTTTACATGAGGAAAGAAAAAAGTTCAAATTTTACTGTGGTGTTTTCAAATCGAAAATATCTCCTATACTTTTTGAGTAAATAAACCGAGAAAACAGCCAATTTTCCAACTTTCCAAAAAGGTAAGGTACCCCCCTTGCTGTTTTTTTAGGCGATAAAGTGAGTTTTTGATTTTTGAATGTTTCTATAGCTTAATAGAAGCAGATTTAAATTTGGATTCGAGGGGTGCTATTGAAATTTCAAAATTTTTAATATTTTTTTCATTTTTATCTAATTATTTGTAAAAATTTCAACATTTAACAATACTAATAATATGCACATCGTAAGATGCAGAATTGAAAGGAGAGTAAACCCTGAAAAAAAAACTTTGTAATCTCATAGGGTTCACGAGTAATTGCAGCTTAAAGTTTTTTCAAAAAAAATCAAAATATTTTTAAACCATTGATATGGGTATCAACAGATGCAGAATTGAAAGGAGAATAAACCCTGAAAAAATCACTTCGAAATCTCAAATGGTTTAAGAGTTATTGCAATTTATATGTCAATAAAAATAACAGATTTTAACATTTCACGTTTCGCCACTTGCAATACCTTTTTAAAACGCCTGTAGCTCCCTAACTATACGTCGTAATGATATGAAAGTTTACATGAGGAAAGAAAAAAGTTCAAATTTTACTGTGGTGTTTTCAAATCGAAAATATCTCCTATACTTTTTGAGTAAATAAACCGAGAAAACAGCCAATTTTCCAACTTTCCAAAAAGGTAAGGTACCCCCCTTGCTGTTTTTTTAGGCGATAAAGTGAGTTTTTGATTTTTGAATGTTTCTATAGCTTAATAGATGCAGATTTAAATTTGGATTCGAGGGGTGCTATTGAAATTTCAAAATTTTTAATATTTTTTTCATTTTTATCTAATTATTTGTAAAAATTTCAACATTTAACAATACTAATAATATGCACATCGTAAGATGCAGAATTGAAAGGAGAGTAAACCCTGAAAAAAAAACTTTGTAATCTCATAGGGTTCACGAGTAATTGCAGCTTAAAGATTTTTCAAAAAAAATCAAAATATTTTTAAACCATTGATATGGGTATCAACAGATGCAGAATTGAAAGGAGAATAAACCCTGAAAAAATCACTTCGAAATCTCAAATGGTTTAAGAGTTATTGCAATTTATATGTCAATAAAAATAACAGATTTTAACATTTCACGTTTCGCCACTTGCAATACCTTTTTAAAACGCCTGTAGCTCCCTAACTATACGTCGTAATGATATGAAAGTTTACATGAGGAAAGAAAAAAGTTCAAATTTTACTGTGGTGTTTTCAAATCGAAAATATCTCCTATACTTTTTGAGTAAATAAACCGAGAAAACAGCCAATTTTCCAACTTTCCAAAAAGGTAAGGTACCCCCCTTGCTGTTTTTTTAGGCGATAAAGTGAGTTTTTGATTTTTGAATGTTTCTATAGCTTAATAGAAAAAGATTTAAATTTGGATTCGAGGGGTGCTATTGAAATTTCAAAATTTTTAATATTTTTTTCATTTTTATCTAATTATTTGTAAAAATTTCAACATTTAACAATACTAATAATATGCACATCGTAAGATGCAGAATTGAAAGGAGAGTAAACCCTGAAAAAAAAACTTTGTAATCTCATAGGGTTCACGAGTAATTGCAGCTTAAAGTTTTTTCAAAAAAAATCAAAATATTTTTAAACCATTGATATGGGTATCAACAGATGCAGAATTGAAAGGAGAATAAACCCTGAAAAAATCATTTCGAAATCTCAAATGGTTTAAGAGTTATTGCAATTTATATGTCAATAAAAATAACAGATTTTAACATTTCACGTTTCGCCACTTGCAATACCTTTTTAAAACGCCTGTAGCTCCCTAACTCTACGTCGTAATGATATGAAAGTTTACATGAGGAAAGAAAAAGGTTCAAATTTTACTGTGGTGTTTTCAAATCGAAAATATCTCCTATACTTTTTGAGTAAATAAACCGAGAAAACAGCCAATTTTCCAACTTTCCAAAAAGGTAAGGTACCCCCCTTGCTGTTTTTTTAGGCGATAAAGTGAGTTTTTGATTTTTGAATGTTTCTATAGCTTAATAGAAGCAGATTTAAATTTGGATTCGAGGGGTGCTATTGAAATTTCAAAATTTTTAATATTTTTTTCATTTTTATCTAATTATTTGTAAAAATTTCAACATTTAACAATACTAATAATATGCACATCGTAAGATGTAGAATTGAAAGGAGAGTAAACCCTGAAAAAAAAACTTTGTAATCTCATAGGGTTCACGAGTAATTGCAGCTTAAAGTTTTTTCAAAAAAAATCAAAATATTTTTAAACCATTGATATGGGTATCAACAGATGCAGAATTGAAAAGAGAATAAACCCTGAAAAAATCATTTCGAAATCTCAAATGGTTTAAGAGTTATTGCAATTTATATGTCAATAAAAATAACAGATTTTAACATTTCACGTTTCGCCACTTGCAATACCTTTTTAAAACGCCTGTAGCTCCCTAACTATACGTCGTAATGATATGAAAGTTTACATGAGGAAAGAAAAAAGTTCAAATTTTACTGTGGTGTTTTCAAATCGAAAATATCTCCTATACTTTTTGAGTAAATAAACCGAGAAAACAGCCAATTTTCCAACTTTCCAAAAAGGTAAGGTACCCCCCTTGCTGTTTTTTTAGGCGATAAAGTGAGTTTTTGATTTTTGAATGTTTCTATGGCTTATTAGAAGCAGAATTAAATTTGGATTCGAGGGGTGCTATTGAAATTTCAAAATTTTTAATATTTTTTTCATTTTTATCTAATTATTTGTAAAAATTTCAACATTTAACAATACTAATAATATGCACATCGTAAGATGCAGAATTGAAAGGAGAGTAAACCCTGAAAAAAAAACTTTGTAATCTCATAGGGTTCACGAGTAATTGCAGCTTAAAGTTTTTTCAAAAAAAATCAAAATATTTTTAAACCATTGATATGGGTATCAACAGATGCAGAATTGAAAAGAGAATAAACCCTGAAAAAATCATTTCGAAATCTCAAATGGTTTAAGAGTTATTGCAATTTATATGTCAATAAAAATAACAGATTTTAACATTTCACGTTTCGCCACTTGCAATACCTTTTTAAAACGCCTGTAGCTCCCTAACTATACGTCGTAATGATATGAAAGTTTACATGAGGAAAGAAAAAAGTTCAAATTTTACTGTGGTGTTTTCAAATCGAAAATATCTCCTATACTTTTTGAGTAAATAAACCGAGAAAACAGCCAATTTTCCAACTTTCCAAAAAGGTAAGGTACCCCCCTTGCTGTTTTTTTAGGCGATAAAGTGAGTTTTTGATTTTTGAATGTTTCTATAGCTTAATAGAAGCAGATTTAAATTTGGATTCGAGGGGTGCTATTGAAATTTCAAAATTTTTAATATTTTTTTCATTTTTATCTAATTATTTGTAAAAATTTCAACATTTAACAATACTAATAATATGCACATCGTAAGATGCAGAATTGAAAGGAGAGTAAACCCTGAAAAAAAAACTTTGTAATCTCATAGGGTTCACGAGTAATTGCAGCTTAAAGTTTTTTCAAAAAAAATCAAAATATTTTTAAACCATTGATATGGGTATCAACAGATGCAGAATTGAAAAGAGAATAAACCCTGAAAAAATCATTTCGAAATCTCAAATGGTTTAAGAGTTATTGCAATTTATATGTCAATAAAAATAACAGATTTTAACATTTCACGTTTCGCCACTTGCAATACCTTTTTAAAACGCCTGTAGCTCCCTAACTATACGTCGTAATGATATGAAAGTTTACATGAGGAAAGAAAAAAGTTCAAATTTTACTGTGGTGTTTTCAAATCGAAAATATCTCCTATACTTTTTGAGTAAATAAACCGAGAAAACAGCCAATTTTCCAACTTTCCAAAAAGGTAAGGTACCCCCCTTGCTGTTTTTTTAGGCGATAAAGTGAGTTTTTGATTTTTGAATGTTTCTATGGCTTAATAGAAGCAGAATTAAATTTGGATTTGAGGGGTGCTATTGAAATTTCAAAATTTTTAATATTTTTTTCATTTTTATCTAATTATTTGTAAAAATTTCAACATTTAACAATACTAATAATATGCACATCGTAAGATGTAGAATTGAAAGGAGAGTAAACCCTGAAAAAAAAACTTTGTAATCTCATAGGGTTCACGAGTAATTGCAGCTTAAAGTTTTTTCAAAAAAAATCAAAATATTTTTAAACCATTGATATGGGTATCAACAGATGCAGAATTGAAAAGAGAATAAACCCTGAAAAAATCATTTCGAAATCTCAAATGGTTTAAGAGTTATTGCAATTTATATGTCAATAAAAATAACAGATTTTAACATTTCACGTTTCGCCACTTGCAATACCTTTTTAAAACGCCTGTAGCTCCCTAACTATACGTCGTAATGATATGAAAGTTTACATGAGGAAAGAAAAAAGTTCAAATTTTACTGTGGTGTTTTCAAATCGAAAATATCTCCTATACTTTTTGAGTAAATAAACCGAGAAAACAGCCAATTTTCCAACTTTCCAAAAAGGTAAGGTACCCCCCTTGCTGTTTTTTTAGGCGATAAAGTGAGTTTTTGATTTTTGAATGTTTCTATGGCTTAATAGAAGCAGAATTAAATTTTGATTCGAGGGGTGCTATTGAAATTTCAAAATTTTTAATATTTTTTTCATTTTTATCTAATTATTTGTAAAAATTTTAACATTTAACAATACTAATAATATGCACATCGTAAGATGCAGAATTGAAAGGAGAGTAAACCCTGAAAAAAAAACTTTGTAATCTCATAGGGTTCACGAGTAATTGCAGCTTAAAGTTTTTTCAAAAAAAATCAAAATATTTTTAAACCATTGATATGGGTATCAACAGATGCAGAATTGAAAAGAGAATAAACCCTGAAAAAATCATTTCGAAATCTCAAATGGTTTAAGAGTTATTGCAATTTATATGTCAATAAAAATAACAGATTTTAACATTTCACGTTTCGCCACTTGCAATACCTTTTTAAAACGCCTGTAGCTCCCTAACTATACGTCGTAATGATATGAAAGTTTACATGAGGAAAGAAAAAAGTTCAAATTTTACTGTGGTGTTTTCAAATCGAAAATATCTCCTATACTTTTTGAGTAAATAAACCGAGAAAACAGCCAATTTTCCAACTTTCCAAAAAGGTAAGGTACCCCCCTTGCTGTTTTTTTAGGCGATAAAGTGAGTTTTTGATTTTTGAATGTTTCTATAGCTTAATAGATGCAGATTTAAATTTGGATTCGAGGGGTGCTATTGAAATTTCAAAATTTTTAATATTTTTTTCATTTTTATCTAATTATTTGTAAAAATTTCAACATTTAACAATACTAATAATATGCACATCGTAAGATGCAGAATTGAAAGGAGAGTAAACCCTGAAAAAAAAACTTTGTAATCTCATAGGGTTCACGAGTAATTGCAGCTTAAAGTTTTGTCAAAAAAAATCAAAATATTTTTAAACCATTGATATGGGTATCAACAGATGCAGAATTGAAAAGAGAATAAACCCTGAAAAAATCATTTCGAAATCTCAAATGGTTTAAGAGTTATTGCAATTTATATGTCAATAAAAATAACAGATTTTAACATTTCACGTTTCGCCACTTGCAATACCTTTTTAAAACGCCTGTAGCTCCCTAACTATACGTCGTAATGATATGAAAGTTTACATGAGGAAAGAAAAAAGTTCAAATTTTACTGTGGTGTTTTCAAATCGAAAATATCTCCTATACTTTTTGAGTAAATAAACCGAGAAAACAGCCAATTTTCCAACTTTCCAAAAAGGTAAGGTACCCCCCTTGCTGTTTTTTTAGGCGATAAAGTGAGTTTTTGATTTTTGAATGTTTCTATAGCTTAATAGAAGCAGATTTAAATTTGGATTCGAGGGGTGCTATTGAAATTTCAAAATTTTTAATATTTTTTTCATTTTTATCTAATTATTTGTAAAAATTTCAACATTTAACAATACTAATAATATGCACATCGTAAGATGCAGAATTGAAAGGAGAGTAAACCCTGAAAAAAAAACTTTGTAATCTCATAGGGTTCACGAGTAATTGCAGCTTAAAGTTTTTTCAAAAAAAATCAAAATATTTTTAAACCATTGATATGGGTATCAACAGATGCAGAATTGAAAGGAGAATAAACCCTGAAAAAATCACTTCGAAATCTCAAATGGTTTAAGAGTTATTGCAATTTATATGTCAATAAAAAAACCAGATTTTAACATTTCACGTTTCGCCACTTGCAATACCTTTTTAAAACGCCTGTAGCTCCCTAACTATACGTCGTAATGATATGAAAGTTTACATGAGGAAAGAAAAAAGTTCAAATTTTACTGTGGTGTTTTCAAATCGAAAATATCTCCTATACTTTTTGAGTAAATAAACCGAGAAAACAGCCAATTTTCCAACTTTCCAAAAAGGTAAGGTACCCCCCTTGCTGTTTTTTTAGGCGATAAAGTGAGTTTTTGATTTTTGAATGTTTCTATAGCTTAATAGAAGCAGATTTAAATTTGGATTCGAGGGGTGCTATTGAAATTTCAAAATTTTTAATATTTTTTTCATTTTTATCTAATTATTTGTAAAAATTTCAACATTTAACAATACTAATAATATGCACATCGTAAGATGCAGAATTGAAAGGAGAGTAAACCCTGAAAAAAAAACTTTGTAATCTCATAGGGTTCACGAGTAATTGCAGCTTAAAGTTTTTTCAAAAAAAATCAAAATATTTTTAAACCATTGATATGGGTATCAACAGATGCAGAATTGAAAAGAGAATAAACCCTGAAAAAATCATTTCGAAATCTCAAATGGTTTAAGAGTTATTGCAATTTATATGTCAATAAAAATAACAGATTTTAACATTTCACGTTTCGCCACTTGCAATACCTTTTTAAAACGCCTGTAGCTCCCTAACTATACGTCGTAATGATATGAAAGTTTACATGAGGAAAGAAAAAAGTTCAAATTTTACTGTGGTGTTTTCAAATCGAAAATATCTCCTATACTTTTTGAGTAAATAAACCGAGAAAACAGCCAATTTTCCAACTTTCCAAAAAGGTAAGGTACCCACCCCCCTTGCTGTTTTTTTAGGCGATAAAGTGAGTTTTTGATTTTTGAATGTTTCTATGGCTTAATAGAAGCAGAATTAAATTTGGATTTGAGGGGTGCTATTGAAATTTCAAAATTTTTAATATTTTTTTCATTTTTATCTAATTATTTGTAAAAATTTCAACATTTAACAATACTAATAATATGCACATCGTAAGATGCAGAATTGAAAGGAGAGTAAACCCTGAAAAAAAAACTTTGTAATCTCATAGGGTTCACGAGTAATTGCAGCTTAAAGTTTTTTCAAAAAAAATCAAAATATTTTTAAACCATTGATATGGGTATCAACAGATGCAGAATTGAAAGGAGAATAAACCCTGAAAAAATCATTTCGAAATCTCAAATGGTTTAAGAGTTATTGCAATTTATATGTCAATAAAAATAACAGATTTTAACATTTCACGTTTCGCCACTTGCAATACCTTTTTAAAACGCCTGTAGCTCCCTAACTCTACGTCGTAATGATATGAAAGTTTACATGAGGAAAGAAAAAAGTTCAAATTTTACTGTGGTGTTTTCAAATCGAAAATATCTCCTATACTTTTTGAGTAAATAAACCGAGAAAACAGCCAATTTTCCAACTTTCCAAAAAGGTAAGGTACCCCCCTTGCTGTTTTTTTAGGCGATAAAGTGAGTTTTTGATTTTTGAATGTTTCTATAGCTTAATAGATGCAGATTTAAATTTGGATTCGAGGGGTGCTATTGAAATTTCAAAATTTTTAATATTTTTTTCATTTTTATCTAATTATTTGTAAAAATTTCAACATTTAACAATACTAATAATATGCACATCGTAAGATGCAGAATTGAAAGGAGAGTAAACCCTGAAAAAAAAACTTTGTAATCTCATAGGGTTCACGAGTAATTGCAGCTTAAAGTTTTTTCAAAAAAAATCAAAATATTTTTAAACCATTGATATGGGTATCAACAGATGCAGAATTGAAAGGAGAATAAACCCTGAAAAAATCATTTCGAAATCTCAAATGGTTTAAGAGTTATTGCAATTTATATGTCAATAAAAATAACAGATTTTAACATTTCACGTTTCGCCACTTGCAATACCTTTTTAAAACGCCTGTAGCTCCCTAACTATACGTCGTAATGATATGAAAGTTTACATGAGGAAAGAAAAAAGTTCAAATTTTACTGTGGTGTTTTCAAATCGAAAATATCTCCTATACTTTTTGAGTAAATAAACCGAGAAAACAGCCAATTTTCCAACTTTCCAAAAAGGTAAGGTACCCACCCCCCTTGCTGTTTTTTTAGGCGATAAAGTGAGTTTTTGATTTTTGAATGTTTCTATGGCTTAATGGAAGCAGAATTAAATTTGGATTTGAGGGGTGCTATTGAAATTTCAAAATTTTTAATATTTTTTTCATTTTTATCTAATTATTTGTAAAAATTTCAACATTTAACAATACTAATAATATGCACATCGTAAGATGCAGAATTGAAAGGAGAGTAAACCCTGAAAAAAAAACTTTGTAATCTCATAGGGTTCACGAGTAATTGCAGCTTAAAGTTTTTTCAAAAAAAATCAAAATATTTTTAAACCATTGATATGGGTATCAACAGATGCAAAATTGAAAGGAGAATAAACCCTGAAAAAATCATTTCGAAATCTCAAATGGTTTAAGAGTTATTGCAATTTATATGTCAATAAAAATAACAGATTTTAACATTTCACGTTTCGCCACTTGCAATACCTTTTTAAAACGCCTGTAGCTCCCTAACTATACGTCGTAATGATATGAAAGTTTACATGAGGAAAGAAAAAAGTTCAAATTTTACTGTGGTGTTTTCAAATCGAAAATATCTCCTATACTTTTTGAGTAAATAAACCGAGAAAACAGCCAATTTTCCAACTTTCCAAAAAGGTAAGGTACCCCCCTTGCTGTTTTTTTAGGCGATAAAGTGAGTTTTTGATTTTTGAATGTTTCTATGGCTTATTAGAAGCAGAATTAAATTTGGATTCGAGGGGTGCTATTGAAATTTCAAAATTTTTAATATTTTTTTCATTTTTATCTAATTATTTGTAAAAATTTCAACATTTAACAATACTAATAATATGCACATCGTAAGATGCAGAATTGAAAGGAGAGTAAACCCTGAAAAAAAAACTTTGTAATCTCATAGGGTTCACGAGTAATTGCAGCTTAAAGTTTTTTCAAAAAAAATCAAAATATTTTTAAACCATTGATATGGGTATCAACAGATGCAGAATTGAAAGGAGAATAAACCCTGAAAAAATCATTTCGAAATCTCAAATGGTTTAAGAGTTATTGCAATTTATATGTCAATAAAAATAACAGATTTTAACATTTCACGTTTCGCCACTTGCAATACCTTTTTAAAACGCCTGTAGCTCCCTAACTCTACGTCGTAATGATATGAAAGTTTACATGAGGAAAGAAAAAGGTTCAAATTTTACTGTGGTGTTTTCAAATCGAAAATATCTCCTATACTTTTTGAGTAAATAAACCGAGAAAACAGCCAATTTTCCAACTTTCCAAAAAGGTAAGGTACCCCCCTTGCTGTTTTTTTAGGCGATAAAGTGAGTTTTTGATTTTTGAATGTTTCTATAGCTTAATAGATGCAGATTTAAATTTGGATTCGAGGGGTGCTATTGAAATTTCAAAATTTTTAATATTTTTTTCATTTTTATCTAATTATTTGTAAAAATTTCAACATTTAACAATACTAATAATATGCACATCGTAAGATGCAGAATTGAAAGGAGAGTAAACCCTGAAAAAAAAACTTTGTAATCTCATAGGGTTCACGAGTAATTGCAGCTTAAAGTTTTTTCAAAAAAAATCAAAATATTTTTAAACCATTGATATGGGTATCAACAGATGCAGAATTGAAAGGAGAATAAACCCTGAAAAAATCATTTCGAAATCTCAAATGGTTTAAGAGTTATTGCAATTTATATGTCAATAAAAATAACAGATTTTAACATTTCACGTTTCGCCACTTGCAATACCTTTTTAAAACGCCTGTAGCTCCCTAACTATACGTCGTAATGATATGAAAGTTTACATGAGGAAAGAAAAAAGTTCAAATTTTACTGTGGTGTTTTCAAATCGAAAATATCTCCTATACTTTTTGAGTAAATAAACCGAGAAAACAGCCAATTTTCCAACTTTCCAAAAAGGTAAGGTACCCCCCTTGCTGTTTTTTTAGGCGATAAAGTGAGTTTTTGATTTTTGAATGTTTCTATGGCTTATTAGAAGCAGAATTAAATTTGGATTCGAGGGGTGCTATTGAAATTTCAAAATTTTTAATATTTTTTTCATTTTTATCTAATTATTTGTAAAAATTTCAACATTTAACAATACTAATAATATGCACATCGTAAGATGCAGAATTGAAAGGAGAGTAAACCCTGAAAAAAAAACTTTGTAATCTCATAGGGTTCACGAGTAATTGCAGCTTAAAGATTTTTCAAAAAAAATCAAAATATTTTTAAACCATTGATATGGGTATCAACAGATGCAGAATTGAAAGGAGAATAAACCCTGAAAAAATCACTTCGAAATCTCAAATGGTTTAAGAGTTATTGCAATTTATATGTCAATAAAAATAACAGATTTTAACATTTCACGTTTCGCCACTTGCAATACCTTTTTAAAACGCCTGTAGCTCCCTAACTATACGTCGTAATGATATGAAAGTTTACATGAGGAAAGAAAAAAGTTCAAATTTTACTGTGGTGTTTTCAAATCGAAAATATCTCCTATACTTTTTGAGTAAATAAACCGAGAAAACAGCCAATTTTCCAACTTTCCAAAAAGGTAAGGTACCCCCCTTGCTGTTTTTTTAGGCGATAAAGTGAGTTTTTGATTTTTGAATGTTTCTATAGCTTAATAGATGCAGATTTAAATTTGGATTCGAGGGGTGCTATTGAAATTTCAAAATTTTTAATATTTTTTTCATTTTTATCTAATTATTTGTAAAAATTTCAACATTTAACAATACTAATAATATGCACATCGTAAGATGCAGAATTGAAAGGAGAGTAAACCCTGAAAAAAAAACTTTGTAATCTCATAGGGTTCACGAGTAATTGCAGCTTAAAGTTTTTTCAAAAAAAATCAAAATATTTTTAAACCATTGATATGGGTATCAACAGATGCAGAATTGAAAGGAGAATAAACCCTGAAAAAATCATTTCGAAATCTCAAATGGTTTAAGAGTTATTGCAATTTATATGTCAATAAAAATAACAGATTTTAACATTTCACGTTTCGCCACTTGCAATACCTTTTTAAAACGCCTGTAGCTCCCTAACTATACGTCGTAATGATATGAAAGTTTACATGAGGAAAGAAAAAAGTTCAAATTTTACTGTGGTGTTTTCAAATCGAAAATATCTCCTATACTTTTTGAGTAAATAAACCGAGAAAACAGCCAATTTTCCAACTTTCCAAAAAGGTAAGGTACCCCCCTTGCTGTTTTTTTAGGCGATAAAGTGAGTTTTTGATTTTTGAATGTTTCTATGGCTTATTAGAAGCAGAATTAAATTTGGATTCGAGGGGTGCTATTGAAATTTCAAAATTTTTAATATTTTTTTCATTTTTATCTAATTATTTGTAAAAATTTCAACATTTAACAATACTAATAATATGCACATCGTAAGATGCAGAATTGAAAGGAGAGTAAACCCTGAAAAAAAAACTTTGTAATCTCATAGGGTTCACGAGTAATTGCAGCTTAAAGATTTTTCAAAAAAAATCAAAATATTTTTAAACCATTGATATGGGTATCAACAGATGCAGAATTGAAAGGAGAATAAACCCTGAAAAAATCACTTCGAAATCTCAAATGGTTTAAGAGTTATTGCAATTTATATGTCAATAAAAATAACAGATTTTAACATTTCACGTTTCGCCACTTGCAATACCTTTTTAAAACGCCTGTAGCTCCCTAACTATACGTCGTAATGATATGAAAGTTTACATGAGGAAAGAAAAAAGTTCAAATTTTACTGTGGTGTTTTCAAATCGAAAATATCTCCTATACTTTTTGAGTAAATAAACCGAGAAAACAGCCAATTTTCCAACTTTCCAAAAAGGTAAGGTACCCCCCTTGCTGTTTTTTTAGGCGATAAAGTGAGTTTTTGATTTTTGAATGTTTCTATAGCTTAATAGATGCAGATTTAAATTTGGATTCGAGGGGTGCTATTGAAATTTCAAAATTTTTAATATTTTTTTCATTTTTATCTAATTATTTGTAAAAATTTCAACATTTAACAATACTAATAATATGCACATCGTAAGATGCAGAATTGAAAGGAGAGTAAACCCTGAAAAAAAAACTTTGTAATCTCATAGGGTTCACGAGTAATTGCAGCTTAAAGTTTTTTCAAAAAAAATCAAAATATTTTTAAACCATTGATATGGGTATCAACAGATGCAGAATTGAAAGGAGAATAAACCCTGAAAAAATCACTTCGAAATCTCAAATGGTTTAAGAGTTATTGCAATTTATATGTCAATAAAAAAACCAGATTTTAACATTTCACGTTTCGCCACTTGCAATACCTTTTTAAAACGCCTGTAGCTCCCTAACTATACGTCGTAATGATATGAAAGTTTACATGAGGAAAGAAAAAAGTTCAAATTTTACTGTGGTGTTTTCAAATCGAAAATATCTCCTATACTTTTTGAGTAAATAAACCGAGAAAACAGCCAATTTTCCAACTTTCCAAAAAGGTAAGGTACCCCCCTTGCTGTTTTTTTAGGCGATAAAGTGAGTTTTTGATTTTTGAATGTTTCTATGGCTTAATAGAAGCAGAATTAAATTTGGATTTGAGGGGTGCTATTGAAATTTCAAAATTTTTAATATTTTTTTCATTTTTATCTAATTATTTGTAAAAATTTCAACATTTAACAATACTAATAATATGCACATCGTAAGATGCAGAATTGAAAGGAGAGTAAACCCTGAAAAAAAAACTTTGTAATCTCATAGGGTTCACGAGTAATTGCAGCTTAAAGTTTTTTCAAAAAAAATCAAAATATTTTTAAACCATTGATATGGGTATCAACAGATGCAAAATTGAAAGGAGAATAAACCCTGAAAAAATCATTTCGAAATCTCAAATGGTTTAAGAGTTATTGCAATTTATATGTCAATAAAAATAACAGATTTTAACATTTCACGTTTCGCCACTTGCAATACCTTTTTAAAACGCCTGTAGCTCCCTAACTATACGTCGTAATGATATGAAAGTTTACATGAGGAAAGAAAAAAGTTCAAATTTTACTGTGGTGTTTTCAAATCGAAAATATCTCCTATACTTTTTGAGTAAATAAACCGAGAAAACAGCCAATTTTCCAACTTTCCAAAAAGGTAAGGTACCCCCCTTGCTGTTTTTTTAGGCGATAAAGTGAGTTTTTGATTTTTGAATGTTTCTATGGCTTATTAGAAGCAGAATTAAATTTGGATTCGAGGGGTGCTATTGAAATTTCAAAATTTTTAATATTTTTTTCATTTTTATCTAATTATTTGTAAAAATTTCAACATTTAACAATACTAATAATATGCACATCGTAAGATGCAGAATTGAAAGGAGAGTAAACCCTGAAAAAAAAACTTTGTAATCTCATAGGGTTCACGAGTAATTGCAGCTTAAAGTTTTTTCAAAAAAAATCAAAATATTTTTAAACCATTGATATGGGTATCAACAGATGCAGAATTGAAAGGAGAATAAACCCTGAAAAAATCATTTCGAAATCTCAAATGGTTTAAGAGTTATTGCAATTTATATGTCAATAAAAATAACAGATTTTAACATTTCACGTTTCGCCACTTGCAATACCTTTTTAAAACGCCTGTAGCTCCCTAACTCTACGTCGTAATGATATGAAAGTTTACATGAGGAAAGAAAAAGGTTCAAATTTTACTGTGGTGTTTTCAAATCGAAAATATCTCCTATACTTTTTGAGTAAATAAACCGAGAAAACAGCCAATTTTCCAACTTTCCAAAAAGGTAAGGTACCCCCCTTGCTGTTTTTTTAGGCGATAAAGTGAGTTTTTGATTTTTGAATGTTTCTATAGCTTAATAGATGCAGATTTAAATTTGGATTCGAGGGGTGCTATTGAAATTTCAAAATTTTTAATATTTTTTTCATTTTTATCTAATTATTTGTAAAAATTTCAACATTTAACAATACTAATAATATGCACATCGTAAGATGCAGAATTGAAAGGAGAGTAAACCCTGAAAAAAAAACTTTGTAATCTCATAGGGTTCACGAGTAATTGCAGCTTAAAGTTTTTTCAAAAAAAATCAAAATATTTTTAAACCATTGATATGGGTATCAACAGATGCAGAATTGAAAGGAGAATAAACCCTGAAAAAATCATTTCGAAATCTCAAATGGTTTAAGAGTTATTGCAATTTATATGTCAATAAAAATAACAGATTTTAACATTTCACGTTTCGCCACTTGCAATACCTTTTTAAAACGCCTGTAGCTCCCTAACTATACGTCGTAATGATATGAAAGTTTACATGAGGAAAGAAAAAAGTTCAAATTTTACTGTGGTGTTTTCAAATCGAAAATATCTCCTATACTTTTTGAGTAAATAAACCGAGAAAACAGCCAATTTTCCAACTTTCCAAAAAGGTAAGGTACCCCCCTTGCTGTTTTTTTAGGCGATAAAGTGAGTTTTTGATTTTTGAATGTTTCTATGGCTTATTAGAAGCAGAATTAAATTTGGATTCGAGGGGTGCTATTGAAATTTCAAAATTTTTAATATTTTTTTCATTTTTATCTAATTATTTGTAAAAATTTCAACATTTAACAATACTAATAATATGCACATCGTAAGATGCAGAATTGAAAGGAGAGTAAACCCTGAAAAAAAAACTTTGTAATCTCATAGGGTTCACGAGTAATTGCAGCTTAAAGATTTTTCAAAAAAAATCAAAATATTTTTAAACCATTGATATGGGTATCAACAGATGCAGAATTGAAAGGAGAATAAACCCTGAAAAAATCACTTCGAAATCTCAAATGGTTTAAGAGTTATTGCAATTTATATGTCAATAAAAATAACAGATTTTAACATTTCACGTTTCGCCACTTGCAATACCTTTTTAAAACGCCTGTAGCTCCCTAACTATACGTCGTAATGATATGAAAGTTTACATGAGGAAAGAAAAAAGTTCAAATTTTACTGTGGTGTTTTCAAATCGAAAATATCTCCTATACTTTTTGAGTAAATAAACCGAGAAAACAGCCAATTTTCCAACTTTCCAAAAAGGTAAGGTACCCCCCTTGCTGTTTTTTTAGGCGATAAAGTGAGTTTTTGATTTTTGAATGTTTCTATAGCTTAATAGATGCAGATTTAAATTTGGATTCGAGGGGTGCTATTGAAATTTCAAAATTTTTAATATTTTTTTCATTTTTATCTAATTATTTGTAAAAATTTCAACATTTAACAATACTAATAATATGCACATCGTAAGATGCAGAATTGAAAGGAGAGTAAACCCTGAAAAAAAAACTTTGTAATCTCATAGGGTTCACGAGTAATTGCAGCTTAAAGTTTTTTCAAAAAAAATCAAAATATTTTTAAACCATTGATATGGGTATCAACAGATGCAGAATTGAAAGGAGAATAAACCCTGAAAAAATCATTTCGAAATCTCAAATGGTTTAAGAGTTATTGCAATTTATATGTCAATAAAAATAACAGATTTTAACATTTCACGTTTCGCCACTTGCAATACCTTTTTAAAACGCCTGTAGCTCCCTAACTATACGTCGTAATGATATGAAAGTTTACATGAGGAAAGAAAAAAGTTCAAATTTTACTGTGGTGTTTTCAAATCGAAAATATCTCCTATACTTTTTGAGTAAATAAACCGAGAAAACAGCCAATTTTCCAACTTTCCAAAAAGGTAAGGTACCCCCCTTGCTGTTTTTTTAGGCGATAAAGTGAGTTTTTGATTTTTGAATGTTTCTATGGCTTATTAGAAGCAGAATTAAATTTGGATTCGAGGGGTGCTATTGAAATTTCAAAATTTTTAATATTTTTTTCATTTTTATCTAATTATTTGTAAAAATTTCAACATTTAACAATACTAATAATATGCACATCGTAAGATGCAGAATTGAAAGGAGAGTAAACCCTGAAAAAAAAACTTTGTAATCTCATAGGGTTCACGAGTAATTGCAGCTTAAAGATTTTTCAAAAAAAATCAAAATATTTTTAAACCATTGATATGGGTATCAACAGATGCAGAATTGAAAGGAGAATAAACCCTGAAAAAATCACTTCGAAATCTCAAATGGTTTAAGAGTTATTGCAATTTATATGTCAATAAAAATAACAGATTTTAACATTTCACGTTTCGCCACTTGCAATACCTTTTTAAAACGCCTGTAGCTCCCTAACTATACGTCGTAATGATATGAAAGTTTACATGAGGAAAGAAAAAAGTTCAAATTTTACTGTGGTGTTTTCAAATCGAAAATATCTCCTATACTTTTTGAGTAAATAAACCGAGAAAACAGCCAATTTTCCAACTTTCCAAAAAGGTAAGGTACCCCCCTTGCTGTTTTTTTAGGCGATAAAGTGAGTTTTTGATTTTTGAATGTTTCTATAGCTTAATAGATGCAGATTTAAATTTGGATTCGAGGGGTGCTATTGAAATTTCAAAATTTTTAATATTTTTTTCATTTTTATCTAATTATTTGTAAAAATTTCAACATTTAACAATACTAATAATATGCACATCGTAAGATGCAGAATTGAAAGGAGAGTAAACCCTGAAAAAAAAACTTTGTAATCTCATAGGGTTCACGAGTAATTGCAGCTTAAAGTTTTTTCAAAAAAAATCAAAATATTTTTAAACCATTGATATGGGTATCAACAGATGCAGAATTGAAAGGAGAATAAACCCTGAAAAAATCACTTCGAAATCTCAAATGGTTTAAGAGTTATTGCAATTTATATGTCAATAAAAAAACCAGATTTTAACATTTCACGTTTCGCCACTTGCAATACCTTTTTAAAACGCCTGTAGCTCCCTAACTATACGTCGTAATGATATGAAAGTTTACATGAGGAAAGAAAAAAGTTCAAATTTTACTGTGGTGTTTTCAAATCGAAAATATCTCCTATACTTTTTGAGTAAATAAACCGAGAAAACAGCCAATTTTCCAACTTTCCAAAAAGGTAAGGTACCCCCCTTGCTGTTTTTTTAGGCGATAAAGTGAGTTTTTGATTTTTGAATGTTTCTATAGCTTAATAGATGCAGATTTAAATTTGGATTCGAGGGGTGCTATTGAAATTTCAAAATTTTTAATATTTTTTTCATTTTTATCTAATTATTTGTAAAAATTTCAACATTTAACAATACTAATAATATGCACATCGTAAGATGCAGAATTGAAAGGAGAGTAAACCCTGAAAAAAAAACTTTGTAATCTCATAGGGTTCACGAGTAATTGCAGCTTAAAGTTTTTTCAAAAAAAATCAAAATATTTTTAAACCATTGATATGGGTATCAACAGATGCAGAATTGAAAGGAGAATAAACCCTGAAAAAATCATTTCGAAATCTCAAATGGTTTAAGAGTTATTGCAATTTATATGTCAATAAAAATAACAGATTTTAACATTTCACGTTTCGCCACTTGCAATACCTTTTTAAAACGCCTGTAGCTCCCTAACTCTACGTCGTAATGATATGAAAGTTTACATGAGGAAAGAAAAAGGTTCAAATTTTACTGTGGTGTTTTCAAATCGAAAATATCTCCTATACTTTTTGAGTAAATAAACCGAGAAAACAGCCAATTTTCCAACTTTCCAAAAAGGTAAGGTACCCCCCTTGCTGTTTTTTTAGGCGATAAAGTGAGTTTTTGATTTTTGAATGTTTCTATAGCTTAATAGAAAAAGATTTAAATTTGGATTCGAGGGGTGCTATTGAAATTTCAAAATTTTTAATATTTTTTTCATTTTTATCTAATTATTTGTAAAAATTTCAACATTTAACAATACTAATAATATGCACATCGTAAGATGCAGAATTGAAAGGAGAGTAAACCCTGAAAAAAAAACTTTGTAATCTCATAGGGTTCACGAGTAATTGCAGCTTAAAGTTTTTTCAAAAAAAATCAAAATATTTTTAAACCATTGATATGGGTATCAACAGATGCAGAATTGAAAGGAGAATAAACCCTGAAAAAATCATTTCGAAATCTCAAATGGTTTAAGAGTTATTGCAATTTATATGTCAATAAAAATAACAGATTTTAACATTTCACGTTTCGCCACTTGCAATACCTTTTTAAAACGCCTGTAGCTCCCTAACTCTACGTCGTAATGATATGAAAGTTTACATGAGGAAAGAAAAAAGTTCAAATTTTACTGTGGTGTTTTCAAATCGAAAATATCTCCTATACTTTTTGAGTAAATAAACCGAGAAAACAGCCAATTTTCCAACTTTCCAAAAAGGTAAGGTACCCCCCTTGCTGTTTTTTTAGGCGATAAAGTGAGTTTTTGATTTTTGAATGTTTCTATAGCTTAATAGATGCAGATTTAAATTTGGATTCGAGGGGTGCTATTGAAATTTCAAAATTTTTAATATTTTTTTCATTTTTATCTAATTATTTGTAAAAATTTCAACATTTAACAATACTAATAATATGCACATCGTAAGATGCAGAATTGAAAGGAGAGTAAACCCTGAAAAAAAAACTTTGTAATCTCATAGGGTTCACGAGTAATTGCAGCTTAAAGTTTTTTCAAAAAAAATCAAAATATTTTTAAACCATTGATATGGGTATCAACAGATGCAGAATTGAAAGGAGAATAAACCCTGAAAAAATCATTTCGAAATCTCAAATGGTTTAAGAGTTATTGCAATTTATATGTCAATAAAAATAACAGATTTTAACATTTCACGTTTCGCCACTTGCAATACCTTTTTAAAACGCCTGTAGCTCCCTAACTATACGTCGTAATGATATGAAAGTTTACATGAGGAAAGAAAAAAGTTCAAATTTTACTGTGGTGTTTTCAAATCGAAAATATCTCCTATACTTTTTGAGTAAATAAACCGAGAAAACAGCCAATTTTCCAACTTTCCAAAAAGGTAAGGTACCCACCCCCCTTGCTGTTTTTTTAGGCGATAAAGTGAGTTTTTGATTTTTGAATGTTTCTATGGCTTAATGGAAGCAGAATTAAATTTGGATTTGAGGGGTGCTATTGAAATTTCAAAATTTTTAATATTTTTTTCATTTTTATCTAATTATTTGTAAAAATTTCAACATTTAACAATACTAATAATATGCACATCGTAAGATGCAGAATTGAAAGGAGAGTAAACCCTGAAAAAAAAACTTTGTAATCTCATAGGGTTCACGAGTAATTGCAGCTTAAAGTTTTTTCAAAAAAAATCAAAATATTTTTAAACCATTGATATGGGTATCAACAGATGCAAAATTGAAAGGAGAATAAACCCTGAAAAAATCATTTCGAAATCTCAAATGGTTTAAGAGTTATTGCAATTTATATGTCAATAAAAATAACAGATTTTAACATTTCACGTTTCGCCACTTGCAATACCTTTTTAAAACGCCTGTAGCTCCCTAACTATACGTCGTAATGATATGAAAGTTTACATGAGGAAAGAAAAAAGTTCAAATTTTACTGTGGTGTTTTCAAATCGAAAATATCTCCTATACTTTTTGAGTAAATAAACCGAGAAAACAGCCAATTTTCCAACTTTCCAAAAAGGTAAGGTACCCCCCTTGCTGTTTTTTTAGGCGATAAAGTGAGTTTTTGATTTTTGAATGTTTCTATGGCTTATTAGAAGCAGAATTAAATTTGGATTCGAGGGGTGCTATTGAAATTTCAAAATTTTTAATATTTTTTTCATTTTTATCTAATTATTTGTAAAAATTTCAACATTTAACAATACTAATAATATGCACATCGTAAGATGCAGAATTGAAAGGAGAGTAAACCCTGAAAAAAAAACTTTGTAATCTCATAGGGTTCACGAGTAATTGCAGCTTAAAGATTTTTCAAAAAAAATCAAAATATTTTTAAACCATTGATATGGGTATCAACAGATGCAGAATTGAAAGGAGAATAAACCCTGAAAAAATCACTTCGAAATCTCAAATGGTTTAAGAGTTATTGCAATTTATATGTCAATAAAAATAACAGATTTTAACATTTCACGTTTCGCCACTTGCAATACCTTTTTAAAACGCCTGTAGCTCCCTAACTATACGTCGTAATGATATGAAAGTTTACATGAGGAAAGAAAAAAGTTCAAATTTTACTGTGGTGTTTTCAAATCGAAAATATCTCCTATACTTTTTGAGTAAATAAACCGAGAAAACAGCCAATTTTCCAACTTTCCAAAAAGGTAAGGTACCCACCCCCCTTGCTGTTTTTTTAGGCGATAAAGTGAGTTTTTGATTTTTGAATGTTTCTATGGCTTATTAGAAGCAGAATTAAATTTGGATTCGAGGGGTGCTATTGAAATTTCAAAATTTTTAATATTTTTTTCATTTTTATCTAATTATTTGTAAAAATTTCAACATTTAACAATACTAATAATATGCACATCGTAAGATGCAGAATTGAAAGGAGAGTAAACCCTGAAAAAAAAACTTTGTAATCTCATAGGGTTCACGAGTAATTGCAGCTTAAAGTTTTTTCAAAAAAAATCAAAATATTTTTAAACCATTGATATGGGTATCAACAGATGCAAAATTGAAAGGAGAATAAACCCTGAAAAAATCATTTCGAAATCTCAAATGGTTTAAGAGTTATTGCAATTTATATGTCAATAAAAATAACAGATTTTAACATTTCACGTTTCGCCACTTGCAATACCTTTTTAAAACGCCTGTAGCTCCCTAACTATACGTCGTAATGATATGAAAGTTTACATGAGGAAAGAAAAAAGTTCAAATTTTACTGTGGTGTTTTCAAATCGAAAATATCTCCTATACTTTTTGAGTAAATAAACCGAGAAAACAGCCAATTTTCCAACTTTCCAAAAAGGTAAGGTACCCCCCTTGCTGTTTTTTTAGGCGATAAAGTGAGTTTTTGATTTTTGAATGTTTCTATGGCTTATTAGAAGCAGAATTAAATTTGGATTCGAGGGGTGCTATTGAAATTTCAAAATTTTTAATATTTTTTTCATTTTTATCTAATTATTTGTAAAAATTTCAACATTTAACAATACTAATAATATGCACATCGTAAGATGCAGAATTGAAAGGAGAGTAAACCCTGAAAAAAAAACTTTGTAATCTCATAGGGTTCACGAGTAATTGCAGCTTAAAGATTTTTCAAAAAAAATCAAAATATTTTTAAACCATTGATATGGGTATCAACAGATGCAGAATTGAAAGGAGAATAAACCCTGAAAAAATCACTTCGAAATCTCAAATGGTTTAAGAGTTATTGCAATTTATATGTCAATAAAAATAACAGATTTTAACATTTCACGTTTCGCCACTTGCAATACCTTTTTAAAACGCCTGTAGCTCCCTAACTATACGTCGTAATGATATGAAAGTTTACATGAGGAAAGAAAAAAGTTCAAATTTTACTGTGGTGTTTTCAAATCGAAAATATCTCCTATACTTTTTGAGTAAATAAACCGAGAAAACAGCCAATTTTCCAACTTTCCAAAAAGGTAAGGTACCCCCCTTGCTGTTTTTTTAGGCGATAAAGTGAGTTTTTGATTTTTGAATGTTTCTATAGCTTAATAGATGCAGATTTAAATTTGGATTCGAGGGGTGCTATTGAAATTTCAAAATTTTTAATATTTTTTTCATTTTTATCTAATTATTTGTAAAAATTTCAACATTTAACAATACTAATAATATGCACATCGTAAGATGCAGAATTGAAAGGAGAGTAAACCCTGAAAAAAAAACTTTGTAATCTCATAGGGTTCACGAGTAATTGCAGCTTAAAGTTTTTTCAAAAAAAATCAAAATATTTTTAAACCATTGATATGGGTATCAACAGATGCAGAATTGAAAGGAGAATAAACCCTGAAAAAATCACTTCGAAATCTCAAATGGTTTAAGAGTTATTGCAATTTATATGTCAATAAAAAAACCAGATTTTAACATTTCACGTTTCGCCACTTGCAATACCTTTTTAAAACGCCTGTAGCTCCCTAACTATACGTCGTAATGATATGAAAGTTTACATGAGGAAAGAAAAAAGTTCAAATTTTACTGTGGTGTTTTCAAATCGAAAATATCTCCTATACTTTTTGAGTAAATAAACCGAGAAAACAGCCAATTTTCCAACTTTCCAAAAAGGTAAGGTACCCCCCTTGCTGTTTTTTTAGGCGATAAAGTGAGTTTTTGATTTTTGAATGTTTCTATAGCTTAATAGAAAAAGATTTAAATTTGGATTCGAGGGGTGCTATTGAAATTTCAAAATTTTTAATATTTTTTTCATTTTTATCTAATTATTTGTAAAAATTTCAACATTTAACAATACTAATAATATGCACATCGTAAGATGCAGAATTGAAAGGAGAGTAAACCCTGAAAAAAAAACTTTGTAATCTCATAGGGTTCACGAGTAATTGCAGCTTAAAGTTTTTTCAAAAAAAATCAAAATATTTTTAAACCATTGATATGGGTATCAACAGATGCAGAATTGAAAGGAGAATGAACCCTGAAAAAATCATTTCGAAATCTCAAATGGTTTAAGAGTTATTGCAATTTATATGTCAATAAAAATAACAGATTTTAACATTTCACGTTTCGCCACTTGCAATACCTTTTTAAAACGCCTGTAGCTCTCTAACTATACGTCGTAATGATATGAAAGTTTACATGAGGAAAGAAAAAAGTTCAAATTTTACTGTGGTGTTTTCAAATCGAAAATATCTCCTATACTTTTTGAGTAAATAAACCGAGAAAACAGCCAATTTTCCAACTTTCCAAAAAGGTAAGGTACCCCCTTGCTGTTTTTTTAGGCGATAAAGTGAGTTTTTGATTTTTGAATGTTTCTATAGCTTAATAGATGCAGATTTAAATTTGGATTCGAGGGGTGCTATTGAAATTTCAAAATTTTTAATATTTTTTTCATTTTTATCTAATTATTTGTAAAAATTTCAACATTTAACAATACTAATAATATGCACATCGTAAGATGCAGAATTGAAAGGAGAGTAAACCCTGAAAAAAAAACTTTGTAATCTCATAGGGTTCACGAGTAATTGCAGCTTAAAGTTTTTTCAAAAAAAATCAAAATATTTTTAAACCATTGATATGGGTATCAACAGATGCAGAATTGAAAGGAGAATAAACCCTGAAAAAATCATTTCGAAATCTCAAATGGTTTAAGAGTTATTGCAATTTATATGTCAATAAAAATAACAGATTTTAACATTTCACGTTTCGCCACTTGCAATACCTTTTTAAAACGCCTGTAGCTCCCTAACTCTACGTCGTAATGATATGAAAGTTTACATGAGGAAAGAAAAAGGTTCAAATTTTACTGTGGTGTTTTCAAATCGAAAATATCTCCTATACTTTTTGAGTAAATAAACCGAGAAAACAGCCAATTTTCCAACTTTCCAAAAAGGTAAGGTACCCCCCTTGCTGTTTTTTTAGGCGATAAAGTGAGTTTTTGATTTTTGAATGTTTCTATAGCTTAATAGATGCAGATTTAAATTTGGATTCGAGGGGTGCTATTGAAATTTCAAAATTTTTAATATTTTTTTCATTTTTATCTAATTATTTGTAAAAATTTCAACATTTAACAATACTAATAATATGCACATCGTAAGATGCAGAATTGAAAGGAGAGTAAACCCTGAAAAAAAAACTTTGTAATCTCATAGGGTTCACGAGTAATTGCAGCTTAAAGTTTTTTCAAAAAAAATCAAAATATTTTTAAACCATTGATATGGGTATCAACAGATGCAGAATTGAAAGGAGAATAAACCCTGAAAAAATCACTTCGAAATCTCAAATGGTTTAAGAGTTATTGCAATTTATATGTCAATAAAAAAACCAGATTTTAACATTTCACGTTTCGCCACTTGCAATACCTTTTTAAAACGCCTGTAGCTCCCTAACTCTACGTCGTAATGATATGAAAGTTTACATGAGGAAAGAAAAAGGTTCAAATTTTACTGTGGTGTTTTCAAATCGAAAATATCTCCTATACTTTTTGAGTAAATAAACCGAGAAAACAGCCAATTTTCCAACTTTCCAAAAAGGTAAGGTACCCCCCTTGCTGTTTTTTTAGGCGATAAAGTGAGTTTTTGATTTTTGAATGTTTCTATAGCTTAATAGATGCAGATTTAAATTTGGATTCGAGGGGTGCTATTGAAATTTCAAAATTTTTAATATTTTTTTCATTTTTATCTAATTATTTGTAAAAATTTCAACATTTAACAATACTAATAATATGCACATCGTAAGATGCAGAATTGAAAGGAGAGTAAACCCTGAAAAAAAAACTTTGTAATCTCATAGGGTTCACGAGTAATTGCAGCTTAAAGTTTTTTCAAAAAAAATCAAAATATTTTTAAACCATTGATATGGGTATCAACAGATGCAGAATTGAAAGGAGAATAAACCCTGAAAAAATCACTTCGAAATCTCAAATGGTTTAAGAGTTATTGCAATTTATATGTCAATAAAAAAACCAGATTTTAACATTTCACGTTTCGCCACTTGCAATACCTTTTTAAAACGCCTGTAGCTCCCTAACTATACGTCGTAATGATATGAAAGTTTACATGAGGAAAGGAAAATGTTTAAATTTTACTGTGGTGTTTTCAAATCGAAAATATCTCCTATACTTTTTGAGTAAATAAACCGAGAAAACAGCCAATTTTCCAACTTTCCAAAAAGGTAAGGTACCCCCCTTGCTGTTTTTTTAGGCGATAAAGTGAGTTTTTGATTTTTGAATGTTTCTATAGCTTAATAGAAAAAGATTTAAATTTGGATTCGAGGGGTGCTATTGAAATTTCAAAATTTTTAATATTTTTTTCATTTTTATCTAATTATTTGTAAAAATTTCAACATTTAACAATACTAATAATATGCACATCGTAAGATGCAGAATTGAAAGGAGAGTAAACCCTAAAAAAAAAACTTTGTAATCTCATAGGGTTCACGAGTAATTGCAGCTTAAAGATTTTTCAAAAAAAATCAAAATATTTTTAAACCATTGATATGGGTATCAACAGATGCAGAATTGAAAGGAGAATAAACCCTGAAAAAATCATTTCGAAATCTCAAATGGTTTAAGAGTTATTGCAATTTATATGTCAATAAAAATAACAGATTTTAACATTTCACGTTTCGCCACTTGCAATACCTTTTTAAAACGCCTGTAGCTCCCTAACTATACGTCGTAATGATATGAAAGTTTACATGAGGAAAGAAAAAAGTTCAAATTTTACTGTGGTGTTTTCAAATCGAAAATATCTCCTATACTTTTTGAGTAAATAAACCGAGAAAACAGCCAATTTTCCAACTTTCCAAAAAGGTAAGGTGCTTGCTGTTTTTTTAGGCGATAAAGTGAGTTTTTGATTTTTGAATGTTTCTATAGCTTAATAGAAAAAGATTTAAATTTGGATTCGAGGGGTGCTATTGAAATTTCAAAATTTTTAATATTTTTTTCATTTTTATCTAATTATTTGTAAAAATTTCAACATTTAACAATACTAATAATATGCACATCGTAAGATGCAGAATTGAAAGGAGAGTAAACCCTGAAAAAAAAACTTTGTAATCTCATAGGGTTCACGAGTAATTGCAGCTTAAAGATTTTTCAAAAAAAATCAAAATATTTTTAAACCATTGATATGGGTATCAACAGATGCAGAATTGAAAGGAGAATAAACCCTGAAAAAATCACTTCGAAATCTCAAATGGTTTAAGAGTTATTGCAATTTATATGTCAATAAAAATAACAGATTTTAACATTTCACGTTTCGCCACTTGCAATACCTTTTTAAAACGCCTGTAGCTCCCTAACTATACGTCGTAATGATATGAAAGTTTACATGAGGAAAGAAAAAAGTTCAAATTTTACTGTGGTGTTTTCAAATCGAAAATATCTCCTATACTTTTTGAGTAAATAAACCGAGAAAACAGCCAATTTTCCAACTTTCCAAAAAGGTAAGGTACCCCCCTTGCTGTTTTTTTAGGCGATAAAGTGAGTTTTTGATTTTTGAATGTTTCTATAGCTTAATAGATGCAGATTTAAATTTGGATTCGAGGGGTGCTATTGAAATTTCAAAATTTTTAATATTTTTTTCATTTTTATCTAATTATTTGTAAAAATTTCAACATTTAACAATACTAATAATATGCACATCGTAAGATGCAGAATTGAAAGGAGAGTAAACCCTGAAAAAAAAACTTTGTAATCTCATAGGGTTCACGAGTAATTGCAGCTTAAAGTTTTTTCAAAAAAAATCAAAATATTTTTAAACCATTGATATGGGTATCAACAGATGCAGAATTGAAAGGAGAATAAACCCTGAAAAAATCACTTCGAAATCTCAAATGGTTTAAGAGTTATTGCAATTTATATGTCAATAAAAAAACCAGATTTTAACATTTCACGTTTCGCCACTTGCAATACCTTTTTAAAACGCCTGTAGCTCCCTAACTATACGTCGTAATGATATGAAAGTTTACATGAGGAAAGAAAAAAGTTCAAATTTTACTGTGGTGTTTTCAAATCGAAAATATCTCCTATACTTTTTGAGTAAATAAACCGAGAAAACAGCCAATTTTCCAACTTTCCAAAAAGGTAAGGTACCCCCCTTGCTGTTTTTTTAGGCGATAAAGTGAGTTTTTGATTTTTGAATGTTTCTATAGCTTAATAGAAAAAGATTTAAATTTGGATTCGAGGGGTGCTATTGAAATTTCAAAATTTTTAATATTTTTTTCATTTTTATCTAATTATTTGTAAAAATTTCAACATTTAACAATACTAATAATATGCACATCGTAAGATGCAGAATTGAAAGGAGAGTAAACCCTGAAAAAAAAACTTTGTAATCTCATAGGGTTCACGAGTAATTGCAGCTTAAAGTTTTTTCAAAAAAAATCAAAATATTTTTAAACCATTGATATGGGTATCAACAGATGCAGAATTGAAAGGAGAATAAACCCTGAAAAAATCATTTCGAAATCTCAAATGGTTTAAGAGTTATTGCAATTTATATGTCAATAAAAATAACAGATTTTAACATTTCACGTTTCGCCACTTGCAATACCTTTTTAAAACGCCTGTAGCTCCCTAACTCTACGTCGTAATGATATGAAAGTTTACATGAGGAAAGAAAAAAGTTCAAATTTTACTGTGGTGTTTTCAAATCGAAAATATCTCCTATACTTTTTGAGTAAATAAACCGAGAAAACAGCCAATTTTCCAACTTTCCAAAAAGGTAAGGTACCCCCCTTGCTGTTTTTTTAGGCGATAAAGTGAGTTTTTGATTTTTGAATGTTTCTATAGCTTAATAGATGCAGATTTAAATTTGGATTCGAGGGGTGCTATTGAAATTTCAAAATTTTTAATATTTTTTTCATTTTTATCTAATTATTTGTAAAAATTTCAACATTTAACAATACTAATAATATGCACATCGTAAGATGCAGAATTGAAAGGAGAGTAAACCCTGAAAAAAAAACTTTGTAATCTCATAGGGTTCACGAGTAATTGCAGCTTAAAGTTTTTTCAAAAAAAATCAAAATATTTTTAAACCATTGATATGGGTATCAACAGATGCAGAATTGAAAGGAGAATAAACCCTGAAAAAATCATTTCGAAATCTCAAATGGTTTAAGAGTTATTGCAATTTATATGTCAATAAAAATAACAGATTTTAACATTTCACGTTTCGCCACTTGCAATACCTTTTTAAAACGCCTGTAGCTCCCTAACTATACGTCGTAATGATATGAAAGTTTACATGAGGAAAGAAAAAAGTTCAAATTTTACTGTGGTGTTTTCAAATCGAAAATATCTCCTATACTTTTTGAGTAAATAAACCGAGAAAACAGCCAATTTTCCAACTTTCCAAAAAGGTAAGGTACCCACCCCCCTTGCTGTTTTTTTAGGCGATAAAGTGAGTTTTTGATTTTTGAATGTTTCTATGGCTTAATGGAAGCAGAATTAAATTTGGATTTGAGGGGTGCTATTGAAATTTCAAAATTTTTAATATTTTTTTCATTTTTATCTAATTATTTGTAAAAATTTCAACATTTAACAATACTAATAATATGCACATCGTAAGATGCAGAATTGAAAGGAGAGTAAACCCTGAAAAAAAAACTTTGTAATCTCATAGGGTTCACGAGTAATTGCAGCTTAAAGTTTTTTCAAAAAAAATCAAAATATTTTTAAACCATTGATATGGGTATCAACAGATGCAAAATTGAAAGGAGAATAAACCCTGAAAAAATCATTTCGAAATCTCAAATGGTTTAAGAGTTATTGCAATTTATATGTCAATAAAAATAACAGATTTTAACATTTCACGTTTCGCCACTTGCAATACCTTTTTAAAACGCCTGTAGCTCCCTAACTATACGTCGTAATGATATGAAAGTTTACATGAGGAAAGAAAAAAGTTCAAATTTTACTGTGGTGTTTTCAAATCGAAAATATCTCCTATACTTTTTGAGTAAATAAACCGAGAAAACAGCCAATTTTCCAACTTTCCAAAAAGGTAAGGTACCCCCCTTGCTGTTTTTTTAGGCGATAAAGTGAGTTTTTGATTTTTGAATGTTTCTATGGCTTATTAGAAGCAGAATTAAATTTGGATTCGAGGGGTGCTATTGAAATTTCAAAATTTTTAATATTTTTTTCATTTTTATCTAATTATTTGTAAAAATTTCAACATTTAACAATACTAATAATATGCACATCGTAAGATGCAGAATTGAAAGGAGAGTAAACCCTGAAAAAAAAACTTTGTAATCTCATAGGGTTCACGAGTAATTGCAGCTTAAAGATTTTTCAAAAAAAATCAAAATATTTTTAAACCATTGATATGGGTATCAACAGATGCAGAATTGAAAGGAGAATAAACCCTGAAAAAATCACTTCGAAATCTCAAATGGTTTAAGAGTTATTGCAATTTATATGTCAATAAAAATAACAGATTTTAACATTTCACGTTTCGCCACTTGCAATACCTTTTTAAAACGCCTGTAGCTCCCTAACTATACGTCGTAATGATATGAAAGTTTACATGAGGAAAGAAAAAAGTTCAAATTTTACTGTGGTGTTTTCAAAACGAAAATATCTCCTATACTTTTTGAGTAAATAAACCGAGAAAACAGCCAATTTTCCAACTTTCCAAAAAGGTAAGGTACCCCCCTTGCTGTTTTTTTAGGCGATAAAGTGAGTTTTTGATTTTTGAATGTTTCTATAGCTTAATAGATGCAGATTTAAATTTGGATTCGAGGGGTGCTATTGAAATTTCAAAATTTTTAATATTTTTTTCATTTTTATCTAATTATTTGTAAAAATTTCAACATTTAACAATACTAATAATATGCACATCGTAAGATGCAGAATTGAAAGGAGAGTAAACCCTGAAAAAAAAACTTTGTAATCTCATAGGGTTCACGAGTAATTGCAGCTTAAAGTTTTTTCAAAAAAAATCAAAATATTTTTAAACCATTGATATGGGTATCAACAGATGCAGAATTGAAAGGAGAATAAACCCTGAAAAAATCACTTCGAAATCTCAAATGGTTTAAGAGTTATTGCAATTTATATGTCAATAAAAAAACCAGATTTTAACATTTCACGTTTCGCCACTTGCAATACCTTTTTAAAACGCCTGTAGCTCCCTAACTATACGTCGTAATGATATGAAAGTTTACATGAGGAAAGAAAAATGTTCAAATTTTACTGTGGTGTTTTCAAATCGAAAATATCTCCTATACTTTTTGAGTAAATAAACCGAGAAAACAGCCAATTTTCCAACTTTCCAAAAAGGTAAGGTGCTTGCTGTTTTTTTAGGCGATAAAGTGAGTTTTTGATTTTTGAATGTTTCTATAGCTTAATAGAAAAAGATTTAAATTTGGATTCGAGGGGTGCTATTGAAATTTCAAAATTTTTAATATTTTTTTCATTTTTATCTAATTATTTGTAAAAATTTCAACATTTAACAATACTAATAATATGCACATCGTAAGATGCAGAATTGAAAGGAGAGTAAACCCTGAAAAAAAAACTTTGTAATCTCATAGGGTTCACGAGTAATTGCAGCTTAAAGTTTTTTCAAAAAAAATCAAAATATTTTTAAACCATTGATATGGGTATCAACAGATGCAGAATTGAAAGGAGAATAAACCCTGAAAAAATCATTTCGAAATCTCAAATGGTTTAAGAGTTATTGCAATTTATATGTCAATAAAAATAACAGATTTTAACATTTCACGTTTCGCCACTTGCAATACCTTTTTAAAACGCCTGTAGCTCCCTAACTCTACGTCGTAATGATATGAAAGTTTACATGAGGAAAGAAAAAGGTTCAAATTTTACTGTGGTGTTTTCAAATCGAAAATATCTCCTATACTTTTTGAGTAAATAAACCGAGAAAACAGCCAATTTTCCAACTTTCCAAAAAGGTAAGGTACCCCCCTTGCTGTTTTTTTAGGCGATAAAGTGAGTTTTTGATTTTTGAATGTTTCTATAGCTTAATAGATGCAGATTTAAATTTGGATTCGAGGGGTGCTATTGAAATTTCAAAATTTTTAATATTTTTTTCATTTTTATCTAATTATTTGTAAAAATTTCAACATTTAACAATACTAATAATATGCACATCGTAAGATGCAGAATTGAAAGGAGAGTAAACCCTGAAAAAAAAACTTTGTAATCTCATAGGGTTCACGAGTAATTGCAGCTTAAAGTTTTTTCAAAAAAAATCAAAATATTTTTAAACCATTGATATGGGTATCAACAGATGCAGAATTGAAAGGAGAATAAACCCTGAAAAAATCACTTCGAAATCTCAAATGGTTTAAGAGTTATTGCAATTTATATGTCAATAAAAAAACCAGATTTTAACATTTCACGTTTCGCCACTTGCAATACCTTTTTAAAACGCCTGTAGCTCCCTAACTCTACGTCGTAATGATATGAAAGTTTACATGAGGAAAGAAAAAGGTTCAAATTTTACTGTGGTGTTTTCAAATCGAAAATATCTCCTATACTTTTTGAGTAAATAAACCGAGAAAACAGCCAATTTTCCAACTTTCCAAAAAGGTAAGGTACCCCCCTTGCTGTTTTTTTAGGCGATAAAGTGAGTTTTTGATTTTTGAATGTTTCTATAGCTTAATAGATGCAGATTTAAATTTGGATTCGAGGGGTGCTATTGAAATTTCAAAATTTTTAATATTTTTTTCATTTTTATCTAATTATTTGTAAAAATTTCAACATTTAACAATACTAATAATATGCACATCGTAAGATGCAGAATTGAAAGGAGAGTAAACCCTGAAAAAAAAACTTTGTAATCTCATAGGGTTCACGAGTAATTGCAGCTTAAAGTTTTTTCAAAAAAAATCAAAATATTTTTAAACCATTGATATGGGTATCAACAGATGCAGAATTGAAAGGAGAATAAACCCTGAAAAAATCACTTCGAAATCTCAAATGGTTTAAGAGTTATTGCAATTTATATGTCAATAAAAAAACCAGATTTTAACATTTCACGTTTCGCCACTTGCAATACCTTTTTAAAACGCCTGTAGCTCCCTAACTATACGTCGTAATGATATGAAAGTTTACATGAGGAAAGAAAAATGTTCAAATTTTACTGTGGTGTTTTCAAATCGAAAATATCTCCTATACTTTTTGAGTAAATAAACCGAGAAAACAGCCAATTTTCCAACTTTCCAAAAAGGTAAGGTACCCCCCTTGCTGTTTTTTTAGGCGATAAAGTGAGTTTTTGATTTTTGAATGTTTCTATAGCTTAATAGAAAAAGATTTAAATTTGGATTCGAGGGGTGCTATTGAAATTTCAAAATTTTTAATATTTTTTTCATTTTTATCTAATTATTTGTAAAAATTTCAACATTTAACAATACTAATAATATGCACATCGTAAGATGCAGAATTGAAAGGAGAGTAAACCCTAAAAAAAAAACTTTGTAATCTCATAGGGTTCACGAGTAATTGCAGCTTAAAGATTTTTCAAAAAAAATCAAAATATTTTTAAACCATTGATATGGGTATCAACAGATGCAGAATTGAAAGGAGAATAAACCCTGAAAAAATCATTTCGAAATCTCAAATGGTTTAAGAGTTATTGCAATTTATATGTCAATAAAAATAACAGATTTTAACATTTCACGTTTCGCCACTTGCAATACCTTTTTAAAACGCCTGTAGCTCCCTAACTATACGTCGTAATGATATGAAAGTTTACATGAGGAAAGAAAAAAGTTCAAATTTTACTGTGGTGTTTTCAAATCGAAAATATCTCTTATACTTTTTGAGTAAATAAACCGAGAAAACAGCCAATTTTCCAACTTTCCAAAAAGGTAAGGTGCTTGCTGTTTTTTTAGGCGATAAAGTGAGTTTTTGATTTTTGAATGTTTCTATAGCTTAATAGAAAAAGATTTAAATTTGGATTCGAGGGGTGCTATTGAAATTTCAAAATTTTTAATATTTTTTTCATTTTTATCTAATTATTTGTAAAAATTTCAACATTTAACAATACTAATAATATGCACATCGTAAGATGCAGAATTGAAAGGAGAGTAAACCCTGAAAAAAAAACTTTGTAATCTCATAGGGTTCACGAGTAATTGCAGCTTAAAGATTTTTCAAAAAAAATCAAAATATTTTTAAACCATTGATATGGGTATCAACAGATGCAGAATTGAAAGGAGAATAAACCCTGAAAAAATCACTTCGAAATCTCAAATGGTTTAAGAGTTATTGCAATTTATATGTCAATAAAAATAACAGATTTTAACATTTCACGTTTCGCCACTTGCAATACCTTTTTAAAACGCCTGTAGCTCCCTAACTATACGTCGTAATGATATGAAAGTTTACATGAGGAAAGAAAAAAGTTCAAATTTTACTGTGGTGTTTTCAAATCGAAAATATCTCCTATACTTTTTGAGTAAATAAACCGAGAAAACAGCCAATTTTCCAACTTTCCAAAAAGGTAAGGTACCCCCCTTGCTGTTTTTTTAGGCGATAAAGTGAGTTTTTGATTTTTGAATGTTTCTATAGCTTAATAGATGCAGATTTAAATTTGGATTCGAGGGGTGCTATTGAAATTTCAAAATTTTTAATATTTTTTTCATTTTTATCTAATTATTTGTAAAAATTTCAACATTTAACAATACTAATAATATGCACATCGTAAGATGCAGAATTGAAAGGAGAGTAAACCCTGAAAAAAAAACTTTGTAATCTCATAGGGTTCACGAGTAATTGCAGCTTAAAGTTTTTTCAAAAAAAATCAAAATATTTTTAAACCATTGATATGGGTATCAACAGATGCAGAATTGAAAGGAGAATAAACCCTGAAAAAATCACTTCGAAATCTCAAATGGTTTAAGAGTTATTGCAATTTATATGTCAATAAAAAAACCAGATTTTAACATTTCACGTTTCGCCACTTGCAATACCTTTTTAAAACGCCTGTAGCTCCCTAACTATACGTCGTAATGATATGAAAGTTTACATGAGGAAAGAAAAAAGTTCAAATTTTACTGTGGTGTTTTCAAATCGAAAATATCTCCTATACTTTTTGAGTAAATAAACCGAGAAAACAGCCAATTTTCCAACTTTCCAAAAAGGTAAGGTACCCCCCTTGCTGTTTTTTTAGGCGATAAAGTGAGTTTTTGATTTTTGAATGTTTCTATAGCTTAATAGAAAAAGATTTAAATTTGGATTCGAGGGGTGCTATTGAAATTTCAAAATTTTTAATATTTTTTTCATTTTTATCTAATTATTTGTAAAAATTTCAACATTTAACAATACTAATAATATGCACATCGTAAGATGCAGAATTGAAAGGAGAGTAAACCCTGAAAAAAAAACTTTGTAATCTCATAGGGTTCACGAGTAATTGCAGCTTAAAGTTTTTTCAAAAAAAATCAAAATATTTTTAAACCATTGATATGGGTATCAACAGATGCAGAATTGAAAGGAGAATAAACCCTGAAAAAATCATTTCGAAATCTCAAATGGTTTAAGAGTTATTGCAATTTATATGTCAATAAAAATAACAGATTTTAACATTTCACGTTTCGCCACTTGCAATACCTTTTTAAAACGCCTGTAGCTCCCTAACTCTACGTCGTAATGATATGAAAGTTTACATGAGGAAAGAAAAAGGTTCAAATTTTACTGTGGTGTTTTCAAATCGAAAATATCTCCTATACTTTTTGAGTAAATAAACCGAGAAAACAGCCAATTTTCCAACTTTCCAAAAAGGTAAGGTACCCCCCTTGCTGTTTTTTTAGGCGATAAAGTGAGTTTTTGATTTTTGAATGTTTCTATAGCTTAATAGATGCAGATTTAAATTTGGATTCGAGGGGTGCTATTGAAATTTCAAAATTTTTAATATTTTTTTCATTTTTATCTAATTATTTGTAAAAATTTCAACATTTAACAATACTAATAATATGCACATCGTAAGATGCAGAATTGAAAGGAGAGTAAACCCTGAAAAAAAAACTTTGTAATCTCATAGGGTTCACGAGTAATTGCAGCTTAAAGATTTTTCAAAAAAAATCAAAATATTTTTAAACCATTGATATGGGTATCAACAGATGCAGAATTGAAAGGAGAATAAACCCTGAAAAAATCACTTCGAAATCTCAAATGGTTTAAGAGTTATTGCAATTTATATGTCAATAAAAATAACAGATTTTAACATTTCACGTTTCGCCACTTGCAATACCTTTTTAAAACGCCTGTAGCTCCCTAACTATACGTCGTAATGATATGAAAGTTTACATGAGGAAAGAAAAAAGTTCAAATTTTACTGTGGTGTTTTCAAATCGAAAATATCTCCTATACTTTTTGAGTAAATAAACCGAGAAAACAGCCAATTTTCCAACTTTCCAAAAAGGTAAGGTACCCCCCTTGCTGTTTTTTTAGGCGATAAAGTGAGTTTTTGATTTTTGAATGTTTCTATAGCTTAATAGATGCAGATTTAAATTTGGATTCGAGGGGTGCTATTGAAATTTCAAAATTTTTAATATTTTTTTCATTTTTATCTAATTATTTGTAAAAATTTCAACATTTAACAATACTAATAATATGCACATCGTAAGATGCAGAATTGAAAGGAGAGTAAACCCTGAAAAAAAAACTTTGTAATCTCATAGGGTTCACGAGTAATTGCAGCTTAAAGTTTTTTCAAAAAAAATCAAAATATTTTTAAACCATTGATATGGGTATCAACAGATGCAGAATTGAAAGGAGAATAAACCCTGAAAAAATCACTTCGAAATCTCAAATGGTTTAAGAGTTATTGCAATTTATATGTCAATAAAAAAACCAGATTTTAACATTTCACGTTTCGCCACTTGCAATACCTTTTTAAAACGCCTGTAGCTCCCTAACTATACGTCGTAATGATATGAAAGTTTACATGAGGAAAGAAAAAAGTTCAAATTTTACTGTGGTGTTTTCAAATCGAAAATATCTCCTATACTTTTTGAGTAAATAAACCGAGAAAACAGCCAATTTTCCAACTTTCCAAAAAGGTAAGGTACCCCCCTTGCTGTTTTTTTAGGCGATAAAGTGAGTTTTTGATTTTTGAATGTTTCTATAGCTTAATAGAAAAAGATTTAAATTTGGATTCGAGGGGTGCTATTGAAATTTCAAAATTTTTAATATTTTTTTCATTTTTATCTAATTATTTGTAAAAATTTCAACATTTAACAATACTAATAATATGCACATCGTAAGATGCAGAATTGAAAGGAGAGTAAACCCTGAAAAAAAAACTTTGTAATCTCATAGGGTTCACGAGTAATTGCAGCTTAAAGTTTTTTCAAAAAAAATCAAAATATTTTTAAACCATTGATATGGGTATCAACAGATGCAGAATTGAAAGGAGAATAAACCCTGAAAAAATCATTTCGAAATCTCAAATGGTTTAAGAGTTATTGCAATTTATATGTCAATAAAAATAACAGATTTTAACATTTCACGTTTCGCCACTTGCAATACCTTTTTAAAACGCCTGTAGCTCCCTAACTCTACGTCGTAATGATATGAAAGTTTACATGAGGAAAGAAAAAGGTTCAAATTTTACTGTGGTGTTTTCAAATCGAAAATATCTCCTATACTTTTTGAGTAAATAAACCGAGAAAACAGCCAATTTTCCAACTTTCCAAAAAGGTAAGGTACCCCCCTTGCTGTTTTTTTAGGCGATAAAGTGAGTTTTTGATTTTTGAATGTTTCTATAGCTTAATAGATGCAGATTTAAATTTGGATTCGAGGGGTGCTATTGAAATTTCAAAATTTTTAATATTTTTTTCATTTTTATCTAATTATTTGTAAAAATTTCAACATTTAACAATACTAATAATATGCACATCGTAAGATGCAGAATTGAAAGGAGAGTAAACCCTGAAAAAAAAACTTTGTAATCTCATAGGGTTCACGAGTAATTGCAGCTTAAAGTTTTTTCAAAAAAAATCAAAATATTTTTAAACCATTGATATGGGTATCAACAGATGCAGAATTGAAAGGAGAATAAACCCTGAAAAAATCACTTCGAAATCTCAAATGGTTTAAGAGTTATTGCAATTTATATGTCAATAAAAAAACCAGATTTTAACATTTCACGTTTCGCCACTTGCAATACCTTTTTAAAACGCCTGTAGCTCCCTAACTATACGTCGTAATGATATGAAAGTTTACATGAGGAAAGAAAAATGTTCAAATTTTACTGTGGTGTTTTCAAATCGAAAATATCTCCTATACTTTTTGAGTAAATAAACCGAGAAAACAGCCAATTTTCCAACTTTCCAAAAAGGTAAGGTACCCCCCTTGCTGTTTTTTTAGGCGATAAAGTGAGTTTTTGATTTTTGAATGTTTCTATAGCTTAATAGAAAAAGATTTAAATTTGGATTCGAGGGGTGCTATTGAAATTTCAAAATTTTTAATATTTTTTTCATTTTTATCTAATTATTTGTAAAAATTTCAACATTTAACAATACTAATAATATGCACATCGTAAGATGCAGAATTGAAAGGAGAGTAAACCCTAAAAAAAAAACTTTGTAATCTCATAGGGTTCACGAGTAATTGCAGCTTAAAGATTTTTCAAAAAAAATCAAAATATTTTTAAACCATTGATATGGGTATCAACAGATGCAGAATTGAAAGGAGAATAAACCCTGAAAAAATCATTTCGAAATCTCAAATGGTTTAAGAGTTATTGCAATTTATATGTCAATAAAAATAACAGATTTTAACATTTCACGTTTCGCCACTTGCAATACCTTTTTAAAACGCCTGTAGCTCCCTAACTATACGTCGTAATGATATGAAAGTTTACATGAGGAAAGAAAAAAGTTCAAATTTTACTGTGGTGTTTTCAAATCGAAAATATCTCCTATACTTTTTGAGTAAATAAACCGAGAAAACAGCCAATTTTCCAACTTTCCAAAAAGGTAAGGTGCTTGCTGTTTTTTTAGGCGATAAAGTGAGTTTTTGATTTTTGAATGTTTCTATAGCTTAATAGAAAAAGATTTAAATTTGGATTCGAGGGGTGCTATTGAAATTTCAAAATTTTTAATATTTTTTTCATTTTTATCTAATTATTTGTAAAAATTTCAACATTTAACAATACTAATAATATGCACATCGTAAGATGCAGAATTGAAAGGAGAGTAAACCCTGAAAAAAAAACTTTGTAATCTCATAGGGTTCACGAGTAATTGCAGCTTAAAGATTTTTCAAAAAAAATCAAAATATTTTTAAACCATTGATATGGGTATCAACAGATGCAGAATTGAAAGGAGAATAAACCCTGAAAAAATCACTTCGAAATCTCAAATGGTTTAAGAGTTATTGCAATTTATATGTCAATAAAAATAACAGATTTTAACATTTCACGTTTCGCCACTTGCAATACCTTTTTAAAACGCCTGTAGCTCCCTAACTATACGTCGTAATGATATGAAAGTTTACATGAGGAAAGAAAAAAGTTCAAATTTTACTGTGGTGTTTTCAAATCGAAAATATCTCCTATACTTTTTGAGTAAATAAACCGAGAAAACAGCCAATTTTCCAACTTTCCAAAAAGGTAAGGTACCCCCCTTGCTGTTTTTTTAGGCGATAAAGTGAGTTTTTGATTTTTGAATGTTTCTATAGCTTAATAGATGCAGATTTAAATTTGGATTCGAGGGGTGCTATTGAAATTTCAAAATTTTTAATATTTTTTTCATTTTTATCTAATTATTTGTAAAAATTTCAACATTTAACAATACTAATAATATGCACATCGTAAGATGCAGAATTGAAAGGAGAGTAAACCCTGAAAAAAAAACTTTGTAATCTCATAGGGTTCACGAGTAATTGCAGCTTAAAGTTTTTTCAAAAAAAATCAAAATATTTTTAAACCATTGATATGGGTATCAACAGATGCAGAATTGAAAGGAGAATAAACCCTGAAAAAATCACTTCGAAATCTCAAATGGTTTAAGAGTTATTGCAATTTATATGTCAATAAAAAAACCAGATTTTAACATTTCACGTTTCGCCACTTGCAATACCTTTTTAAAACGCCTGTAGCTCCCTAACTATACGTCGTAATGATATGAAAGTTTACATGAGGAAAGAAAAAAGTTCAAATTTTACTGTGGTGTTTTCAAATCGAAAATATCTCCTATACTTTTTGAGTAAATAAACCGAGAAAACAGCCAATTTTCCAACTTTCCAAAAAGGTAAGGTACCCCCCTTGCTGTTTTTTTAGGCGATAAAGTGAGTTTTTGATTTTTGAATGTTTCTATAGCTTAATAGAAGCAGATTTAAATTTGGATTCGAGGGGTGCTATTGAAATTTCAAAATGTTTAATATTTTTTTCATTTTTATCTAATTATTTGTAAAAATTTCAACATTTAACAATACTAATAATATGCACATCGTAAGATGCAGAATTGAAAGGAGAGTAAACCCTGAAAAAAAAACTTTGTAATCTCATAGGGTTCACGAGTAATTGCAGCTTAAAGTTTTTTCAAAAAAAATCAAAATATTTTTAAACCATTGATATGGGTATCAACAGATGCAGAATTGAAAGGAGAATAAACCCTGAAAAAATCACTTCGAAATCTCAAATGGTTTAAGAGTTATTGCAATTTATATGTCAATAAAAATAACAGATTTTAACATTTCACGTTTCGCCACTTGCAATACCTTTTTAAAACGCCTGTAGCTCCCTAACTATACGTCGTAATGATATGAAAGTTTACATGAGGAAAGAAAAAAGTTCAAATTTTACTGTGGTGTTTTCAAATCGAAAATATCTCCTATACTTTTTGAGTAAATAAACCGAGAAAACAGCCAATTTTCCAACTTTCCAAAAAGGTAAGGTACCCCCCTTGCTGTTTTTTTAGGCGATAAAGTGAGTTTTTGATTTTTGAATGTTTCTATGGCTTAATAGAAGCAGAATTAAATTTGGATTTGAGGGGTGCTATTGAAATTTCAAAATTTTTAATATTTTTTTCATTTTTATCTAATTATTTGTAAAAATTTCAACATTTAACAATACTAATAATATGCACATCGTAAGATGTAGAATTGAAAGGAGAGTAAACCCTGAAAAAAAAACTTTGTAATCTCATAGGGTTCACGAGTAATTGCAGCTTAAAGTTTTTTCAAAAAAAATCAAAATATTTTTAAACCATTGATATGGGTATCAACAGATGCAGAATTGAAAAGAGAATAAACCCTGAAAAAATCATTTCGAAATCTCAAATGGTTTAAGAGTTATTGCAATTTATATGTCAATAAAAATAACAGATTTTAACATTTCACGTTTCGCCACTTGCAATACCTTTTTAAAACGCCTGTAGCTCCCTAACTATACGTCGTAATGATATGAAAGTTTACATGAGGAAAGAAAAAAGTTCAAATTTTACTGTGGTGTTTTCAAATCGAAAATATCTCCTATACTTTTTGAGTAAATAAACCGAGAAAACAGCCAATTTTCCAACTTTCCAAAAAGGTAAGGTACCCCCCTTGCTGTTTTTTTAGGCGATAAAGTGAGTTTTTGATTTTTGAATGTTTCTATGGCTTATTAGAAGCAGAATTAAATTTGGATTCGAGGGGTGCTATTGAAATTTCAAAATTTTTAATATTTTTTTCATTTTTATCTAATTATTTGTAAAAATTTCAACATTTAACAATACTAATAATATGCACATCGTAAGATGCAGAATTGAAAGGAGAGTAAACCCTGAAAAAAAAACTTTGTAATCTCATAGGGTTCACGAGTAATTGCAGCTTAAAGTTTTTTCAAAAAAAATCAAAATATTTTTAAACCATTGATATGGGTATCAACAGATGCAGAATTGAAAAGAGAATAAACCCTGAAAAAATCATTTCGAAATCTCAAATGGTTTAAGAGTTATTGCAATTTATATGTCAATAAAAATAACAGATTTTAACATTTCACGTTTCGCCACTTGCAATACCTTTTTAAAACGCCTGTAGCTCCCTAACTATACGTCGTAATGATATGAAAGTTTACATGAGGAAAGAAAAAAGTTCAAATTTTACTGTGGTGTTTTCAAATCGAAAATATCTCCTATACTTTTTGAGTAAATAAACCGAGAAAACAGCCAATTTTCCAACTTTCCAAAAAGGTAAGGTACCCCCCTTGCTGTTTTTTTAGGCGATAAAGTGAGTTTTTGATTTTTGAATGTTTCTATAGCTTAATAGAAGCAGATTTAAATTTGGATTCGAGGGGTGCTATTGAAATTTCAAAATTTTTAATATTTTTTTCATTTTTATCTAATTATTTGTAAAAATTTCAACATTTAACAATACTAATAATATGCACATCGTAAGATGCAGAATTGAAAGGAGAGTAAACCCTGAAAAAAAAACTTTGTAATCTCATAGGGTTCACGAGTAATTGCAGCTTAAAGTTTTTTCAAAAAAAATCAAAATATTTTTAAACCATTGATATGGGTATCAACAGATGCAGAATTGAAAGGAGAATAAACCCTGAAAAAATCACTTCGAAATCTCAAATGGTTTAAGAGTTATTGCAATTTATATGTCAATAAAAATAACAGATTTTAACATTTCACGTTTCGCCACTTGCAATACCTTTTTAAAACGCCTGTAGCTCCCTAACTATACGTCGTAATGATATGAAAGTTTACATGAGGAAAGAAAAAAGTTCAAATTTTACTGTGGTGTTTTCAAATCGAAAATATCTCCTATACTTTTTGAGTAAATAAACCGAGAAAACAGCCAATTTTCCAACTTTCCAAAAAGGTAAGGTACCCCCCTTGCTGTTTTTTTAGGCGATAAAGTGAGTTTTTGATTTTTGAATGTTTCTATGGCTTAATAGAAGCAGAATTAAATTTGGATTTGAGGGGTGCTATTGAAATTTCAAAATTTTTAATATTTTTTTCATTTTTATCTAATTATTTGTAAAAATTTCAACATTTAACAATACTAATAATATGCACATCGTAAGATGTAGAATTGAAAGGAGAGTAAACCCTGAAAAAAAAACTTTGTAATCTCATAGGGTTCACGAGTAATTGCAGCTTAAAGTTTTTTCAAAAAAAATCAAAATATTTTTAAACCATTGATATGGGTATCAACAGATGCAGAATTGAAAAGAGAATAAACCCTGAAAAAATCATTTCGAAATCTCAAATGGTTTAAGAGTTATTGCAATTTATATGTCAATAAAAATAACAGATTTTAACATTTCACGTTTCGCCACTTGCAATACCTTTTTAAAACGCCTGTAGCTCCCTAACTATACGTCGTAATGATATGAAAGTTTACATGAGGAAAGAAAAAAGTTCAAATTTTACTGTGGTGTTTTCAAATCGAAAATATCTCCTATACTTTTTGAGTAAATAAACCGAGAAAACAGCCAATTTTCCAACTTTCCAAAAAGGTAAGGTACCCCCCTTGCTGTTTTTTTAGGCGATAAAGTGAGTTTTTGATTTTTGAATGTTTCTATAGCTTAATAGATGCAGATTTAAATTTGGATTCGAGGGGTGCTATTGAAATTTCAAAATTTTTAATATTTTTTTCATTTTTATCTAATTATTTGTAAAAATTTCAACATTTAACAATACTAATAATATGCACATCGTAAGATGCAGAATTGAAAGGAGAGTAAACCCTGAAAAAAAAACTTTGTAATCTCATAGGGTTCACGAGTAATTGCAGCTTAAAGATTTTTCAAAAAAAATCAAAATATTTTTAAACCATTGATATGGGTATCAACAGATGCAGAATTGAAAGGAGAATAAACCCTGAAAAAATCACTTCGAAATCTCAAATGGTTTAAGAGTTATTGCAATTTATATGTCAATAAAAATAACAGATTTTAACATTTCACGTTTCGCCACTTGCAATACCTTTTTAAAACGCCTGTAGCTCCCTAACTATACGTCGTAATGATATGAAAGTTTACATGAGGAAAGAAAAAAGTTCAAATTTTACTGTGGTGTTTTCAAATCGAAAATATCTCCTATACTTTTTGAGTAAATAAACCGAGAAAACAGCCAATTTTCCAACTTTCCAAAAAGGTAAGGTACCCCCCTTGCTGTTTTTTTAGGCGATAAAGTGAGTTTTTGATTTTTGAATGTTTCTATAGCTTAATAGATGCAGATTTAAATTTGGATTCGAGGGGTGCTATTGAAATTTCAAAATTTTTAATATTTTTTTCATTTTTATCTAATTATTTGTAAAAATTTCAACATTTAACAATACTAATAATATGCACATCGTAAGATGCAGAATTGAAAGGAGAGTAAACCCTGAAAAAAAAACTTTGTAATCTCATAGGGTTCACGAGTAATTGCAGCTTAAAGTTTTTTCAAAAAAAATCAAAATATTTTTAAACCATTGATATGGGTATCAACAGATGCAGAATTGAAAGGAGAATAAACCCTGAAAAAATCACTTCGAAATCTCAAATGGTTTAAGAGTTATTGCAATTTATATGTCAATAAAAAAACCAGATTTTAACATTTCACGTTTCGCCACTTGCAATACCTTTTTAAAACGCCTGTAGCTCCCTAACTATACGTCGTAATGATATGAAAGTTTACATGAGGAAAGAAAAAAGTTCAAATTTTACTGTGGTGTTTTCAAATCGAAAATATCTCCTATACTTTTTGAGTAAATAAACCGAGAAAACAGCCAATTTTCCAACTTTCCAAAAAGGTAAGGTACCCCCCTTGCTGTTTTTTTAGGCGATAAAGTGAGTTTTTGATTTTTGAATGTTTCTATAGCTTAATAGAAGCAGATTTAAATTTGGATTCGAGGGGTGCTATTGAAATTTCAAAATTTTTAATATTTTTTTCATTTTTATCTAATTATTTGTAAAAATTTCAACATTTAACAATACTAATAATATGCACATCGTAAGATGCAGAATTGAAAGGAGAGTAAACCCTGAAAAAAAAACTTTGTAATCTCATAGGGTTCACGAGTAATTGCAGCTTAAAGTTTTTTCAAAAAAAATCAAAATATTTTTAAACCATTGATATGGGTATCAACAGATGCAGAATTGAAAGGAGAATAAACCCTGAAAAAATCACTTCGAAATCTCAAATGGTTTAAGAGTTATTGCAATTTATATGTCAATAAAAATAACAGATTTTAACATTTCACGTTTCGCCACTTGCAATACCTTTTTAAAACGCCTGTAGCTCCCTAACTATACGTCGTAATGATATGAAAGTTTACATGAGGAAAGAAAAAAGTTCAAATTTTACTGTGGTGTTTTCAAATCGAAAATATCTCCTATACTTTTTGAGTAAATAAACCGAGAAAACAGCCAATTTTCCAACTTTCCAAAAAGGTAAGGTACCCCCCTTGCTGTTTTTTTAGGCGATAAAGTGAGTTTTTGATTTTTGAATGTTTCTATGGCTTAATAGAAGCAGAATTAAATTTGGATTTGAGGGGTGCTATTGAAATTTCAAAATTTTTAATATTTTTTTCATTTTTATCTAATTATTTGTAAAAATTTCAACATTTAACAATACTAATAATATGCACATCGTAAGATGTAGAATTGAAAGGAGAGTAAACCCTGAAAAAAAAACTTTGTAATCTCATAGGGTTCACGAGTAATTGCAGCTTAAAGTTTTTTCAAAAAAAATCAAAATATTTTTAAACCATTGATATGGGTATCAACAGATGCAGAATTGAAAAGAGAATAAACCCTGAAAAAATCATTTCGAAATCTCAAATGGTTTAAGAGTTATTGCAATTTATATGTCAATAAAAATAACAGATTTTAACATTTCACGTTTCGCCACTTGCAATACCTTTTTAAAACGCCTGTAGCTCCCTAACTATACGTCGTAATGATATGAAAGTTTACATGAGGAAAGAAAAAAGTTCAAATTTTACTGTGGTGTTTTCAAATCGAAAATATCTCCTATACTTTTTGAGTAAATAAACCGAGAAAACAGCCAATTTTCCAACTTTCCAAAAAGGTAAGGTACCCCCCTTGCTGTTTTTTTAGGCGATAAAGTGAGTTTTTGATTTTTGAATGTTTCTATAGCTTAATAGATGCAGATTTAAATTTGGATTCGAGGGGTGCTATTGAAATTTCAAAATTTTTAATATTTTTTTCATTTTTATCTAATTATTTGTAAAAATTTCAACATTTAACAATACTAATAATATGCACATCGTAAGATGCAGAATTGAAAGGAGAGTAAACCCTGAAAAAAAAACTTTGTAATCTCATAGGGTTCACGAGTAATTGCAGCTTAAAGATTTTTCAAAAAAAATCAAAATATTTTTAAACCATTGATATGGGTATCAACAGATGCAGAATTGAAAGGAGAATAAACCCTGAAAAAATCACTTCGAAATCTCAAATGGTTTAAGAGTTATTGCAATTTATATGTCAATAAAAATAACAGATTTTAACATTTCACGTTTCGCCACTTGCAATACCTTTTTAAAACGCCTGTAGCTCCCTAACTATACGTCGTAATGATATGAAAGTTTACATGAGGAAAGAAAAAAGTTCAAATTTTACTGTGGTGTTTTCAAATCGAAAATATCTCCTATACTTTTTGAGTAAATAAACCGAGAAAACAGCCAATTTTCCAACTTTCCAAAAAGGTAAGGTACCCCCCTTGCTGTTTTTTTAGGCGATAAAGTGAGTTTTTGATTTTTGAATGTTTCTATAGCTTAATAGATGCAGATTTAAATTTGGATTCGAGGGGTGCTATTGAAATTTCAAAATTTTTAATATTTTTTTCATTTTTATCTAATTATTTGTAAAAATTTCAACATTTAACAATACTAATAATATGCACATCGTAAGATGCAGAATTGAAAGGAGAGTAAACCCTGAAAAAAAAACTTTGTAATCTCATAGGGTTCACGAGTAATTGCAGCTTAAAGTTTTTTCAAAAAAAATCAAAATATTTTTAAACCATTGATATGGGTATCAACAGATGCAGAATTGAAAGGAGAATAAACCCTGAAAAAATCACTTCGAAATCTCAAATGGTTTAAGAGTTATTGCAATTTATATGTCAATAAAAAAACCAGATTTTAACATTTCACGTTTCGCCACTTGCAATACCTTTTTAAAACGCCTGTAGCTCCCTAACTATACGTCGTAATGATATGAAAGTTTACATGAGGAAAGAAAAAAGTTCAAATTTTACTGTGGTGTTTTCAAATCGAAAATATCTCCTATACTTTTTGAGTAAATAAACCGAGAAAACAGCCAATTTTCCAACTTTCCAAAAAGGTAAGGTACCCCCCTTGCTGTTTTTTTAGGCGATAAAGTGAGTTTTTGATTTTTGAATGTTTCTATGGCTTAATAGAAGCAGAATTAAATTTTGATTCGAGGGGTGCTATTGAAATTTCAAAATTTTTAATATTTTTTTCATTTTTATCTAATTATTTGTAAAAATTTCAACATTTAACAATACTAATAATATGCACATCGTAAGATGCAGAATTGAAAGGAGAGTAAACCCTGAAAAAAAAACTTTGTAATCTCATAGGGTTCACGAGTAATTGCAGCTTAAAGTTTTTTCAAAAAAAATCAAAATATTTTTAAACCATTGATATGGGTATCAACAGATGCAGAATTGAAAGGAGAATAAACCCTGAAAAAATCACTTCGAAATCTCAAATGGTTTAAGAGTTATTGCAATTTATATGTCAATAAAAATAACAGATTTTAACATTTCACGTTTCGCCACTTGCAATACCTTTTTAAAACGCCTGTAGCTCCCTAACTATACGTCGTAATGATATGAAAGTTTACATGAGGAAAGAAAAAAGTTCAAATTTTACTGTGGTGTTTTCAAATCGAAAATATCTCCTATACTTTTTGAGTAAATAAACCGAGAAAACAGCCAATTTTCCAACTTTCCAAAAAGGTAAGGTACCCCCCTTGCTGTTTTTTTAGGCGATAAAGTGAGTTTTTGATTTTTGAATGTTTCTATAGCTTAATAGATGCAGATTTAAATTTGGATTCGAGGGGTGCTATTGAAATTTCAAAATTTTTAATATTTTTTTCATTTTTATCTAATTATTTGTAAAAATTTCAACATTTAACAATACTAATAATATGCACATCGTAAGATGCAGAATTGAAAGGAGAGTAAACCCTGAAAAAAAAACTTTGTAATCTCATAGGGTTCACGAGTAATTGCAGCTTAAAGATTTTTCAAAAAAAATCAAAATATTTTTAAACCATTGATATGGGTATCAACAGATGCAGAATTGAAAGGAGAATAAACCCTGAAAAAATCACTTCGAAATCTCAAATGGTTTAAGAGTTATTGCAATTTATATGTCAATAAAAATAACAGATTTTAACATTTCACGTTTCGCCACTTGCAATACCTTTTTAAAACGCCTGTAGCTCCCTAACTATACGTCGTAATGATATGAAAGTTTACATGAGGAAAGAAAAAAGTTCAAATTTTACTGTGGTGTTTTCAAATCGAAAATATCTCCTATACTTTTTGAGTAAATAAACCGAGAAAACAGCCAATTTTCCAACTTTCCAAAAAGGTAAGGTACCCCCCTTGCTGTTTTTTTAGGCGATAAAGTGAGTTTTTGATTTTTGAATGTTTCTATGGCTTAATAGAAGCAGAATTAAATTTGGATTTGAGGGGTGCTATTGAAATTTCAAAATTTTTAATATTTTTTTCATTTTTATCTAATTATTTGTAAAAATTTCAACATTTAACAATACTAATAATATGCACATCGTAAGATGCAGAATTGAAAGGAGAGTAAACCCTGAAAAAAAAACTTTGTAATCTCATAGGGTTCACGAGTAATTGCAGCTTAAAGATTTTTCAAAAAAAATCAAAATATTTTTAAACCATTGATATGGGTATCAACAGATGCAGAATTGAAAGGAGAATAAACCCTGAAAAAATCACTTCGAAATCTCAAATGGTTTAAGAGTTATTGCAATTTATATGTCAATAAAAATAACAGATTTTAACATTTCACGTTTCGCCACTTGCAATACCTTTTTAAAACGCCTGTAGCTCCCTAACTATACGTCGTAATGATATGAAAGTTTACATGAGGAAAGAAAAAAGTTCAAATTTTACTGTGGTGTTTTCAAATCGAAAATATCTCCTATACTTTTTGAGTAAATAAACCGAGAAAACAGCCAATTTTCCAACTTTCCAAAAAGGTAAGGTACCCCCCTTGCTGTTTTTTTAGGCGATAAAGTGAGTTTTTGATTTTTGAATGTTTCTATAGCTTAATAGATGCAGATTTAAATTTGGATTCGAGGGGTGCTATTGAAATTTCAAAATTTTTAATATTTTTTTCATTTTTATCTAATTATTTGTAAAAATTTCAACATTTAACAATACTAATAATATGCACATCGTAAGATGCAGAATTGAAAGGAGAGTAAACCCTGAAAAAAAAACTTTGTAATCTCATAGGGTTCACGAGTAATTGCAGCTTAAAGTTTTTTCAAAAAAAATCAAAATATTTTTAAACCATTGATATGGGTATCAACAGATGCAGAATTGAAAGGAGAATAAACCCTGAAAAAATCACTTCGAAATCTCAAATGGTTTAAGAGTTATTGCAATTTATATGTCAATAAAAAAACCAGATTTTAACATTTCACGTTTCGCCACTTGCAATACCTTTTTAAAACGCCTGTAGCTCCCTAACTATACGTCGTAATGATATGAAAGTTTACATGAGGAAAGAAAAAAGTTCAAATTTTACTGTGGTGTTTTCAAATCGAAAATATCTCCTATACTTTTTGAGTAAATAAACCGAGAAAACAGCCAATTTTCCAACTTTCCAAAAAGGTAAGGTACCCCCCTTGCTGTTTTTTTAGGCGATAAAGTGAGTTTTTGATTTTTGAATGTTTCTATAGCTTAATAGAAGCAGATTTAAATTTGGATTCGAGGGGTGCTATTGAAATTTCAAAATTTTTAATATTTTTTTCATTTTTATCTAATTATTTGTAAAAATTTCAACATTTAACAATACTAATAATATGCACATCGTAAGATGCAGAATTGAAAGGAGAGTAAACCCTGAAAAAAAAACTTTGTAATCTCATAGGGTTCACGAGTAATTGCAGCTTAAAGTTTTTTCAAAAAAAATCAAAATATTTTTAAACCATTGATATGGGTATCAACAGATGCAGAATTGAAAGGAGAATAAACCCTGAAAAAATCACTTCGAAATCTCAAATGGTTTAAGAGTTATTGCAATTTATATGTCAATAAAAATAACAGATTTTAACATTTCACGTTTCGCCACTTGCAATACCTTTTTAAAACGCCTGTAGCTCCCTAACTATACGTCGTAATGATATGAAAGTTTACATGAGGAAAGAAAAAAGTTCAAATTTTACTGTGGTGTTTTCAAATCGAAAATATCTCCTATACTTTTTGAGTAAATAAACCGAGAAAACAGCCAATTTTCCAACTTTCCAAAAAGGTAAGGTACCCCCCTTGCTGTTTTTTTAGGCGATAAAGTGAGTTTTTGATTTTTGAATGTTTCTATAGCTTAATAGATGCAGATTTAAATTTGGATTCGAGGGGTGCTATTGAAATTTCAAAATTTTTAATATTTTTTTCATTTTTATCTAATTATTTGTAAAAATTTCAACATTTAACAATACTAATAATATGCACATCGTAAGATGCAGAATTGAAAGGAGAGTAAACCCTGAAAAAAAAACTTTGTAATCTCATAGGGTTCACGAGTAATTGCAGCTTAAAGATTTTTCAAAAAAAATCAAAATATTTTTAAACCATTGATATGGGTATCAACAGATGCAGAATTGAAAGGAGAATAAACCCTGAAAAAATCACTTCGAAATCTCAAATGGTTTAAGAGTTATTGCAATTTATATGTCAATAAAAATAACAGATTTTAACATTTCACGTTTCGCCACTTGCAATACCTTTTTAAAACGCCTGTAGCTCCCTAACTATACGTCGTAATGATATGAAAGTTTACATGAGGAAAGAAAAAAGTTCAAATTTTACTGTGGTGTTTTCAAATCGAAAATATCTCCTATACTTTTTGAGTAAATAAACCGAGAAAACAGCCAATTTTCCAACTTTCCAAAAAGGTAAGGTACCCCCCTTGCTGTTTTTTTAGGCGATAAAGTGAGTTTTTGATTTTTGAATGTTTCTATAGCTTAATAGATGCAGATTTAAATTTGGATTCGAGGGGTGCTATTGAAATTTCAAAATTTTTAATATTTTTTTCATTTTTATCTAATTATTTGTAAAAATTTCAACATTTAACAATACTAATAATATGCACATCGTAAGATGCAGAATTGAAAGGAGAGTAAACCCTGAAAAAAAAACTTTGTAATCTCATAGGGTTCACGAGTAATTGCAGCTTAAAGTTTTTTCAAAAAAAATCAAAATATTTTTAAACCATTGATATGGGTATCAACAGATGCAGAATTGAAAGGAGAATAAACCCTGAAAAAATCACTTCGAAATCTCAAATGGTTTAAGAGTTATTGCAATTTATATGTCAATAAAAAAACCAGATTTTAACATTTCACGTTTCGCCACTTGCAATACCTTTTTAAAACGCCTGTAGCTCCCTAACTATACGTCGTAATGATATGAAAGTTTACATGAGGAAAGAAAAAAGTTCAAATTTTACTGTGGTGTTTTCAAATCGAAAATATCTCCTATACTTTTTGAGTAAATAAACCGAGAAAACAGCCAATTTTCCAACTTTCCAAAAAGGTAAGGTACCCCCCTTGCTGTTTTTTTAGGCGATAAAGTGAGTTTTTGATTTTTGAATGTTTCTATAGCTTAATAGAAGCAGATTTAAATTTGGATTCGAGGGGTGCTATTGAAATTTCAAAATTTTTAATATTTTTTTCATTTTTATCTAATTATTTGTAAAAATTTCAACATTTAACAATACTAATAATATGCACATCGTAAGATGCAGAATTGAAAGGAGAGTAAACCCTGAAAAAAAAACTTTGTAATCTCATAGGGTTCACGAGTAATTGCAGCTTAAAGTTTTTTCAAAAAAAATCAAAATATTTTTAAACCATTGATATGGGTATCAACAGATGCAGAATTGAAAGGAGAATAAACCCTGAAAAAATCACTTCGAAATCTCAAATGGTTTAAGAGTTATTGCAATTTATATGTCAATAAAAATAACAGATTTTAACATTTCACGTTTCGCCACTTGCAATACCTTTTTAAAACGCCTGTAGCTCCCTAACTATACGTCGTAATGATATGAAAGTTTACATGAGGAAAGAAAAAAGTTCAAATTTTACTGTGGTGTTTTCAAATCGAAAATATCTCCTATACTTTTTGAGTAAATAAACCGAGAAAACAGCCAATTTTCCAACTTTCCAAAAAGGTAAGGTACCCCCCTTGCTGTTTTTTTAGGCGATAAAGTGAGTTTTTGATTTTTGAATGTTTCTATAGCTTAATAGAAGCAGATTTAAATTTGGATTCGAGGGGTGCTATTGAAATTTCAAAATTTTTAATATTTTTTTCATTTTTATCTAATTATTTGTAAAAATTTCAACATTTAACAATACTAATAATATGCACATCGTAAGATGCAGAATTGAAAGGAGAGTAAACCCTGAAAAAAAAACTTTGTAATCTCATAGGGTTCACGAGTAATTGCAGCTTAAAGTTTTTTCAAAAAAAATCAAAATATTTTTAAACCATTGATATGGGTATCAACAGATGCAGAATTGAAAGGAGAATAAACCCTGAAAAAATCACTTCGAAATCTCAAATGGTTTAAGAGTTATTGCAATTTATATGTCAATAAAAATAACAGATTTTAACATTTCACGTTTCGCCACTTGCAATACCTTTTTAAAACGCCTGTAGCTCCCTAACTATACGTCGTAATGATATGAAAGTTTACATGAGGAAAGAAAAAAGTTCAAATTTTACTGTGGTGTTTTCAAATCGAAAATATCTCCTATACTTTTTGAGTAAATAAACCGAGAAAACAGCCAATTTTCCAACTTTCCAAAAAGGTAAGGTACCCCCCTTGCTGTTTTTTTAGGCGATAAAGTGAGTTTTTGATTTTTGAATGTTTCTATGGCTTAATAGAAGCAGAATTAAATTTGGATTTGAGGGGTGCTATTGAAATTTCAAAATTTTTAATATTTTTTTCATTTTTATCTAATTATTTGTAAAAATTTCAACATTTAACAATACTAATAATATGCACATCGTAAGATGTAGAATTGAAAGGAGAGTAAACCCTGAAAAAAAAACTTTGTAATCTCATAGGGTTCACGAGTAATTGCAGCTTAAAGTTTTTTCAAAAAAAATCAAAATATTTTTAAACCATTGATATGGGTATCAACAGATGCAGAATTGAAAAGAGAATAAACCCTGAAAAAATCATTTCGAAATCTCAAATGGTTTAAGAGTTATTGCAATTTATATGTCAATAAAAATAACAGATTTTAACATTTCACGTTTCGCCACTTGCAATACCTTTTTAAAACGCCTGTAGCTCCCTAACTATACGTCGTAATGATATGAAAGTTTACATGAGGAAAGAAAAAAGTTCAAATTTTACTGTGGTGTTTTCAAATCGAAAATATCTCCTATACTTTTTGAGTAAATAAACCGAGAAAACAGCCAATTTTCCAACTTTCCAAAAAGGTAAGGTACCCCCCTTGCTGTTTTTTTAGGCGATAAAGTGAGTTTTTGATTTTTGAATGTTTCTATAGCTTAATAGATGCAGATTTAAATTTGGATTCGAGGGGTGCTATTGAAATTTCAAAATTTTTAATATTTTTTTCATTTTTATCTAATTATTTGTAAAAATTTCAACATTTAACAATACTAATAATATGCACATCGTAAGATGCAGAATTGAAAGGAGAGTAAACCCTGAAAAAAAAACTTTGTAATCTCATAGGGTTCACGAGTAATTGCAGCTTAAAGATTTTTCAAAAAAAATCAAAATATTTTTAAACCATTGATATGGGTATCAACAGATGCAGAATTGAAAGGAGAATAAACCCTGAAAAAATCACTTCGAAATCTCAAATGGTTTAAGAGTTATTGCAATTTATATGTCAATAAAAATAACAGATTTTAACATTTCACGTTTCGCCACTTGCAATACCTTTTTAAAACGCCTGTAGCTCCCTAACTATACGTCGTAATGATATGAAAGTTTACATGAGGAAAGAAAAAAGTTCAAATTTTACTGTGGTGTTTTCAAATCGAAAATATCTCCTATACTTTTTGAGTAAATAAACCGAGAAAACAACCAATTTTCCAACTTTCCAAAAAGGTAAGGTACCCCCCTTGCTGTTTTTTTAGGCGATAAAGTGAGTTTTTGATTTTTGAATGTTTCTATAGCTTAATAGATGCAGATTTAAATTTGGATTCGAGGGGTGCTATTGAAATTTCAAAATTTTTAATATTTTTTTCATTTTTATCTAATTATTTGTAAAAATTTCAACATTTAACAATACTAATAATATGCACATCGTAAGATGCAGAATTGAAAGGAGAGTAAACCCTGAAAAAAAAACTTTGTAATCTCATAGGGTTCACGAGTAATTGCAGCTTAAAGTTTTTTCAAAAAAAATCAAAATATTTTTAAACCATTGATATGGGTATCAACAGATGCAGAATTGAAAGGAGAATAAACCCTGAAAAAATCACTTCGAAATCTCAAATGGTTTAAGAGTTATTGCAATTTATATGTCAATAAAAAAACCAGATTTTAACATTTCACGTTTCGCCACTTGCAATACCTTTTTAAAACGCCTGTAGCTCCCTAACTATACGTCGTAATGATATGAAAGTTTACATGAGGAAAGAAAAAAGTTCAAATTTTACTGTGGTGTTTTCAAATCGAAAATATCTCCTATACTTTTTGAGTAAATAAACCGAGAAAACAGCCAATTTTCCAACTTTCCAAAAAGGTAAGGTACCCCCCTTGCTGTTTTTTTAGGCGATAAAGTGAGTTTTTGATTTTTGAATGTTTCTATAGCTTAATAGAAGCAGATTTAAATTTGGATTCGAGGGGTGCTATTGAAATTTCAAAATTTTTAATATTTTTTTCATTTTTATCTAATTATTTGTAAAAATTTCAACATTTAACAATACTAATAATATGCACATCGTAAGATGCAGAATTGAAAGGAGAGTAAACCCTGAAAAAAAAACTTTGTAATCTCATAGGGTTCACGAGTAATTGCAGCTTAAAGTTTTTTCAAAAAAAATCAAAATATTTTTAAACCATTGATATGGGTATCAACAGATGCAGAATTGAAAGGAGAATAAACCCTGAAAAAATCACTTCGAAATCTCAAATGGTTTAAGAGTTATTGCAATTTATATGTCAATAAAAATAACAGATTTTAACATTTCACGTTTCGCCACTTGCAATACCTTTTTAAAACGCCTGTAGCTCCCTAACTATACGTCGTAATGATATGAAAGTTTACATGAGGAAAGAAAAAAGTTCAAATTTTACTGTGGTGTTTTCAAATCGAAAATATCTCCTATACTTTTTGAGTAAATAAACCGAGAAAACAGCCAATTTTCCAACTTTCCAAAAAGGTAAGGTACCCCCCTTGCTGTTTTTTTAGGCGATAAAGTGAGTTTTTGATTTTTGAATGTTTCTATAGCTTAATAGATGCAGATTTAAATTTGGATTCGAGGGGTGCTATTGAAATTTCAAAATTTTTAATATTTTTTTCATTTTTATCTAATTATTTGTAAAAATTTCAACATTTAACAATACTAATAATATGCACATCGTAAGATGCAGAATTGAAAGGAGAGTAAACCCTGAAAAAAAAACTTTGTAATCTCATAGGGTTCACGAGTAATTGCAGCTTAAAGATTTTTCAAAAAAAATCAAAATATTTTTAAACCATTGATATGGGTATCAACAGATGCAGAATTGAAAGGAGAATAAACCCTGAAAAAATCACTTCGAAATCTCAAATGGTTTAAGAGTTATTGCAATTTATATGTCAATAAAAATAACAGATTTTAACATTTCACGTTTCGCCACTTGCAATACCTTTTTAAAACGCCTGTAGCTCCCTAACTATACGTCGTAATGATATGAAAGTTTACATGAGGAAAGAAAAAAGTTCAAATTTTACTGTGGTGTTTTCAAATCGAAAATATCTCCTATACTTTTTGAGTAAATAAACCGAGAAAACAGCCAATTTTCCAACTTTCCAAAAAGGTAAGGTACCCCCCTTGCTGTTTTTTTAGGCGATAAAGTGAGTTTTTGATTTTTGAATGTTTCTATAGCTTAATAGAAAAAGATTTAAATTTGGATTCGAGGGGTGCTATTGAAATTTCAAAATTTTTAATATTTTTTTCATTTTTATCTAATTATTTGTAAAAATTTCAACATTTAACAATACTAATAATATGCACATCGTAAGATGCAGAATTGAAAGGAGAGTAAACCCTGAAAAAAAAACTTTGTAATCTCATAGGGTTCACGAGTAATTGCAGCTTAAAGTTTTTTCAAAAAAAATCAAAATATTTTTAAACCATTGATATGGGTATCAACAGATGCAGAATTGAAAGGAGAATAAACCCTGAAAAAATCATTTCGAAATCTCAAATGGTTTAAGAGTTATTGCAATTTATATGTCAATAAAAATAACAGATTTTAACATTTCACGTTTCGCCACTTGCAATACCTTTTTAAAACGCCTGTAGCTCCCTAACTCTACGTCGTAATGATATGAAAGTTTACATGAGGAAAGAAAAAGGTTCAAATTTTACTGTGGTGTTTTCAAATCGAAAATATCTCCTATACTTTTTGAGTAAATAAACCGAGAAAACAGCCAATTTTCCAACTTTCCAAAAAGGTAAGGTACCCCCCTTGCTGTTTTTTTAGGCGATAAAGTGAGTTTTTGATTTTTGAATGTTTCTATAGCTTAATAGAAGCAGATTTAAATTTGGATTCGAGGGGTGCTATTGAAATTTCAAAATTTTTAATATTTTTTTCATTTTTATCTAATTATTTGTAAAAATTTCAACATTTAACAATACTAATAATATGCACATCGTAAGATGCAGAATTGAAAGGAGAGTAAACCCTGAAAAAAAAACTTTGTAATCTCATAGGGTTCACGAGTAATTGCAGCTTAAAGTTTTTTCAAAAAAAATCAAAATATTTTTAAACCATTGATATGGGTATCAACAGATGCAGAATTGAAAGGAGAATAAACCCTGAAAAAATCACTTCGAAATCTCAAATGGTTTAAGAGTTATTGCAATTTATATGTCAATAAAAATAACAGATTTTAACATTTCACGTTTCGCCACTTGCAATACCTTTTTAAAACGCCTGTAGCTCCCTAACTATACGTCGTAATGATATGAAAGTTTACATGAGGAAAGAAAAAAGTTCAAATTTTACTGTGGTGTTTTCAAATCGAAAATATCTCCTATACTTTTTGAGTAAATAAACCGAGAAAACAGCCAATTTTCCAACTTTCCAAAAAGGTAAGGTACCCCCCTTGCTGTTTTTTTAGGCGATAAAGTGAGTTTTTGATTTTTGAATGTTTCTATAGCTTAATAGATGCAGATTTAAATTTGGATTCGAGGGGTGCTATTGAAATTTCAAAATTTTTAATATTTTTTTCATTTTTATCTAATTATTTGTAAAAATTTCAACATTTAACAATACTAATAATATGCACATCGTAAGATGCAGAATTGAAAGGAGAGTAAACCCTGAAAAAAAAACTTTGTAATCTCATAGGGTTCACGAGTAATTGCAGCTTAAAGTTTTTTCAAAAAAAATCAAAATATTTTTAAACCATTGATATGGGTATCAACAGATGCAGAATTGAAAGGAGAATAAACCCTGAAAAAATCACTTCGAAATCTCAAATGGTTTAAGAGTTATTGCAATTTATATGTCAATAAAAAAACCAGATTTTAACATTTCACGTTTCGCCACTTGCAATACCTTTTTAAAACGCCTGTAGCTCCCTAACTATACGTCGTAATGATATGAAAGTTTACATGAGGAAAGAAAAAAGTTCAAATTTTACTGTGGTGTTTTCAAATCGAAAATATCTCCTATACTTTTTGAGTAAATAAACCGAGAAAACAGCCAATTTTCCAACTTTCCAAAAAGGTAAGGTACCCCCCTTGCTGTTTTTTTAGGCGATAAAGTGAGTTTTTGATTTTTGAATGTTTCTATAGCTTAATAGAAGCAGATTTAAATTTGGATTCGAGGGGTGCTATTGAAATTTCAAAATTTTTAATATTTTTTTCATTTTTATCTAATTATTTGTAAAAATTTCAACATTTAACAATACTAATAATATGCACATCGTAAGATGCAGAATTGAAAGGAGAGTAAACCCTGAAAAAAAAACTTTGTAATCTCATAGGGTTCACGAGTAATTGCAGCTTAAAGTTTTTTCAAAAAAAATCAAAATATTTTTAAACCATTGATATGGGTATCAACAGATGCAGAATTGAAAGGAGAATAAACCCTGAAAAAATCACTTCGAAATCTCAAATGGTTTAAGAGTTATTGCAATTTATATGTCAATAAAAATAACAGATTTTAACATTTCACGTTTCGCCACTTGCAATACCTTTTTAAAACGCCTGTAGCTCCCTAACTATACGTCGTAATGATATGAAAGTTTACATGAGGAAAGAAAAAAGTTCAAATTTTACTGTGGTGTTTTCAAATCGAAAATATCTCCTATACTTTTTGAGTAAATAAACCGAGAAAACAGCCAATTTTCCAACTTTCCAAAAAGGTAAGGTACCCCCCTTGCTGTTTTTTTAGGCGATAAAGTGAGTTTTTGATTTTTGAATGTTTCTATAGCTTAATAGAAGCAGATTTAAATTTGGATTCGAGGGGTGCTATTGAAATTTCAAAATTTTTAATATTTTTTTCATTTTTATCTAATTATTTGTAAAAATTTCAACATTTAACAATACTAATAATATGCACATCGTAAGATGCAGAATTGAAAGGAGAGTAAACCCTGAAAAAAAAACTTTGTAATCTCATAGGGTTCACGAGTAATTGCAGCTTAAAGTTTTTTCAAAAAAAATCAAAATATTTTTAAACCATTGATATGGGTATCAACAGATGCAGAATTGAAAGGAGAATAAACCCTGAAAAAATCACTTCGAAATCTCAAATGGTTTAAGAGTTATTGCAATTTATATGTCAATAAAAATAACAGATTTTAACATTTCACGTTTCGCCACTTGCAATACCTTTTTAAAACGCCTGTAGCTCCCTAACTATACGTCGTAATGATATGAAAGTTTACATGAGGAAAGAAAAAAGTTCAAATTTTACTGTGGTGTTTTCAAATCGAAAATATCTCCTATACTTTTTGAGTAAATAAACCGAGAAAACAGCCAATTTTCCAACTTTCCAAAAAGGTAAGGTACCCCCCTTGCTGTTTTTTTAGGCGATAAAGTGAGTTTTTGATTTTTGAATGTTTCTATGGCTTAATAGAAGCAGAATTAAATTTGGATTTGAGGGGTGCTATTGAAATTTCAAAATTTTTAATATTTTTTTCATTTTTATCTAATTATTTGTAAAAATTTCAACATTTAACAATACTAATAATATGCACATCGTAAGATGTAGAATTGAAAGGAGAGTAAACCCTGAAAAAAAAACTTTGTAATCTCATAGGGTTCACGAGTAATTGCAGCTTAAAGTTTTTTCAAAAAAAATCAAAATATTTTTAAACCATTGATATGGGTATCAACAGATGCAGAATTGAAAAGAGAATAAACCCTGAAAAAATCATTTCGAAATCTCAAATGGTTTAAGAGTTATTGCAATTTATATGTCAATAAAAATAACAGATTTTAACATTTCACGTTTCGCCACTTGCAATACCTTTTTAAAACGCCTGTAGCTCCCTAACTATACGTCGTAATGATATGAAAGTTTACATGAGGAAAGAAAAAAGTTCAAATTTTACTGTGGTGTTTTCAAATCGAAAATATCTCCTATACTTTTTGAGTAAATAAACCGAGAAAACAGCCAATTTTCCAACTTTCCAAAAAGGTAAGGTACCCCCCTTGCTGTTTTTTTAGGCGATAAAGTGAGTTTTTGATTTTTGAATGTTTCTATAGCTTAATAGATGCAGATTTAAATTTGGATTCGAGGGGTGCTATTGAAATTTCAAAATTTTTAATATTTTTTTCATTTTTATCTAATTATTTGTAAAAATTTCAACATTTAACAATACTAATAATATGCACATCGTAAGATGCAGAATTGAAAGGAGAGTAAACCCTGAAAAAAAAACTTTGTAATCTCATAGGGTTCACGAGTAATTGCAGCTTAAAGATTTTTCAAAAAAAATCAAAATATTTTTAAACCATTGATATGGGTATCAACAGATGCAGAATTGAAAGGAGAATAAACCCTGAAAAAATCACTTCGAAATCTCAAATGGTTTAAGAGTTATTGCAATTTATATGTCAATAAAAATAACAGATTTTAACATTTCACGTTTCGCCACTTGCAATACCTTTTTAAAACGCCTGTAGCTCCCTAACTATACGTCGTAATGATATGAAAGTTTACATGAGGAAAGAAAAAAGTTCAAATTTTACTGTGGTGTTTTCAAATCGAAAATATCTCCTATACTTTTTGAGTAAATAAACCGAGAAAACAACCAATTTTCCAACTTTCCAAAAAGGTAAGGTACCCCCCTTGCTGTTTTTTTAGGCGATAAAGTGAGTTTTTGATTTTTGAATGTTTCTATAGCTTAATAGATGCAGATTTAAATTTGGATTCGAGGGGTGCTATTGAAATTTCAAAATTTTTAATATTTTTTTCATTTTTATCTAATTATTTGTAAAAATTTCAACATTTAACAATACTAATAATATGCACATCGTAAGATGCAGAATTGAAAGGAGAGTAAACCCTGAAAAAAAAACTTTGTAATCTCATAGGGTTCACGAGTAATTGCAGCTTAAAGTTTTTTCAAAAAAAATCAAAATATTTTTAAACCATTGATATGGGTATCAACAGATGCAGAATTGAAAGGAGAATAAACCCTGAAAAAATCACTTCGAAATCTCAAATGGTTTAAGAGTTATTGCAATTTATATGTCAATAAAAAAACCAGATTTTAACATTTCACGTTTCGCCACTTGCAATACCTTTTTAAAACGCCTGTAGCTCCCTAACTATACGTCGTAATGATATGAAAGTTTACATGAGGAAAGAAAAAAGTTCAAATTTTACTGTGGTGTTTTCAAATCGAAAATATCTCCTATACTTTTTGAGTAAATAAACCGAGAAAACAGCCAATTTTCCAACTTTCCAAAAAGGTAAGGTACCCCCCTTGCTGTTTTTTTAGGCGATAAAGTGAGTTTTTGATTTTTGAATGTTTCTATAGCTTAATAGAAGCAGATTTAAATTTGGATTCGAGGGGTGCTATTGAAATTTCAAAATTTTTAATATTTTTTTCATTTTTATCTAATTATTTGTAAAAATTTCAACATTTAACAATACTAATAATATGCACATCGTAAGATGCAGAATTGAAAGGAGAGTAAACCCTGAAAAAAAAACTTTGTAATCTCATAGGGTTCACGAGTAATTGCAGCTTAAAGTTTTTTCAAAAAAAATCAAAATATTTTTAAACCATTGATATGGGTATCAACAGATGCAGAATTGAAAGGAGAATAAACCCTGAAAAAATCACTTCGAAATCTCAAATGGTTTAAGAGTTATTGCAATTTATATGTCAATAAAAATAACAGATTTTAACATTTCACGTTTCGCCACTTGCAATACCTTTTTAAAACGCCTGTAGCTCCCTAACTATACGTCGTAATGATATGAAAGTTTACATGAGGAAAGAAAAAAGTTCAAATTTTACTGTGGTGTTTTCAAATCGAAAATATCTCCTATACTTTTTGAGTAAATAAACCGAGAAAACAGCCAATTTTCCAACTTTCCAAAAAGGTAAGGTACCCCCCTTGCTGTTTTTTTAGGCGATAAAGTGAGTTTTTGATTTTTGAATGTTTCTATAGCTTAATAGATGCAGATTTAAATTTGGATTCGAGGGGTGCTATTGAAATTTCAAAATTTTTAATATTTTTTTCATTTTTATCTAATTATTTGTAAAAATTTCAACATTTAACAATACTAATAATATGCACATCGTAAGATGCAGAATTGAAAGGAGAGTAAACCCTGAAAAAAAAACTTTGTAATCTCATAGGGTTCACGAGTAATTGCAGCTTAAAGATTTTTCAAAAAAAATCAAAATATTTTTAAACCATTGATATGGGTATCAACAGATGCAGAATTGAAAGGAGAATAAACCCTGAAAAAATCACTTCGAAATCTCAAATGGTTTAAGAGTTATTGCAATTTATATGTCAATAAAAATAACAGATTTTAACATTTCACGTTTCGCCACTTGCAATACCTTTTTAAAACGCCTGTAGCTCCCTAACTATACGTCGTAATGATATGAAAGTTTACATGAGGAAAGAAAAAAGTTCAAATTTTACTGTGGTGTTTTCAAATCGAAAATATCTCCTATACTTTTTGAGTAAATAAACCGAGAAAACAGCCAATTTTCCAACTTTCCAAAAAGGTAAGGTACCCCCCTTGCTGTTTTTTTAGGCGATAAAGTGAGTTTTTGATTTTTGAATGTTTCTATAGCTTAATAGAAAAAGATTTAAATTTGGATTCGAGGGGTGCTATTGAAATTTCAAAATTTTTAATATTTTTTTCATTTTTATCTAATTATTTGTAAAAATTTCAACATTTAACAATACTAATAATATGCACATCGTAAGATGCAGAATTGAAAGGAGAGTAAACCCTGAAAAAAAAACTTTGTAATCTCATAGGGTTCACGAGTAATTGCAGCTTAAAGTTTTTTCAAAAAAAATCAAAATATTTTTAAACCATTGATATGGGTATCAACAGATGCAGAATTGAAAGGAGAATAAACCCTGAAAAAATCATTTCGAAATCTCAAATGGTTTAAGAGTTATTGCAATTTATATGTCAATAAAAATAACAGATTTTAACATTTCACGTTTCGCCACTTGCAATACCTTTTTAAAACGCCTGTAGCTCCCTAACTCTACGTCGTAATGATATGAAAGTTTACATGAGGAAAGAAAAAGGTTCAAATTTTACTGTGGTGTTTTCAAATCGAAAATATCTCCTATACTTTTTGAGTAAATAAACCGAGAAAACAGCCAATTTTCCAACTTTCCAAAAAGGTAAGGTACCCCCCTTGCTGTTTTTTTAGGCGATAAAGTGAGTTTTTGATTTTTGAATGTTTCTATAGCTTAATAGAAGCAGATTTAAATTTGGATTCGAGGGGTGCTATTGAAATTTCAAAATTTTTAATATTTTTTTCATTTTTATCTAATTATTTGTAAAAATTTCAACATTTAACAATACTAATAATATGCACATCGTAAGATGCAGAATTGAAAGGAGAGTAAACCCTGAAAAAAAAACTTTGTAATCTCATAGGGTTCACGAGTAATTGCAGCTTAAAGTTTTTTCAAAAAAAATCAAAATATTTTTAAACCATTGATATGGGTATCAACAGATGCAGAATTGAAAGGAGAATAAACCCTGAAAAAATCATTTCGAAATCTCAAATGGTTTAAGAGTTATTGCAATTTATATGTCAATAAAAATAACAGATTTTAACATTTCACGTTTCGCCACTTGCAATACCTTTTTAAAACGCCTGTAGCTCCCTAACTATACGTCGTAATGATATGAAAGTTTACATGAGGAAAGAAAAAAGTTCAAATTTTACTGTGGTGTTTTCAAATCGAAAATATCTCCTATACTTTTTGAGTAAATAAACCGAGAAAACAGCCAATTTTCCAACTTTCCAAAAAGGTAAGGTACCCCCCTTGCTGTTTTTTTAGGCGATAAAGTGAGTTTTTGATTTTTGAATGTTTCTATGGCTTAATAGAAGCAGAATTAAATTTTGATTCGAGGGGTGCTATTGAAATTTCAAAATTTTTAATATTTTTTTCATTTTTATCTAATTATTTGTAAAAATTTTAACATTTAACAATACTAATAATATGCACATCGTAAGATGCAGAATTGAAAGGAGAGTAAACCCTGAAAAAAAAACTTTGTAATCTCATAGGGTTCACGAGTAATTGCAGCTTAAAGTTTTTTCAAAAAAAATCAAAATATTTTTAAACCATTGATATGGGTATCAACAGATGCAGAATTGAAAAGAGAATAAACCCTGAAAAAATCATTTCGAAATCTCAAATGGTTTAAGAGTTATTGCAATTTATATGTCAATAAAAATAACAGATTTTAACATTTCACGTTTCGCCACTTGCAATACCTTTTTAAAACGCCTGTAGCTCCCTAACTATACGTCGTAATGATATGAAAGTTTACATGAGGAAAGAAAAAAGTTCAAATTTTACTGTGGTGTTTTCAAATCGAAAATATCTCCTATACTTTTTGAGTAAATAAACCGAGAAAACAGCCAATTTTCCAACTTTCCAAAAAGGTAAGGTACCCCCCTTGCTGTTTTTTTAGGCGATAAAGTGAGTTTTTGATTTTTGAATGTTTCTATAGCTTAATAGATGCAGATTTAAATTTGGATTCGAGGGGTGCTATTGAAATTTCAAAATTTTTAATATTTTTTTCATTTTTATCTAATTATTTGTAAAAATTTCAACATTTAACAATACTAATAATATGCACATCGTAAGATGCAGAATTGAAAGGAGAGTAAACCCTGAAAAAAAAACTTTGTAATCTCATAGGGTTCACGAGTAATTGCAGCTTAAAGTTTTGTCAAAAAAAATCAAAATATTTTTAAACCATTGATATGGGTATCAACAGATGCAGAATTGAAAAGAGAATAAACCCTGAAAAAATCATTTCGAAATCTCAAATGGTTTAAGAGTTATTGCAATTTATATGTCAATAAAAATAACAGATTTTAACATTTCACGTTTCGCCACTTGCAATACCTTTTTAAAACGCCTGTAGCTCCCTAACTATACGTCGTAATGATATGAAAGTTTACATGAGGAAAGAAAAAAGTTCAAATTTTACTGTGGTGTTTTCAAATCGAAAATATCTCCTATACTTTTTGAGTAAATAAACCGAGAAAACAGCCAATTTTCCAACTTTCCAAAAAGGTAAGGTACCCCCCTTGCTGTTTTTTTAGGCGATAAAGTGAGTTTTTGATTTTTGAATGTTTCTATAGCTTAATAGAAGCAGATTTAAATTTGGATTCGAGGGGTGCTATTGAAATTTCAAAATTTTTAATATTTTTTTCATTTTTATCTAATTATTTGTAAAAATTTCAACATTTAACAATACTAATAATATGCACATCGTAAGATGCAGAATTGAAAGGAGAGTAAACCCTGAAAAAAAAACTTTGTAATCTCATAGGGTTCACGAGTAATTGCAGCTTAAAGTTTTTTCAAAAAAAATCAAAATATTTTTAAACCATTGATATGGGTATCAACAGATGCAGAATTGAAAAGAGAATAAACCCTGAAAAAATCATTTCGAAATCTCAAATGGTTTAAGAGTTATTGCAATTTATATGTCAATAAAAATAACAGATTTTAACATTTCACGTTTCGCCACTTGCAATACCTTTTTAAAACGCCTGTAGCTCCCTAACTATACGTCGTAATGATATGAAAGTTTACATGAGGAAAGAAAAAAGTTCAAATTTTACTGTGGTGTTTTCAAATCGAAAATATCTCCTATACTTTTTGAGTAAATAAACCGAGAAAACAGCCAATTTTCCAACTTTCCAAAAAGGTAAGGTACCCCCCTTGCTGTTTTTTTAGGCGATAAAGTGAGTTTTTGATTTTTGAATGTTTCTATGGCTTAATAGAAGCAGAATTAAATTTGGATTTGAGGGGTGCTATTGAAATTTCAAAATTTTTAATATTTTTTTCATTTTTATCTAATTATTTGTAAAAATTTCAACATTTAACAATACTAATAATATGCACATCGTAAGATGTAGAATTGAAAGGAGAGTAAACCCTGAAAAAAAAACTTTGTAATCTCATAGGGTTCACGAGTAATTGCAGCTTAAAGTTTTTTCAAAAAAAATCAAAATATTTTTAAACCATTGATATGGGTATCAACAGATGCAGAATTGAAAAGAGAATAAACCCTGAAAAAATCATTTCGAAATCTCAAATGGTTTAAGAGTTATTGCAATTTATATGTCAATAAAAATAACAGATTTTAACATTTCACGTTTCGCCACTTGCAATACCTTTTTAAAACGCCTGTAGCTCCCTAACTATACGTCGTAATGATATGAAAGTTTACATGAGGAAAGAAAAAAGTTCAAATTTTACTGTGGTGTTTTCAAATCGAAAATATCTCCTATACTTTTTGAGTAAATAAACCGAGAAAACAGCCAATTTTCCAACTTTCCAAAAAGGTAAGGTACCCCCCTTGCTGTTTTTTTAGGCGATAAAGTGAGTTTTTGATTTTTGAATGTTTCTATGGCTTAATAGAAGCAGAATTAAATTTTGATTCGAGGGGTGCTATTGAAATTTCAAAATTTTTAATATTTTTTTCATTTTTATCTAATTATTTGTAAAAATTTTAACATTTAACAATACTAATAATATGCACATCGTAAGATGCAGAATTGAAAGGAGAGTAAACCCTGAAAAAAAAACTTTGTAATCTCATAGGGTTCACGAGTAATTGCAGCTTAAAGTTTTTTCAAAAAAAATCAAAATATTTTTAAACCATTGATATGGGTATCAACAGATGCAGAATTGAAAAGAGAATAAACCCTGAAAAAATCATTTCGAAATCTCAAATGGTTTAAGAGTTATTGCAATTTATATGTCAATAAAAATAACAGATTTTAACATTTCACGTTTCGCCACTTGCAATACCTTTTTAAAACGCCTGTAGCTCCCTAACTATACGTCGTAATGATATGAAAGTTTACATGAGGAAAGAAAAAAGTTCAAATTTTACTGTGGTGTTTTCAAATCGAAAATATCTCCTATACTTTTTGAGTAAATAAACCGAGAAAACAGCCAATTTTCCAACTTTCCAAAAAGGTAAGGTACCCCCCTTGCTGTTTTTTTAGGCGATAAAGTGAGTTTTTGATTTTTGAATGTTTCTATAGCTTAATAGATGCAGATTTAAATTTGGATTCGAGGGGTGCTATTGAAATTTCAAAATTTTTAATATTTTTTTCATTTTTATCTAATTATTTGTAAAAATTTCAACATTTAACAATACTAATAATATGCACATCGTAAGATGCAGAATTGAAAGGAGAGTAAACCCTGAAAAAAAAACTTTGTAATCTCATAGGGTTCACGAGTAATTGCAGCTTAAAGTTTTTTCAAAAAAAATCAAAATATTTTTAAACCATTGATATGGGTATCAACAGATGCAGAATTGAAAGGAGAATAAACCCTGAAAAAATCACTTCGAAATCTCAAATGGTTTAAGAGTTATTGCAATTTATATGTCAATAAAAAAACCAGATTTTAACATTTCACGTTTCGCCACTTGCAATACCTTTTTAAAACGCCTGTAGCTCCCTAACTATACGTCGTAATGATATGAAAGTTTACATGAGGAAAGAAAAAAGTTCAAATTTTACTGTGGTGTTTTCAAATCGAAAATATCTCCTATACTTTTTGAGTAAATAAACCGAGAAAACAGCCAATTTTCCAACTTTCCAAAAAGGTAAGGTACCCCCCTTGCTGTTTTTTTAGGCGATAAAGTGAGTTTTTGATTTTTGAATGTTTCTATAGCTTAATAGATGCAGATTTAAATTTGGATTCGAGGGGTGCTATTGAAATTTCAAAATTTTTAATATTTTTTTCATTTTTATCTAATTATTTGTAAAAATTTCAACATTTACAATACTAATAATATGCACATCGTAAGATGCAGAATTGAAAGGAGAGTAAACCCTGAAAAAAAAACTTTGTAATCTCATAGGGTTCACGAGTAATTGCAGCTTAAAGTTTTTTCAAAAAAAATCAAAATATTTTTAAACCATTGATATGGGTATCAACAGATGCAGAATTGAAAGGAGAATAAACCCTGAAAAAATCATTTCGAAATCTCAAATGGTTTAAGAGTTATTGCAATTTATATGTCAATAAAAATAACAGATTTTAACATTTCACGTTTCGCCACTTGCAATACCTTTTTAAAACGCCTGTAGCTCCCTAACTCTACGTCGTAATGATATGAAAGTTTACATGAGGAAAGAAAAAAGTTCAAATTTTACTGTGGTGTTTTCAAATCGAAAATATCTCCTATACTTTTTGAGTAAATAAACCGAGAAAACAGCCAATTTTCCAACTTTCCAAAAAGGTAAGGTACCCCCCTTGCTGTTTTTTTAGGCGATAAAGTGAGTTTTTGATTTTTGAATGTTTCTATGGCTTAATAGAAGCAGAATTAAATTTGGATTTGAGGGGTGCTATTGAAATTTCAAAATTTTTAATATTTTTTTCATTTTTATCTAATTATTTGTAAAAATTTCAACATTTAACAATACTAATAATATGCACATCGTAAGATGTAGAATTGAAAGGAGAGTAAACCCTGAAAAAAAAACTTTGTAATCTCATAGGGTTCACGAGTAATTGCAGCTTAAAGTTTTTTCAAAAAAAATCAAAATATTTTTAAACCATTGATATGGGTATCAACAGATGCAGAATTGAAAAGAGAATAAACCCTGAAAAAATCATTTCGAAATCTCAAATGGTTTAAGAGTTATTGCAATTTATATGTCAATAAAAATAACAGATTTTAACATTTCACGTTTCGCCACTTGCAATACCTTTTTAAAACGCCTGTAGCTCCCTAACTATACGTCGTAATGATATGAAAGTTTACATGAGGAAAGAAAAAAGTTCAAATTTTACTGTGGTGTTTTCAAATCGAAAATATCTCCTATACTTTTTGAGTAAATAAACCGAGAAAACAGCCAATTTTCCAACTTTCCAAAAAGGTAAGGTACCCCCCTTGCTGTTTTTTTAGGCGATAAAGTGAGTTTTTGATTTTTGAATGTTTCTATAGCTTAATAGATGCAGATTTAAATTTGGATTCGAGGGGTGCTATTGAAATTTCAAAATTTTTAATATTTTTTTCATTTTTATCTAATTATTTGTAAAAATTTCAACATTTAACAATACTAATAATATGCACATCGTAAGATGCAGAATTGAAAGGAGAGTAAACCCTGAAAAAAAAACTTTGTAATCTCATAGGGTTCACGAGTAATTGCAGCTTAAAGTTTTTTCAAAAAAAATCAAAATATTTTTAAACCATTGATATGGGTATCAACAGATGCAGAATTGAAAGGAGAATAAACCCTGAAAAAATCACTTCGAAATCTCAAATGGTTTAAGAGTTATTGCAATTTATATGTCAATAAAAAAACCAGATTTTAACATTTCACGTTTCGCCACTTGCAATACCTTTTTAAAACGCCTGTAGCTCCCTAACTATACGTCGTAATGATATGAAAGTTTACACGAGGAAAGAAAAAAGTTCAAATTTTACTGTGGTGTTTTCAAATCGAAAATATCTCCTATACTTTTTGAGTAAATAAACCGAGAAAACAGCCAATTTTCCAACTTTCCAAAAAGGTAAGGTACCCCCCTTGCTGTTTTTTTAGGCGATAAAGTGAGTTTTTGATTTTTGAATGTTTCTATAGCTTAATAGATGCAGATTTAAATTTGGATTCGAGGGGTGCTATTGAAATTTCAAAATTTTTAATATTTTTTTCATTTTTATCTAATTATTTGTAAAAATTTCAACATTTAACAATACTAATAATATGCACATCGTAAGATGCAGAATTGAAAGGAGAGTAAACCCTGAAAAAAAAACTTTGTAATCTCATAGGGTTCACGAGTAATTGCAGCTTAAAGTTTTTCAAAAAAAAACAAAATATTTTTAAACCATTGATATGGGTATCAACAGATGCAGAATTGAAAGGAGAATAAACCCTGAAAAAATCACTTCGAAATCTCAAATGGTTTAAGAGTTATTGCAATTTATATGTCGATAAAAAAACCAGATTTTAACATTTCACGTTTCGCCACTTGCAATACCTTTTTAAAACGCCTGTAGCTCCCTAACTCTACGTCGTAATGATATGAAAGTTTACATGAGGAAAGAAAAAAGTTCAAATTTTACTGTGGTGTTTTCAAATCGAAAATATCTCCTATACTTTTTGAGTAAATAAACCGAGAAAACAGCCAATTTTCCAACTTTCCAAAAAGGTAAGGTACCCCCCTTGCTGTTTTTTTAGGCGATAAAGTGAGTTTTTGATTTTTGAATGTTTCTATAGCTTAATAGATGCAGATTTAAATTTGGATTCGAGGGGTGCTATTGAAATTTCAAAATTTTTAATATTTTTTTCATTTTTATCTAATTATTTGTAAAAATTTCAACATTTAACAATACTAATAATATGCACATCGTAAGATGCAGAATTGAAAGGAGAGTAAACCCTGAAAAAAAAACTTTGTAATCTCATAGGGTTCACGAGTAATTGCAGCTTAAAGTTTTTTCAAAAAAAATCAAAATATTTTTAAACCATTGATATGGGTATCAACAGATGCAGAATTGAAAGGAGAATAAACCCTGAAAAAATCACTTCGAAATCTCAAATGGTTTAAGAGTTATTGCAATTTATATGTCAATAAAAATAACAGATTTTAACATTTCACGTTTCGCCACTTGCAATACCTTTTTAAAACGCCTGTAGCTCCCTAACTCTACGTCGTAATGATATGAAAGTTTACATGAGGAAAGAAAAAAGTTCAAATTTTACTGTGGTGTTTTCAAATCGAAAATATCTCCTATACTTTTTGAGTAAATAAACCGAGAAAACAGCCAATTTTCCAACTTTCCAAAAAGGTAAGGTACCCCCCTTGCTGTTTTTTTAGGCGATAAAGTGAGTTTTTGATTTTTGAATGTTTCTATGGCTTAATAGAAGCAGAATTAAATTTTGATTCGAGGGGTGCTATTGAAATTTCAAAATTTTTAATATTTTTTTCATTTTTATCTAATTATTTGTAAAAATTTCAACATTTAACAATACTAATAATATGCACATCGTAAGATGCAGAATTGAAAGGAGAGTAAACCCTGAAAAAAAAACTTTGTAATCTCATAGGGTTCACGAGTAATTGCAGCTTAAAGTTTTTTCAAAAAAAATCAAAATATTTTTAAACCATTGATATGGGTATCAACAGATGCAGAATTGAAAGGAGAATAAACCCTGAAAAAATCACTTCGAAATCTCAAATGGTTTAAGAGTTATTGCAATTTATATGTCAATAAAAATAACAGATTTTAACATTTCACGTTTCGCCACTTGCAATACCTTTTTAAAACGCCTGTAGCTCCCTAACTATACGTCGTAATGATATGAAAGTTTACATGAGGAAAGAAAAAAGTTCAAATTTTACTGTGGTGTTTTCAAATCGAAAATATCTCCTATACTTTTTGAGTAAATAAACCGAGAAAACAGCCAATTTTCCAACTTTCCAAAAAGGTAAGGTACCCCCCTTGCTGTTTTTTTAGGCGATAAAGTGAGTTTTTGATTTTTGAATGTTTCTATAGCTTAATAGATGCAGATTTAAATTTGGATTCGAGGGGTGCTATTGAAATTTCAAAATATTTTTTTCATTTTTATCTAATTATTTGTAAAAATTTCAACATTTAACAATACTAATAATATGCACATCGTAAGATGCAGAATTGAAAGGAGAGTAAACCCTGAAAAAAAAACTTTGTAATCTCATAGGGTTCACGAGTAATTGCAGCTTAAAGTTTTTTCAAAAAAAATCAAAATATTTTTAAACCATTGATATGGGTATCAACAGATGCAGAATTGAAAGGAGAATAAACCCTGAAAAAATCACTTCGAAATCTCAAATGGTTTAAGAGTTATTGCAATTTATATGTCAATAAAAAAACCAGATTTTAACATTTCACGTTTCGCCACTTGCAATACCTTTTTAAAACGCCTGTAGCTCCCTAACTATACGTCGTAATGATATGAAAGTTTACATGAGGAAAGAAAAAAGTTCAAATTTTACTGTGGTGTTTTCAAATCGAAAATATCTCCTATACTTGTTGAGTAAATAAAGAGAGAAAACAGCCAATTTTCCAACTTTCCAAAAAGGTAAGGTTCCCCTTGCTGTTTTTTTAGGCGATAAAGTGAGTTTTTGATTTTTGAATGTTTCTATGGCTTAATAGAAGCAGATTTAAATTTGGATTCGAGGGGTGCTATTGAAATTTCAAAATTTTTAATATTTTTTTCATTTTTATCTAATTATTTGTAAAAATTTCAACATTTAACAATACTAATAATATGCACATCGTAAGATGCAGAATTGAAAGGAGAGTAAACCCTGAAAAAAAAACTTTGTAATCTCATAGGGTTCACGAGTAATTGCAGCTTAAAGTTTTTTCAAAAAAAATCAAAATATTTTTAAACCATTGATATGGGTATCAACAGATGCAGAATTGAAAGGAGAATAAACCCTGAAAAAATCACTTCGAAATCTCAAATGGTTTAAGAGTTATTGCAATTTATATGTCAATAAAAATAACAGATTTTAACATTTCACGTTTCGCCACTTGCAATACCTTTTTAAAACGCCTGTAGCTCCCTAACTATACGTCGTAATGATATGAAAGTTTACATGAGGAAAGAAAAAAGTTCAAATTTTACTGTGGTGTTTTCAAATCGAAAATATCTCCTATACTTTTTGAGTAAATAAACCGAGAAAACAGCCAATTTTCCAACTTTCCAAAAAGGTAAGGTACCCCCCTTGCTGTTTTTTTAGGCGATAAAGTGAGTTTTTGATTTTTGAATGTTTCTATAGCTTAATAGATGCAGATTTAAATTTGGATTCGAGGGGTGCTATTGAAATTTCAAAATTTTTAATATTTTTTTCATTTTTATCTAATTATTTGTAAAAATTTCAACATTTAACAATACTAATAATATGCACATCGTAAGATGCAGAATTGAAAGGAGAGTAAACCCTGAAAAAAAAACTTTGTAATCTCATAGGGTTCACGAGTAATTGCAGCTTAAAGTTTTTTCAAAAAAAATCAAAATATTTTTAAACCATTGATATGGGTATCAACAGATGCAGAATTGAAAGGAGAATAAACCCTGAAAAAATCACTTCGAAATCTCAAATGGTTTAAGAGTTATTGCAATTTATATGTCAATAAAAATAACAGATTTTAACATTTCACGTTTCGCCACTTGCAATACCTTTTTAAAACGCCTGTAGCTCCCTAACTATACGTCGTAATGATATGAAAGTTTACATGAGGAAAGAAAAAAGTTCAAATTTTACTGTGGTGTTTTCAAATCGAAAATATCTCCTATACTTTTTGAGTAAATAAACCGAGAAAACAGCCAATTTTCCAACTTTCCAAAAAGGTAAGGTACCCCCCTTGCTGTTTTTTTAGGCGATAAAGTGAGTTTTTGATTTTTGAATGTTTCTATAGCTTAATAGATGCAGATTTAAATTTGGATTCGAGGGGTGCTATTGAAATTTCAAAATATTTTTTTCATTTTTATCTAATTATTTGTAAAAATTTCAACATTTAACAATACTAATAATATGCACATCGTAAGATGCAGAATTGAAAGGAGAGTAAACCCTGAAAAAAAAACTTTGTAATCTCATAGGGTTCACGAGTAATTGCAGCTTAAAGTTTTTTCAAAAAAAATCAAAATATTTTTAAACCATTGATATGGGTATCAACAGATGCAGAATTGAAAGGAGAATAAACCCTGAAAAAATCACTTCGAAATCTCAAATGGTTTAAGAGTTATTGCAATTTATATGTCAATAAAAAAACCAGATTTTAACATTTCACGTTTCGCCACTTGCAATACCTTTTTAAAACGCCTGTAGCTCCCTAACTATACGTCGTAATGATATGAAAGTTTACATGAGGAAAGAAAAAAGTTCAAATTTTACTGTGGTGTTTTCAAATCGAAAATATCTCCTATACTTTTTGAGTAAATAAAGAGAGAAAACAGCCAATTTTCCAACTTTCCAAAAAGGTAAGGTTCCCCTTGCTGTTTTTTTAGGCGATAAAGTGAGTTTTTGATTTTTGAATGTTTCTATGGCTTAATAGAAGCAGATTTAAATTTGGATTCGAGGGGTGCTATTGAAATTTCAAAATTTTTAATATTTTTTTCATTTTTATCTAATTATTTGTAAAAATTTCAACATTTAACAATACTAATAATATGCACATCGTAAGATGCAGAATTGAAAGGAGAGTAAACCCTGAAAAAAAAACTTTGTAATCTCATAGGGTTCACGAGTAATTGCAGCTTAAAGTTTTTTCAAAAAAAATCAAAATATTTTTAAACCATTGATATGGGTATCAACAGATGCAGAATTGAAAGGAGAATAAACCCTGAAAAAATCACTTCGAAATCTCAAATGGTTTAAGAGTTATTGCAATTTATATGTCAATAAAAATAACAGATTTTAACATTTCACGTTTCGCCACTTGCAATACCTTTTTAAAACGCCTGTAGCTCCCTAACTATACGTCGTAATGATATGAAAGTTTACATGAGGAAAGAAAAAAGTTCAAATTTTACTGTGGTGTTTTCAAATCGAAAATATCTCCTATACTTTTTGAGTAAATAAACCGAGAAAACAGCCAATTTTCCAACTTTCCAAAAAGGTAAGGTACCCCCCTTGCTGTTTTTTTAGGCGATAAAGTGAGTTTTTGATTTTTGAATGTTTCTATAGCTTAATAGATGCAGATTTAAATTTGGATTCGAGGGGTGCTATTGAAATTTCAAAATTTTTAATATTTTTTTCATTTTTATCTAATTATTTGTAAAAATTTCAACATTTAACAATACTAATAATATGCACATCGTAAGATGCAGAATTGAAAGGAGAGTAAACCCTGAAAAAAAAACTTTGTAATCTCATAGGGTTCACGAGTAATTGCAGCTTAAAGTTTTTTCAAAAAAAATCAAAATATTTTTAAACCATTGATATGGGTATCAACAGATGCAGAATTGAAAGGAGAATAAACCCTGAAAAAATCACTTCGAAATCTCAAATGGTTTAAGAGTTATTGCAATTTATATGTCAATAAAAAAACCAGATTTTAACATTTCACGTTTCGCCACTTGCAATACCTTTTTAAAACGCCTGTAGCTCCCTAACTATACGTCGTAATGATATGAAAGTTTACATGAGGAAAGAAAAAAGTTCAAATTTTACTGTGGTGTTTTCAAATCGAAAATATCTCCTATACTTTTTGAGTAAATAAAGAGAGAAAACAGCCAATTTTCCAACTTTCCAAAAAGGTAAGGTCCCCCTTGCTGTTTTTTTAGGCGATAAAGTGAGTTTTTGATTTTTGAATGTTTCTATGGCTTAATAGAAGCAGATTTAAATTTGGATTCGAGGGGTGCTATTGAAATTTCAAAATTTTTAATATTTTTTTCATTTTTATCTAATTATTTGTAAAAATTTCAACATTTAACAATACTAATAATATGCACATCGTAAGATGCAGAATTGAAAGGAGAGTAAACCCTGAAAAAAAAACTTTGTAATCTCATAGGGTTCACGAGTAATTGCAGCTTAAAGTTTTTTCAAAAAAAATCAAAATATTTTTAAACCATTGATATGGGTATCAACAGATGCAGAATTGAAAGGAGAATAAACCCTGAAAAAATCACTTCGAAATCTCAAATGGTTTAAGAGTTATTGCAATTTATATGTCAATAAAAAAACCAGATTTTAACATTTCACGTTTCGCCACTTGCAATACCTTTTTAAAACGCCTGTAGCTCCCTAACTATACGTCGTAATGATATGAAAGTTTACATGAGGAAAGAAAAAAGTTCAAATTTTACTGTGGTGTTTTCAAATCGAAAATATCTCCTATACTTTTTGAGTAAATAAAGAGAGAAAACAGCCAATTTTCCAACTTTCCAAAAAGGTAAGGTCCCCTTTACTGTTTTTTTAGGCGATGAAGTGAGTTTTTGATTTTTGAATGTTTCTATGGCTTAATAGAAGCAGATTTAAATTTGGATTCGAGGGGTGCTATTGAAATTTCAAAATTTTTAATATTTTTTTCATTTTTATCTAATTATTTGTAAAAATTTCAACATTTAACAATACTAATAATATGCACATCGTAAGATGCAGAATTGAAAGGAGAGTAAACCCTGAAAAAAAAACTTTGTAATCTCATAGGGTTCACGAGTAATTGCAGCTTAAAGTTTTTTCAAAAAAAATCAAAATATTTTTAAACCATTGATATGGGTATCAACAGATGCAGAAGAGAATAAACCCTGAAAAAATCACTTCGAAATCTCAAATGGTTTAAGAGTTATTGCAATTTATATGTCAATAAAAAAACCAGATTTTAACATTTCACGTTTCGCCACTTGCAATACCTTTTTAAAACGCCTGTAGCTCCCTAACTCTACGTCGTAATGATATGAAAGTTTACATGAGGAAAGAAAAAAGTTCAAATTTTACTGTGGTGTTTTCAAATCGAAAATATCTCCTATACTTTTTGAGTAAATAAACCGAGAAAACAGCCAATTTTCCAACTTTCCAAAAAGGTAAGGTACCCCCCTTGCTGTTTTTTTAGGCGATAAAGTGAGTTTTTGATTTTTGAATGTTTCTATGGCTTATTAGAAGCAGAATTAAATTTGGATTCGAGGGGTGCTATTGAAATTTCAAAATTTTTAATATTTTTTTCATTTTTATCTAATTATTTGTAAAAATTTCAACATTTAACAATACTAATAATATGCACATCGTAAGATGCAGAATTGAAAGGAGAGTAAACCCTGAAAAAAAAACTTTGTAATCTCATAGGGTTCACGAGTAATTGCAGCTTAAAGATTATTCAAAAAAAATCAAAATATTTTTAAACCATTGATATGGGTATCAACAGATGCAGAATTGAAAGGAGAATAAACCCTGAAAAAATCACTTCGAAATCTCAAATGGTTTAAGAGTTATTGCAATTTATATGTCAATAAAAATAACAGATTTTAACATTTCACGTTTCGCCACTTGCAATACCTTTTTAAAACGCCTGTAGCTCCCTAACTCTACGTCGTAATGATATGAAAGTTTACATGAGGAAAGAAAAAAGTTCAAATTTTACTGTGGTGTTTTCAAATCGAAAATATCTCCTATACTTTTTGAGTAAATAAACCGAGAAAACAGCCAATTTTCCAACTTTCCAAAAAGGTAAGGTACCCCCCTTGCTGTTTTTTTAGGCGATAAAGTGAGTTTTTGATTTTTGAATGTTTCTATAGCTTAATAGATGCAGATTTAAATTTGGATTCGAGGGGTGCTATTGAAATTTCAAAATTTTTAATATTTTTTTCATTTTTATCTAATTATTTGTAAAAATTTCAACATTTAACAATACTAATAATATGCACATCGTAAGATGCAGAATTGAAAGGAGAGTAAACCCTGAAAAAAAAACTTTGTAATCTCATAGGGTTCACGAGTAATTGCAGCTTAAAGTTTTTTCAAAAAAAATCAAAATATTTTTAAACCATTGATATGGGTATCAACAGATGCAGAATTGAAAGGAGAATAAACCCTGAAAAAATCATTTCGAAATCTCAAATGGTTTAAGAGTTATTGCAATTTATATGTCAATAAAAATAACAGATTTTAACATTTCACGTTTCGCCACTTGCAATACCTTTTTAAAACGCCTGTAGCTCCCTAACTCTACGTCGTAATGATATGAAAGTTTACATGAGGAAAGAAAAAAGTTCAAATTTTACTGTGGTGTTTTCAAATCGAAAATATCTCCTATACTTTTTGAGTAAATAAACCGAGAAAACAGCCAATTTTCCAACTTTCCAAAAAGGTAAGGTACCCCCCTTGCTGTTTTTTTAGGCGATAAAGTGAGTTTTTGATTTTTGAATGTTTCTATAGCTTAATAGATGCAGATTTAAATTTGGATTCGAGGGGTGCTATTGAAATTTCAAAATTTTTAATATTTTTTTCATTTTTATCTAATTATTTGTAAAAATTTCAACATTTAACAATACTAATAATATGCACATCGTAAGATGCAGAATTGAAAGGAGAGTAAACCCTGAAAAAAAAACTTTGTAATCTCATAGGGTTCACGAGTAATTGCAGCTTAAAGTTTTTCAAAAAAAAACAAAATATTTTTAAACCATTGATATGGGTATCAACAGATGCAGAATTGAAAGGAGAATAAACCCTGAAAAAATCACTTCGAAATCTCAAATGGTTTAAGAGTTATTGCAATTTATATGTCAATAAAAAAACCAGATTTTAACATTTCACGTTTCGCCACTTGCAATACCTTTTTAAAACGCCTGTAGCTCCCTAACTCTACGTCGTAATGATATGAAAGTTTACATGAGGAAAGAAAAAAGTTCAAATTTTACTGTGGTGTTTTCAAATCGAAAATATCTCCTATACTTTTTGAGTAAATAAACCGAGAAAACAGCCAATTTTCCAACTTTCCAAAAAGGTAAGGTACCCCCCTTGCTGTTTTTTTAGGCGATAAAGTGAGTTTTTGATTTTTGAATGTTTCTATAGCTTAATAGATGCAGATTTAAATTTGGATTCGAGGGGTGCTATTGAAATTTCAAAATTTTTAATATTTTTTTCATTTTTATCTAATTATTTGTAAAAATTTCAACATTTAACAATACTAATAATATGCACATCGTAAGATGCAGAATTGAAAGGAGAGTAAACCCTGAAAAAAAAACTTTGTAATCTCATAGGGTTCACGAGTAATTGCAGCTTAAAGTTTTTTCAAAAAAAATCAAAATATTTTTAAACCATTGATATGGGTATCAACAGATGCAGAATTGAAAGGAGAATAAACCCTGAAAAAATCACTTCGAAATCTCAAATGGTTTAAGAGTTATTGCAATTTATATGTCAATAAAAATAACAGATTTTAACATTTCACGTTTCGCCACTTGCAATACCTTTTTAAAACGCCTGTAGCTCCCTAACTCTACGTCGTAATGATATGAAAGTTTACATGAGGAAAGAAAAAAGTTCAAATTTTACTGTGGTGTTTTCAAATCGAAAATATCTCCTATACTTTTTGAGTAAATAAACCGAGAAAACAGCCAATTTTCCAACTTTCCAAAAAGGTAAGGTACCCCCCTTGCTGTTTTTTTAGGCGATAAAGTGAGTTTTTGATTTTTGAATGTTTCTATGGCTTAATAGAAGCAGAATTAAATTTTGATTCGAGGGGTGCTATTGAAATTTCAAAATTTTTAATATTTTTTTCATTTTTATCTAATTATTTGTAAAAATTTCAACATTTAACAATACTAATAATATGCACATCGTAAGATGCAGAATTGAAAGGAGAGTAAACCCTGAAAAAAAAACTTTGTAATCTCATAGGGTTCACGAGTAATTGCAGCTTAAAGTTTTTTCAAAAAAAATCAAAATATTTTTAAACCATTGATATGGGTATCAACAGATGCAGAATTGAAAGGAGAATAAACCCTGAAAAAATCACTTCGAAATCTCAAATGGTTTAAGAGTTATTGCAATTTATATGTCAATAAAAATAACAGATTTTAACATTTCACGTTTCGCCACTTGCAATACCTTTTTAAAACGCCTGTAGCTCCCTAACTATACGTCGTAATGATATGAAAGTTTACATGAGGAAAGAAAAAAGTTCAAATTTTACTGTGGTGTTTTCAAATCGAAAATATCTCCTATACTTTTTGAGTAAATAAACCGAGAAAACAGCCAATTTTCCAACTTTCCAAAAAGGTAAGGTACCCCCCTTGCTGTTTTTTTAGGCGATAAAGTGAGTTTTTGATTTTTGAATGTTTCTATAGCTTAATAGATGCAGATTTAAATTTGGATTCGAGGGGTGCTATTGAAATTTCAAAATATTTTTTTCATTTTTATCTAATTATTTGTAAAAATTTCAACATTTAACAATACTAATAATATGCACATCGTAAGATGCAGAATTGAAAGGAGAGTAAACCCTGAAAAAAAAACTTTGTAATCTCATAGGGTTCACGAGTAATTGCAGCTTAAAGTTTTTTCAAAAAAAATCAAAATATTTTTAAACCATTGATATGGGTATCAACAGATGCAGAATTGAAAGGAGAATAAACCCTGAAAAAATCACTTCGAAATCTCAAATGGTTTAAGAGTTATTGCAATTTATATGTCAATAAAAAAACCAGATTTTAACATTTCACGTTTCGCCACTTGCAATACCTTTTTAAAACGCCTGTAGCTCCCTAACTATACGTCGTAATGATATGAAAGTTTACATGAGGAAAGAAAAAAGTTCAAATTTTACTGTGGTGTTTTCAAATCGAAAATATCTCCTATACTTTTTGAGTAAATAAAGAGAGAAAACAGCCAATTTTCCAACTTTCCAAAAAGGTAAGGTTCCCCTTGCTGTTTTTTTAGGCGATAAAGTGAGTTTTTGATTTTTGAATGTTTCTATGGCTTAATAGAAGCAGATTTAAATTTGGATTCGAGGGGTGCTATTGAAATTTCAAAATTTTTAATATTTTTTTCATTTTTATCTAATTATTTGTAAAAATTTCAACATTTAACAATACTAATAATATGCACATCGTAAGATGCAGAATTGAAAGGAGAGTAAACCCTGAAAAAAAAACTTTGTAATCTCATAGGGTTCACGAGTAATTGCAGCTTAAAGTTTTTTCAAAAAAAATCAAAATATTTTTAAACCATTGATATGGGTATCAACAGATGCAGAATTGAAAGGAGAATAAACCCTGAAAAAATCACTTCGAAATCTCAAATGGTTTAAGAGTTATTGCAATTTATATGTCAATAAAAATAACAGATTTTAACATTTCACGTTTCGCCACTTGCAATACCTTTTTAAAACGCCTGTAGCTCCCTAACTATACGTCGTAATGATATGAAAGTTTACATGAGGAAAGAAAAAAGTTCAAATTTTACTGTGGTGTTTTCAAATCGAAAATATCTCCTATACTTTTTGAGTAAATAAACCGAGAAAACAGCCAATTTTCCAACTTTCCAAAAAGGTAAGGTACCCCCCTTGCTGTTTTTTTAGGCGATAAAGTGAGTTTTTGATTTTTGAATGTTTCTATAGCTTAATAGATGCAGATTTAAATTTGGATTCGAGGGGTGCTATTGAAATTTCAAAATTTTTAATATTTTTTTCATTTTTATCTAATTATTTGTAAAAATTTCAACATTTAACAATACTAATAATATGCACATCGTAAGATGCAGAATTGAAAGGAGAGTAAACCCTGAAAAAAAAACTTTGTAATCTCATAGGGTTCACGAGTAATTGCAGCTTAAAGTTTTTTCAAAAAAAATCAAAATATTTTTAAACCATTGATATGGGTATCAACAGATGCAGAATTGAAAGGAGAATAAACCCTGAAAAAATCACTTCGAAATCTCAAATGGTTTAAGAGTTATTGCAATTTATATGTCAATAAAAAAACCAGATTTTAACATTTCACGTTTCGCCACTTGCAATACCTTTTTAAAACGCCTGTAGCTCCCTAACTATACGTCGTAATGATATGAAAGTTTACATGAGGAAAGAAAAAAGTTCAAATTTTACTGTGGTGTTTTCAAATCGAAAATATCTCCTATACTTTTTGAGTAAATAAAGAGAGAAAACAGCCAATTTTCCAACTTTCCAAAAAGGTAAGGTCCCCCTTGCTGTTTTTTTAGGCGATAAAGTGAGTTTTTGATTTTTGAATGTTTCTATGGCTTAATAGAAGCAGATTTAAATTTGGATTCGAGGGGTGCTATTGAAATTTCAAAATTTTTAATATTTTTTTCATTTTTATCTAATTATTTGTAAAAATTTCAACATTTAACAATACTAATAATATGCACATCGTAAGATGCAGAATTGAAAGGAGAGTAAACCCTGAAAAAAAAACTTTGTAATCTCATAGGGTTCACGAGTAATTGCAGCTTAAAGTTTTTTCAAAAAAAATCAAAATATTTTTAAACCATTGATATGGGTATCAACAGATGCAGAATTGAAAGGAGAATAAACCCTGAAAAAATCACTTCGAAATCTCAAATGGTTTAAGAGTTATTGCAATTTATATGTCAATAAAAAAACCAGATTTTAACATTTCACGTTTCGCCACTTGCAATACCTTTTTAAAACGCCTGTAGCTCCCTAACTATACGTCGTAATGATATGAAAGTTTACATGAGGAAAGAAAAAAGTTCAAATTTTACTGTGGTGTTTTCAAATCGAAAATATCTCCTATACTTTTTGAGTAAATAAAGAGAGAAAACAGCCAATTTTCCAACTTTCCAAAAAGGTAAGGTCCCCTTTACTGTTTTTTTAGGCGATGAAGTGAGTTTTTGATTTTTGAATGTTTCTATGGCTTAATAGAAGCAGATTTAAATTTGGATTCGAGGGGTGCTATTGAAATTTCAAAATTTTTAATATTTTTTTCATTTTTATCTAATTATTTGTAAAAATTTCAACATTTAACAATACTAATAATATGCACATCGTAAGATGCAGAATTGAAAGGAGAGTAAACCCTGAAAAAAAAACTTTGTAATCTCATAGGGTTCACGAGTAATTGCAGCTTAAAGTTTTTTCAAAAAAAATCAAAATATTTTTAAACCATTGATATGGGTATCAACAGATGCAGAATTGAAAGGAGAATAAACCCTGAAAAAATCACTTCGAAATCTCAAATGGTTTAAGAGTTATTGCAATTTATATGTCAATAAAAATAACAGATTTTAACATTTCATGTTTCGCCACTTGCAATACCTTTTTAAAACGCCTGTAGCTCCCTAACTATACGTCGTAATGATATGAAAGTTTACATGAGAAAAGAAAAAAGTTCAAATTTTACTGTGGTGTTTTCAAATCGAAAATATCTCCTATACTTTTTGAGTAAATAAACCGAGAAAACAGCCAATTTTCCAACTTTCCAAAAAGGTAAGGTACCCGTACCCCCTTGCTGTTTTTTTAGGCGATAAAGTGAGTTTTTGATTTTTGAATGTTTCTATAGCTTAATAGATGCAGATTTAAATTTGGATTCGAGGGGTGCTATTGAAATTTCAAAATTTTTAATATTTTTTTCATTTTTATCTAATTATTTGTAAAAATTTCAACATTTAACAATACTAATAATATGCACATCGTAAGATGCAGAATTGAAAGGAGAGTAAACCCTGAAAAAAAAACTTTGTAATCTCATAGGGTTCACGAGTAATTGCAGCTTAAAGTTTTTTCAAAAAAAATCAAAATATTTTTAAACCATTGATATGGGTATCAACAGATGCAGAATTGAAAGGAGAATAAACCCTGAAAAAATCACTTCGAAATCTCAAATGGTTTAAGAGTTATTGCAATTTATATGTCAATAAAAAAACCAGATTTTAACATTTCACGTTTCGCCACTTGCAATACCTTTTTAAAACGCCTGTAGCTCCCTAACTATACGTCGTAATGATATGAAAGTTTACATGAGGAAAGAAAAAAGTTCAAATTTTACTGTGGTGTTTTCAAATCGAAAATATCTCCTATACTTTTTGAGTAAATAAAGAGAGAAAACAGCCAATTTTCCAACTTTCCAAAAAGGTAAGGTCCCCTTTACTGTTTTTTTAGGCGATGAAGTGAGTTTTTGATTTTTGAATGTTTCTATGGCTTAATAGAAGCAGATTTAAATTTGGATTCGAGGGGTGCTATTGAAATTTCAAAATTTTTAATATTTTTTTCATTTTTATCTAATTATTTGTAAAAATTTCAACATTTAACAATACTAATAATATGCACATCGTAAGATGCAGAATTGAAAGGAGAGTAAACCCTGAAAAAAAAACTTTGTAATCTCATAGGGTTCACGAGTAATTGCAGCTTAAAGTTTTTTCAAAAAAAATCAAAATATTTTTAAACCATTGATATGGGTATCAACAGATGCAGAATTGAAAGGAGAATAAACCCTGAAAAAATCACTTCGAAATCTCAAATGGTTTAAGAGTTATTGCAATTTATATGTCAATAAAAAAACCAGATTTTAACATTTCACGTTTCGCCACTTGCAATACCTTTTTAAAACGCCTGTAGCTCCCTAACTATACGTCGTAATGATATGAAAGTTTACATGAGGAAAGAAAAAAGTTCAAATTTTACTGTGGTGTTTTCAAATCGAAAATATCTCCTATACTTTTTGAGTAAATAAAGAGAGAAAACAGCCAATTTTCCAACTTTCCAAAAAGGTAAGGTCCCCCTTGCTGTTTTTTTAGGCGATAAAGTGAGTTTTTGATTTTTGAATGTTTCTATGGCTTAATAGAAGCAGAATTAAATTTTGATTCGAGGGGTGCTATTGAAATTTCAAAATTTTTAATATTTTTTTCATTTTTATCTAATTATTTGTAAAAATTTCAACATTTAACAATACTAATAATATGCACATCGTAAGATGCAGAATTGAAAGGAGAGTAAACCCTGAAAAAAAAACTTTGTAATCTCATAGGGTTCACGAGTAATTGCAGCTTAAAGTTTTTTCAAAAAAAATCAAAATATTTTTAAACCATTGATATGGGTATCAACAGATGCAGAATTGAAAGGAGAATAAACCCTGAAAAAATCACTTCGAAATCTCAAATGGTTTAAGAGTTATTGCAATTTATATGTCAATAAAAATAACAGATTTTAACATTTCACGTTTCGCCACTTGCAATACCTTTTTAAAACGCCTGTAGCTCCCTAACTATACGTCGTAATGATATGAAAGTTTACATGAGGAAAGAAAAAAGTTCAAATTTTACTGTGGTGTTTTCAAATCGAAAATATCTCCTATACTTTTTGAGTAAATAAACCGAGAAAACAGCCAATTTTCCAACTTTCCAAAAAGGTAAGGTACCCGTACCCCCTTGCTGTTTTTTTAGGCGATAAAGTGAGTTTTTGATTTTTGAATGTTTCTATAGCTTAATAGATGCAGATTTAAATTTGGATTCGAGGGGTGCTATTGAAATTTCAAAATTTTTAATATTTTTTTCATTTTTATCTAATTATTTGTAAAAATTTCAACATTTAACAATACTAATAATATGCACATCGTAAGATGCAGAATTGAAAGGAGAGTAAACCCTGAAAAAAAAACTTTGTAATCTCATAGGGTTCACGAGTAATTGCAGCTTAAAGTTTTTTCAAAAAAAATCAAAATATTTTTAAACCATTGATATGGGTATCAACAGATGCAGAATTGAAAGGAGAATAAACCCTGAAAAAATCACTTCGAAATCTCAAATGGTTTAAGAGTTATTGCAATTTATATGTCAATAAAAATAACAGATTTTAACATTTCACGTTTCGCCACTTGCAATACCTTTTTAAAACGCCTGTAGCTCCCTAACTATACGTCGTAATGATATGAAAGTTTACATGAGGAAAGAAAAAAGTTCAAATTTTACTGTGGTGTTTTCAAATCGAAAATATCTCCTATACTTTTTGAGTAAATAAAGAGAGAAAACAGCCAATTTTCCAACTTTCCAAAAAGGTAAGGTCCCCCTTGCTGTTTTTTTAGGCGATAAAGTGAGTTTTTGATTTTTGAATGTTTCTATGGCTTAATAGAAGCAGAATTAAATTTTGATTCGAGGGGTGCTATTGAAATTTCAAAATTTTTAATATTTTTTTCATTTTTATCTAATTATTTGTAAAAATTTCAACATTTAACAATACTAATAATATGCACATCGTAAGATGCAGAATTGAAAGGAGAGTAAACCCTGAAAAAAAAACTTTGTAATCTCATAGGGTTCACGAGTAATTGCAGCTTAAAGTTTTTTCAAAAAAAATCAAAATATTTTTAAACCATTGATATGGGTATCAACAGATGCAGAATTGAAAGGAGAATAAACCCTGAAAAAATCACTTCGAAATCTCAAATGGTTTAAGAGTTATTGCAATTTATATGTCAATAAAAATAACAGATTTTAACATTTCACGTTTCGCCACTTGCAATACCTTTTTAAAACGCCTGTAGCTCCCTAACTATACGTCGTAATGATATGAAAGTTTACATGAGGAAAGAAAAAAGTTCAAATTTTACTGTGGTGTTTTCAAATCGAAAATATCTCCTATACTTTTTGAGTAAATAAACCGAGAAAACAGCCAATTTTCCAACTTTCCAAAAAGGTAAGGTACCCGTACCCCCTTGCTGTTTTTTTAGGCGATAAAGTGAGTTTTTGATTTTTGAATGTTTCTATAGCTTAATAGATGCAGATTTAAATTTGGATTCGAGGGGTGCTATTGAAATTTCAAAATTTTTAATATTTTTTTCATTTTTATCTAATTATTTGTAAAAATTTCAACATTTAACAATACTAATAATATGCACATCGTAAGATGCAGAATTGAAAGGAGAGTAAACCCTGAAAAAAAAACTTTGTAATCTCATAGGGTTCACGAGTAATTGCAGCTTAAAGTTTTTTCAAAAAAAATCAAAATATTTTTAAACCATTGATATGGGTATCAACAGATGCAGAATTGAAAGGAGAATAAACCCTGAAAAAATCACTTCGAAATCTCAAATGGTTTAAGAGTTATTGCAATTTATATGTCAATAAAAATAACAGATTTTAACATTTCACGTTTCGCCACTTGCAATACCTTTTTAAAACGCCTGTAGCTCCCTAACTATACGTCGTAATGATATGAAAGTTTACATGAGGAAAGAAAAAAGTTCAAATTTTACTGTGGTGTTTTCAAATCGAAAATATCTCCTATACTTTTTGAGTAAATAAACCGAGAAAACAGCCAATTTTCCAACTTTCCAAAAAGGTAAGGTACCCCCCTTGCTGTTTTTTTAGGCGATAAAGTGAGTTTTTGATTTTTGAATGTTTCTATAGCTTAATAGATGCAGATTTAAATTTGGATTCGAGGGGTGCTATTGAAATTTCAAAATATTTTTTTCATTTTTATCTAATTATTTGTAAAAATTTCAACATTTAACAATACTAATAATATGCACATCGTAAGATGCAGAATTGAAAGGAGAGTAAACCCTGAAAAAAAAACTTTGTAATCTCATAGGGTTCACGAGTAATTGCAGCTTAAAGTTTTTTCAAAAAAAATCAAAATATTTTTAAACCATTGATATGGGTATCAACAGATGCAGAATTGAAAGGAGAATAAACCCTGAAAAAATCACTTCGAAATCTCAAATGGTTTAAGAGTTATTGCAATTTATATGTCAATAAAAAAACCAGATTTTAACATTTCACGTTTCGCCACTTGCAATACCTTTTTAAAACGCCTGTAGCTCCCTAACTATACGTCGTAATGATATGAAAGTTTACATGAGGAAAGAAAAAAGTTCAAATTTTACTGTGGTGTTTTCAAATCGAAAATATCTCCTATACTTTTTGAGTAAATAAAGAGAGAAAACAGCCAATTTTCCAACTTTCCAAAAAGGTAAGGTTCCCCTTGCTGTTTTTTTAGGCGATAAAGTGAGTTTTTGATTTTTGAATGTTTCTATGGCTTAATAGAAGCAGATTTAAATTTGGATTCGAGGGGTGCTATTGAAATTTCAAAATTTTTAATATTTTTTTCATTTTTATCTAATTATTTGTAAAAATTTCAACATTTAACAATACTAATAATATGCACATCGTAAGATGCAGAATTGAAAGGAGAGTAAACCCTGAAAAAAAAACTTTGTAATCTCATAGGGTTCACGAGTAATTGCAGCTTAAAGTTTTTTCAAAAAAAATCAAAATATTTTTAAACCATTGATATGGGTATCAACAGATGCAGAATTGAAAGGAGAATAAACCCTGAAAAAATCACTTCGAAATCTCAAATGGTTTAAGAGTTATTGCAATTTATATGTCAATAAAAATAACAGATTTTAACATTTCACGTTTCGCCACTTGCAATACCTTTTTAAAACGCCTGTAGCTCCCTAACTATACGTCGTAATGATATGAAAGTTTACATGAGGAAAGAAAAAAGTTCAAATTTTACTGTGGTGTTTTCAAATCGAAAATATCTCCTATACTTTTTGAGTAAATAAACCGAGAAAACAGCCAATTTTCCAACTTTCCAAAAAGGTAAGGTACCCCCCTTGCTGTTTTTTTAGGCGATAAAGTGAGTTTTTGATTTTTGAATGTTTCTATAGCTTAATAGATGCAGATTTAAATTTGGATTCGAGGGGTGCTATTGAAATTTCAAAATTTTTAATATTTTTTTCATTTTTATCTAATTATTTGTAAAAATTTCAACATTTAACAATACTAATAATATGCACATCGTAAGATGCAGAATTGAAAGGAGAGTAAACCCTGAAAAAAAAACTTTGTAATCTCATAGGGTTCACGAGTAATTGCAGCTTAAAGTTTTTTCAAAAAAAATCAAAATATTTTTAAACCATTGATATGGGTATCAACAGATGCAGAATTGAAAGGAGAATAAACCCTGAAAAAATCACTTCGAAATCTCAAATGGTTTAAGAGTTATTGCAATTTATATGTCAATAAAAAAACCAGATTTTAACATTTCACGTTTCGCCACTTGCAATACCTTTTTAAAACGCCTGTAGCTCCCTAACTATACGTCGTAATGATATGAAAGTTTACATGAGGAAAGAAAAAAGTTCAAATTTTACTGTGGTGTTTTCAAATCGAAAATATCTCCTATACTTTTTGAGTAAATAAAGAGAGAAAACAGCCAATTTTCCAACTTTCCAAAAAGGTAAGGTCCCCTTTACTGTTTTTTTAGGCGATGAAGTGAGTTTTTGATTTTTGAATGTTTCTATGGCTTAATAGAAGCAGATTTAAATTTGGATTCGAGGGGTGCTATTGAAATTTCAAAATTTTTAATATTTTTTTCATTTTTATCTAATTATTTGTAAAAATTTCAACATTTAACAATACTAATAATATGCACATCGTAAGATGCAGAATTGAAAGGAGAGTAAACCCTGAAAAAAAAACTTTGTAATCTCATAGGGTTCACGAGTAATTGCAGCTTAAAGTTTTTTCAAAAAAAATCAAAATATTTTTAAACCATTGATATGGGTATCAACAGATGCAGAATTGGAAGGAGAATAAACCCTGAAAAAATCACTTCGAAATCTCAAATGGTTTAAGAGTTATTGCAATTTATATGTCAATAAAAATAACAGATTTTAACATTTCACGTTTCGCCACTTGCAATACCTTTTTAAAACGCCTGTAGCTCCCTAACTATACGTCGTAATGATATGAAAGTTTACATGAGGAAAGAAAAAAATTCAAATTTTACTGTGGTGTTTTCAAATCGAAAATATCTCCTATACTTTTTGAGTAAATAAACCGAGAAAACAGCCAATTTTCCAACTTTCCAAAAAGGTAAGGTACCCCCCTTGCTGTTTTTTTAGGCGATAAAGTGAGTTTTTGATTTTTGAATGTTTCTATAGCTTAATAGATGCAGATTTAAATTTGGATTCGAGGGGTGCTATTGAAATTTCAAAATTTTTAATATTTTTTTCATTTTTATCTAATTATTTGTAAAAATTTCAACATTTAACAATACTAATAATATGCACATCGTAAGATGCAGAATTGAAAGGAGAGTAAACCCTGAAAAAAAAACTTTGTAATCTCATAGGGTTCACGAGTAATTGCAGCTTAAAGTTTTTTCAAAAAAAATCAAAATATTTTTAAACCATTGATATGGGTATCAACAGATGCAGAATTGAAAGGAGAATAAACCCTGAAAAAATCACTTCGAAATCTCAAATGGTTTAAGAGTTATTGCAATTTATATGTCAATAAAAAAACCAGATTTTAACATTTCACGTTTCGCCACTTGCAATACCTTTTTAAAACGCCTGTAGCTCCCTAACTATACGTCGTAATGATATGAAAGTTTACATGAGGAAAGAAAAAAGTTCAAATTTTACTGTGGTGTTTTCAAATCGAAAATATCTCCTATACTTTTTGAGTAAATGAAGAGAGAAAACAGCCAATTTTCCAACTTTCCAAAAAGGTAAGGTCCCCTTTACTGTTTTTTTAGGCGATGAAGTGAGTTTTTGATTTTTGAATGTTTCTATGGCTTAATAGAAGCAGATTTAAATTTGGATTCGAGGGGTGCTATTGAAATTTCAAAATTTTTAATATTTTTTTCATTTTTATCTAATTATTTGTAAAAATTTCAACATTTAACAATACTAATAATATGCACATCGTAAGATGCAGAATTGAAAGGAGAGTAAACCCTGAAAAAAAAACTTTGTAATCTCATAGGGTTCACGAGTAATTGCAGCTTAAAGTTTTTTCAAAAAAAATCAAAATATTTTTAAACCATTGATATGGGTATCAACAGATGCAGAATTGGAAGGAGAATAAACCCTGAAAAAATCACTTCGAAATCTCAAATGGTTTAAGAGTTATTGCAATTTATATGTCAATAAAAATAACAGATTTTAACATTTCACGTTTCGCCACTTGCAATACCTTTTTAAAACGCCTGTAGCTCCCTAAATATACGTCGTAATGATATGAAAGTTTACATGAGGAAAGAAAAAAGTTCAAATTTTACTGTGGTGTTTTCAAATCGAAAATATCTCCTATACTTTTTGAGTAAATAAACCGAGAAAACAGTCAATTTTCCAACTTTCCAAAAAGGTAAGGTACCCCCCTTGCTGTTTTTTTAGGCGATAAAGTGAGTTTTTGATTTTTGAATGTTTCTATAGCTTAATAGATGCAGATTTAAATTTGGATTCGAGGGGTGCTATTGAAATTTCAAAATTTTTAATATTTTTTTCATTTTTATCTAATTATTTGTAAAAATTTCAACATTTAACAATACTAATAATATGCACATCGTAAGATGCAGAATTGAAAGGAGAGTAAACCCTGAAAAAAAAACTTTGTAATCTCATAGGGTTCACGAGTAATTGCAGCTTAAAGTTTTTTCAAAAAAAATCAAAATATTTTTAAACCATTGATATGGGTATCAACAGATGCAGAATTGAAAGGAGAATAAACCCTGAAAAAATCACTTCGAAATCTCAAATGGTTTAAGAGTTATTGCAATTTATATGTCAATAAAAAAACCAGATTTTAACATTTCACGTTTCGCCACTTGCAATACCTTTTTAAAACGCCTGTAGCTCCCTAACTATACGTCGTAATGATATGAAAGTTTACATGAGGAAAGAAAAAAGTTCAAATTTTACTGTGGTGTTTTCAAATCGAAAATATCTCCTATACTTTTTGAGTAAATAAAGAGAGAAAACAGCCAATTTTCCAACTTTCCAAAAAGGTAAGGTCCCCCCCTTGCTGTTTTTTTAGGCGATAAAGTGAGTTTTTGATTTTTGAATGTTTCTATGGCTTAATAGAAGCAGATTTAAATTTGGATTCGAGGGGTGCTATTGAAATTTCAAAATTTTTAATATTTTTTTCATTTTTATCTAATTATTTGTAAAAATTTCAACATTTAACAATACTAATAATATGCACATCGTAAGATGCAGAATTGAAAGGAGAGTAAACCCTGAAAAAAAAACTTTGTAATCTCATAGGGTTCACGAGTAATTGCAGCTTAAAGTTTTTTCAAAAAAAATCAAAATATTTTTAAACCATTGATATGGGTATCAACAGATGCAGAATTGAAAGGAGAATAAACCCTGAAAAAATCACTTCGAAATCTCAAATGGTTTAAGAGTTATTGCAATTTATATGTCAATAAAAATAACAGATTTTAACATTTCACGTTTCGCCACTTGCAATACCTTTTTAAAACGCCTGTAGCTCCCTAACTATACGTCGTAATGATATGAAAGTTTACATGAGGAAAGAAAAAAGTTCAAATTTTACTGTGGTGTTTTCAAATCGAAAATATCTCCTATACTTTTTGAGTAAATAAACCGAGAAAACAGCCAATTTTCCAACTTTCCAAAAAGGTAAGGTACCCCCCTTGCTGTTTTTTTAGGCGATAAAGTGAGTTTTTGATTTTTGAATGTTTCTATAGCTTAATAGATGCAGATTTAAATTTGGATTCGAGGGGTGCTATTGAAATTTCAAAATATTTTTTTCATTTTTATCTAATTATTTGTAAAAATTTCAACATTTAACAATACTAATAATATGCACATCGTAAGATGCAGAATTGAAAGGAGAGTAAACCCTGAAAAAAAAACTTTGTAATCTCATAGGGTTCACGAGTAATTGCAGCTTAAAGTTTTTTCAAAAAAAATCAAAATATTTTTAAACCATTGATATGGGTATCAACAGATGCAGAATTGAAAGGAGAATAAACCCTGAAAAAATCACTTCGAAATCTCAAATGGTTTAAGAGTTATTGCAATTTATATGTCAATAAAAAAACCAGATTTTAACATTTCACGTTTCGCCACTTGCAATACCTTTTTAAAACGCCTGTAGCTCCCTAACTATACGTCGTAATGATATGAAAGTTTACATGAGGAAAGAAAAAAGTTCAAATTTTACTGTGGTGTTTTCAAATCGAAAATATCTCCTATACTTTTTGAGTAAATAAAGAGAGAAAACAGCCAATTTTCCAACTTTCCAAAAAGGTAAGGTTCCCCTTGCTGTTTTTTTAGGCGATAAAGTGAGTTTTTGATTTTTGAATGTTTCTATGGCTTAATAGAAGCAGATTTAAATTTGGATTCGAGGGGTGCTATTGAAATTTCAAAATTTTTAATATTTTTTTCATTTTTATCTAATTATTTGTAAAAATTTCAACATTTAACAATACTAATAATATGCACATCGTAAGATGCAGAATTGAAAGGAGAGTAAACCCTGAAAAAAAAACTTTGTAATCTCATAGGGTTCACGAGTAATTGCAGCTTAAAGTTTTTTCAAAAAAAATCAAAATATTTTTAAACCATTGATATGGGTATCAACAGATGCAGAATTGAAAGGAGAATAAACCCTGAAAAAATCACTTCGAAATCTCAAATGGTTTAAGAGTTATTGCAATTTATATGTCAATAAAAATAACAGATTTTAACATTTCACGTTTCGCCACTTGCAATACCTTTTTAAAACGCCTGTAGCTCCCTAACTATACGTCGTAATGATATGAAAGTTTACATGAGGAAAGAAAAAAGTTCAAATTTTACTGTGGTGTTTTCAAATCGAAAATATCTCCTATACTTTTTGAGTAAATAAACCGAGAAAACAGCCAATTTTCCAACTTTCCAAAAAGGTAAGGTACCCCCCTTGCTGTTTTTTTAGGCGATAAAGTGAGTTTTTGATTTTTGAATGTTTCTATAGCTTAATAGATGCAGATTTAAATTTGGATTCGAGGGGTGCTATTGAAATTTCAAAATTTTTAATATTTTTTTCATTTTTATCTAATTATTTGTAAAAATTTCAACATTTAACAATACTAATAATATGCACATCGTAAGATGCAGAATTGAAAGGAGAGTAAACCCTGAAAAAAAAACTTTGTAATCTCATAGGGTTCACGAGTAATTGCAGCTTAAAGTTTTTTCAAAAAAAATCAAAATATTTTTAAACCATTGATATGGGTATCAACAGATGCAGAATTGAAAGGAGAATAAACCCTGAAAAAATCACTTCGAAATCTCAAATGGTTTAAGAGTTATTGCAATTTATATGTCAATAAAAAAACCAGATTTTAACATTTCACGTTTCGCCACTTGCAATACCTTTTTAAAACGCCTGTAGCTCCCTAACTATACGTCGTAATGATATGAAAGTTTACATGAGGAAAGAAAAAAGTTCAAATTTTACTGTGGTGTTTTCAAATCGAAAATATCTCCTATACTTTTTGAGTAAATAAAGAGAGAAAACAGCCAATTTTCCAACTTTCCAAAAAGGTAAGGTCCCCTTTACTGTTTTTTTAGGCGATGAAGTGAGTTTTTGATTTTTGAATGTTTCTATGGCTTAATAGAAGCAGATTTAAATTTGGATTCGAGGGGTGCTATTGAAATTTCAAAATTTTTAATATTTTTTTCATTTTTATCTAATTATTTGTAAAAATTTCAACATTTAACAATACTAATAATATGCACATCGTAAGATGCAGAATTGAAAGGAGAGTAAACCCTGAAAAAAAAACTTTGTAATCTCATAGGGTTCACGAGTAATTGCAGCTTAAAGTTTTTTCAAAAAAAATCAAAATATTTTTAAACCATTGATATGGGTATCAACAGATGCAGAATTGGAAGGAGAATAAACCCTGAAAAAATCACTTCGAAATCTCAAATGGTTTAAGAGTTATTGCAATTTATATGTCAATAAAAATAACAGATTTTAACATTTCACGTTTCGCCACTTGCAATACCTTTTTAAAACGCCTGTAGCTCCCTAACTATACGTCGTAATGATATGAAAGTTTACATGAGGAAAGAAAAAAATTCAAATTTTACTGTGGTGTTTTCAAATCGAAAATATCTCCTATACTTTTTGAGTAAATAAACCGAGAAAACAGCCAATTTTCCAACTTTCCAAAAAGGTAAGGTACCCCCCTTGCTGTTTTTTTAGGCGATAAAGTGAGTTTTTGATTTTTGAATGTTTCTATAGCTTAATAGATGCAGATTTAAATTTGGATTCGAGGGGTGCTATTGAAATTTCAAAATTTTTAATATTTTTTTCATTTTTATCTAATTATTTGTAAAAATTTCAACATTTAACAATACTAATAATATGCACATCGTAAGATGCAGAATTGAAAGGAGAGTAAACCCTGAAAAAAAAACTTTGTAATCTCATAGGGTTCACGAGTAATTGCAGCTTAAAGTTTTTTCAAAAAAAATCAAAATATTTTTAAACCATTGATATGGGTATCAACAGATGCAGAATTGAAAGGAGAATAAACCCTGAAAAAATCACTTCGAAATCTCAAATGGTTTAAGAGTTATTGCAATTTATATGTCAATAAAAAAACCAGATTTTAACATTTCACGTTTCGCCACTTGCAATACCTTTTTAAAACGCCTGTAGCTCCCTAACTATACGTCGTAATGATATGAAAGTTTACATGAGGAAAGAAAAAAGTTCAAATTTTACTGTGGTGTTTTCAAATCGAAAATATCTCCTATACTTTTTGAGTAAATGAAGAGAGAAAACAGCCAATTTTCCAACTTTCCAAAAAGGTAAGGTCCCCTTTACTGTTTTTTTAGGCGATGAAGTGAGTTTTTGATTTTTGAATGTTTCTATGGCTTAATAGAAGCAGATTTAAATTTGGATTCGAGGGGTGCTATTGAAATTTCAAAATTTTTAATATTTTTTTCATTTTTATCTAATTATTTGTAAAAATTTCAACATTTAACAATACTAATAATATGCACATCGTAAGATGCAGAATTGAAAGGAGAGTAAACCCTGAAAAAAAAACTTTGTAATCTCATAGGGTTCACGAGTAATTGCAGCTTAAAGTTTTTTCAAAAAAAATCAAAATATTTTTAAACCATTGATATGGGTATCAACAGATGCAGAATTGGAAGGAGAATAAACCCTGAAAAAATCACTTCGAAATCTCAAATGGTTTAAGAGTTATTGCAATTTATATGTCAATAAAAATAACAGATTTTAACATTTCACGTTTCGCCACTTGCAATACCTTTTTAAAACGCCTGTAGCTCCCTAAATATACGTCGTAATGATATGAAAGTTTACATGAGGAAAGAAAAAAGTTCAAATTTTACTGTGGTGTTTTCAAATCGAAAATATCTCCTATACTTTTTGAGTAAATAAACCGAGAAAACAGTCAATTTTCCAACTTTCCAAAAAGGTAAGGTACCCCCCTTGCTGTTTTTTTAGGCGATAAAGTGAGTTTTTGATTTTTGAATGTTTCTATAGCTTAATAGATGCAGATTTAAATTTGGATTCGAGGGGTGCTATTGAAATTTCAAAATTTTTAATATTTTTTTCATTTTTATCTAATTATTTGTAAAAATTTCAACATTTAACAATACTAATAATATGCACATCGTAAGATGCAGAATTGAAAGGAGAGTAAACCCTGAAAAAAAAACTTTGTAATCTCATAGGGTTCACGAGTAATTGCAGCTTAAAGTTTTTTCAAAAAAAATCAAAATATTTTTAAACCATTGATATGGGTATCAACAGATGCAGAATTGAAAGGAGAATAAACCCTGAAAAAATCACTTCGAAATCTCAAATGGTTTAAGAGTTATTGCAATTTATATGTCAATAAAAAAACCAGATTTTAACATTTCACGTTTCGCCACTTGCAATACCTTTTTAAAACGCCTGTAGCTCCCTAACTATACGTCGTAATGATATGAAAGTTTACATGAGGAAAGAAAAAAGTTCAAATTTTACTGTGGTGTTTTCAAATCGAAAATATCTCCTATACTTTTTGAGTAAATAAAGAGAGAAAACAGCCAATTTTCCAACTTTCCAAAAAGGTAAGGTCCCCCCCTTGCTGTTTTTTTAGGCGATAAAGTGAGTTTTTGATTTTTGAATGTTTCTATGGCTTAATAGAAGCAGATTTAAATTTGGATTCGAGGGGTGCTATTGAAATTTCAAAATTTTTAATATTTTTTTCATTTTTATCTAATTATTTGTAAAAATTTCAACATTTAACAATACTAATAATATGCACATCGTAAGATGCAGAATTGAAAGGAGAGTAAACCCTGAAAAAAAAACTTTGTAATCTCATAGGGTTCACGAGTAATTGCAGCTTAAAGTTTTTTCAAAAAAAATCAAAATATTTTTAAACCATTGATATGGGTATCAACAGATGCAGAATTGAAAGGAGAATAAACCCTGAAAAAATCACTTCGAAATCTCAAATGGTTTAAGAGTTATTGCAATTTATATGTCAATAAAAAAACCAGATTTTAACATTTCACGTTTCGCCACTTGCAATACCTTTTTAAAACGCCTGTAGCTCCCTAACTATACGTCGTAATGATATGAAAGTTTACATGAGGAAAGAAAAAAGTTCAAATTTTACTGTGGTGTTTTCAAATCGAAAATATCTCCTATACTTTTTGAGTAAATAAAGAGAGAAAACAGCCAATTTTCCAACTTTCCAAAAAGGTAAGGTCCCCCTTGCTGTTTTTTTAGGCGATAAAGTGAGTTTTTGATTTTTGAATGTTTCTATGGCTTAATAGAAGCAGATTTAAATTTGGATTCGAGGGGTGCTATTGAAATTTCAAAATTTTTAATATTTTTTTCATTTTTATCTAATTATTTGTAAAAATTTCAACATTTAACAATACTAATAATATGCACATCGTAAGATGCAGAATTGAAAGGAGAGTAAACCCTGAAAAAAAAACTTTGTAATCTCATAGGGTTCACGAGTAATTGCAGCTTAAAGTTTTTTCAAAAAAAATCAAAATATTTTTAAACCATTGATATGGGTATCAACAGATGCAGAATTGAAAGGAGAATAAACCCTGAAAAAATCATTTCGAAATCTCAAATGGTTTAAGAGTTATTGCAATTTATATGTCAATAAAAATAACAGATTTTAACATTTCACGTTTCGCCACTTGCAATACCTTTTTAAAACGCCTGTAGCTCCCTAACTATACGTCGTAATGATATGAAAGTTTACATGAGGAAAGAAAAAAGTTCAAATTTTACTGAGGTATTTTCAAATCGAAAATATCTCCTATACTTTTTGAGTAAATAAACCGAGAAAACAGCCAATTTTCCAACTTTCCAAAAAGGTAAGGTGCTTGCTGTTTTTTTAGGCGATAAAGTGAGTTTTTGATTTTTGAATGTTTCTATGACTTAATAGAAGCAGAATTAAATTTTGATTCGAGGGTTGCTATTGAAATTTCAAAATTTTTAATATTTTTTTCATTTTTATCTAATTATTTGTAAAAATTTCAACATTTAACAATACTAATAATATGCACATCGTAAGATGCAGAATTGAAAGGAGAGTAAACCCTGAAAAAAAAACTTTGTAATCTCATAGGGTTCACGAGTAATTGCAGCTTAAAGTTTTTTCAAAAAAAATCAAAATATTTTTAAACCATTGATATGGGTATCAACAGATGCAGAATTGAAAGGAGAATAAACCCTGAAAAAATCATTTCGAAATCTCAAATGGTTTAAGAGTTATTGCAATTTATATGTCAATAAAAATAACAGATTTTAACATTTCACGTTTCGCCACTTGCAATACCTTTTTAAAACGCCTGTAGCTCCCTAACTATACGTCGTAATGATATGAAAGTTTACATGAGGAAAGAAAAAAGTTCAAATTTTACTGAGGTATTTTCAAATCGAAAATATCTCCTATACTTTTTGAGTAAATAAACCGAGAAAACAGCCAATTTTCCAACTTTCCAAAAAGGTAAGGTGCTTGCTGTTTTTTTAGGCGATAAAGTGAGTTTTTGATTTTTGAATGTTTCTATGGCTTAATAGAAGCAGATTTAAATTTGGATTCGAGGGGTGCTATTGAAATTTCAAAATTTTTAATATTTTTTTCATTTTTATCTAATTATTTGTAAAAATTTCAACATTTAACAATACTAATAATATGCACATCGTAAGATGCAGAATTGAAAGGAGAGTAAACCCTGAAAAAAAAACTTTGTAATCTCATAGGGTTCACGAGTAATTGCAGCTTAAAGTTTTTTCAAAAAAAATCAAAATATTTTTAAACCATTGATATGGGTATCAACAGATGCAGAATTGAAAGGAGAATAAACCCTGAAAAAATCACTTCGAAATCTCAAATGGTTTAAGAGTTATTGCAATTTATATGTCAATAAAAAAACCAGATTTTAACATTTCACGTTTCGCCACTTGCAATACCTTTTTAAAACGCCTGTAGCTCCCTAACTATACGTCGTAATGATATGAAAGTTTACATGAGGAAAGAAAAAAGTTCAAATTTTACTGTGGTGTATTCAAATCGAAAATATCTCCTATACTTTTTGAGTAAATAAAGAGAGAAAACAGCCAATTTTCCAACTTTCCAAAAAGGTAAGGTCCCCCTTGCTGTTTTTTTAGGCGATAAAGTGAGTTTTTGATTTTTGAATGTTTCTATGGCTTAATAGAAGCAGATTTAAATTTGGATTCGAGGGGTGCTATTGAAATTTCAAAATTTTTAATATTTTTTTCATTTTTATCTAATTATTTGTAAAAATTTCAACATTTAACAATACTAATAATATGCACATCGTAAGATGCAGAATTGAAAGGAGAGTAAACCCTGAAAAAAAAACTTTGTAATCTCATAGGGTTCACGAGTAATTGCAGCTTAAAGTTTTTTCAAAAAAAATCAAAATATTTTTAAACCATTGATATGGGTATCAACAGATGCAGAATTGAAAGGAGAATAAACCCTGAAAAAATCACTTCGAAATCTCAAATGGTTTAAGAGTTATTGCAATTTATATGTCAATAAAAAAACCAGATTTTAACATTTCACGTTTCGCCACTTGCAATACCTTTTTAAAACGCCTGTAGCTCCCTAACTATACGTCGTAATGATATGAAAGTTTACATGAGGAAAGAAAAAAGTTCAAATTTTACTGTGGTGTTTTCAAATCGAAAATATCTCCTATACTTTTTGAGTAAATAAAGAGAGAAAACAGCCAATTTTCCAACTTTCCAAAAAGGTAAGGTCCCCCTTGCTGTTTTTTTAGGCGATAAAGTGAGTTTTTGATTTTTGAATGTTTCTATGGCTTAATAGAAGCAGATTTAAATTTGGATTCGAGGGGTGCTATTGAAATTTCAAAATTTTTAATATTTTTTTCATTTTTATCTAATTATTTGTAAAAATTTCAACATTTAACAATACTAATAATATGCACATCGTAAGATGCAGAATTGAAATGAGAGTAAACCCTGAAAAAAAAACTTTGTAATCTCATAGGGTTCACGAGTAATTGCAGCTTAAAGTTTTTTCAAAAAAAATCAAAATATTTTTAAACCATTGATATGGGTATCAACAGATGCAGAATTGAAAGGAGAATAAACCCTGAAAAAATCACTTCGAAATCTCAAATGGTTTAAGAGTTATTGCAATTTATATGTCAATAAAAAAACCAGATTTTAACATTTCACGTTTCGCCACTTGCAATACCTTTTTAAAACGCCTGTAGCTCCCTAACTATACGTCGTAATGATATGAAAGTTTACATGAGGAAAGAAAAAAGTTCAAATTTTACTGTGGTGTTTTCAAATCGAAAATATCTCCTATACTTTTTGAGTAAATAAAGAGAGAAAACAGCCAATTTTCCAACTTTCCAAAAAGGTAAGGTCCCCCTTGCTGTTTTTTTAGGCGATAAAGTGAGTTTTTGATTTTTGAATGTTTCTATGGCTTAATAGAAGCAGATTTAAATTTGGATTCGAGGGGTGCTATTGAAATTTCAAAATTTTTAATATTTTTTTCATTTTTATCTAATTATTTGTAAAAATTTCAACATTTAACAATACTAATAATATGCACATCGTAAGATGCAGAATTGAAAGGAGAGTAAACCCTGAAAAAAAAACTTTGTAATCTCATAGGGTTCACGAGTAATTGCAGCTTAAAGTTTTTTCAAAAAAAATCAAAATATTTTTAAACCATTGATATGGGTATCAACAGATGCAGAATTGAAAGGAGAATAAACCCTGAAAAAATCACTTCGAAATCTCAAATGGTTTAAGAGTTATTGCAATTTATATGTCAATAAAAATAACAGATTTTAACATTTCACGTTTCGCCACTTGCAATACCTTTTTAAAACGCCTGTAGCTCCCTAACTATACGTCGTAATGATATGAAAGTTTACATGAGGAAAGAAAAAAGTTCAAATTTTACTGTGGTGTTTTCAAATCGAAAATATCTCCTATACTTTTTGAGTAAATAAACCGAGAAAACAGCCAATTTTCCAACTTTCCAAAAAGGTATTGCTGTTTTTTTAGGCGATAAAGTGAGTTTTTGATTTTTGAATGTTTCTATAGCTTAATAGAAGCAGAATTAAATTTTGATTCGAGGGGTGCTATTGAAATTTCAAAATTTTTAATATTTTTTTCATTTTTATCTAATTATTTGTAAAAATTTCAACATTTAACAATACTAATAATATGCACATCGTAAGATGCAGAATTGAAAGGAGAGTAAACCCTGAAAAAAAAACTTTGTAATCTCATAGGGTTCACGAGTAATTGCAGCTTAAAGTTTTTTCAAAAAAAATCAAAATATTTTTAAACCATTGATATGGGTATCAACAGATGCAGAATTGAAAGGAGAATAAACCCTGAAAAAATCATTTCGAAATCTCAAATGGTTTAAGAGTTATTGCAATTTATATGTCAATAAAAATAACAGATTTTAACATTTCACGTTTCGCCACTTGCAATACCTTTTTAAAACGCCTGTAGCTCCCTAACTATACGTCGTAATGATATGAAAGTTTACATGAGGAAAGAAAAAAGTTCAAATTTTACTGAGGTATTTTCAAATTGAAAATATCTCCTATACTTTTTGAGTAAATAAACCGAGAAAACAGCCAATTTTCCAACTTTCCAAAAAGGTAAGGTGCTTGCTGTTTTTTTAGGCGATAAAGTGAGTTTTTGATTTTTGAATGTTTCTATGGCTTAATAGAAGCAGAATTAAATTTTGATTCGAGGGGTGCTATTGAAATTTCAAAATTTTTAATATTTTTTTCATTTTTATCTAATTATTTGTAAAAATTTCAACATTTAACAATACTAATAATATGCACATCGTAAGATGCAGAATTGAAAGGAGAGTAAACCCTGAAAAAAAAAATTTGTAATCTCATAGGGTTCACGAGTAATTGCAGCTTAAAGTTTTTTCAAAAAAAATCAAAATATTTTTAAACCATTGATATGGGTATCAACAGATGCAGAATTGAAAGGAGAATAAACCCTGAAAAAATCACTTCGAAATCTCAAATGGTTTAAGAGTTATTGCAATTTATATGTCAATAAAAATAACAGATTTTAACATTTCACGTTTCGCCACTTGCAATACCTTTTTAAAACGCCTGTAGCTCCCTAACTATACGTCGTAATGATATGAAAGTTTACATGAGGAAAGAAAAAAGTTCAAATTTTACTGAGGTATTTTCAAATCGAAAATATCTCCTATACTTTTTGAGTAAATAAAGAGAGAAAACAGCCAATTTTCCAACTTTCCAAAAAGGTAAGGTCCCCTTGCTGTTTTTTTAGGCGATAAAGTGAGTTTTTGATTTTTGAATGTTTCTATGGCTTAATAGAAGCAGATTTAAATTTGGATTCGAGGGGTGCTATTGAAATTTCAAAATTTTTAATATTTTTTTCATTTTTATCTAATTATTTGTAAAAATTTCAACATTTAACAATACTAATAATATGCACATCGTAAGATGCAGAATTGAAAGGAGAGTAAACCCTGAAAAAAAAACTTTGTAATCTCATAGGGTTCACGAGTAATTGCAGCTTAAAGTTTTTTCAAAAAAAATCAAAATATTTTTAAACCATTGATATGGGTATCAACAGATGCAGAATTGAAAGGAGAATAAACCCTGAAAAAATCACTTCGAAATCTCAAATGGTTTAAGAGTTATTGCAATTTATATGTCAATAAAAAAACCAGATTTTAACATTTCACGTTTCGCCACTTGCAATACCTTTTTAAAACGCCTGTAGCTCCCTAACTATACGTCGTAATGATATGAAAGTTTACATGAGGAAAGAAAAAAGTTCAAATTTTACTGTGGTGTTTTCAAATCGAAAATATCTCCTATACTTTTTGAGTAAATAAAGAGAGAAAACAGCCAATTTTCCAACTTTCCAAAAAGGTAAGGTCCCCCTTGCTGTTTTTTTAGGCGATAAAGTGAGTTTTTGATTTTTGAATGTTTCTATGGCTTAATAGAAGCAGATTTAAATTTGGATTCGAGGGGTGCTATTGAAATTTCAAAATTTTTAATATTTTTTTCATTTTTATCTAATTATTTGTAAAAATTTCAACATTTAACAATACTAATAATATGCACATCGTAAGATGCAGAATTGAAAGGAGAGTAAACCCTGAAAAAAAAACTTTGTAATCTCATAGGGTTCACGAGTAATTGCAGCTTAAAGTTTTTTCAAAAAAAATCAAAATATTTTTAAACCATTGATATGGGTATCAACAGATGCAGAATTGAAAGGAGAATAAACCCTGAAAAAATCATTTCGAAATCTCAAATGGTTTAAGAGTTATTGCAATTTATATGTCAATAAAAATAACAGATTTTAACATTTCACGTTTCGCCACTTGCAATACCTTTTTAAAACGCCTGTAGCTCCCTAACTATACGTCGTAATGATATGAAAGTTTACATGAGGAAAGAAAAAAGTTCAAATTTTACTGAGGTATTTTCAAATCGAAAATATCTCCTATACTTTTTGAGTAAATAAACCGAGAAAACAGCCAATTTTCCAACTTTCCAAAAAGGTAAGGTGCTTGCTGTTTTTTTAGGCGATAAAGTGAGTTTTTGATTTTTGAATGTTTCTATGACTTAATAGAAGCAGAATTAAATTTTGATTCGAGGGTTGCTATTGAAATTTCAAAATTTTTAATATTTTTTTCATTTTTATCTAATTATTTGTAAAAATTTCAACATTTAACAATACTAATAATATGCACATCGTAAGATGCAGAATTGAAAGGAGAGTAAACCCTGAAAAAAAAACTTTGTAATCTCATAGGGTTCACGAGTAATTGCAGCTTAAAGTTTTTTCAAAAAAAATCAAAATATTTTTAAACCATTGATATGGGTATCAACAGATGCAGAATTGAAAGGAGAATAAACCCTGAAAAAATCATTTCGAAATCTCAAATGGTTTAAGAGTTATTGCAATTTATATGTCAATAAAAATAACAGATTTTAACATTTCACGTTTCGCCACTTGCAATACCTTTTTAAAACGCCTGTAGCTCCCTAACTATACGTCGTAATGATATGAAAGTTTACATGAGGAAAGAAAAAAGTTCAAATTTTACTGAGGTATTTTCAAATCGAAAATATCTCCTATACTTTTTGAGTAAATAAACCGAGAAAACAGCCAATTTTCCAACTTTCCAAAAAGGTAAGGTGCTTGCTGTTTTTTTAGGCGATAAAGTGAGTTTTTGATTTTTGAATGTTTCTATGGCTTAATAGAAGCAGATTTAAATTTGGATTCGAGGGGTGCTATTGAAATTTCAAAATTTTTAATATTTTTTTCATTTTTATCTAATTATTTGTAAAAATTTCAACATTTAACAATACTAATAATATGCACATCGTAAGATGCAGAATTGAAAGGAGAGTAAACCCTGAAAAAAAAACTTTGTAATCTCATAGGGTTCACGAGTAATTGCAGCTTAAAGTTTTTTCAAAAAAAATCAAAATATTTTTAAACCATTGATATGGGTATCAACAGATGCAGAATTGAAAGGAGAATAAACCATGAAAAAATCACTTCGAAATCTCAAATGGTTTAAGAGTTATTGCAATTTATATGTCAATAAAAATAACAGATTTTAACATTTCACGTTTCGCCACTTGCAATACCTTTTTAAAACGCCTGTAGCTCCCTAACTATACGTCGTAATGATATGAAAGTTTACATGAGGAAAGAAAAAAGTTCAAATTTTACTGTGGTGTTTTCAAATCGAAAATATCTCCTATACTTTTTGAGTAAATAAACCGAGAAAACAGCCAATTTTCCAACTTTCCAAAAAGGTAAGGTACCCCCCTTGCTGTTTTTTTAGGCGATAAAGTGAGTTTTTGATTTTTGAATGTTTCTATAGCTTAATAGATGCAGATTTAAATTTGGATTCGAGGGGTGCTATTGAAATTTCAAAATTTTTAATATTTTTTTCATTTTTATCTAATTATTTGTAAAAATTTCAACATTTAACAATACTAATAATATGCACATCGTAAGATGCAGAATTGAAAGGAGAGTAAACCCTGAAAAAAAAACTTTGTAATCTCATAGGGTTCACGAGTAATTGCAGCTTAAAGTTTTTTCAAAAAAAATCAAAATATTTTTAAACCATTGATATGGGTATCAACAGATGCAGAATTGAAAGGAGAATAAACCCTGAAAAAATCACTTCGAAATCTCAAATGGTTTAAGAGTTATTGCAATTTATATGTCAATAAAAAAACCAGATTTTAACATTTCACGTTTCGCCACTTGCAATACCTTTTTAAAACGCCTGTAGCTCCCTAACTATACGTCGTAATGATATGAAAGTTTACATGAGGAAAGAAAAAAGTTCAAATTTTACTGTGGTGTTTTCAAATCGAAAATATCTCCTATACTTTTTGAGTAAATAAAGAGAGAAAACAGCCAATTTTCCAACTTTCCAAAAAGGTAAGGTCCCCCTTGCTGTTTTTTTAGGCGATAAAGTGAGTTTTTGATTTTTGAATGTTTCTATGGCTTAATAGAAGCAGATTTAAATTTGGATTCGAGGGGTGCTATTGAAATTTCAAAATTTTTAATATTTTTTTCATTTTTATCTAATTATTTGTAAAAATTTCAACATTTAACAATACTAATAATATGCACATCGTAAGATGCAGAATTGAAATGAGAGTAAACCCTGAAAAAAAAACTTTGTAATCTCATAGGGTTCACGAGTAATTGCAGCTTAAAGTTTTTTCAAAAAAAATCAAAATATTTTTAAACCATTGATATGGGTATCAACAGATGCAGAATTGAAAGGAGAATAAACCCTGAAAAAATCACTTCGAAATCTCAAATGGTTTAAGAGTTATTGCAATTTATATGTCAATAAAAAAACCAGATTTTAACATTTCACGTTTCGCCACTTGCAATACCTTTTTAAAACGCCTGTAGCTCCCTAACTATACGTCGTAATGATATGAAAGTTTACATGAGGAAAGAAAAAAGTTCAAATTTTACTGTGGTGTTTTCAAATCGAAAATATCTCCTATACTTTTTGAGTAAATAAAGAGAGAAAACAGCCAATTTTCCAACTTTCCAAAAAGGTAAGGTCCCCCTTGCTGTTTTTTTAGGCGATAAAGTGAGTTTTTGATTTTTGAATGTTTCTATGGCTTAATAGAAGCAGATTTAAATTTGGATTCGAGGGGTGCTATTGAAATTTCAAAATTTTTAATATTTTTTTCATTTTTATCTAATTATTTGTAAAAATTTCAACATTTAACAATACTAATAATATGCACATCGTAAGATGCAGAATTGAAAGGAGAGTAAACCCTGAAAAAAAAACTTTGTAATCTCATAGGGTTCACGAGTAATTGCAGCTTAAAGTTTTTTCAAAAAAAATCAAAATATTTTTAAACCATTGATATGGGTATCAACAGATGCAGAATTGAAAGGAGAATAAACCCTGAAAAAATCACTTCGAAATCTCAAATGGTTTAAGAGTTATTGCAATTTATATGTCAATAAAAATAACAGATTTTAACATTTCACGTTTCGCCACTTGCAATACCTTTTTAAAACGCCTGTAGCTCCCTAACTATACGTCGTAATGATATGAAAGTTTACATGAGGAAAGAAAAAAGTTCAAATTTTACTGTGGTGTTTTCAAATCGAAAATATCTCCTATACTTTTTGAGTAAATAAACCGAGAAAACAGCCAATTTTCCAACTTTCCAAAAAGGTATTGCTGTTTTTTTAGGCGATAAAGTGAGTTTTTGATTTTTGAATGTTTCTATAGCTTAATAGAAGCAGAATTAAATTTTGATTCGAGGGGTGCTATTGAAATTTCAAAATTTTTAATATTTTTTTCATTTTTATCTAATTATTTGTAAAAATTTCAACATTTAACAATACTAATAATATGCACATCGTAAGATGCAGAATTGAAAGGAGAGTAAACCCTGAAAAAAAAACTTTGTAATCTCATAGGGTTCACGAGTAATTGCAGCTTAAAGTTTTTTCAAAAAAAATCAAAATATTTTTAAACCATTGATATGGGTATCAACAGATGCAGAATTGAAAGGAGAATAAACCCTGAAAAAATCATTTCGAAATCTCAAATGGTTTAAGAGTTATTGCAATTTATATGTCAATAAAAATAACAGATTTTAACATTTCACGTTTCGCCACTTGCAATACCTTTTTAAAACGCCTGTAGCTCCCTAACTATACGTCGTAATGATATGAAAGTTTACATGAGGAAAGAAAAAAGTTCAAATTTTACTGAGGTATTTTCAAATCGAAAATATCTCCTATACTTTTTGAGTAAATAAACCGAGAAAACAGCCAATTTTCCAACTTTCCAAAAAGGTAAGGTGCTTGCTGTTTTTTTAGGCGATAAAGTGAGTTTTTGATTTTTGAATGTTTCTATGGCTTAATAGAAGCAGAATTAAATTTTGATTCGAGGGGTGCTATTGAAATTTCAAAATTTTTAATATTTTTTTCATTTTTATCTAATTATTTGTAAAAATTTCAACATTTAACAATACTAATAATATGCACATCGTAAGATGCAGAATTGAAAGGAGAGTAAACCCTGAAAAAAAAAATTTGTAATCTCATAGGGTTCACGAGTAATTGCAGCTTAAAGTTTTTTCAAAAAAAATCAAAATATTTTTAAACCATTGATATGGGTATCAACAGATGCAGAATTGAAAGGAGAATAAACCCTGAAAAAATCACTTCGAAATCTCAAATGGTTTAAGAGTTATTGCAATTTATATGTCAATAAAAATAACAGATTTTAACATTTCACGTTTCGCCACTTGCAATACCTTTTTAAAACGCCTGTAGCTCCCTAACTATACGTCGTAATGATATGAAAGTTTACATGAGGAAAGAAAAAAGTTCAAATTTTACTGTGGTGTTTTCAAATCGAAAATATCTCCTATACTTTTTGAGTAAATAAACCGAGAAAACAGCCAATTTTCCAACTTTCCAAAAAGGTAAGGTACCCCCCTTGCTGTTTTTTTAGGCGATAAAGTGAGTTTTTGATTTTTGAATGTTTCTATAGCTTAATAGATGCAGAATTAAATTTGGATTCGAGGGGTGCTATTGAAATTTCAAAATTTTTAATATTTTTTTCATTTTTATCTAATTATTTGTAAAAATTTCAACATTTAACAATACTAATAATATGCACATCGTAAGATGCAGAATTGAAAGGAGAGTAAACCCTGAAAAAAAAACTTTGTAATCTCATAGGGTTCACGAGTAATTGCAGCTTAAAGTTTTTTCAAAAAAAATCAAAATATTTTTAAACCATTGATATGGGTATCAACAGATGCAGAATTGAAAGGAGAATAAACCCTGAAAAAATCACTTCGAAATCTCAAATGGTTTAAGAGTTATTGCAATTTATATGTCAATAAAAATAACAGATTTTAACATTTCACGTTTCGCCACTTGCAATACCTTTTTAAAACGCCTGTAGCTCCCTAACTATACGTCGTAATGATATGAAAGTTTACATGAGGAAAGAAAAAAGTTCAAATTTTACTGTGGTGTTTTCAAATCGAAAATATCTCCTATACTTTTTGAGTAAATAAACCGAGAAAACAGCCAATTTTCCAACTTTCCAAAAAGGTAAGGTGCTTGCTGTTTTTTTAGGCGATAAAGTGAGTTTTTGATTTTTGAATGTTTCTATGGCTTAATAGAAGCAGAATTAAATTTGGATTCGAGGGGTGCTATTGAAATTTCAAAATTTTTAATATTTTTTTCATTTTTATCTAATTATTTGTAAAAATTTCAACATTTAACAATACTAATAATATGCACATCGTAAGATGCAGAATTGAAAGGAGAGTAAACCCTGAAAAAAAAACTTTGTAATCTCATAGGGTTCACGAGTAATTGCAGCTTAAAGTTTTTTCAAAAAAAATCAAAATATTTTTAAACCATTGATATGGGTATCAACAGATGCAGAATTGAAAGGAGAATAAACCCTGAAAAAATCATTTCGAAATCTCAAATGGTTTAAGAGTTATAGCAATTTATATGTCAATAAAAATAACAGATTTTAACATTTCACGTTTCGCCACTTGCAATACCTTTTTAAAACGCCTGTAGCTCCCTAACTATACGTCGTAATGATATGAAAGTTTACATGAGGAAAGAAAAAAGTTCAAATTTTACTGAGGTATTTTCAAATCGAAAATATCTCCTATACTTTTTGAGTAAATAAACCGAGAAAACAGCCAATTTTCCAACTTTCCAAAAAGGTAAGGTGCTTGCTGTTTTTTTAGGCGATAAAGTGAGTTTTTGATTTTTGAATGTTTCTATGGCTTAATAGAAGCAGAATTAAATTTTGATTCGAGGGGTGCTATTGAAATTTCAAAATTTTTAATATTTTTTTCATTTTTATCTAATTATTTGTAAAAATTTCAACATTTAACAATACTAATAATATGCACATCGTAAGATGCAGAATTGAAAGGAGAGTAAACCCTGAAAAAAAAACTTTGTAATCTCATAGGGTTCACGAGTAATTGCAGCTTAAAGTTTTTTCAAAAAAAATCAAAATATTTTTAAACCATTGATATGGGTATCAACAGATGCAGAATTGAAAGGAGAATAAACCCTGAAAAAATCACTTCGAAATCTCAAATGGTTTAAGAGTTATTGCAATTTATATGTCAATAAAAATAACAGATTTTAACATTTCACGTTTCGCCACTTGCAATACCTTTTTAAAACGCCTGTAGCTCCCTAACTATACGTCGTAATGATATGAAAGTTTACATGAGGAAAGAAAAAAGTTCAAATTTTACTGTGGTGTTTTCAAATCGAAAATATCTCCTATACTTTTTGAGTAAATAAACCGAGAAAACAGCCAATTTTCCAACTTTCCAAAAAGGTAAGGTACCCCCCTTGCTGTTTTTTTAGGCGATAAAGTGAGTTTTTGATTTTTGAATGTTTCTATAGCTTAATAGATGCAGAATTAAATTTGGATTCGAGGGGTGCTATTGAAATTTCAAAATTTTTAATATTTTTTTCATTTTTATCTAATTATTTGTAAAAATTTCAACATTTAACAATACTAATAATATGCACATCGTAAGATGCAGAATTGAAAGGAGAGTAAACCCTGAAAAAAAAACTTTGTAATCTCATAGGGTTCACGAGTAATTGCAGCTTAAAGTTTTTTCAAAAAAAATCAAAATATTTTTAAACCATTGATATGGGTATCAACAGATGCAGAATTGAAAGGAGAATAAACCCTGAAAAAATCACTTCGAAATCTCAAATGGTTTAAGAGTTATTGCAATTTATATGTCAATAAAAATAACAGATTTTAACATTTCACGTTTCGCCACTTGCAATACCTTTTTAAAACGCCTGTAGCTCCCTAACTATACGTCGTAATGATATGAAAGTTTACATGAGGAAAGAAAAAAGTTCAAATTTTACTGTGGTGTTTTCAAATCGAAAATATCTCCTATACTTTTTGAGTAAATAAACCGAGAAAACAGCCAATTTTCCAACTTTCCAAAAAGGTAAGGTGCTTGCTGTTTTTTTAGGCGATAAAGTGAGTTTTTGATTTTTGAATGTTTCTATGGCTTAATAGAAGCAGAATTAAATTTGGATTCGAGGGGTGCTATTGAAATTTCAAAATTTTTAATATTTTTTTCATTTTTATCTAATTATTTGTAAAAATTTCAACATTTAACAATACTAATAATATGCACATCGTAAGATGCAGAATTGAAAGGAGAGTAAACCCTGAAAAAAAAACTTTGTAATCTCATAGGGTTCACGAGTAATTGCAGCTTAAAGTTTTTTCAAAAAAAATCAAAATATTTTTAAACCATTGATATGGGTATCAACAGATGCAGAATTGAAAGGAGAATAAACCCTGAAAAAATCACTTCGAAATCTCAAATGGTTTAAGAGTTATTGCAATTTATATGTCAATAAAAATAACAGATTTTAACATTTCACGTTTCGCCACTTGCAATACCTTTTTAAAACGCCTGTAGCTCCCTAACTATACGTCGTAATGATATGAAAGTTTACATGAGGAAAGAAAAAAGTTCAAATTTTACTGTGGTGTTTTCAAATCGAAAATATCTTCTATACTTTTTGAGTAATTAAACCGAGAAAACAGCCAATTTTCCAACTTTACAAAAAGGTCCCCCTTGCTGTTTCTTTAGGCGATAAAGTGAGTTTTTGATTTTTGAGGGGGTTAATTGAGGGGGGTTGTCGAGGTTGGGGGGCCTCCTTGCCTATCTCGCTTTGGGGCCCAAAGGTTCTTAATCCGACACTGTCTGCTAATAGACGATATTTTGCCGACCGATCGGGTCGGCACTTTTTTTTTTTTTTAAGTTTTACATTATTTTTAGTGCTGAAATATGAATAAAACTTGAATCTAATTGTAATGTTTTTGTTAGGAATATAATAAATATAAAACCTTATATTGTCAGAATATTTTTTAAATTTGGCAACATGTTTAATGCCTATGCTAAAAAAATACTTTCAAATGAAATGAAGTTATTTATGGACAGTTAACATTACATTATTTGCCACAAAAAACAGTAACAGGTGTTTTGTCATTAAAATGGGCGTATGCAAACATGAGTACTACACATCTTAAATATAAAAGAAAATTTCAAGTCACATCAGAGAAAACAAAGCACAAAATGTGAAAAAATACAACCTTACAGAAAAACTACCAGAGTTCACAAGGATCTTGCGTATTTTTGTAAGTTCTTAAAACAATCTTTGCAAAGAAATGGTTTCCCAGGACACGTTTCACAAAATGTAGAAATCTTCTTGAGGTTCTTAGTTGTTTTTCGGTCTCCAGTTTGTGAAGCTCTTGCATAGCACACTTTATAGTTCTTCCAAGCTCTCCTTTTGTTTTTACCCTCACCTACAAATACCGCCGTTTCAGACAAGTGGTGATGTCCAACATGTAGCCTATTACTGGCTCGATTTGTCCATTTTGCAACCCTGGCAGTGTGTACACAATCTTTTCCCTGAAGGTCGTAATGGAGTAAAGATGCTTATTCTTACTTTGAGAGTTGACCCCAACCTCTAAAACGAAATATACGCCAGTATGAATGTGCGACCAATCGGGTCGGCAAGTTTTTTTGTCAATCAATATTCGTTGAAAAAAATCGCGGCCGACCTGATAGGTAACAAATTTTTAAACAATTTATTTTAACAGTTTAAAGTATATCTTGTTGTATTAGTGTACTATAAAGACAATTAAAGTAAAAATATCAAAAAATAATTAACAGTAAAAGTTGGCATTACGCCGAAAATAGGCTGCTGGCAGCTAACGTGTTAATCTAATTTTTTGTAAAAATTTCAACATTTAACAATGCCAATGATATGCACATCGAAAGATGCAGAATTGAATAGAGAGTGAACCCTGAAAAAAAACAAAAAAAAAACACTTTGATATCTCTAAGGGTTTACGAGAAATTTCAGTTTAAAATTTTCAAAAATTTCTTATATTTTTTGAAACCAATGATATGGGGCTCAATAGATGGAGAATTGAAAAGAGAGTAAACCCTGAATATATCACTTTGCGTTTCGCCACTTGCAATCTCTTTTTAAAACAACTGTAGCTACCTCACTATTCACCATAATGTTTCGAACTTTTACATGAAAAAAGAAGAAAGTTAAAATTTTACTGTGGTTTTTGCAAATCCAAAATTTCTCTTATAGTTTCTGAGTAATTAATTCACGAAAACAGCCAATTTTCAGACTTTGCTAAATCATAAGAGGGGGGGGGGGAGGAGGTGACCTTTGCAACTTTTTTAGGCCAAAAAGTGAGTTTTTGATTTTTGAATGTTTCTATAGCTTATTATAAGCAGAATTAAATTCCTTTACAAGATTTACTGTAAGTAATGAAGAAATAAATAGCAAGGTTAAAATAATATAATATTTTTATTTATTTCAATGGTTTATAAATCAATAGACGCAGAATCCAAAGTAGATCATTCAAAAAAATCTTTTCGGTATTGCAACTAGTTTGGAAGAAATATCAATTTAAATTTAATGAAAAATGTCCATTTTTAACAAAACCTGTTTTGTCACTTTTAAGCCTCTTTTAAAACGTTTTAGCTCAGCAACTAATAATCCACTAATAATCCGAATGATTTGAATATTTTTGTTCATAAAGAGGAAAGTTCAAATTTTCATTGGGTTCTTTCAAATTATAAATATCTTCAATAGATTCCAAGAAATTAATTACTAAAAATGACCAATTTTCAACTTTTGCAAAATAGTAAGGTACTGTTTTTTAAGGCCGAAAAACGATTTTTCTTACTTTATATTTATATTAACATCTAAAGATGCAGAATTTAATTCTGAATCGAACTGTCATTTCAGAAATTGAAAATATTTAGTAAATTCTAAGTTATTTTCATTTTTCTAAAAGTATTTGTAGGTTAGTACAGCAGTTTTGAATATAGGCATAATCCAAAGCAGATCATTCTCTGAAAATATCTGTCACTAATAAGCCTTTTTTAAAAGTTTATAGCTCAGTAGGTAATAACCCGAATGATTTGAATATTCTTGTTCATAAAGAAGAAAGTCCAAATTTTCATTGGGTTTTTTCAAATTGTAAATATCTTCTAAAGAATTGGAGAAATTAATTGTTTAAAATGACCAATTTTGAACTTTAAGATAAATTTTGATTCTTCTACTTAAGGCTCAACAAGATATTCCAATGTATTTTCGAAGTCACCTCCTTAACTTTTTTTAAAGAATGAAAATAGATTTTTCGAATTTTGTATTTAAATATGTGTGAGTGATATTGTAGATGTTTGTCTAATTTAGAGCCAGTATGTTGTGGAAAGTAGTTTTAATGAGAAATAAAAAATATTATTATTATTATATTAGTAAGTATATTCAACAATAAGGAATGTTTGCAAGATCAAATAAGTGAAAAACAAATATATATTACACACACAAAATAATTTAAAAAATGTATGTATTATTATTTACTTTAAATTTTACAGTGTCAGGTTTTTTATACAAAATACATAAACATACAAAATTACAGATCAAATATTGATCAAAAGATTACACAGTACATTTTTTTTTAGCAAAATTACACAATTATTCATATTAAAAAATAAAGCTTTTCATTTGTCATTTTAATGTAGCTTTATATGAGAATGACAAGTTTTTGATGTTATCTATATACTCTATGCCTATAATATTTGTTGAAAATATTTCAATACAACTATCTTTTTCAAAATTACCAATATTAAATAAAACCAAGTGAATTAATCTGTTGTAACAAACCTGTAACTTAGACAGTCCATTTATTCTACAAACTTTGATCACTCTCTAAAATATCTGATGGAATATCTAATTTAGGAACGGATTTAAATTGTGGGCCGTCATCATCATTCGAATCTGATATGCCTGATCCATAATTAAACACTGGCATTGGTAACAGTTTGTTTGGATTTAGTTCTTTTGTTTGTTTTTTCATTTCTGCAAATAAATCTTGAATTCCTTTTTTTAACTCGACTGTTGCTTTTGGTTTCTGAATGATACTGCTGATAACTTGCCATGAACTATATGGGCTAGGTGATGATCCAGGAATACTAGATGTCGGAGACGAACAAATCGGTCTAAATTGTTCATCCGATTCCTTATCCCAAACTGATGACAGTGTTGAATCCAAGTTTATATTTTCTGGTTTTTTAACATCTTCTAAATTAATAAGGTGATTTCCAAACATTGTTTTTATATCCCTAAAAAGACCAAGTAAAATAATTATTATTAACCTGTTCAATAAATTAAATATTTATTAGCTAAATAGCTGATCTGGTATAAACATGATTTTCATCTCACCCCCAGACAATACTTTACCCTATATTAATAAACAGCTCATAATTTTTAATCTACCTTTGAAGAATTCTTGGGGATTTGTTAATTTTACAAGATTGATTTCAATCAAATGAAAATATTTAGTAATTTAATATAACAGAATTTTTAAACATTAGATTCTCTCCATATTTTAAAATCCAACTCTGATACAATTTTGTCAAAAACGGAATCATTCTATTGGAATCAAACCTAAAAAAAATTGGAATCAACAAGTTCTTAAAATTATGAATAAAAAAAAATACACAGACATCATTTAAACACCCTAGTTTCTACATTATTTAAACATCAAGTGTTTCTAGTCCCCAAAAATCAATCACAGAAAATCAAATCAAACAAGTCACAATATCAAAATATGTGTCTTTTAATATTTACGAATATCGCAAAATATTATGATAGTTTCATTGCTACATATTTGGAAAATAGTTGTATACGATGAGACAATAGTTGTATCCTCTTAAAATGAGTACACTGATAAATGCAGATCTATCCACTAGGAGGAGTCTACAGTCCTGTCTTCCAATTAATTATAAAGCAATATCTCTAACTGAGCAGGCAGAACTTATAACAGACAATATGTATGTTAACACACTTCCAAGTAGTATAAATAATGGGGTTAGTATAACAAGAAACTGTGTCAGTTCTGCTTCTATAGAACAGACAGTATAACAGCTTCTGTTAAGTATGATGTGTTTGCTTAACCCCCTTTACTTAGTCAATATTTTTTAACAATATTATTGTAATATAGTAAATATCATTTTATGTAGTATCAATAATGTAGTATCATTTTATGAACATATAAATAGGATAGTTAATTTAATTATTTTAAGAGATAAAAAAAAAATGTAAATAACAATCTTACATTGGTAATCTGTAACTATTGATCGAGATATCAGAATATTTGTAATCATTTTATAAGGTTAGTAATTAGACAAAAAGAAAATTTTATTTTTTTAAACTTCATAATAATTTTATTCTTAAAATGTAAACTACTGTTGTAACATAAACAAAAATGAGTTTTTTTATATCTTGCTTTTTTTGAAGTCAACATCATGATCGATCGATTGGGCATATGGTATAAGAGGTCATTGCTTGAACAACCATGGTGTCGACTTCAAAAAAAGCAAGAAACACTCATTTTTGTTTCTGTTATAACTCGTAGTTTTTACATTTTAAGAATTTATTATGAAGTTGCAACTGTTATTGTAAAAAATTATTATTTATAATTTTTTTGTTTGTTTTTTTGAAGTCGGTCTTAAAAGAAAATTTTTTTCCCCCCCGTACTCACAAAAATGTTGTAGAAGTACTGGTTAATTAACATAAACACATACCATATGTTTGCATTTTATTCAAATCTAATTTGATCAATACTAAATATAAATATTTGCAACTAGCCTGTGTCAATCAGGCACCATTTTGGCATTTTTTTTTTACAACTACTGGTCAAGTACTGGCTCAATCAAGTCAGTAACGAAACGGGACCATCTCCGGAGCATACGCTTTCAAATGAAATCGGTTAAGCCGTTCCGGAAATATACATGGACAGACATAAAAAAGAAAAAAAATCAGGTCGAATACAGAACCTCCTCCTTTTTTGAATTTGGTAAAAAGGAACTATTTATACAATATAATATACAAGATTTCTTATACATTCATGTTTTTTAAAGTTTTTTTGATGCATACAAAATTTTGAAGGATGGTGTGGCACACAGTCCAACATCACACTCCTTACACTGATGCCGGAGTGTGTAACCTACCTTCTTTTAATCTGTCTACAGACTACAAATCTTTATGTGACCTAGTATTTGTTTTATATTTCAGGAACAAACTCTGGTTCTAAAGGTTTTCATAGAGTCTAAGAGGATCATCAAGAAAGAGGAGGCCTTCCTTTCTCTAAATAATGCTGTTCAACAATATTTTCAATTAGGGCCTTTCTAAATTTAAATGAATTACACTCTCTACCATACTTAGTAAGAATAACATGTACATTGGAAATGTGACTGCTAGTGCTGTCTATGAGTCATGGTAAACTAGGGAACTATATAATGTACTGTACTCCCTGATGTAACATTATAACAGAAAATTGAATAAAACAGGACAACAATGAAAATGGAAAATTATGTTGGTAATACTATTCAATGACAAACCTGAAAACGTAACATTATATCACAGGTTGGCGTTTAGAGATGCTGATCCTAAACTCTTCATGGGTTTTGTGAGGAGCTTAGGGAGGAATTTTAGTAATGTCATAATATTGCACAATAGACTCATTTTGGGTTACAGTCGAATGCTACCTAAAAGGGAGGAAAATGTCAGTCTGATTCCCCCCCCCCCCCAAGTAATACACTACTGTTGAAGATTTAAAAACAGAAATGGGTCTAAAAATTATGATTTATATTATAATTATACATAAAAGACATAATTGTAATATTTCAATTGTATCGAGATTGAAAAGAAATAATATAATTTCTCTCCATTTAAATACATAAACTATATAAATAACCATAAATTCTGGGGGAAAGAATCTAATATAAACAAGCAGACTGTTTGAAAACCAACGTACATTATACATTACTGACCAATGTAGTTTCTCCAGATGAATGAATCAAGTGCTACACAATTTATATTTATTTATGGCAAAATGGAGCAGAGAAAATGTCCTTCAAGCTTTGGAAACATTTCATTGGGACCTGAAACCTGTGGTCTGGTTTGTCTAACTTTAAACAATGATAGGTAATTTCTTAAGTTGTGTTTTTAGTTATAAATATAGAATAATAAACAAACGTGAACACAATTCTCACAAAAAATACGCTTAAGTATCAGACGCGTTTCAACGACAAGATCATCCTCTTCAGTGATACATGAGCTATACTAATCAAACTATAACTGAACCCAACCATGCGCTGAACGCTATATTTATACAAACTGAAGGGGGCGTGGCTTATTATTTTACACTGCCAAGGCGATAGTACACGTCTCATGTCACTTTAACTACTTAAGATTTAACATAATATAGCTAATACAAGATAATCTAACTACAAAATAATAAGCCACGCCCCCTTCAGTTTGTATAAATATGGGGTTCGGCGCATGGTTGGGTTCAGTTATAGTTTGATTAATGTAGCTCATGTATCACTGAAGAGGACAACCTTGTCGTTGAAACACGTCTGATACTTAGGCGTATTTATTGTGAGAATTGTGTTCACGATTGTTTATTATCCTGTATAATTATTTCATAAGTCAAGCTCAACATGTATTATAAATATAGAATAGAGGTACAGTAGAACCCCTCTAATCCACCCTCGGCTGGTCCGTCGCTCCGGTTAATCCAACCGTGCTCGAGCTCACAAGCATGTGTCGACAAGTCGATGATTCATGGTCTATCGCTTGCCACGCACCATTGTTTATGGTTTGTTATCACTTGCCCGCTTCAGTGCTGTGTCATCTCTCGTGTTGTTTCTATTGATTTGTCATAGTACTTGCTAGACTCCTTGTATGTACAGTTGTTTGTTTTTCAACATGTCAGGTGGAAAACGTAAACATGTTACTATAAACTTTGACTTATGACTTTTTTAAGTTTATATATCACTTATTTTACTGTAAAAAGTCTCTTTATATAATATGTAATAAATATTGGCTTTTTTCGGATAATCTGACCTTTTTTGCATTCCGACCATGCCCCCAGTCCCGAAGGTGACGGATTAGAGGGGTTCTACTGTAGTATTGTAACATCAAAAAATTCAACCTTTGTTTGACTGATCTTCATGGTATTAAATGGAAAAAAAAGATTTTGGACATAATTTCCCTCTGTCAAGTCTTTTGACACATTTAACCTGAGTCTCAAACGAAACCAACACACACTTCCGTTTTCGTAACTCGCTCATTTTTATTTACTGTATATACTGTACGTAGATCATAACCCGTCAAAGACAAGAATAAAATTGAAAAGAAATGTTATATTTTCCATAATGTATAAATTGATTCGTGGAAAAAAAGCGGCCCATCAAACATTTTTGTCTGTGTATGTCTGCTATACCGACGGGTGCCAATGCCGCGGTGTTTTTATGCCGCTGACAATGGGATACCGCTATCGACAAAGTCGTTTGACTCGCCGCTGCTTTAGTGCCTCGGTGTTTTTACGCTGCCGACAATGGGATACTGCTATCGACAGTCGTTTGACTCGCCGCCGCTTTGGTGTTTCATTTACAATTTATTTTCGAAAACTCTCATCCAACCAGTACACTACGATATAGGCCGGTTAATCCGAAGCCGGTTAACAGAGGTTCTACTCTGTAGTACTTGTTTAAGATAACATTACTAAAATTAAAAAGAGAAGATTTTTGCTTAAACGTCCAGTGTCTTTTGTTTTAAAATAGAGCCTTGGCATAGCTTCCACTTGTTGTCTGACATAATACAATGCCGTGTTATCACTGGTACAGTCTCTCCAAATACATCTCCGGTATCAGCTATACCAGTTAACTTGACACTAACTTACATATTTTTAGCGGCAAAGAGTGGTTCTAATATGATTCTAAGAAAGAGTTTCGTGAACTAAGGGAGTGTCTATAGTGGGTGTAAACTTACGCAGTGAGTTGTGATGTATCAAGTTCTTTTTAGCTCATTTTATTATTTTCATTTTGAGGGAGGCTGTTCATTGGCTAGAATTAAATGGATCCTCGAACTACTGGGACTTTACTGTATATAGAAATTGATAACAATAGACCAGAATAAAATTTTCATCAAAGTATTTTAATAGAAACCAACAAACTTCAAAAGGATTATTTCCTAAAAGATTTGTTTGAAACTCAGTTTCTAAATTGACTGTAATTTTGATTTAAATATCAAAATTAAGTGAGAATTATGAATACAAATGTGTTAACTTGTGGAAAACTGAAGTCTTGGGACAAAATGACATAATATAATGGCTGCTAGGATGTTTTCTTTTAGCAGAGCAGGATATGATAACCGCTGTCAGAGAAGTGTTTTAAAGTAGAGAAAAGGGATCATAACACTTTAAGGAAATGACTGAAATACTTCGTGTTCTTAAAAATATCCATCCTATAAATGCCATATGGTTTCATTAATTTACTCTTGGATTTACAACTGAAATGTTTTTCTTAAATAATTATTTTGTACAAAAAGTATCTGATCTGAATTTTTCAAGCGGTAACAATTGAAGCGTGTGTGCATTATTTTTCCACCTGCAAAGATCGTCAATTAATGCCACTCAACCTGTGAGTAAGGAGTGTACACAGTACCTGTTAGGTTTTAATTTTCCACAAAAAGAATCAGAAGAGTAGAGAGCCCAATGTACCACAAAAGTGCTGTATTTGATCAAGAAACAAATGTAAGAAATGAGATATTATGTTGTCACAATGCAGCTGCCAAGATTTCAATACTCAGGTTTCTTGTAACACATGGCATGACTAGAGATCTTATAGGTAGGCTTCTGAGATTTGCCCGGACAATCCGGGGTTAATATTTGTTCATGTTTTTGACCAACTTGACTTATTATGCTGATCTGTATCTAATCTATGAATGATGGGCTGGAAGGAGAGTTGGGAAGATACGAAGGGGGTTGCGCAATGAGTCCGTATCTATAGAACAAAACATAAAATTCCAATGTTTACATACTTTTACACAACTTGTTACTTCTACAAACCTTGCCATCACTTATGATAGCTTCTATCATTGAAGTTGTGTTTTCTCTGCTCGTTATCCCATATATCAATTATTGTGAATGGTTTAGATTACAATTAATATTATTGTTCAGCTCATTTTCACTGTGTTACCTAGACTTGAAAGTTCCTGAAACAGTGGACATGGACAAACTTTTTGATGACAAAGAATTATTGTCCCAAGTTCTGCGTAACCTGCTACTTTAGTGGAACATCCTTATGGATGAGGAAAAACTAACAACTGTAAAAGAAGTGGTCATCTGTATTTAATGTATTAGGAAAAGAAATGTTTCATTCATAAACATATTCAAAGTAGTGGAATTTGCAATGTGCCTGCTAGGAACATCAGAATCTGCAAATAGTATATATATATATATATATATATATATATATATATATATATATATATATATAGAACATATGGTCAGCAGTATGAGGGTGACTGTCTATTTCAGTAGTTAGAGAACTTTTAAATGTGAAAGTAAATATAAAGCTTTTGGGTTCCAATTTTTATGACAAGATAAGAAATGATGTCATTTTTTGCTCAGATTATGTCTTCAGAGAAAAATAATATATACATTAAAATTAAAAAAGATTGGTACAGTAATGTCACAATGTAACTGTATTTAATTGTTAACAACTTAAGTAATTATATTATAAATTTTATTTGTTTGTTGTACCATCATAAAATATTACTAAGAAATAAACATTACATGTTTTTATTTTACAATAGAATAAAAATAGTCAGTGGAAGATGTTTCTGTGTTCTATTAATTAATAAATTACTTGATTAACCTTTGAGTCCCAGGATGACATTCTATCATCGATTGTAAAGTATGCGTAAAATCTCTTGGCGACGATATATCGTTGACAAGATTATTTCAGTCTTATAATTATGTAAATTATGTTTTCCAATTAACTTGAACATTTTTGTGTACAAAAAAATATAATCTATTAGTGTAAGTCTTAATTTAATCATTAGAAATGCTTATTGGCTTTTTCAATTGATTGAAAGAATGTCAGCTGATAATGTGACAACTAGCGTAATCTAACTGCTCAGTTAAGTTGTCACTCATCTGTTTTGTTTACTAGTGAATTTAACATTCGTTTTTCAATTTTTTTAATGTTATTTAGTGCACTTAAATATATATTTGAGTTATTTAGTGATCTAGTTGTTAAATAATAATAATAATAATGAAATTTGCTCGCTACTTGTAATATATTGGTAGGATGATCCTGAACACACCATTACCACGCCTTTTTAGTGAAGTTGAAGTTTATTTTTTAATTTGTGTGTTTTCAAATTACATTTTAGTTATTTAGTGATACAGTTTTTGGTTTTAATATTATTATTTATATTTTCTTCTATTTTAATTTGTAATAATAAAAACAGTATAAAGATGGATCAAGAACATATAACACTAAGTGAGGTTGATAGACAACTCTATGTGCCTGACTCTTCATTAGCTTCTGAAGATTCATTTAATTTATTTCGTGATGACAGTGACAATAACCCAACCTATGTATCCGAAAATGAAAATGTAAGTGTCCGTTAACATATTTTTATGGATAAAGACTTAGAACTTACCTATGAAAATAGGGCTAGGCCCAACCAAACTTCCAATACAAGTAGACCTAGGACCCTGATTAGGCAAGTTCTTAGTGAGAGTTTCTCATCAGATTCTTCTAATACAGAAGATAGTGATGATGAAAATGAAATTTGACAAAGTATAAATGAAACTGATGTTGAATTTATGGATAATTTTTAATTTTTAGATACTGCAGGGCCAACACACTGTCCCCTAGTTACGCCAAAGCCCATAGATTATTTATCTCTTTTCTTTACTCAATTATTGTAACTGAGACTAATCTATATCCAAATCAAACCATTGCATCTAAAGGAGACACTGCTTCTCCCTATAGTTTATTTCGCACTTGACTTCCTGTCATGTTTTAGGAAATGAAGGCTTTCATAGCTGTCATTTTAAATGTGGGGGTTATTCATAAACCTACAATAAAGTCATATTGGTCAATTATAGGTCTCAAAGTACTGAATGGTTTCGAAAAATGTTTCAGAAAAATAAATTAAAATTGTTACAAGAGTTTCTTTCATATTGTAGATAATGCCAAACTTTCACTCACAACTCAATTCGGATATGACCCTACACAAAAATTCCAAACTTAATTGATCATTGCAATAATCTATTTCAATTTTACTATTCAGGACACCAACTACTTTCTATAGATGAATCTTTAATAGGTACCAAGAGTCATATCTCCCTAATGCACTATTTGCCCAACAAGCATCACCACAGATGGGGTATAAAACTCTGGGTTCTCTGCGACTCAAAATATTGCCTCAGCTTTCTTTGTATAAAGGAAAAAAAATCAAATGAAAATAGAGAAGACATTAAAAATTTGATCTGGTATACACAGTAGTTTTGAAACGCCTTTCAGCATGTAACTATCTAAAAAAAATGTTACCACATTTATGTAGATAACTTTTTTATATCAATACCATTAGTTTTTTTATACAAAAAGAAACATTCTTTACTGGAACAATAAGGAAAAACATAAAGGCCTTCCTGCTGAAACCAAGCAAACATTGCAAGTAGGCCAAAAAGCATACTGCAAACAAAATCATATTGTAGCATTATCCTACAGGCAAAAACAATTCCTAAAAAAACCTGTATTATTATTGTCATCTAAACCTACAGTGGGAGTTGTAACATATTCCAAGAGAAGACATGGAAGAGAAACTGAACATACAAAACCTGCAATAGTTCAGGAATATAATAAGTACACAAGGGGTATTAAAACTTTTTATATGATGCTATACTCCTATCTTGATGAAAGAAGTACAACTAAATACTGGAAAATAGTAGTTTTTAACTTATTAGCCAAGATGATTCTTAACTCATATGTTTATATAAAGAAAACAACACAAAAACAATTTAAAATCAATGTCTTGATACCAATATGTAGTAAGTATAATTGAAAGCATTGCTGAGGAATGGCTTTATCGACAAAACATAAGTTTAGGTTTAGTGGTGGCGACAATCCAGGAGGATCGGGCATTGAGAAATTGTCTGGTAAACAAGAAAAGACTTGTTGGGTGTGTACTGAAAAAAGAGTTGGTTAATAGGAAAGAGGAAGAAAAAGAACAAGAACAGTGTGTGTGTGTGTGTGTGTGTGTGCAATGTAAGGAGGGATGTCATGATCCCTGTTTTAAAAAAACATAGGTGCAAGTAAATGAATGTTTAGTAGTGATGTATATAAATTGGGCTAAAAAATGTGTACATAGTGTAAATATTTTTTAATAAATTCTTTCTCTATGCCAAAAAGGATCCAAAAACCAGGAAAACTATGTAAGTAAATGAAATCTTTTTTCCTAAGGACGTTTAGTTAGTTAGGTTATGTTAATTTTTCATTTCTCGACATAAAACCAGATATTATTTTTTATTTATCAAGTGGCTTTAAAATTTATTTACTTATGGAAAATAGTATAAGGATTCAATATTCAATTTTAAATGTTTCCAAGAGTAAAAATGTTTCTAATTTTATAAAAAAATATCACAAACAATTTTTTTTTTTCACTTTACAAAAACAAACACAAAATTTACCTCATAAAAATGTATTTAAAAAAAAAATAATTAAAACATACGAATTAGTAGGTCTTATAGACAAATTAATTTGTAAAGTTCTGATACCATAAACATTAAAATAGCATGAATACAAGGCAATTTATGATTTATTTACCAAACCTCTACCGTAACATATTTTTTGGCCTGGGTTTTTCAGCATATTTTCCAATAACCTGCATATGACATTTTTTCCGACCAAGCATATTTTTGGCCTGGGACCCAAAGGGTTAAGTAACCTAATCAATACTAAATTTTAAATTACCTTTAGTTATTTATATTTTAAAAGTAATTCAAAAACTATTTAAAATAATTCTGTTGTTATTCAATATAATTATAAAGAAATTAAAACTGAAATCTTTGTTATAATATTGTACATTCTCTAATTTTTGTGTCTCTTTTCTCCCTTTCTGATGATCCACCCCCTCTCACTATACCTCCCTCCCCTCTCCACCATACAATGCCCAGGGTTGGCTATGAAAAGTTATGGTAAGTTTCTATAGGTAATGTTTTGACCTTCCCACTTTCGATGTTGCTATGCACCAGCCATTTTCTTTATGCCTTGATGATATTGAAAGTCTTCACTGCTCCTTTCTGGATTGTATCCATAAACACAAGATATACCATTAGTATCCATGGTGTTTGGGAAGTCAGAAACATCGTTTGTAAAGTTTAGCATGCCTAACAAGACTGCCAAACAAAATCGTGTGTGCTCCATCATTAGCAGCTTCGGCACAAATTGCCTGAAATGCTAAACCCTTACTCAAAATTCAAAATGGAATATATGAAACCACTTTTTATTTCCACCTAGTTTGCTAATTCTCGACCAATATTAGACTGCCATGAATGATCAAAGTACCCACTTGTCATTTCAGCTTGTTGAGGGCCCACCACAACGTGAGTCGTCTCCATCAACGTGTGACGTGTATGGAATGGTTGTACCACTTAATTTATATTATTCCCAGAGTATCATTACTAAATAACTGGTAAATCTTCCAAATGGATTCAACTTGGGTACCACCATGGTTTGTTGCAATACCTCTACTAAAGCTATTCTGTCATTTTGAAAGAAATATTATTAACCCTGATTGTCTCCAACCAGGGTGATCGTTATTTTTGTAGAACCTGGCTTTACAGCATTTGGCATGTTAGTGTTTATTTTTACATGGCCACCCTTCTCACAGAGGTGTGTAAATTGTGTCATGTGCTGAGTACACGGCCTCAATCACAGACTACAGTTAGCAAATAACACAGTAAATAAAATTCACAGATGCATTAAGAAATATTTTTCATCTCTCAACTGAACATCCCTTCAATGTTTCAACTGTTTCCTCAAGAAAAATTCAGGTAGATAAATACGCATTTAAAATTTTTTTATAAATATAATTACTATACTACAGGAATGGGTCTCAAATATTTTTAGAAAAACACACACAATACAAAAGGCTTAGTACAAGAATTCATGTCGGACAGAATCAATTGCTTTCTCTAGCAAACCAAAAGACTCACTGTCTAGTAAATATACCAAAACCATAGTACATGCTAAACCTATTTTTTAAATTATTATTTTTTATTCTTTTATAGACATAAGAAACATTATTATGCCTATTTTATTGACAGCTTAATTCTAAGAAGTATACTTTATTATATGACATTATTTACTTACTCAAAATTTCTCTTCATCTTTGTTAATTCATTGTCTTTAACTTCCATGAGAACAGACAATTTTTCTTTCTCTATTTTCAACAATTGAAGTTCAGAGTTTATTCTTTCTTTTTCAGCGACTGCTTCGTGATATTTTTCATACAAGTTTGTTTGTGATGCTTGTAATGGAGCAATGCACTATGACAAATACATAATTATAAATTATTAACAAAATAAACTTAATATAATATTGTATTATTATTAACCCTCTATACAGCAGATGTTAATTCTCTTGGGTTTTTTTAAAAAATTAATTAAAAATATTATTTTTAAACAAAACCTAACTTATAGGATATCATTTTTCTCAGAAAGATGCGTAGAATTTATCTATGTAACAAACAAAAAAAAAAAAAAATTTGAAACAGTTTTGGAGTAAGTATGTTAGGTATAAAAAAATGAATGTAACATTTTTTTAGAAAAACCTGAACCATCCAAAATAAAATTTGTATTACTGTTTTTCAAGACATACAAAAGTTTTGTAATATAATTTTGAATAATAGTTGATAAAAAAAATTAATTTTTTACATTTTCAAAAAAAAAATTACGGGAAAAGGTAAAATGTTACTACCCTAATTTGAAAACTTCACAAAAAATAGTAATATTATGGAAAACACAACTTCTATATATCATTATATTCAGAAAGGTGCATAGAATTTAGTTGTGAAGTGAGACAAAAATTTAGATATAAAAATTTTGAATTATTAGGTCAGGAATCAAAAAATCGTCCGGTGGCAGAAAAGGTAATGTACACCATACAAAATTTTTTTAAATTTTTTTCAAGTAGGTCCCTATTACTAGAGATTTGAAATATATTTGTGGATAAAAGATGATAAAAAAAAAATTAATTTGTTACATTAAAAAAAAAAAAGTTTTACGAAAAGAGGTGAAATGTTAGGCGGCCTAATTTAAAAAAATCACAAAAAATAGTAATATTATGCAAAACACAACTTCAAATTATCATTTAATTCAAAAAGGTGCATAGAATTTAGTTGTGTAGTGAAAAAAAAATGTATATATGAAAAATTTTGAGTTATTAGGTCAGGAATCAAAAAATCGTCCGGTAGCCGAGGCAAAAATTGCACAGAAAAGGTAATGTACAGGTTAGAGCAGATATAACATAACCTATCAAGACAGCAAGAGTATACTAGATAAGTCTGACAATAACATTCACTCAAAATAATAAATTCTACAAACAATAAACAGAGATTATAATTTATATACACAAATTATAATAAATAAATAAACATACCTAACAAAATAACTTCACAATAACAGAAATAAACCAAGCCACACACTAGCCTAGGCACAATATGTCATTTAGTAGACAAACCAAGCCTGCGCAAAACGATAACTTCAACTTGAGAAAGAATATTCTAAAATAACTCTATGGGGTAATGGGTTGTACCAACTGAAAGATCTATACTTCATCTTCCTATTAGTGTAAAGATGGGTTACAAAATATCAATGTACGTAATCGATATTTCCTATTTAGTAAACTGCACCGAGAGAAAAATGAGTCTGATTCGGTTTGGTTACTACTTCGTAGAATGGATATATCTCGTAAACTATATAACTTACGATAATTTCGAATTTGTAGTTCGAAAGAGAAAGAAAAATACTATATAATATTCTCAACTTGTGGCATTTGGACAAGTATTAACATTTCGTAAAACCATATGAATACTCAGTACACATTTTCCTATATAAACGCCGTCAAGTGAGGCGATCTAGCGGAAAGGTAGTCAACTTTATCGAATTCTTGAATTTTTACTTTCCGTGAGAAGGATTTTGGTATACTGTACATGATTATGAAACATCACCTTTACAATGATATATTATACATTTTGATAAAATAATATCTACTAGGATAAAAGTTGAATTAAAAAAAAATGTAATTTTTAGTGTGTAAATGAGTTAAAATTCTTGATTTTGTTTAATTTTTATATAGTAAAAACTATAACAGATAGAAAGATTTGTAAAGCACAAATCTATGTCATCTATAGAACAGTGTTCGATCTGTTTGACAGATATATCAAATTGGGAATATTAAAGAAAAATTAAGTCATTTTTGTTTACAACTTGTCACAGCAAACCTTTGACGTTACGTATCAAAAATATGCAAACTTTACCAATTTTTGGAATATTATTTATAACGTTTTGTAGTATTTTTTTTTCTCTCTATGATTATGCATCTACGGAACATTAGCTTTCCAACACTACTTATTGCGGTAGGACGATTCTAAACGGGCGAAATGTTGAATTGCAAAATACGTGTTTTTGGGTCGATGAACTAATCAAGCGTCATGCATCGACCCCGGCCAGGGTCGGTCACCAGATAGAGGGTTAAATGATTTTTATTTGGCTTTCTGTGGACAGGAGATAAACAAGCTTACCTTAGAATTGATATCGATAACCATTGCCAATAGTTGCCTACTCGGAGTAAAACACTTAAAATGTAAAATTTTCAAACTTAAAATTTACTCGGACAACTTATACTTCAAGAGTCACTTTTTTAGATATAAACTCAGGGGTGGGAATATTCACACAGGCATCACATTAAACCTACTAATCATTTACAATAACTAGTTCCCCCACCTCATTTCTATTAGGCTTCACGAAGATGTCATTGTTATATTGGTGTGATAACACCTTCCATTCTATCCTTTGTTAGGTAATGCACACACGTTTGAGATGTATATAAACTAATTAACCCCTATTATCAATTAATAATTTGATTCTTTAACAATATTTTTTATTATCAACTCTGACATTATAAGTATTTCTATTTCACATACAGTTATTTTCCTCAATTCTAAAATCAGTAATTTTACTCCTAGTTTTTGACAATATTTATTTGTTAATTCTGATTTCATAAATTTAAATCACTAGTTAACTAAAATTTGGACTCAGTAATTTCACATATTAGTGAATTTTATTACTGTTATTTACAAAATCTATAGTTTTTTTTCTATTACTTTGTTCAATTTTTATTTTTTCACTTTACTCGAACTGAAAATCTATCCACAATTATTTGTTTATAATAAAATATGCAATTATTAATAAAATAAGTAAATGAAATGGGTTTTTGTAATCTATTTTTTTCAAATGAAGTTTGTGTTCATTTTGTTGGATCAAGATTGTCTATAGTAATGGTTTTGTCTTGGTATTCCTGTTAAAAAATATTAATGGGAGATTTTAAAGTGTAATGTATTTACACAACACTCGTACTACCTCTTTTGATAACAGAGAATAAAAACAATAATTGTTTATCATGATTTCAAGGAACAGTTCAAAATGACCCACAGGGTTTTTATAAAATAGTGACTAGATTTGTACTATATGGTTGTGATCTTGAAATGACTCCCAAGACCAGTACAGGTCCACTCCTTGTCAAGAATATTGATTTATTTTATTGAAGTTGATAGAAACAGACAGCAAAAAATTTATTTTTTGTAGAAATACGCTCCTGCCCATACTAGTGTTGTGTCCGTTAACGGGTAACAGCTAACCGTCAACGCTCAACGCAGTTGACGAAGAAGTGCATTAACTGTTAATGTTGATCAACTTCTTAGTGCTCGCAGGTGACGCATCAGTGGTTGTTTGTTATCAGTGGTAATAACAGTCAGTATTACCCAACTGTTATTCAACAGCACAAGTTCATGTAATGTTTTTTTCAATGTTATAAATATCAATTGATGAGCTTTTTAATTTGATTTGTGATTGAAAACTAAAACAAGATATGGTTAAGAAAAATATTGAAGCGGATATGGGACTGAGTATAACACTAAGGACAAGTTTTAGATTCTTGAAATAGATTTAGCGTTTTTTTGAACTTAGAATTTAGATCCAAATGCAGGTAATTAGTATGAACTTTAATTTGTAGATATTCCAAACAATAAATACTGATATGTAATTCTTTATAGAAATTTGTTTTTGTATTTTTAAATGTGATTAGCGTATCATTATTAAAGGTTCAGAACACCACAGTTTTTGATTTCATAAATTAACTTTTCTGTGATAAACATCACAAATTATATTTCCACTTACACAAACAACTTGGATTTGGGTTTCTTTTTCCAAAAAGTCTTCATTTTTACACATTCAAAATTTCCTAAATTACTTACTTTATTTTCTATCTGTAGTCTACTAATTACTTGTGTCAAGTCATGTATCGCCTGAACATGTTGGTCAGTTTTGGAACTCTTATTTAGTAGGCTTAACTTCAATTCTTTAATTAAAATTTCATAATCTTTTTCTTTAGACTTTGATATTGCAAGGAGTTTTCTGCATTCTGCCAGATTTCTATAAACAGAAAGAAAGCATTATTTAACAAGATTAATAAATTTAATAACTTAAAATAATCATAAATAAAGTAATTAGTTGACATGGCCAGCACATCGATTTCTAATTAATGTAGGTCCTTTACAGTATTAGCAGCGAATGGTGTAACTAAGTTTTACATTATTAATATCTTTTTTATATTATTAATAACTATCATCCATGGAAAAAAATAATTGCAGTTTACTTAGAGTTTATCTTTATTTACTTTGTGTCTGACCATACTTCAAGGATAAGTAGAAATTATTTTGATCAAAGTATAGCTATTTTATGGCATTCCCACTCTTCATCACAGTTCAAAATGTTGAGTCATCAAACCACCTTCTCTTCAAATAATATGTGACCAAAAAAATACTACAAACATTTATTGTGGAAATTGTGAAAGCATTTTAAATCTTATATAAATGTGTTATATTTTGGCAAACGTACCTTATGAAAAACTTAAAATTCTAAATAATCTCTGGCAAATTTAATTACATTTTACTGAAATTTGATTTGAATCTTTATAATGATTCTAGTAATTTTAGCCCCTAGGAAAACATATCCCCCCCCCCAAATCTGCAAAGTTACTAAATAGATACTTTTACCACATAATGTCTTTCTGAATGTATATATCTATACATCATAATTTTATTATTCATTACATCAAAGAGAGGTGGTCTAATTTATTCAAAATAACTAAGATTGAAAAATAGTGGGGTGTTCAATAGAATTATTAAATTTAAAACAAGCTAAACTAAATTCTTATGCATGATAGGTGTCATACATAATGATTAGATTTTTGACACACTTTTTCGTTGCGGTGAAAATAGAGGGAACCCAACAGTTTAGAGTTGTTTAAAATGATTACTTAGTTGTTGATGGAACTTATAATATTTATATTTTTGGAGTATTGGGTTTTAATCTGACATACTTGGTCATCGGATTCCACCTGAAATCCAAAATAATAATAGTCTGAAAATTTACTTTACACCCAAGTATGATATTCACCATATTTTTATTTTAAAGCAGTATGTTTGATTTTATCTTCTCTCTCTCTCTCTCTCTCTCTCTCTCTCTCTCTCTCTCTCTCTCTCTCTCTCTCTCTCTCTCTCTCTCTCTCTCTCTCTCTCTCTCTCTCTCTCTCTCTCTCTCTCTCTCTCTCTCTCTCTCTCTCTCTCTCTCTCTCTCTCTCTCTCTCTCTCTCTCTCCTTCTATATATATATATATATATATATATATAATCGAAAATCATGTTCTACTAGTTTGATTTAACTCTTTACAACACAATGATTTCCACATAATGACCATCAACCAAAGCAAATCACTCTCAATATCTTAAATGTACTTCAACTTGTCCCAATATAAAAATAAAATAAGCTATTACAATGTTACAAACTCACGATGAAAGCCTTTCTTTCTCCTCCCTGTGCTTCTTGCCTGCCTCGTGTAACTGATCGTAAACATCTTGTAAGAACTGACAACTCTGCTCAAGCTTTAAATGAAGCTGTTCGACGCTTTTGCAATCACCAATGTCGAATTTCTAAACAAGTTTATATTTTGTTAAAAATCAAATTCTTTCTTGGAATGCAAAAATTCAAATATACAAATGACTGATATATATTAACATATGCTTCAGAGGTGTGAACCCAATGGCTTCAAAGCCACTGGAAAAATCATTAAACTTACAAAGTACAATAAAGTAAGACTACACCACCTAGACATCACTACTGGCAAAGTCAAGGTCTAAAATATCATATGTCTAGAAGTCAGTCTCACCAAATGTGCAGTTTGTTAGTGCAAAATTAAAATGTAAACTATAACATAAAATAAGCAATACAGCTGGAATAAAATCCTTATCCATCAAAACTAAATAACTTGTCTCACCATTTAAAAAAATTGGAATAAGGACAAATCATTAACCCATTGCGGGCTGAATAAATCTGTGGCGTGCGGCACCCAGCAGCAGAAGTTATTTCGCCAGCCACTATGCGCATCTTTACAGGCGAAAGACATTGTGTTCACGTCCTTTTCACATATTGGTATTCTAACAAAGCAAATGTAAATCAACATCACTAGAGACAACTTCAGGTTCGGGATTGTTAGAATACAAATGTCCCCCTTCAATCAAATTTTGGCCTACAATACAACTATCTATATGCCCAATAACATTATTGCCAGTAGATCTACTACAATTATAATTTGACAGCCCTGGCACAGGTTCTATGTTGTTATTTACCATGGTCCAAGTCCTTTAATCCTTTGTTTTCCTTTAATTAATCATTTTCGTTATTGTAGCTCCCCTTGATACCTCACAAAGTCCTGGAGTTTAGAACTCTGCATCTCCAAACTTGCTACTGTAAAAATCCTTATTGTTTCTTCTTTAATCTCTTATAACAGTTTTTCTGATTGAATTTTCATTTTTTCTTGATCAGCATTTTGTAGGTCTTCACGTCAGCTTTCGCGAGAATTTCGCTTGGTGTTTGTCGGCCCGCTCGTTCACCTGCAATTCGTTATGCAACAATTGACATAATTTTCAGTTTTTGTTTTTCACACCTTTCCATTTAGAGTTTTGAAACTTCACCATTTTGTTTAGTTTCCGTAATAAACACACTGGCCGTAACGAAGATGCTGTCTGACCTTCCGATCTTACGTAATTTTGCACTCTGTTTCACACTTTTTTGTTTGGGGGTTTATTAATTACTGATCACCCTGGGACTTACATATTCTTTAGCATATACAATTTTAATCAGGTTTTCTTAATCTTGAGATTTTAATTTTATTCGTTTTCACACATAGGTGTGAAAACCATAGCCTTTCTATTTTATTCAATTTTGAACTTTTTAATGTAATTACTTGTCAAAATTTAATCTATTAATTAAACCTTATACAACATATTTTCAAAATTTACATTTATTTACGTTTTATTCAACTTTCAAATTATACCACTTCCTCTAACCTTTTAAATATTGCTTTTTTCAAAAATTATACAAGAATCTTCTATTCTTAGAATTTTTATTAATTACAGAAATACCAACGTTTTTGAATTTGAGTAATTTTGAAATTTTTTAAATTCTTCATTTAAATCTGCTGAGCGTATGTTAGTTTATATGAAATAACCGTAACAGATCTGTATTGCGTACAACTTGTACTACAATTGCACATCCTTTAACAGCAAAGTTGGTTACAATTTAGCCAAATCATGTATTAGGATTAAATTTGGTTTTTTCTCATTTTTAACCAAAATATAATCCCATACAATGAATTTCTGTTGTAACACTTAACCATTGACAGCTGTGAAAGCTAAATCGATCCAGTTTAACAAAATCTATTAAATAACAACCAAATGTTGAAATGAAGGATACAAATTATGAACTTGAATTATTGTAAGAAAATTTTGACTGCCATTTTGGATTAGTTAAATCAATCGGTTTGAATAGTAGCTACACAATATCATTTAATGGCATTAACAAAACAATTCTTGAGCCATATTTCTAATTATTTTTGTTCTGATCAGGCTATTATTTAAATGAGATCATACAAAACGTGTATGTATAAATAGAGTTGAACAGCCCACTCTATCCTATACTGAACATTCTAAAAAAAGAAACTTTTTTTCTATTATCACAACACATTTCTCAATACACAATTGTTAAGTCAAAAAATAATAAAACTTCTAAAACTGACTTTAGGTAACAAGCTCACGTTATTATGTATTTTACCTTTTGTATTGTCTTCTTGAATTCTTGAGGTTGTGGAATTTTATTATCAGTTCCATTCTGTTCACTAGGTATGGCAGGAAAACTTGAAAGTGCATTTTCCATGTCTAAAATTATACGCTGCAAGTCATCATCATCAGCTGCATGAAAATAATTAACAAATTAAGAAGAGTTGCAATTATATCAGTAATAAAACAGCAGGCTAATATTGTACTTCTGGTAAACCTGATATATCCATCAAACCTAATTTATACAATATATTATATCTATTTTTTTAATTATAAAAAAACTATACAGTAATAGAAACTATATACAATGTATTCATTCATCCACTGTAATGCGTGATAATACTATATCAGCAACACTATCATAAAGTATAGGTCACACACATTATATCAAAAAGAAAGACTGTAGTTATTGTAACCTATTCTGTGTTTGTGTTTATCTGTTGCTTTCTTAATATAAGAAGTAAGTAGATCTTATTTTGGAAAGGATGTATGTAATCCTCCTCTACATTCAAACTGTGATTAAATTTTCATGATTCTTGTAAATTATTTAAATTAACAGACTTTAATGTAAATAGTATAGTAACTTTAAAATGTAGGCTAATTGAAACAAGATTGCCTTACTGAATTTGTCATAGAAATCGTAAAAATATAGAGAAGCAATCATGAGAATATATATAAAAATTATGGTGAAATTAATTCAGTATACATGAAAAATAGTATTAAGAGCTCAGTTCACTTTTTAACAAAACTAAATACTGGTATAGGCTACCAAATTCACCTAAATATAAATTAAATAAGTATTACAATAGGAATTTGGAAGTTCCACATTCACTTCTCAAACTGTCATTTTTAAGAAACAAATATAAAACCATTGTTAGGAATAAGAAATATAGTTTAATAAAAATAATATAAAATTATATTGAAGTCAGAATGAAATCCAACTATTGTGAAAGAAATAATAAATGATGAAATGCTTACCTTGCAACTACAGTGAATGTTACAAGTAAGGTGTGTGTGTGTGTGTATAAGTTTTTGGTAAAAAAGAGATCGGGCCAATTGTTATAAGAGGGACCGCTGAGAGAGAGTGAAAAGATAGCCAGACTTGGCGAGAGAGAACAAGACCCTGTAGACATGAGACAAAGAGAGAAAACCGATAAGAAGACTTTGCAAAAGGGTGGGCAAGATTTAGCATTTAAAGGAGCTTATGTAATTGTTTGAAATACAGATAGCATCTAGAATCACAACAGCTGGAACCATTCTGGGTTTATATTTTTAATAGAAGTAGCCTAATTGTTTTAGAAGGGAAATATTAAATTTTAATTATTTATGAATAGTGATAATATTGAGGAATGATCGATAGTACTTATACAGTGGAACTTGGATAATTCGAACCTCAAGGGACCAGTAAAAAATTCGAATTATCCAAAAATTCGAATTAACAAAGTTCTTTCAAAAAGGGTAAGAAAATACTCAAATTTTAAGTTTTCATAAAAAGACCTTAATTAAAAAAATTTTTACATAGATTTTTAACAACTTAATTGCTTATATTATGTTTACCTTTACTTAATGGTATCCATTCAACAAAGCACGTTAACGGAAATAATACAGTGGAGTAACTGTTACGTGAATAACCTCAAAAGTTTAAAATGATAAAATAAAACTAACATGTACAATTCATCTATTTAACTAGCAATCTAGTAAGTCCAGAGAAATTGTATCTACTGCTTTTCAAAAAAGTTTGAGATCTTTACTTGTTTCCTACAATTAAGTTTCTCGGCTGTCACAAAGGAATCTAACAACTTTAAGAAACGGAAAACAGCGTCACTTAAAAAAAACTTCGACTTTCAAAAAAAGCCTGAGTTCTTATGTGGTTCGTTGCTTCGGCTGCACTTGGAACATTTTTTTCGGGAATGTCCTCCACGGGTTCATCATCACTTGCATCGTCACCATCTTGTTTTTCGGAGTTCAGTACATCGGCGACAATTTCTACATCAGTTAGCTCACCACAAACTGCGACATTTTCATCCACATTTATGAAGTCCTCGAACGTGATGGCAGGATTGTTGATGACGTAATCCCAGCCGTCAACTGAAGGCATAGTTTCCGCTGCAGTTTCGATGGAACTTTCTTCATCATTTTCCTTTTTTACGAACCCGGCTTTTCTGAAACAGTTGTTTATTGTTTCCGGTATCACTTAGTCCCAAGCTTGTTTACACATTTGGGATGCTTGAAGAATGTCAAGCTTGATTTTGAGAGCATCGTAATCTCCGGTAAGGATATTCTCAACTAGCAAACGCCTATAAAAATGTTTGAGATTTTTTATTATTCCCTGATCCATAGTCTGGATGATGGAGGTCATATTGGCAGGGAAAAAAATTACTTTTACATTTTCCATCACTGGTATGGTGTTGTGAGCAGTACAGTTGTCAATGAAAAGGATGACTTGTCGTTTTTCTTTTTTAAACTTTTTATCCAGTTTCAACAGCAAATTCTCAAAAAGAATTCCAGTCATCCACACCCTTGGGCTGTTGAAACATAATCCATTGATTTCGATTTTACATTTTTGAAGCATCGTGGATTAGCCGACTTGCCAATCATCAGCAGAGGGAGCTTTTCCGTTCCGTCCATGTTGGCACCCACTAGCAGCGTAAGTCTTTCTTTGCTCAGCTTTCCTCTGTTACACTTCTCGTTTTTAAATGCGAGCGTTATATCCAGTGTGCATTAAAAAAAAAAGGCCCGTCTCGTCAACATCGAAGATGTCCTTTGGGTTTCTGCCCTGGATCATTTACTCTAAATCCTTCTTCCATTGATTAGCTTCTTGCTGGTTAACAGCCCCGCTTTCACCAAAGACGAATTTGAACAAAATTTTATTTCGTTCCTTGAAGCCATCTAGCCACGCAGTGCTAGCTTTAAAATTTGATTTGCTTAAATCTGTAGCAAACTGTTCAGCTTTGCTTCTTACTAGTGAACCGCTGACAGGAATCTTCTTATCCCTCATTTGTTTAAATCATTTAAAAACACACTGATCCACGCTAGGATTTTCCAGCTCCCTCAACCTTTTTTGGCCTTTGACACTCTCACTTTCACAACCGAGAATCTTGTCTTTATTTTTTAGGAACGTTGACAACGTGTTGGGAGGAATCACGAAAGCCTTTACAATTTCAGAATTTTCTTGATTAGGCTACCTTTTCTACCTCTCTAATCGCCACTATTTTCTTTGCTAAAGTCAAAGTTTTGTACGAAATCAGAGACTTTGATGACGACATCTTTGCTCTGTGCATACACTTTAAAACATAGGCGAAACCGAACTTAGACCACAAGTCCAAAAAAACCACTCACAATACTGTACCAAACAGCGACAGTACGTACTACCAGACAAGTGTAAGGGATGATACTGTTATGAGCTATGAGAAGTGGAGCGTTGCAAAACAATAGAAGGGTGGGATGGTTGGGCAATGAGCTCAAAAGGAGCGCCGGCCGCAGATGTGAGTCACGTAGGCCAAACAGTCGAGTAGGGCAGGGGTGGGTGTGATGACCTTGAAGCTATACAGCCCGCGTTAAAGGGCCGATGAGGGATTTTGACCATATGCCAATGATACAATGTTGTTTTTTGGGAATTCCTGGCCCGACCGTTTGACTTTCGATCAGCTTTTTTCACGTAGAAACTTCGAATTATCCAAAATATAATTCAAATTAACCACGATTTTTTAGTATTGATTGTATAGGGACCAAGAGAAAAATTCGAATTAAAGAAGATTTCGAATTATAGAAGTTCGAATTAGCCACGTTCCACTGTAGTAAGAAAGTTATATTAACCTTAAATAAATGCTAAAATGAACCAGTAGATACATGTAAGAATAAGAGTTTTTATGTAAACTGAACTGCTGATTATTATTTGCAAGTGTGAAACCAAGTCTGAAATTTGATTTTCTAACACAATGAAATTTCAACTTAAGAAAGAATTTTAATAAATTAAGAATTTATTAATCGTTATATTCAAACATAAAATTACAAGATGGTATTAATAAATGAGACTTTCACTACATTCTAATCATAGATGTAAACATTGAATAGTCTATAAAAATGCATGTACCATATGACAAATGTGCATTCAATGTCATATGAGTAGTAGAGTAAATGTTTACTTTAAGGTGGCGCCTACTTCATAAGAATAAATATACTGTTTTCCTTGCGCCAATCACTATTTTTCACTGAAAAATCACAATTTAAAAACTATCAAATTGAGGGGTTTATAGGTTACACTTAATTGCAAGACAAAATAGGAATAAGAATATCGTATGGATTGACGCATGCGCTTTACACAATAACTAAGCTAGATCACTATTAACCTGGTTAAACCCTTCGTACGTTAATTGAAGTTAATTTGCTTGCTTTTTTTACCCCGACAGGTTAGGCCAGGTAGCTATTTCATATAAAGGTAGCTATATTATATAAGCACCTTTTTATATATCCACCACCAGCACCATTTATATATCAAGTTTTTAATAGTCCTATCCTTCGGTTACTAACTCAATGCTTATAAAAGCCTATGTATCACTATTTATATTGAAACAATTCAAGAACTATATTAAGAGATTTATACAAATTAGCTCTCGGCTACTCAGTATCTATTTTAAAATAATGTCTAAACATTTCATCTTTCATGATAATTAATTATATCCCTGCACAATTACAAGACCAATTGTGTAAAACAGTTTAAGAAGAAGAATCTAGTGTGACGGACAACTTTTGTGTTGCTCCAAGATTATGACAATATGACAGTAAAACACACTTTGTATGTTAATGAATAATATGGGTGGTAATTTTCCAGTTTTTGTGTTTTGTCATTCAATACATTCCAAATTTTGAATTTTTAGTGAAAATATAGCCTGAAAATGTGTGTCTTTTATAAGTATAAAAACAAAATTTATTTAGACCCGGGGGGAAGGGCCCAATGAATTTCACATGTCGCCGCCCCTGGTACAATATCATTTAAGTTCCAACTTACAGTAAACAAAAAATAAATATACATTTAAAAGTCAAGATACAATATTATTTCAAGATAGATCAATATTTCAGGAATACCAAGTATCGAAACCATTTCTATAGCTGACATATTTTTGCAATAATTGATAGCATAATAAGAGTGATACAAAAATAGGCCTAGGCTAAATTAATCTATTCACCTTGTCTTTGTAGTTTACCACGGAGTTCCTTCACCAAGAGATCTAACGTTAACACTGGATTTGTTGTTGAACACGTACATTGAGTGAAGATATGATTGTTGAAATTTTGTTTAGTAGGTAATTTTGAACAATTTGATGGTATAGATGAGTACTGTGTATCACAATGAATGATAGGCCTATTTCCAACACTAGGCTTATCTTTATTTCTTCTTGTATTATGTAAGCAACTTGAAGATTCACATTTTTCTACAATTTTAACGTTTTTATTTGTTTGACCTGAATGTGACGACTTAATTAAATTTACTTTATCTTGTTCTTGTAATCTAAGTTTATATGGAGAAATTTTCTTAGATTTTTGTTGACAGTCCATATGATGTGAAGAGGTTTTAGATTTTGGTTGAAGTTTATTCATAACTAAATCAATATTTTGTTCTCTTAATATACAATCCCAAGTTGTCCTTTGTACAACTGGAGAAAGTTCTTTTGAAGAAGCAGTGTCCAAATCATTTTGGGATGAAATTTTACAAGGGACACTATCCAACTGTCTATCCCGATGAAGTTTGGTAGGAATTATGTCAACAGATTCATCTAAAACATGATTGGTGGGCCGAGTTGTTTTTTGGGGATATTTTTTATGACAAATTTCTGAGCTATAAAAAGAACTTCTTTTGGGTTTGAAGTAAATTATTTCGTTATCACCCATTCCTTTATCTATTTGCCTCTGACCGGAAAGTTGTCTACCTGAACTAGGACTTTTGTTTTGTGAAATTTCAGTCCTATTACAATTTGAACATCTGACACAAGGCTCTCTACCAGAAACTTCACCATGTGTAGCACATTTTAATTTAGAAGATCTGCTTTTAATACCATTTAGTGCAGATTTCTTATTACAATTATTAGAGGATTTTTTAATCATTGTTTTAGCTATTTGACCCAAACTTAATAAAAACACACAAATGCTTAAGCACATAAAACAACATAACCTCAAAATTCTAAAAGGTATGACAAATTGTCTTCACAATTTTCATTTGAAAATTTTCAAGCACTTAAACTAAATATTTCTAACACTAAAAGAAATAATCACATCTTTTATCTTAGTAAAAATATCAAATTGACGAACATTTTAAACTAAAATGAATAAAATAACGACAGACAAATACCTAACAACAAACTAACAAAATTCAAAACCTTAAATAGAAATAGAAATATACAACTGACACAAGGCCTCAGAATATCATTCAAGTTCGGTACAAATTTTACATCAGCCTTTGCTGCAACAGATACATTTTTTAGACCTAACTTGAGTCATATACAGAACATAATTCAACATAGTTACAAATTTTATAACCATTTATATAAAAAAATATTGGACTGAACCAGATGCATTTTTGGACCTAACTTGAGTCATATGGCCACAGACAAAATATGTGAAGATTATAGTCATAAATGAAACCATTGATAAAAATATAAAATACCTGGATGAACCTCTAATAAACAAACCAAGCCTTCCATAGTTACAATGTACATGTACTCCTATGAGTAGAATTGGTGAGCATTCATTCAAAACCTCTAGTATTAGAGTTTCTATCAGGGACATAATAATGATTACAATTTCTATATTAGAAATTCACTTTAAAATCATAAATTAACACTCTGGAACAGCCTGAGAGTTAGGGAAGGACAATTTAATTAACTATTTTAAATCATTTGAAATTCAATTTATTTGACTGCTTACAGTAATGCCTTGCTCCCTTGTACTATAGCTAGTGGTAGTATTCATTGTCATTTATTTTAATAAATGGGCACAAACTATGTTACTCACATATGTTCATAAATGCAAAATCATCTTGAACTATGCTACTTTTAATAACTGTTAGAGGACTGGTGTTGCTGTAATAATTTTTTTTTTTTCAAAAACAGAAGTTACAGACATATAAATGTGATATATCACAGTTATTGTTTTGTAGAATAGAAATCTTCAATGTTCTAAGTGAAAGAGTCAAGAACTAATTTTTTTCCCTTAAAATTTCAACAACACTTAACAAATTGTTGTTTATTAGTTATTTAGAATATACAAAACATAGTTATATACCTATTTATTTTTCATTTCTACAGATGTGTTTTTAGAGATTCATAGGTGTATAAAATTAGATTACATCACATTCAAGTTTATCTTGAGAGTTTAGTACTCTGAACGGCATGTTATAAAAAAATAAATAAAAAATAAATAAATTATGATTAAACCATTAAATCTAATCATGTTAACTATTATTTACAACTAAAAGAACTATTTTGTACACTACTGGGACTACTCCATCCAGTTTAAAAAAAAAACTTAAGCCAACTGCTAGCTTTCTATACAGTAGAGATTTTAAATAAAAAATTCTTAACACATTCACTGCTGTGGGGAAATGGTAAAATCTTCTAAAATGCTAAAAAAAAAAAAAAAATTGTAAAAGCTTGCAATTTGATGTGTTTGACCATATTATGAGTCTAAAAGTATAAATGGTGACAGTAGTGATGAACAGATTGTGGTGGTAGGAAGCTGCCACATGCACTCCACAATGCGTCCACACAGCCAAAGTTCAGAATAAAATCCTGATATATGTCAAATTATTAAACCTACTTTACACAGAAAATTATTTACAGTTATATATATATATATACCTACATTTAAAGTGTTTATTAACAATATTTACAAACAATTACCTCCACAGGTTCATTATTTTCTTAGCACATGGAATCTGTTGAAAAAATAAATCTCACACGAGCCAGGTTCGCCTGGACATCTATCAATTTCATCATGATTAATGTAAAAACATTTTTAGAAGTAATAGCCATTTTAAAGTATATAAATAAAAGTCACTCAGAAATACACATAAACACAGTAAAAACGGAAAACGAATATTACAACCAGCAAAAAAGTGATAAATTAAAAACCACTTTGTAACAGGTAACAACAATCGTATTAATCATGCTGAGAGAAATAGAACCTCATCTGAACAAGGGCTACACCAACAACTAAACTATTGCATACATGGAGGATTATTTCTCACCATAAACAAGAGTGACTGTCTCCACATGGCAGCAATTGACGCCTACCACACACATGTGTTTTTAACTAAGTTCATTATTTATCTTCTCTGATTTTTGTTGTTATGATGAAACACATTTGTATGCGGAATTTAAACAAAATTAGGTACAAATTTATCACATATAATGGATAATCACTGGTACATTTATTTGTTAGTTACTCATTTTTGTATAGTAGAAATGAGCCACAGAGCAAGGATGGCCCAGGGCCACAAGTAATAAAATCCCAGTTGAATCTACCACTTTTAATTTCAGATACAGTAATATTTATCTAGTACTTACATGAAGTTAATTAAAGAGAGAGATGAAGGTTGTAATAAACGTCAGTCACAATAAACTTTCTGTAGTCAAAACTTACAAAACAGACAGTGATAAAAAAGAATAAGGTGAGATGTATGGTAGATGAGAAAGAGTGATCTTATCTCAAAGCAAAGCATAAGTGGGGAAATCCACTTTCTGTTCAGTTAACTTGACATTTCCACCCTCAAAAGTAGCAAACCTACATCAGACTATTTATTTTACTCATTATGGAAGTTTGGCCATCAGACCAATACTCTAAATCAGAACTCTCCATCAGAAATAGCCCCTGAGGTTGAGATAAGCATTTGGTCATGATCTGAACAAAAGAGTTACACATTATCTGTAAAGTAATAATAAATAGTCTGCACAGTTTATTGATGTAGTGTAACAACTGCATGATATTCCTCCAACTTTGAATATTAGGATATTCAATACTGATACTTAAATGAGCATGGTAAACCCCCAAAGAGGATAATATTGTCTTTCTCATAAAAACAATCTATTTTAAAGATTTTGAACATCTGGAGTTGTAATATTTAACAAAAAGTTTTCAGCTGTAATGATAAAAAGAAATCCAAGAGTAAAAATTGTATACAAATATATATATATTTTACTACATAAGTTTTATTGAAACATTATAAAATACATCACATATTTATTTGGTATGATCTGTTATGAACAAACCTTATGAAAGAAGGTTAACATTAACACATGGTAACTTAGAAATAACAACTGCTTAAAGTACTGACTCAACATGGCGTTTACAACAAAACTAAAATAATATTACTTTGTACATAGCGACAATTACTTATCATTTATCAGATCTAAGTTAACTTGTTCTCCATTTGAGATACAATAACAGCATTAGGATAACACATAATTACAACAGGGACAAATCTATTAAACAACTTAATAGTAATTACAACTTAAATGTATCTTGGATACTTGTAGGTATGAAGGTCACAATTTTGTTTCCTTTATAAAAATGAAAGAAAAACCTTTGAAATAAGAAAAATGTATCACCTCCGATTTTGTAAAAAACTTGAATCTCAATAAAACTTAGCACAGGTATTCCTATAGTTAATGGAAAAAATAATAAGATATATAAAAAGCATTTGAACTGATTTAAAATGGAGAATAGAACTGTTTTTATTAATAATTTCTTACCAAATGGTCTACAATAATAATCTATAATTTGTTCTATGCACATTTTGATATTCTGGATTCATTTCATGATTTACTATACATGGCAATAAACACGGGAGAAACAGTTTAACTTATAAATTACATGAAATAAACAGTAAACTCTCCAATAGATGTCTATTAGTTTCATTTAATTAATTTTTTTACAATAATGAAGATACAAATAGGGAAGAACAATACCTATTTTATTGTCAACAGCAGAATGTTATCGGTTTATTAATATATTATCAGCTACCACAGACTCTTGATAGATCAAAATTTTAGGAGACAAGACTAGCTTCAACTACCAAAAATGATGATGAAAAAGAAAATTTGGCTAAAGAACTTGAGTAATAAATAAATAAATGGAATTCAATATCTATATCTTCTCCGTCAAGAATGAATGATTATTTTCAATTTGGCATAAAATATTTGAACTATACCGCGCAGTATAGAGGGGATACATATTCTTTCACATTAACACTCTGAACTGTTGCTGTTTTTGTAAATTGTGACCAGCCATTGATATTTTGTTCTAAAAAACTGTATTATACAAAAACAAATTATTAGCATTTTGAACTATTGACCACATATAAAATATGTTCAAAAGTAAGGAAAAAAATGCAAATTTTATATCATGGTGAAAATATTTCACTAAAGTTTTAAGTAAAGCTGTAAAATTAAAATCTGAGATAAAACTTAAAGTACTGTATCATACTTAAATAGGTAAAAATATGCATTACACTTTATCCTGCATTAATAAAGTGGTACAGCAGCATACTTATGAAAACGAACAGTTTCTGGATCTGATGATTTTAAAATTAAACCCTGGAGCTATGGTTAAATAAAACCTAAATAAGCTAAATATTCTTTATTATTAATTATACTGTTTAATTTTTGTCTTTATTCTAGAATGTATGTTTAGATTTATGAATGATAATTAAAAGAAAGACAAAATATTAAATTCCTCTTATTTCTAACTAGTTTCATCAAATATAAGGAATTGTGGTAGCTTTTAATTACACTGTTTTATAAACCAAAAGTGATAGTTTAATAAAGTAATTTTATTTGGAATATTAAAACAATGGAAACTGTACTTTAACCAAATTTGTTCCACTGAAAACAAATAATGTCAAAAATACTAAAATTATAATAGTCAAAGAACACATAAGGAATGGTTGTTTAATAAAACACAAATTTATTTTAATAGGTTTGTAAAAATTATAAATACTTAATCTAACACTTTGTGTAACATATATTGCATATTTCTAAGAGATTATGTACGAATAAGAGATTATTTCAATTATGTAGGAATAAATGAACAATCATTGTTTCTTATACATGTGATACTGTAATGATAAACTTTTACAACCACCATACACATATATAAATTTTATGCCAAAGAAATGGACAATAATAATATATCACGAGGGTAGGCTGAAAAGTAATAAACATGAACAAAATGACCTACAAAAGAGTGGCTGGTAGCATTCAGGAGTTACATTCCCCCTCTATGCCCATGCACAGTTTGAAGGAGTTACGTACACCAGTCCGTTTTGAGTAACAGAAGTATGGAGACATGTTCTTGTGTTATGTCAATGTAAGTTAAACAGCACGTAATTATCGAATTTTTAACTGCTGAAAATACGCTTCCTACTGAGATTCATCGTCGTTTATGGTGACAATGTTGTTGATAGGTCAACTGTGAATCGGTGGGTAATAAAATTTCATAGTTGCGAGCCTGAAAAAACCGTAATCGATGACAAAAAACACAGCGGACATCTGATCACTAACACAGACGATGGTTGAACATCACAAACTTGTTGACGATTTGATTCAAAATGATCACTGAATTACTAAAACGCATATTCCCGAACCATATTGGAAACTCAAAGGAATGTGTCGGCTTCATTATTGAACAATTGGGATACTGTAAAATCTGTGCATGATGAGTACCACGCCGATGCTCTGCAAAACCTGAAGTTTGAACCGATTTCATATTCTCCCTACTCCCTGATCTCGCACTTTGCAATTTATATTTTTTTTCTTCTATCAAGAATAATCATTACCTCTTGGATGATGAGGTGAAGGTATTTTTCAGTGACGGGATAAAAAAAAAACTTGTTACGTGCTGAAAGAAATGTGTTAAACTTAATAGTGACTATGTTGAAAAATAAATATATAATAAATATTTAAGCCAAAGAAATGTACTTTTTTACTCTTTGCCTCATCTTGGTATTTGTTTTCTAGTTTGTGTTCTACAAGCATGTGTGCATTACTTTTCAGCCTACCCACGTACATAGTAAGATACATAATGAACATGTTACTTGTTATATTCATCGGTGATCCAATGGTTGAATTGGTAATCCATCAAAAGCATCTCTTAAATTAATGAGAAGATCCTGACTAATTAGGATTTCTTTTGTTCTTGTCTCTAAATTATTTGGTGAATTTACAATCTTGAAGTTCAGTGTGTTTCTTTGTCCTCATTTATGTATTTTTTTTTACAAATCAACATAGTTTCATCTGTTCCATCAATGTGTTCGGTTTATGATCATGACAAAGATAAATATGATTTTACAATAATACACATTATCATTGACAATAATTATAGAGAGCATCATCTTATAAAATATAACATGTATTGACATCAAAAATATTTATTATTAAAGTTTTTACAATAAAAAAAATTGTTTGTAGAATTGGCTAAGGGCCAGTGATTTGTTTTCAGGTAATAGTGTTAAAATAATTGAGTAAACACACCCTAACATTTAGAAATAATTACTACAGTTAAACAATTATTTAAAATGTTGTTAACCATAGCAAATTATTATTATTTCTTAAGGGTGTGCAAAGTTTGAAAATTAAAACTAAACTTGTATTCAAATCGAATTTCAAGATTACAATTTACAAAAATTCTTATTGAATAATGAAATTTAAATACATATATTTTTAGGCAAAGTTCAAACTTTAAAACATTAAAAAAAAAAAATTATATAGTAAAAGACTTCATTTAATAGTCTCTGAACTGTTGCAAATAATTTAAAAATTGAAAGTATAATTAATTACCTTTATGTCAAAAATATTATTTAATTTTATGTTTTCATGTTCAAGTGTTGTGTTCGTGTGTTTTATATGTTAGCATTTGCAAGCCTGACGATGTGCAAAACACTAATGAAACAAGGTTTGTTTGAGACTGAAAAATAAGCTATTTTAATAATAATAAAAAAAGACAATTAACAAATAAAACAGAACAAGCAAGTCTAAATTAATAAAACTTTGAACCTTTTTCTTCCTTAAGTAAATAAAATCATTTTTGTTATTTGCTGGCTAGGGTCAGTGAACGAATGGCAAGCCATCAATTTGACAAGAAATAATAGAGGTGACAGCTCATGGACAAGCCCATACTTTAAAAAAAAAACTGAAGGGTTTATAAAGGCAAGGAACTCATTTAGAGATATGTTAGAGTAAGGAGAGGTCAACTGACAAAGTTTAAACTAACCAATAGGGAAGGAAGCTTCACTTTCTAAATTCCAGTAAACTTTGAATCCCACCAATGAAAAATAAAGTCGCAGTGTGACTGTTGAAAATGAGGAAATTATAAATATAGGTTCCAGAGAAGGTAACGAGGTTGTTTTTCTTCAAGATATTTTGTACAAGGTTGTTCTACTAGATAATTGTTCTAATAACATTTTGTTAATACTTTCATAATAAATTGTAAAATCTTCTGGGAAATTGGTGAACATTTGAATGTAATCGCAAAGAATATTAAATTAAAGAAATACGTTGAAAGTGAAGTGTTGAATTAAAACAAATTACGTCGAGAAGTGAGTTAATAAAAATGAAAAGAAATACGTCGAACATTTTAAATAAAATTAAAAGAAATACGTCGAACAGTTTAATAAAGTAAAAGAAATACGTTGAACGGTGAATTAGTTAAAGTTAAAGAATACGTCATAAAGTGATATAGTCAGCGAAAAGTTATTAATGTCGAGAATAAGAAGAGGAATTCTGTGAGAAATTAGGCAGACCAGATTACAGCTTTGATTATTACCAGAGAACAAAGGAGAATATTGGACACCAAATCAACATCGAGCTTATTCGCTGGAACAACCTACAAACAACCACGCTTCGGATTGTGAAAGGACTTCAAAATCGATAAATAGACTGTGAAAATTTCTATAAATAATTAACCACCAACAACATTTTGATTCAGTAACTAAAGTTTAAATTATTGTCACCAAAGAACCACATGAACGAGAGAGAGATTTTATTTTATTTTAAATCAATCTTTAAATAACACAAGCTAGCCAGGGTAGTAAATTAATTAAATTGGGCACATAATTACTAAAATAATTATATTAAAGAAATTACAGTAAAATTTAATTCTTTATAAATAAATTAGACTAATAACAATTTTGTTACACTCTTTGATTCTTTTTTTAATTGTTAAGGAAGCTTGTATAATCTTATTAAATTGTGTTTAATTGTCATTGTGATTTATTTCAGGTATTTCCAGTTGTTTAGGTTAAGAAATATTGCAGTTATTTCATCTGTTAGATTAAGGAATTAGACTATTGCTGTATTTAGATAAGTGCATCCTTAGCAAATCATAATTAAATTAAAATTTATTATGAAAATTTATTAAATAATAATAAAAAAGAAAGAGATTGTAACAATAAAATTCATTTGCATTAAAGCCAGGAGTGTCTTTGTTATTATTATATATATAACAGCGTAAAAAGTTAGTGGAAGCAAATTAATCTTAGAGGTTCAGTAAGAAGAAAGCTATAGACATGAAAGGAGAGAACAAAGAATATGATGGAAGAAGTAGACTTCTTACAGGAGTGCCAGGACTTTTAGGCTAGAAAGGTTATTAAAATAAAGAGAAAAGAAAAATAATTTAAGCAACGGACACAATTGTGAATAGTATTCAGAAAATAAGATTTATATAGTTTGGTCACTTACTAATAACAGATGATTCAAAATAGGCAAAGCGGGTGATTTTTTTTTTGCTACCTCCAAAGAAGAATAAAAGATCAATCTCACAGATCCTGGGGTAAGGAAATAAAACATGCAAAAAGGAAATGGAATTTGAATCAGTATATGGCGAATAACTGGGGGAATTGTAAACAAAAATTTGGACTATGAATACAGTGACAAGCTGTCGAAAGCTGTCATGTTGTATGACATTGTACCTGATTAATCACAAATATTTGTATAGGTAGAGAAAATGTTAAGGAATAAATAGTCGCTTCTAATTGAATCTCCTCTGTGCTAGAGATATAACATTGCAATTGAGACCCTGGAGCATATATTGTTGCGATGTACACAATCTCAGATTCACACTAAGCTCAAATTGAAAGAACTCAAGTTAAACCAGGATTGCGTGATTGATTATCAATGAATTTCATACAGATTACATGATGTAAGAAGTAGTAGACAATGGCTTCATTAAAACTGGAAGTAAATTAAATAGAAGGCTTGTGTGACTGTAGATTATTTATCGTAACTTTAGTGCCCTCGTAAATCGGATTTTTTCCTTTCTGGTTTTATGAGACATATACAATATATGAGCATATGTTGACATAAGTCATAACATTTAAATGATTGTCACTTCTAAAATAAAGAACTGAAGAAAAAATATAACACAGTGTGTGAGAGGGAGGGATAGAGAATAGAAACAAAATAAGAGCTAGCTTTTAAAAATAATTTTGTAACAAAAAATTAAAAAAATGAAGAGTTTATAATGGATAGGACACATGGAAGATGGAAAAACTGTGTATTGCAAGGGAAAGGAAGTGTTGGAAAATTAAGAATGTGGCTGATGAAGTAGAAAGTAATTTGAGGCTGGAAAACTAAGGCAAGAGATAAAGAAAAATGGGACAGAATTAAGAACCCTAATAATAAAACACCACAGTCAAACAATTCATCAGCAAATGAATGAAAAAACACAATTATCCACAAAACCACTTTATTTATGCAATACATATACAAGATGACGTTTCAATGACTAAGTCATCATCCTCAGTCTTAGTCGTTGAAACGTTGTCTTCTATGTATACTGCACAAATAAAATGGTTTTTGTGATAAATTTTGTTTTTATTCATTTGGTGATTGGAGTTTCCACAAGTGTAGCCCATTACTATTGAAATTATTCATGTTAACATTCTAAAAATTACAATTTATTTCAGATTCCACTAAATTCAATTTGGGATTTTTTTTTTAGAGTACAGTTTATATACTACAAAAAGCAAAGATAGTTTCAGATTGAAAATGCAAGTTTGCACACCCTAATTAAAAACTAAATTTAAATTAAATACTCATAATATGTCTTGAAATTAAATTGTTTAACAATGCTCATACATCAATACAAAGTAATATAAATATTACTATATGTTTTAGTGTTACTGTTAAATTATTTTATATAAAATAAAAAGAAAACCTTCTTTGCTACAATGTAACAATCATTGTTTTTTGAAAATAAATCGGGATTTCATATTATTACGTAATAAGGCACTGGCAAATACATAAATGCGATAAACCACTCAAAATTAATAGCCATAAAAAATGATCTTTCAATATTCTCAAAGATAGACTGTACTAAGAGCACTTCCATAATTTTATGTGATTGTAATTTGTGCCTAATATTATAATTCAGTCAAATGTAAAGCTAATATGCGTATAGGATTAATGTAGTATAATTAGATAAACAAATCTGAACTGGAATTACTAAAATTTTCTTAAATTTTAAAATCAGGTATTCAGATAGTTATGTCATTTGTAGAATAATTGAAATACCCACTGATATGTAGTTAAAATTATGAAGGGCAAAGTATGTATTTGATTATATCAAAAAATGTTCATAAATAAATTTTAAGTAAAACATTTAATATTTTCTATAAAGCCTAAAACATGTATTATAAACTATACATAAAAACATATATTTAAATCTAAATTTAATTAGAAAAAACAATCAATGGTTCATACATAGCTAATATTGATATATGCACATTTAGATACATTTGAACTTCTATTTGGTTGGAAAATGAACACACGTTTATACACTTCTTATATAAATTGTTGGTACAAAAGTGAATACATAAATATTTTGTATGTACAATATACACATGACTCTTAACATGTAGTCATACAACATCAATTAAATACTAAATCTAGAATTGGTTAAATCTAATAAATTTAATTGATACTATTGAAAAAAATAAAACAAACAATAGATTAGCATAAAAGGCTAAATATACAGTCTTACATATTTCTTACACAAGAGTGTATGGCCCACATCAAAGAAAATAACATTTTTTAAATTTATGTAAAATATCAAATGATTGTTTTAATGTACATTTCTTTAAGAGTAGGTTTGTTTGAATAAATTGTTTGTAACACTAGAACAGCTTCTCTGATATAAGGCACAACTACAAACAGATTTCATATTGATATATCAAACAAAGATTTATTTGGAATGATATTAAATACAGTATCAACTCATAGAGAAATTATTAAATTACCTCATTACATGAAACATTAGGATTTGTTACTCTATGGTATGACATGGCTGTTGTACATTTGTTTTAAAGACAGCTATTGAGTGTGTAAAGTTTCAGATAATATAACAATTTTGTCAATTAATTACATTACATGTTTCTTTGCATTTTATTTTTGTATATATCTTCGTAAATAATTATAAATAGTTTATTAGTGGATATTAAATTATATTATGAGTGAAAATTATTTCAGACAGCTATTCTGTTTAGTGAATCTCGTATGTTTTTGTTTATATTGTTTTCATTTTATGTTTTACAATTATACATATTTAGTTTTGCTAATTTGTATTTGTGAATGGTGTTATGTTCAAGTGATAATATACAAAGATGATATACAAGGTGTTGTTGAAATAGGATGACAAACTTCTGGAGTGATGCCATATATACAAATAAATGAAAATGTTCATATAAATGTGTGTCCAAACTGCTTTGTTTTCAAACAATCCAATATTTTGTATTTTTACAAAAAAACATTATAGCTTTGGAAGTAGATGAGATATTGCGTTCAGATTTGGCATACACATTAGTTATACAATCTTTTAGAAATGTACAAAACATACGGACTGTATTTGTATTATTTTCAAAATGGCGATTATTATTATATATCAAAAACCAGTTGATAATTAACACTATATTTGAATGCAAATGTCGATAATAGTTTTAAGAATAAAATATAGCACTTTAAATTTTCAAAAGATAATTTTTTGGTTCATACAATTATATAAATTTATGTGTTGTAATAAAAGTAGTACTTTACAAAAAAGAACTTATTTTATAATGTACCTGTTTAGGATACCAATAAGTGGTAACTGTAATATTTTGTAATAATAAGTCAATTTATAAAAAACTTAGATAAGAAAAGGGTAACTTCAAAATATTTTAGTAATCAATAGAGAATATTAAGAAAAATTAAGAAACTATGATTTTAAATGAAGTTTTACTCAAGAAGAAATTTTGTAGAATTAAAAATCTTTATATCAAAGACACGAAAGGGGGGAAAAAAAAGCACAAAAATGTAGCTGTAAAATTGAAATAATTATAACAAAAAAATACACAAAATGAACAGTCTTAGATTGTAATTTCCTAAATTTGTTTATATACAATTAAAAAGAGCAAAACAAATTTCTTATCCTGCTTAAATGCAAAGTAAAAAAACCATTGTTTAAATTATATAATTTAAATATATATTATAACAAACTGATAAAAACAAAACATTGAAAAAATTAACGTTGTTCTAAGAACATATTTTTAAAATAATAATAGCCATTGCTTCTGTTACCCTAAGCATATTTTATCGAAGACAGAAGCAAAGTTTGTCCAGGTTAAAATAAGTACTTTTATACATAATCGAAAGCATATTAAAGTACATTTTTCAATCGTTCACTTTTCTTTACTACAATGTAATTTGTTCATAGAAAGTTTAAAAAAACTATGCTAACTACATTAAAAAGAAGCAGAAAATCTTTCAAAGAAGTAAGGAACTGTCAAAAAATATTAATAATAAAAAATGACATGAATACTTTTGGACTAAATCACATACATGCAACATTTTTTAGAGTTTTGATTAGAAACATATGTTTTAACTATTTCCCTAATCAGTCTTTGGCTCATAATGGAATTTTTCTTTTAAGGAACATAATTACCAATTAAATGATCTGAAATCAGTTTATTTTAAAATAGTCCTAAGAAACAAGTTCACTCAAGTTATTTAAATTTATTTTACTTCTTGATTCAATCGGACTTTTCTTATTTGCAGAAAGATTATTATCTTGATTTACACTGAACTGAACTTTACCACCATCTGAGTTTTGTAAATGAATTAGTAAATGTCCATCATCAACGTTGGATCTCATTTCGACATAATCTGATAATGATTTTCTTATTTCAGCCAAAGCTTCACTATGAAAAAAAGATACCTGTCTGAATTTATCATCTATGGCGGGTTCTAACTGAGAAAGTATCTGCATAAAGGTGGGTCTTTGTTGTGGTCTTCTTTTCCAGCATGATAACATTATTGGTTTCAAAATTTCTGGACAAAAAACAGGAGTTTCTAATATTCTACCAGCGATTACATCATGGAGGACTTGATCGTTACTCGACCCTTGATAGGGTTGTTCTGCTAGCGTTGCAATCTCCCAAAGTACAACTCCGTAACTCCAAACGTCACTCTGACTACTGAACACACCATCTTTTAAACACTCTGGAGCCATCCATCGTATCGGTAACAATCCTTTATTCCCTTTCCGATAGTAATCAGTTTCATATATATCTCGTGTCATTCCAAAATCACCGATTTTAACAGTCAGGTCATCACCGACCATACAATTTCGTGCTGCTAGATCTCGATGTACAAACTTGCGAGTCTCTAAATATGCCATACCATCCGCTATTTGAGCTGACATGTATAAAACTACACCCTTAGATGGAGGAAGATGTTCATAAGACTCTCTAGTCATTCTAAGGTACGATTTTAAGTCTCCCTGAGTCATCAACTCCATGACGACCAATGGTGGATTACCTCGAGATACAACTCCCAACAATCGTACAATATGATGAACATCTACTGTACATTTCATGACTGATGCTTCATTTAAAAACAAATTTGTATCATTCTGAGTAGCAGTTTCATTTACAGTTTTCACAGCACATTTAGTCATGCTAGGTCGTAATATTCCTTCGTAAACCATTCCAAATGTTCCTTGGCCTAATTCTTTAACCAATTCTACATTATCTCGTGATAATTCCCATTCATCTTCGATATACTGAACAACGCTGGTATACTCTGGGTTTACAGATGCAAACAAACGGTTATTACTGATTGTAATTCGTTTACGCCAGTAAAAGACATAAAAGCCACTGATCAATCCAAGAATAAAAATGAAAATAATAAGGATCCCAAGAAAAATTTTAAATGACCCGTTTCTCTTTTCTTCTATGTTAAATTCAATGAGATCAGTAAAAGGCCCTTCTCCTGCTAAAGAGATAGCCCGAATCCTCAAAGCATATTTCCCAGGTGAAAGTCCGTTTATCGACCAGGAATGACCATTAACTTCATATTCTAATCGTGTTAAACATTCTGTTATTGGTTTAGGATTTTCAACATCTGTTCTTCTATGTTCAATTTCATAAGCAACAATAATTCCATTCGGAGATTTCGGTTCATCCCAGGATACTAGAATTGTTCGGTTGTTTGTTTCCATTTTGATTTCCCCAGTTATTGTGTCTGCTATAAACTTCTTCATCGTTCTAATAGTTATAAAATCTGTCACACTACATGAAGGACTGTTTGGGTGTTCTTCTGGGTGTCTCTCTCTGCATACCTTTACCTCAATCGTGTATGTACTGTAATGTCTAAGATTATCAAAAGAAATTATATCTATACTAGCGTTTAAGTGTCGAATGAATGTATTATACGTTCCATCTTTGTTCATAGTCTCGCTTTTTACCACCATACGTGAACTTTCCAATAAAAGTGATTTTAACTCTGCTTTATCATCTCTTTTTGGGACATTTTTATTATTAGATTTGTGAGATACATCTTCACCAAAATCTCCTAATTTAGTATTTTTTGGCTCCAAAGGACTTGTATATATATGTGTATAGAAATATCTCTCACAAGATTGACTGAAATCATGATCAGGATATCCAAAAGGTATCTTGAATTTCCCAGATTGATCGCATAATCTTTCGAAACCATCTTTTGGTGTATATGTTATTTTATTTTCTGCACAGCATGTTTCGGCTTCACTTTGAACATGTGTCATGAAATTCGGAGAATTAGTCACACTTTCTATAACAGGAACCATCGGACTTGTACAATAATTTCGCTGGTCAATAACTAATTTATCTTCATTATGACGAAATCCTGAAACTACATACTCAGTCAGCTTTCCATTTGGTTTTTTTGGTGGCTCCCAATGAACAACAATTTTGGAAGATGAATTAGAATAACCCTGTAACGACATTAATGCAGAAGGTTGTGAAGGAAGAGTTTGGACGTATTGTATTGTGCTTTGTCCTCCAATACTCTCCACTGTATAAGTTTTAACATAAAATGCATATTGGGTATTTGGTTCTAACCTTGTTACTAACATAATAATAGTTCCATTTCCATAAGGACCCGGATGCCCTTCAGAATCAGACACAGAAATATCCTTAGTCTGCCAACCATTGTCACCACATTCATCCGGTGCATCAAAAATAGTTACATTTTTATCTTGTGCTTTGACATAATACAAAACATATCTCAACAAAGCTGGTGGGCGACTATTTTCATAAGTTGGTGGAGGAATTGCAAATTGAATTGCGTTAGAGTACTTTTCATTAACATATATATTTATATCTGTCGCGTTGCACGCAAACTTGTCACCATTTGATTCCTGTGCTACTTCTGAATTAGTTATGTTTTCATGATGTATAATAGATATTAATTTATCAATATGAGATAGACACAATTTTGGATTATAATGGAAGAATATTCTACCTTTTAGTATTTTAAATTGTGTTTTTTTATTCCAATCCCATAATTCTTGTAAATTTTGGTTATCTAAAACAACCAAAGCATATTTGTTACTATCTAAAGATAAACTACCATGTATTACTGTCAAGTTTTTCAGAAAATTTAGATTTACAAGTGGAAATGATCGAACTATTTTTAAATATCCTTCAATTTCTTCGATTGAACTTAAGCTGTCTTCAAGTTCTTCAGCAATGATTTTATGTTTCCCATTTTTAATTGTAATTTCTAGAGAACCTTTTATATAAGTACAGCTGCGTAGAGTTTGAGCAGCAGCGATATTTTCCACGTTCAATCCTGCACAAATTTTTCTACATTTTCCTTTATTACAAGGTTGACAACCTCGTTTATTTTGAGTGAATTCATAGCCTGGTGGACAATTTTCAATACACGTTCCGTTGAATGTAACATAGTTGGGTACCTTTTCAACTTCTTGTTCTGTTGAATTCAAGTGTGACGGATATGTCTGAGCAGATGGTTGAACAACAACTGCATAGCACTGTTCTGCAGTTATACAACGGCGATTTAAGTGTTGATACCTGAAATTAAAATATTACTTAGTTAATTTACTTAAATAAATTAAAAATTTATAAAAACACAAGTTTTAAATTTTTTTAAAATATATTGGAGCATATAGAAAATCAGTTTTATAGCAGCAAGTACTTATAAAAGATCTTTTACATTTCCTTCCACCAATATACAATATTTTAAAGTAATAGCTTTATTATTGTTGAAAATATTATTTTAAAAAAATAAATAAATAAAAAAATAATAAATGTGTGTTTTTCAATTGTGATTCACATTAGATTAATTACTACATTATCTGTGTCAATTTATGTATATATTTATTGAAACAGGCTTATTATGGTCTAATACAGCCTCGTTTAAATTATGGGATTGGTTTGTGGGGAAACTCTAGTAAACAGCATTTACAAAGAGTATTCTCTTTACAAAAGAAATCTGCGAGAGCTATATTAAAACTGAAACCAAGAGAGACGTGCAGAGAAGCATTTAGGTATTTCAATATTATGACATTCCCAAGCTTATACATTTTAGAGGTATACATTTAAGAGTGAAACGGCTCACAACACTGATTTTCATAATCACTACACAAGGAAAAGGGGTGACTTCAGATGTGATAATCATAGATTGAGCATCGACAGAAGGCTTATACAGCACATACTAGAATTCTACTATTTAACAGACTTCCAGAGTCTTTAAAGGAAATATCTGATGTTAAAAGTTGTAAATCAGGGCTGAAACATTTTTTCTCCGGAGAGGTGGATCAGTTTAAGTCATTGCTTTAATTATGAGTTTTATTCTTTCATATGTGTTATTCTCTATTATTGTATAATGTGTTTGATTGTAATTTTTATTATAAATTATTGTAAATGTTTTCTATTATAAATGTTAAATTGTTTTGGTTTTTTTAAGTATTTGTGGTATAGGTATTATGTTTTTATAATTACTGATTGCTATAGTGCAGGCCTGTCTCTTGATGCCTCTATATTATGTATTATTATATTCTATATTATTATCTATTGTAAATCGATATTTTACTTGACCTATACAAAATGTAAAAATTTGTCGAAAGGATAAATAAATTGAATTGAATATGTCCAGGATAGGTTTTTTTTTATCTGCAAGATAGCTTACTTAATTTTGTAGCTATCCAAACAAAATTGGAATAATAATTACAAAAACAAGAAGACAACTGAATTCGTCAAGCAAAGCAATTATATATTAAATTTCAAAAAGTCGAAATGTCACCGTATTGACTCTTCTACAAAAATTATTTTGTTTCATTTATTTATTAATTTACATTGGTAAACTTGGTATTAACAAAGAGAGTAAAGCAATACATTTTAAGACACCAATTACTCCAGTAGTAAATGCTCTAGAGGTCACAATATCCGATTAATTTTTCCAATAAAATAATATTTATATTTTTTCCGATTTTTTTTCCAGATTAATTATTTTTTTAAAACGTACTTGTAGTGGTAGTAAAAGACTTTTTTTTATAGTTAAAATATGTAGGAGTTCATTGTTAAATATTTTTATAAACACTTAAAAACAATAGAGGTTTTAATATAAAAATTAGTCAACACTATAGTAAAGTTTAAAAAATAATAATAAAAATAAAAACAGAAAGTAGTAAAATTTACGAATGAATAGTGATCACGTAACAATGAACTAAGAGTAGTAATCTAGGGTTAAATTAGATATTTAATAATTTTAGACAAAACTATCTTTCTTTTTTTTGATTTCTATTGGATAGTATAGCTGCAGTTGTAATTCCTGAAGTACACTTCTATCTAGATTATACACTCAATATTTGTATAAATATCCCAATACTTACGTTCCATTAGGACAGGTTTTAACACATTCTCCATCAAGTGTGAGGAACTTTCTGCATGAATAACAATCTGTAGGCCCTGGTCCAGAACAGCCTCCAACGCAGAGAGGATGGCATCCTTCTACTTCTTGGTTTTGAATCTGCAAACATACATGAGAAACAGTGATATGAGAGAAGCGATGTTAAAAGTAAAATGTCTTATTTTATAAAAAACTCACACATATAAATGGAGGCATAAACTATCTTGCATATGATCACTAATACAAGAATTATTTTTATATTATGATATTTGATAGAGCACACTGCTCATGTTGGACATTCAACTTGCATCTAGCAGATGTTTATGTTTAAATTGAAAATAGTTTAGAACCTAGTCATACAGAAATTCCTAATATAAACTTCACTAACATTGCTGGTGTCGGAAAATTGGTCACAGTAAACCTAAATGGTCCTTTATAGTTAAATAATTCCAGCTTATTTTTGTTAAAAACCTGACTTAAGGGTCTCTTGTAACTGTCTGAAAAGTTTTTAATAACAGTTGTCAAAGTTAATTTTCGTTTATTAGCATTGAATGTTAGTTTTATTATATTTATAATTTTGCACAATGGTTTGTGTTAATAATCTTCATGTTTTTATTTAAATTCAATTTGTATGTTTTATAGTTGTGATATGTACCCATAAATTTTAAGTGTAATGATTATATTTTATATTCATAATTAGGAGCCAAAAAGAAGTAGGTACCAATTGTGAACAAAAGCAGTGAAACAGTTAGTGAGAAATCACTGTGGGTGAGTAATGGCGTATATACAGATATTTAGAAATTATATTTTTTGTTCCAGGAGTGCTCAAATAGTCAAACAATTCTTCCCCTCTATCATAGCTGCCTGCTGTCAAAAAGTAATGTGTTTTGAAATTCCTTCTACTTATAATATAAAGTTATTGAGGCTATCTATAACACAAGAAAGTGAAGAAAAGATATAGCATTCAAAGGGAGTTCATTTTGAAAGCATACCAGATTTAAACATAACTGTACTGCTATGTGAATCGACTGCATTAGTAAAACAGTAAAAGGATAAACTCTCTGTTGGTGCTGGGTATTATAGTAGTAACTTATATTTTGTTAATGAATCAGTATTGTTAATGCGGTCAATGAAACAACAAGACAAATAATTCAAGTATCAAAGTACAGTCTGGTACCAAAGTCTTATGAATTAATTACTGTAAATTCCTTTAGTTGTAAGAAATGTTAAATATATTTTTTAATTTTTATTACAACATGGAAGAAATTATGATTTAAAATATAAAACTATTTGTAACAATAAGGATTATCCATATTTTAAAAACCATTGTACCTAAAACTTTACTTTTAAGTGCATGTTTGGAAATACTATTCAATTTTGTTGGAGACATTTTCTGTAACAAAAAAAAAAAGTAATATATTTTATTTTCTTAGTTAGAGTTGTTATTGAAAAATGCATAAATGGGTACGGTTTTATAAAATTGTATATATATGAAACAAAAATATAATTAAAATATTTGTCAGTAAACTTTTGCTTTCATTTAAACTACATTCTTATTAATTAACCTTAATAGATAGATAAAATATTTTTATTCATAAGTAAGTACAGGCAATGCAATTATATTCATACTTGACACTATGTTTTTAATTATAAATATTTCATTTTTATTTAATAAAAAACTAATCTGTAACAAGTATTTCACTAATTTGATTTTGTAGTATCTATATTTAAAAAATAATAGGTATAGTAAATATCAAACTGCTTCTTTTAGCCAAGTAGAAGTAGCTGTACCAAGATAATTTATAAGAGTAACTTATACAAAATTTAAAAATGTATATTTTAAAATCATTACTTGTACATGGGTTTTACCACTTTTGCCCTCTAATCATAATGGCTTCTCATCTAGCATGCATATTGTGGTACCATAGGTTATGGATTGATATTCTACAAAGCTCATATGTTTCAGCATATTTGTACCGTTATCGTACATATTATATTCAATAAAAATTCCATAAAAACAAAAATATTGATCACAGTTTCATTTTCACAAAACCAACTGCTTTAAAAAAATTAGAATTTAATCATTTCCTCTTTCTGTTTCTATACAAAATATTATAAGAAAATTGTGGAAGCAGAACATGTTGTAAATGTCAAAAGAAACAAAGTTTTTTTATCCAATAAAAAATTACAAGATTTTATTCAAGATCTAGGATGGTGTGAAAGGAGCAGATGGTGTGCAGGTAGTACAGGGTTAAAAAACAGAACAAGTTATGATGGTTAGAAAATTGTGTACAAACATTTAAGATCTTAATTTTGACAACTTTTCTTTTAATTTTTGATATATTTATGGAACAGAAAATTTGGAACTCCAAGTTATAATTTGCAGGCATCAGAAATGATTACCATTAATAGATGTTTTCAACTACTTTAACTTAAAATAATATTTACCTTTTCATATACAAATAAAATTAGGTAATATTGACAATTTAAAAATTGTATTTTATATAAATGAAAGTTTGTATATTTAAGAACAAATTCCTGTCTATTAGATTAGTTTATAATTTGATAAGATTGTTCTGGTATTGCACTTCTAACCTGGCAGTCTGTTTTACTCCAACATAAAGATTCTTGACAGTTTGCATCTGCACAAGCTTTCCGACTTGGACAGTCTTCTTGCTTTTTGTTGTGTTCTACATAGTTTTTTAAAGAGTCCCATTTGGCTATCCTATTCCAATCTACTGTTTTCACATAGCACAAACCTGAAATCGATACCAGAAGTATAAATATAAGTACACAATAAAAAACAAACGTGTAATGAAAATGTATTGCTCCTTTTTTGAATTACAAACATAAATAATTTTTACTACCTGATGTCAAAGACATGTTTGAAGTGGGAATACAAATTGCACAAGTTAATACCTAGAGTTTTTTTTTTTAATACAGTAATAAAAATAAATCAAATAAAAGAATTATACTAAATAAGTAAACAAAGAAGATGGAGAAAAATAAATCAGTGGTATATATAGGATTCATACTAAAAACAGAGTTTCCAAACATTTAATATTTCTGACATGAAATGTCACAAGTAATTTTTCTTGCTTTCTCCAAACAAAAATCTTATGGAATATAATAATAAACACCCAAATGTGAAATAAAACAGAATATTAAAAAACATGTACATATTCAAACACACATACAAATATGACCTAGGACTTTGAACACACATATGAAATCTCCTTTTGTATCATTGGTAGATATTTTTTAAACAAACAAACTATACACCTAACAAGGAAGCATGCACTCAACATCCTCAAACAGGTTAAACTAAAAAAAAAAAAAAAACAGAGATCCAGACCATTTACAAATCTCCTTTACGATTCTTTTATTTAAGAATTTGTAATATAGAATTTTAGCTAATAGATTCACTGGCATAGAAATGCCAAAAGTCGAGACTACGAAATGTCCACCAATCTTACTCCTTGCAATAATTTTATGCCAACTTTTTTATCATTAATTATATATAGAGGGCAAAAGTCAGGAACACATTTTTTATTTACTGTATTTTGACTTTCTGAGTTCATGCTGCAAGAGGTTTGATTTGATTCCTTAATACAGCCATTAAGGAAACAAAATGTGAAAAAATTGTGATAAAAAATAGAGAATTTTCATAAAATTAATGAAATGTAATTTGTTTAACTATTTTATTTAAATATAAGCACATTATGCTTCTTTTTTTACTAATATTAAGCTACCCATTGATTCTTTTGAACTAAAATATTAAAATAATTTTTATTACAAACTGAAATAAAAAAACTAATGTTTTGACTTCATGATAAGTTAATAAAGTCAAATAATGATATTGTTCAACATCGAAACTCAAATAAACAATATTTTAAAAGTCATAGGTTTCATACATTTTATTATGTTATTATTAATTAAATTTGCACCTGTTAGAAAAAAAATACGAATAGATGACCGAGAGGTTGTTTGCTTTTAAACAAGTAAAAAAAATAATCAAACAAAAGTTTTCGCCTTGCTACTATGCGACAAGACGAGGCGAAACTGTTTCGTTCAGTCTTTGTTTTCTACGACTCAATGTTGTTGTGGCAATAATAAACGAGATTTTCTCGCAAGTAATAACTTTCTCCGGATTGCCCTAATTAAGGGACATTTTATTACGTTAAATAAGGTCACAGACCCAATAACAAGGGTCAAGTATATGTGGGACAAGTCTATGAATCACTCAATTACTATAATCTCCAACTTTTAATTAGACATAAATGTTTCTTGATGTTTAATTGACAACATTCCACATAACTTCATGTGATAATTTATGAACGAAACAAGAGGACGCAAAACTTTTACACATATACGTAGTGTAGAGAAAGTTATATGATGGTCAATAAGTCGATATCGAAGTTTTTGGGAAAATAGTCAAAACGTCCGCTGAATCCGAATGGTGCTGTTTGGAGTAGTGTCTGTTTGTCGAGGATGCAGTGGAGAGATTGTAATAAAATTTGGCATCAGAGGGAGGATATTATGGCCATATCTCAGATTTCTTAAATTTTTTAAAAACTCAAAATTTGGGGGTATCTACATACAAAAAAACACCAAATGTATGGGTTATAACAATTTTGATAAAAATTTGCTCAAGTACCTTCTAAGGACGCAAACAAATCCTACTAGTGACAATATCTCAAAAAATTCCACTTGTTAAGTTATCAGTAAAACACACAAACAAACGTAATTTTTCGAAATCAGCAGTCAAAGTTTTAGTAAAATGTGGAGATACCCGTGTTATAAATCGCAAGTAAAAATATTTTATTGATAATAAATAATTAGAAAAAAAACCAATAAAATGAAGTGTTCAGTGTCGATATGTATTTTATTGTTTATTTAAATGTTAAGCCTACACCTGACGAAGCCGGCTGTGAACGGTGAAACAGCGTTGTAGTGTTTCTACAACAAAAAAATAATTGCTCTGAATACTAAAAAAGGTAACTAATATATATCAGCAATTCGTCAAAAGCGAATAAACTTTATAGTTTTACGTAAGATTATAAAGAATATAATAAAAACAATAAAATGAACCCGACGTGTAAAAAGTTTGATTTTAATTAAGTACCATGTAAGCCATTTAAGCTGAGAGCGTGTTTATGGCACAAACTAAGCAAGCTTAGGGCCTATTGAAATACAGTAATAGAGTAATATTTTTTCAAAGACTGTTCGTTTCTATTTTTTGACTGACAACTATCGCACAGAAATTTTTGGTTTTGAAGATAAGTGAGTAAGGAAATAGCTGCAATGCTTTTACACCGTTTATCACATATAGTCAGAGATCACATATAGTTAGGGAAATTTTAGAAGAGATAGAAACTTCTATATGTTTATAAAAGTCAAAACCCACTGACTGATCACGAAATCTCTGGATCCAAGAAGCCCCGAGCTATGCATTTTTTAACATGGTTTGGGGTAGATCTGTAGACGCATACTAAGAAAGGGTTTTGAAAATGTTTCACTCCAAGGGTGTCTTTTACCCCTAAAGCATATCTCTGAACCCAAGAAGCCTAGAGCTATGAATTTTTAACATGGTTTGGGGTAGGTCTCTAAACGCATACTAAGAAAGGGTTTTGAAAATGTTTCACTCCAAGGGTGTCTTTTACCCCTAAAGCATATCTCTGAATCCAAGAAGCCTAGAGCTATGAATTTTTAACATGGTTTGTGGTAGGTCTGTAGACGCGTACTATGAAAGGGTTTTGAAAATGTTGCACTCCAAGGGTGTCTTTTACTCCTAAAGCATATCTCTGAACCCAAGAAACTAGAGCTATGAATTTTTAATATGGTTTGGGGTAGGTCTGTAGACGCATACTAAGAAAGGGTTAGGTTAGGTTAAACTCCAAAGGTGTCTTTTACCCCTAAAGCATGTCTCTGAACCCAAGAAACTAGAGCTATGAATTTTTAACATGGTTTGGGGTAGGTCTGTAGACGCATACTAAGAAAGGGTTAGGTTAGGTTAAACTCCAAAGGTGTCTTTTACCCCTAAAGCATGTCTCTGAACCCAAGAAACTAGAGCTATGAATTTTTAACATGGTTTGGGGTAGGTCTGTAAACGCATACTAAGAAAGGGTTAGGTTAGGTTAAACTCCAAAGGTGTCTTTTACCCCTAAAGCATGTCTCTGAACCCAAGAAACTAGAGCTATGAATTTTTAACATGGTTTGGAATAGGTCTGTAGACGCGTACTAAGAAAGGGTTTTGAAAATGTTCCACTCCAAGGGTGTCTTTTACTCCTAAAGCATATCTCTGAACCCAAGAAACTAGAGCTATGAATTTTTAACATGGTTTGGGGTAGGTCTGTAGACGCGTACTAAGAAAGAATTTTGAAAATGTTTCACTCCAAGGGTGTCTTTTACCCCTAAAGCATATCTCTGAACCCAAGAAACTAGAGCTATGAATTTTTAACATGGTTTGTGGTAGGTCTGTAGACGCGTACTAAGAAAGGGTTTTGAAAATGTTTCACTCCAAGGGTGTCTTTTACCCCTAAAGCATATCTCTGAACCCAAGAAACTAGAGCTATGAATTTTTAACATGGTTTGGGGTAGGTCTGTAGACGCGTACTATGAAAGGGTTTTGAAAATGTTGCACTCCAAGGGTGTCTTTTACTCCTAAAGCATATCTCTGAACCCAAGAAACCAGAGCTATGAATTTTTAACATGGTTTGGGGTAGGTCTGTAGACGCGTACTAAGAAAGGGTTTTGAAAATGTTCCACTCCAAGGGTGTCTTTTACTCCTAAAGCATATCTCTGAACCCAAGAAACCAGAGCTATGAATTTTTAACATGGTTTGGGGTAGGTCTGTAGACGCGTACTATGAAAGGGTTTTGAAAATGTTGCACTCCAAGGGTGTCTTTTACTCCTAAAGCATATCTCTGAACCCAAGAAACTAGAGCTATGAATTTTTAACATGGTTTGGGGTAGGTCTGTAGACGCGTACTAAGAAAGGGTTTTGAAAATGTTCCACTCCAAGGGTGTCTTTTACTCCTAAAGCATATCTCTGAACCCAAGAAACTAGAGCTATGAATTTTTAACATGGTTTGGGGTAGGTCTGTAAACGCATACTAAGAAAGGGTTAGGTTAGGTTAAACTCCAAAGGTGTCTTTTACCCCTAAAGCATGTCTCTGAACCCAAGAAACTAGAGCTATGAATTTTTAACATGGTTTGGGGTAGGTCTGTAGACGCGTACTAAGAAAGGGTTTTGAAAATGTTCCACTCCAAGGGTGTCTTTTACTCCTAAAGCATATCTCTGAACCCAAGAAACTAGAGCTATGAATTTTTAACATGGTTTGGGGGTAGGTCTGTAAACGCATACTAAGAAAGGGTTAGGTTAGGTTAAACTCCAAAGGTGTCTTTTACCCCTAAAGCATGTCTCTGAACCCAAGAAACTAGAGCTATGAATTTTTAACATGGTTTGGGGTAGGTCTGTAGACGCGTACTAAGAAAGGGTTAGGTTAGGTTAAACTCCAAAGGTGTCTTTTACCCCTAAAGCATGTCTGAACCCAAGAAACTAGAGCTATGAATTTTTAACATGGTTTGGGGTAGGTCTGTAGACGCGTACTAAGAAAGGGTTTTGAAAATGTTTCACTCCAAGGGTGTCTTTTACCCCTAAAGCATATCTCTGAACCCAAGAAGCCTAGAGCTATGAATTTTTAACATGGTTTGTGGTAGGTCTGTAGACGCGTACTATGAAAGGGTTTTGAAAATGTTGCACTCCAAGGGTGTCTTTTACTCCTAAAGCATATCTCTGAACCCAAGAAACTAGAGCTATGAATTTTTAACATGGTTTGGGGTAGGTCTGTAAACGCATACTAAGAAAGGGTTAGGTTAGGTTAAACTCCAAAGGTGTCTTTTACCCCTAAAGCATGTCTCTGAACCCAAGAAACTAGAGCTATGAATTTTTAACATGGTTTGGGGTAGGTCTGTAGACGCGTACTAAGAAAGGGTTAGGTTAGGTTAAACTCCAAAGGTGGCTTTTACCCCTAAAGCATGTCTCTGAACCCAAGAAACTAGAGCTATGAATTTTTAACATGGTTTGGGGTAGGTCTGTAGACGCGTACTAAGAAAGGGTTTTGAAAATGTTTCACTCCAAGGGTGTCTTTTACCCCTAAAGCATATCTCTGAACCCAAGAAGCCTAGAGCTATGAATTTTTAACATGGTTTGTGGTAGGTCTGTAGACGCGTACTATGAAAGGGTTTTGAAAATGTTGCACTCCAAGGGTGTCTTTTACTCCTAAAGCATATCTCTGAACCCAAGAAACTAGAGCTATGAATTTTTAACATGGTTTGGGGTAGGTCTGTAGACGCGTACTAAGAAAGGGTTTTGAAAATGTTCCACTCCAAGGGTGTCTTTTACTCCTAAAGCATATCTCTGAACCCAAGAAACTAGAGCTATGAATTTTTAACATGGTTTGGGGTAGGTCTGTAAACGCATACTAAGAAAGGGTTAGGTTAGGTTAAACTCCAAAGGTGTCTTTTACCCCTAAAGCATATCTCTGAACCCAAGAAGCCTAGAGCTATGAATTTTTAACATGGTTTGGGGTAGGTCTCTAAACGCATACTAAGAAAGGGTTTTGAAAATGTTTCACTCCAAGGGTGTCTTTTACCCCTAAAGCATATCTCTGAATCCAAGAAGCCTAGAGCTATGAATTTTTAACATGGTTTGTGGTAGGTCTGTAGACGCGTACTATGAAAGGGTTTTGAAAATGTTGCACTCCAAGGGTGTCTTTTACTCCTAAAGCATATCTCTGAACCCAAGAAACTAGAGCTATGAATTTTTAATATGGTTTGGGGTAGGTCTGTAGACGCATACTAAGAAAGGGTTAGGTTAGGTTAAACTCCAAAGGTGTCTTTTACCCCTAAAGCATGTCTCTGAACCCAAGAAACTAGAGCTATGAATTTTTAACATGGTTTGGGGTAGGTCTGTAGACGCATACTAAGAAAGGGTTAGGTTAGGTTAAACTCCAAAGGTGTCTTTTACCCCTAAAGCATGTCTCTGAACCCAAGAAACTAGAGCTATGAATTTTTAACATGGTTTGGGGTAGGTCTGTAAACGCATACTAAGAAAGGGTTAGGTTAGGTTAAACTCCAAAGGTGTCTTTTACCCCTAAAGCATGTCTCTGAACCCAAGAAACTAGAGCTATGAATTTTTAACATGGTTTGGAATAGGTCTGTAGACGCGTACTAAGAAAGGGTTTTGAAAATGTTCCACTCCAAGGGTGTCTTTTACTCCTAAAGCATATCTCTGAACCCAAGAAACTAGAGCTATGAATTTTTAACATGGTTTGGGGTAGGTCTGTAGACGCGTACTAAGAAAGGGTTTTGAAAATGTTTCACTCCAAGGGTGTCTTTTACCCCTAAAGCATATCTCTGAACCCAAGAAACTAGAGCTATGAATTTTTAACATGGTTTGTGGTAGGTCTGTAGACGCGTACTAAGAAAGGGTTTTGAAAATGTTTCACTCCAAGGGTGTCTTTTACCCCTAAAGCATATCTCTGAACCCAAGAAACTAGAGCTATGAATTTTTAACATGGTTTGGGGTAGGTCTGTAGACGCGTACTATGAAAGGGTTTTGAAAATGTTGCACTCCAAGGGTGTCTTTTACTCCTAAAGCATATCTCTGAACCCAAGAAACTAGAGCTATGAATTTTTAACATGGTTTGGGGTAGGTCTGTAGACGCGTACTAAGAAAGGGTTTTGAAAATGTTCCACTCCAAGGGTGTCTTTTACTCCTAAAGCATATCTCTGAACCCAAGAAACTAGAGCTATGAATTTTTAACATGGTTTGGGGTAGGTCTGTAAACGCATACTAAGAAAGGGTTAGGTTAGGTTAAACTCCAAAGGTGTCTTTTACCCCTAAAGCATGTCTCTGAACCCAAGAAACTAGAGCTATGAATTTTTAACATGGTTTGGGGTAGGTCTGTAGACGCGTACTAAGAAAGGGTTTTGAAAATGTTCCACTCCAAGGGTGTCTTTTACTCCTAAAGCATATCTCTGGATCCAAGAAACTAGAGCTATGAATTTTTAACATGGTTTGGGGTAGGTCTGTAAACGCATACTAAGAAAGGGTTAGGTTAGGTTAAACTCCAAAGGTGTCTTTTACCCCTAAAGCATGTCTCTGAACCCAAGAAACTAGAGCTATGAATTTTTAACATGGTTTGGGGTAGGTCTGTAGACGCGTACTAAGAAAGGGTTAGGTTAGGTTAAACTCCAAAGGTGTCTTTTACCCCTAAAGCATGTCTCTGAACCCAAGAAACTAGAGCTATGAATTTTTAACATGGTTTGGGTTAGGTCTGTAGACGCGTACTAAGAAAGGGTTTTGAAAATGTTTCACTCCAAGGGTGTCTTTTACCCCTAAAGCATATCTCTGAACCCAAGAAACTAGAGCTATGAATTTTTAACATGGTTTGTGGTAGGTCTGTAGACGCGTACTATGAAAGGGTTTTGAAAATGTTGCACTCCAAGGGTGTCTTTTACTCCTAAAGCATATCTCTGAACCCAAGAAACTAGAGCTATGAATTTTTAACATGGTTTGGGGTAGGTCTGTAAACGCATACTAAGAAAGGGTTAGGTTAGGTTAAACTCCAAAGGTGTCTTTTACCCCTAAAGCATGTCTCTGAACCCAAGAAACTAGAGCTATGAATTTTTAACATGGTTTGGGGTAGGTCTGTAGACGCGTACTAAGAAAGGGTTAGGTTAGGTTAAACTCCAAAGGTGGCTTTTACCCCTAAAGCATGTCTCTGAACCCAAGAAACTAGAGCTATGAATTTTTAACATGGTTTGGGGTAGGTCTGTAGACGCGTACTAAGAAAGGGTTTTGAAAATGTTTCACTCCAAGGGTGTCTTTTACCCCTAAAGCATATCTCTGAACCCAAGAAGCCTAGAGCTATGAATTTTTAACATGGTTTGTGGTAGGTCTGTAGACGCGTACTATGAAAGGGTTTTGAAAATGTTGCACTCCAAGGGTGTCTTTTACTCCTAAAGCATATCTCTGAACCCAAGAAACTAGAGCTATGAATTTTTAACATGGTTTGGGGTAGGTCTGTAGACGCGTACTAAGAAAGGGTTTTGAAAATGTTCCACTCCAAGGGTGTCTTTTACTCCTAAAGCATATCTCTGAACCCAAGAAACTAGAGCTATGAATTTTTAACATGGTTTGGGGTAGGTCTGTAAACGCATACTAAGAAAGGGTTAGGTTAGGTTAAACTCCAAAGGTGTCTTTTACCCCTAAAGCATGTCTCTGAACCCAAGAAACTAGAGCTATGAATTTTTAACATGGTTTGGGGTAGGTCTGTAGACGCGTACTAAGAAAGGGTTTTGAAAATGTTCCACTCCAAGGGTGTCTTTTACTCCTAAAGCATATCTCTGAACCCAAGAAACTAGAGCTATGAATTTTTAACATGGTTTGGGGTAGGTCTGTAAACGCATACTAAGAAAGGGTTAGGTTAGGTTAAACTCCAAAGGTGTCTTTTACCCCTAAAGCATGTCTCTGAACCCAAGAAACTAGAGCTATGAATTTTTAACATGGTTTGGGGTAGGTCTGTAGACGCGTACTAAGAAAGGGTTTTGAAAATGTTCCACTCCAAGGGTGTCTTTTACTCCTAAAGCATATCTCTGAACCCAAGAAACTAGAGCTATGAATTTTTAACATGGTTTGGGGTAGGTCTGTAGACGCGTAGCCTACTAAGAAAGGGTTTTGAAAATGTTCCACTCCAAGGGTGTCTTTTACCCCTAAAGCATATTCTGAACCCAAGAAGCCTAGAGCTATGAATTTCAAGGGTGTCTTTTCCCCATAAAGAATATCTCTGAACCCAAGAAACTAGAGCTATGAATTTTTAACATGGTTTGTGGTAGGTCTGTAGACGCGTACTAAGAAAGGGTTTTGAAAATGTTGCACTCCAAGGGTGTCTTTTACTCCTAAAGCATATCTCTGAACCCAAGAAACTAAAGCTATGAATTTTTAACATGGTTTGGGGTAGGTCTGTAGACGCGTACTAAGAAAGGGTTTTGAAAATGTTGCACTCCAAGGGTGTCTTTTACTCCTAAAGCATATCTCTGAACCCAAGAAACTAGAGCTATGAATTTTTAACATGGTTTGTGGTAGGTCTGTAGACGCGTACTAAGAAAGGGTTTTGAAAATGTTGCACTCCAAGGGTGTCTTTTACTCCTAAAGCATATCTCTGAACCCAAGAAACTAGAGCTATGAATTTTTAACATGGTTTGTGGTAGGTCTGTAGACGCGTACTAAGAAAGGGTTTTGAAAATGTTGCACTCCAAGGGTGTCTTTTACTCCTAAAGCATATCTCTGGACCCAAGAAACTAAAGCTATGAATTTTTAACATGGTTTGGGGTAGGTCTGTAGACGCGTACTAAGAAAGGGTTTTGAAAATGTTCCACTCCAAGGGTGTCTTTTACCCCTAAAGCATATCTCTGGATCCAAGAAGCCTAGAGCTGTGAATTTTTAACATGGTTTGGGGTAGATCTGTAGACGCATACTAAGAAAGGGTTTTGAAAATGTTCCACTCCAAGGGTGTCTTTTACCCCTAAAGCATATCTCTGAACCCAAGAAACTAAAGCTATGAATTTTTAACATGGTTTGGGGTAGGACTGTAGACGCGTACTAAGAAAGTGTTTTGAAAATGTTAAACTCCAAAGGTGTTTTAAAAACAAGTATTGTATATTTGTTATTTATGGGTCGATTTCGATCAACATTGGTGTGTTGCTGTATCTGGGCATACTTTATTTACATAGCACCACCATTAGGGTTGTGCTAAAAAATTATTTCTTTATAAAACTATCTCAATTATTCCCAGGTGAAACTCTGGGCCATCAGCTGGTATTGTTATATTTTTGTTTCAGATAGTTTGTGCAAATGTTTTTACACCAGCACAATACGAAACTCAATACCCTCTACTAGATTTCACACGTGATCGAGTTTTCTACCTGCTGCCGTCTAGCTCTGACTTTTTTCACCTTGATAAAATCATAAATTCGGCTTGCCAAGATTACAGTCCATAGCTCTGTTAAAGATATTAGCAGTGTCAACTCTATAGACTTTACATCCTGTCACATAAACAATGGAACGAGGTCGTGTGGATCTTAGGAATGAAGTTCTATCTCTAAACAAGCCAATAAACAACTCAAAACTGACGGATACAATAATTGCAAGGCGAAGGTGTTTCAAGGGTATAGAGAAGTCGATTGCCGGGCTTTCGGTGTTAGTATGAGGCACAAGAGTATTTTATTTAAATTTTCAACGTTTACATTACTTTTTATGCTTCATATGTTTCTTTTTAGGTTAGGTTAGGTTAGGTTTGGTTTGGTTAGGTTAGGTTGTAGATCTATTATTATTATTAACTTACCTAGTATATGAAATAAACTATTGGGTAAGTTTGCTAATTGTATAAAATGTCTATATCCATTTTTTGACTGATCTTTACGTTTTATGGCCTAAGGAAACGGAAAAAGTTGTTAAAAAATTCCGTCCAGTCCGTTGGTCGTCGGTACGTAAGCACGATATTGGTCACTAAAAATAAGGTAGCAACATGAAATTTGGTATAATATCTCATAAGAAAACCTGCTTGTTAAGTAATTTATTACGAGTAGTATCTCAAAATTGGTTTTACTGATTTTGGTCTACTTTTGATGAAGCAAGTAAAAACAAATTACGGTTAGGGAATAATTGATAAAAAAATAAATAAATAAACATTGACAGCAGTTACCAAAAATTCGACTTCCTTTTTAACGAATTTATGGCTCTACATTAATAACCTAAGGCTCTATTTACATATACAGTATACCCATTGCACATATACATAATATATCTATTTTGCACAAACTTTCTCACACACCCATCTACAAAATCATTTACTAACCAAAAATAATATTCGTTGTTATCTGTCAAAAATGGTCTCTTAGAGCCATTCTATAAGGGAATTTAAACTTGGAAAACGCCAGATGATAGTGTCTTTTGTTAGTCTATGGGTGAACCTATACGAGCAGTTTGACCCCCTAGCTTGAACGCGTAAACTGAGCTATAGGCAGTCGCAACGCAAACAGTTTTAATCTTCCAAACTAGTATTTGGAGACCAACAGATTTTGTTTCGATCCATATTAGCTACTTTCTTGCAAAATTTAATAGAAATCGATAAGGTGTTTTTAAACAAAATTATTTTTTTGAACTTGGAGCTTCTGAAAAGTACCTATTGAGCTTTCGAAAAAAGTAAATAAAAGTACTTCCCAAGACATGACCATATCAAAAAATCAATTAAAATCGGTACAGTAATTTGTGTTTTACACAAATCGGCTCAGAATAAATTCATTAAATTTTTTTTTGTTTTTACCTCATGAGATCTCAAACGGATGTATACGTGAAAATCAATACATCAATTATTTAACCATCGATATCAATTATGTTATCCATCCATATAAATTATTTTATCCATCGATATCAATTATGTCATCCATCAATTTAATTTGTTTTATCCATCGACATTATTAATGTCATCCATCAATTTAAATTATTTTATCCATCAACATCAATTATGTCATCCATCAATTTAATTTGTTTTATCCATCGACATCAACTATGTTATCAATCGACATCAATTACGTTATACATTGAAATAAATTATTTTATCCATCTACATCAATTATTTTATCCACCGACATCAATTATGTTAACCATCCACATCAATTATTTTATCCATCGACATCAATGTCTATTATTTTATCCATGATCATCAATTATTTTCCCATATACATGGACTTTGTTATCCAACGACATCAACTATATTAACCATCCACATAATTATTTTATCCATCGTCATCAATTATTTTATCCATCGTCATCAATTATTTTAGCTATAAATTTCAATTATTTTATCCATCGACATCAACTATATTAACCATCCACATAATTATTTTATCCATCGTCATCAATTATTTTATCCATTGTTATCAATTATTTTATCCATCGTCATCAATTATTTGATCCATCGTCATCAATTATTTTATCCATTGTCATCAATTATTTTATCCATTCTCATCAACTATATTAACCATCCACATCAATTATTTTATCCATTCTCATCAACTATATTAACCATCCACATCAATTATTTTAGCTATAAATTTCAATTACTTTATCCATCGACTTCAACTATATTAACCATCTACATCAATTACGGTACTTTATCCATCGTCATCAATTATTTTATCCATTGTCATCAATTACTTTATCCATCGACTTCAACTATATTAACTATCCACATCAATTATTTTATCCATCGTCATCAATTATTTTATCCATTGTTATCAATTATTTTATCCATCGTCATCAATTATTTTATCCATCGACATCAACTATATTAACCATCCACATCATTTATTATATCCATCGACTTCAACTATATTAACCATCCACATCAATTATTTTATCCATCGTCATCAATTATTTTATCCATTGTTATCAATTATTTTATCCATCGTCATCAATTATTTTATCCATTGTTATCAATTATTTTATCCATCGTCATCAATTATTTTATCCATCGACATCAACTATATTAACCATCCACATCATTTATTTTATCCATCGACTTCAACTATATTAACCATCCACATCAATTATTTTATCCATCGTCATCAATTATTTTATCCATTGTTATCAATTATTTTATCCATCGTCATCAATTATTTTATCCATCGACATCAACTATATTAACCATCCACATCAATTATTTTATCCATCGTCATCAATTATTTTATCCATTTTTATCAATTATTTTATCCATCGTCATCAATTATTTTATCCATTGTTATCAATTATTTTATCCATCGTCATGAATTTATTTTATCCATTGTTATCAATTATTTTATCCATCGTCATCAATTACTTTATCCATCGACATCAACTATATTAACCATCGACATCAATTATTTTATCCATCGACTTCAACTATATTAACCATCCACATCAATTATTTTATCCATCGTCATCAATTATTTTATCCATCGACATCAACTATATTAACCATCCACATCAATTATTTTATCCATCGTCATCAATTATTTTATCCATCGACATCAACTATATTAACCATCCACATCAATTATTTTATCCATCGTCATCAATTATTTTATCCATCGACATCAACTATATTAACCATCCACATCAATTATTTTATCCATCGACTTCAACTATATTAACCATCCACATCAATTATTTTATCCATCGACATCAACTATATTAACCATCCACATCATTTATTTTATCCATCGACTTCAACTATATTAACCATCCACATCAATTATTTTATCCATCCACATCATTTATTTTATCCATCGACTTCAACTATATTAACCATCCACATCAATTATTTTATCCATCGTCATCAATTATTTTATCCATTTTTATCAATTATTTTATCCATCGTCATCAATTATTTTATCCATTGTTATCAATTATTTTATCCATCGTCATCAATTTATTTTATCCATTGTTATCAATTATTTTAGCCATCGTCATCAATTATTTTATCCATCGACATCAACTACATTAACCATCCACATCAATTATTTTATCCATCGACATCAACTATATTAACCATCCACATCTATTATTTTATCCATCGACTTCAACTATATTAACCATCCACATCAATTATTTTATCCATCACATAACTTTCTCTGTACATAGTATGAGAGTTCCCTCAGGACCTGGCTCATGGATGTGGCGAACTCGAGATGGATCTACACCTTTCTTCATGTAGTATTGGGTTGGATACCTCTCTTTCATTTTTTCTATCGGGTCTCTTTTGACCAACTCTTGTTCTCTTCTGACTTTGACCCTATTAGCGTTATCGAGGACTAGGAGTCTTTGTTTTATATTATTCTCTTATTTTTTATAAGGCGATGATGGCTGAGAGTGTTTCAAGGTAAAACGATCTATAAGAAATTAACATTATTTTACGACAGTAGACATATAAACTGTTATCGTAAAAATAATTGCTAATGAGGCAGATATTCCAAATGCGTAATAACAATAATCTAATTAACACATATTGTAAAACGTCATATTAGGAACTGTCAGCAAAATTCTTTGAAATTACAACTGATAAGACGAAAGATTAATTGTTAAAAGTGTTATCAATAGTTGTAGATACTACTTGTATGGCTTATCTGTAACATTGTAGCAAAACAACATAAACAGATTTCAATTAATTAATAATGTAACGCTACAAAGTCAGTCGAAACATTGATTGATACAAGTAACTTTAAAATCCGATAACATTTGACCTAATTTGATAAGAAATCAAATTCCATTTTTATCGTATTAGTTTAGATAGTTAAAATATTAATGTCCAGTTTTTTTGCAAAAATATCTGTTTTGATGTTCCCGAGCCCAAGAAAGTAATTTTTGGAATATGTTCGTCGTCTATGTAACAAAAACGATAAGAAATGTTGTTATCAAATTATGTACTGTATTTGGAGTATATGTTGGCCACATTTAGAAGAGTTTATTTTTGAATAACTAAATATTTAAAAGTATTTGCCGTAGGTCAACATTTAAAAATGTTGACAAATTTTTACTAAGATGTAGCTTTTGAAATCAAACAAGACGTCTTAGTCGCTAATTATCGAAAAAATTTGGTTTGGGAGAAGTCGGTTACAAAGTGGAAATGAATCATGGTTCCTAAAAGTTTGAATCGCAAAAACACCGCAAACAATTTCGATCAAATTTTAGTATTTAAAAACCAAAAAACAACTAAAAAAAAATTAATTAAATTAAATAATTTGTTAATTTTGAAAAATTTAGAATTTTTAAGTTTGGTATTATGGCAGTTTGCGCCATAAATTTTTGAGCGTGTTTGTGTTTAGTTTTATTTGTTGATAAAGTTTTGTGCAAGGTATGCACACTCTTTATTTACCTTTGTCACCATAATTATTTGCAGTCATCTTGGCGTTCACTAACTCAATAAATAGTGACGCCTGCTTGACAGCTTAATAAGATTTAATTATTTATTTATTGCCCAGATTACCAAAGACGTGTCTCACTATTAGCTTATCACCACAAGAGTCTTGACAAGATTTTGGCATATCCTATACTTGTATAACTAACTTTAATAATTATACTTACTATTATATTATAATAGTAACTTATAACCATAATAATAATAATAATAGACATCATACTCCAATACACAGCAAGCACCAACAATTATAATAACGCAGGTTCAACAATATAAATCTAATAATAATAAATAACAAGAACTGAAACATTAATTAACAAAATAAATAATTAATAAATATAATATGCACACACTGATACTAGAATTTATACATATAATCAAACAAGTGAGAGCTGTAGATACTAGACCAACTTGGCTATCTAACCAACGTCATTAAAATTACAAAAATTACAATTGACATTTTATTTTATTCAGCGGAATAAGGAATAATAAACATAAATCGTTGCAAAATAACACAAAAATTGACGAAATCGGGCAAAAATTGTGACTGGTAGAAAATCCAGCAAGCAGGCATACGTGGAACACGCCTGTAACGTTATAAGGATGTGCTACGGTATCAGGACGCACCTGAGTATGTGCGTAGTTGAGTGTCAATTACAGTAGCCTCAAACTAGGAGTGTGTCTGGTGTAAGGGGCGTGTCTTCCCTTCTACTTACTTCCCTAGCCTGACTTGACGGTACAACCCATTCCAAGAAAACTAGATACATAATTTTTTAATTTATTTTTTTTTTTTTATTTTTTTTTTCCATTCCTTTTATTACATTTAGATAAACAAAACATGATTTAGATTGAGAAAAAGAGATTAAGATAAAAAATAAAGCTTTCTTTAACAACAAACTAAAACAAAACAAATAAATTGACATATGACATGATAATACATTACTTTAAATTAAAATACACAACAACAGGAAAGAAAAACCAAAACAATATTTACTTCTAAATCCTAAACAAAAAAAGCATAAGATAAAAAATTTAAGATAAACAAAAATATACGGAATGGAATAAAGCAGCCTCCATGGGTCTACCCGTTTTGAGGCTGCATATCTCAAGTAAAAAGAGAAAAAAGATGAAATAACAGAATTCAAGAGACCATCGGGAGCAGTTAAACTATTAATAAATTTAAATTGAATTTAATATTTATTACAAATATTATAATTTGTTAAATAATAATTTGTTCTATGATAATTAATTATGCACATCTATTTGCATTGTTGACATAAATATAAAGTGGTAAAAACTTACACATACGTAACATACAAACACTCACATACCATAATAGTCCATACATATTCTCTCTCGTACCAATATATACACATCCCTATCTCCAAGTTTAATATGATAAAAAGAAATACAACAATAAACAAAATTATTAAGAGAAAAAAACACTTCCACACCCCTATCACATCTCTTACACTCATCCACGCATCCAAACAAAATTAGATTAAATTAGATAAATTACTGCTTAGATACATTTAATTCCTAAAGTTACAACTTCGTGACAGACTTTTGTAAACAGTTTAATCTTATTTACACCGCTAAAAGAAACGAAAGTAGGGTACGCGTTTACACAGAAGCATTTGAGATCTATATATTTTTTATTGGGGTTGTACCGCTGAAAGTAAACGCAACAAACAAAGTGTGGGGCCCCTCTTTTCCTCCCCACCCCCAGACACATTCCTACCTTGAGGATACTGTAGCTGGATCTACACATTTTTTCACGTAGTTTATTCCGACTAGGCAATTAGAGAATTCCAGAAATATTGGACTTTATTTTATTCTTTTTTTTTTTATAACGCGATAAGAAGTTTTTCACCTTAAAAAAACTTCTTCGGATGCATCTAGTCCACGTACACAAACATTCAAACTATCATTTGCAGAAAACACAGTTATGAATTAGGAGGGAAAACATTGCTCTAAGTTGAAGTTGTTTCAAAACAATCAATCGTCATAATGATTTTTGATTTCTAACAATTACAATTTGGAATTTATTTCACATTTTTCCGTTTCATACAATTAAAAGTAAAATTGTCAGAAGTTAATTTTACGCGAGATTCTAGATAATGTAACAAGGACAACGTAAAACTGTATCCCTGTGGTATTGCGCAGCCTTACTATAGTCAGACAGTTTAAATTGAATTTTAAATGCTAATGTACATATATTGTTCTATCAAGTCAACATATTGGCATTGCTTTAGAGGTCAATGTTAGGGTCAAGGTTAATTGTGCTGTACGTAATATAATATACAGACAGAATTAGTTTCTTCTGAATAAAAAAAAAGAAAGATAAACAATTGGAAAAATGCGTTCATTATAATTACTATTATCTTATTTGGTTCCGTCTTGTGACTTGTTTTGTCTTAGATGCGTTTCAGAGTCGGAACTCCATCTTCTGTAACTCGTTAGAGGTTGTTAAACATTAACACACGTAATATAACACAAAACTAGTCACAGTTACAGTATTAAAATTAGTGCTCACTGTTACATGTCCCATGAGGTACAGTACCCTCAGATTAAAAGTGTGTCTGGTGTTCAGCCTGACTTGACGGTACAACCCATTCCAAGAAAACTAGATACACAAATTACTGCTTAGCTCTAATATCTCTTTAAGCGTCCATCTCTTTAACATGCACCTTTCTGTACTTTTGTAAACGTTTCATTCTTATTTACACCGATAAAAGAAACAAATGTAGAGTAGGCGTTTACACAGAAGCATTTGAGGTCTATATTTTTTTTATCGGGATTGTACCGCTGAAAGCAAACGCAACAACCGAAGTGTGGGGGCCCCTCTTTTCCTCTCCACCCCAGACACATTCCTACCTTGAGGATACTGTACTGGTTACTGCGGTGAGGCTTGGGTTAAGAGTTTACATGAAATGCTTATCATTTTGTTGCATCTCATAGCTGTTTCGTATAAAGACTGAAATGATAACGTATCGTTGAGTATATTTCCTGGCGATTGTTTCAATCCCTTGTATAACTCAAATTCTTCAAACTCATTCGTAATTATTTTACAGACGTGGAGCGGTGTTAGGTTGGTTTTAAAATTCTAGTATGAGTGTTTGTTGTTAATTAAATGTGCAAAATTTTATTTATTGCCGTGTAAATTGTTTTAGGTAAATGTTCTTTAAATCGCTCCATGAAAGTTCTGCCTGTTTGTCCGACGTGAAAACATGCACAGTAGTTACAACCTATTTTATAAACACACGACTTCTTATCTTTATTACTTTTTAAATTTTTTGTAAATTTTTTTGGATGTTATTGTTGGTAAGACGTGTGACAATGATGTTGTGTTTGTTGAATACATTTTTCAGAATTGTGGGCAATATATTTGTATAATCTACTGCAACAAATTTATTTTTATCTATTACAGTCTTCATAATGTTATGTTTTTTGTTAATTTTGTTTTCCTATGCTTCTCTAGTAATTTGTCGATCATGAAGTCACAAGACGGAACCAAATATGGTAATAGTTTCTCATATAACTGAATATTATATTCAAATAGTGATTTGGACACTAAAAATGAACTTTAAATTATAATTACAAAGTAGAGTCAGATTTTTAGCAAATTTTCTATTGAAAATGAGTCATCGTAATCTCTTTCTAATGAAGTCAAATAACACAACCGTTCAGTGTGGTCATAAAATTCCAGCCTTCAAAAAATGTGTAATGTAAAATCTAATTTTTAGGAGTTTTTATTTGAATAAGACTCTACTTTTTCGTATAACTTTTTTTGTATATACCCAGACCGAGGGGGTACACTAAAAAAATCTTCAATAGATAAAGAAGTCATGAGTTACATTATTTTAACATTTTAAAAGTCTTAACAAGTAAAAAAGAAATGGGAAAAAAGAATTTTTTAAACTCATTTTCACATTAAAATCAGAGCAATTTTTATTAGATAAATGATTTACATTTAACATTTTGTTTGGAATATTATATGAACTTTTTGATTTAAAGTTAGTTCAACCACAATTAGTGGGACTTAAATAACAAATGTGTAAATTGTCTCTTGAGTGCATCAGTATCCAGTAAACAAAAGTAGCCTAAGTGGATTTTTTTAAATATTAAACATTAAATAACCCCTATTTTCTAAAAATATCAGATCAGACAGTAATTATCTACCCGGAGCTCTTTTTTTATCTACAACCGTATATGTAACAAAACAAGTACTAAATTTGCTGTCTTACCAAAATTAAAAACTCTAAAAATGTGAGGCACAATTAAAATTGTTCATTTTAGACATTCTTCCCATCTTAATATACACATAAACTACTATGTACTGCGATTTGACAATACTATAGTAATCGTAACTACGCCTAAAGGAAGATTAATTCAAATAATTTGTTTATTAAAAACTTCCCAGAATTATTTAAAAAAGCTATTGCAAATTCTGTTTTAAAACTGTGACCTGCCGTCAAATTTGATTGGCTCAACGAAATTACGTTAGCAACATTTTCTCAACTCATCATCGTCCTTAAATATGATGTATCTTACGACCGCCCTTACCAATTACAATATTTGAGTTTACCTTCAAAACTGTCCTCAAGAGAGGAATTATACTAGAAAGTAGATAACAAACAGTATAGACAGATATATTCATGAATACCAAAATGTTTCTTTGTTCAACTTATTTGTATATGAAATAAAATAAAAATAGAAAAACACTTTATATTTAGGTTGAAATTTGTACTTCTGAAAAATATTATAACAAACGAAAATAGAAACTGTTTTTCTATTTTTATTTTCATTTGTTTCTCTTTTGTATAGACATAAGTTTAATATTTATATATGCCAATTTTGGTGTCCTATCTAATATCTAAAAAATTCCCGTTTTTGATAGAATTTTAGAGATCTTGGTTGATATCATCAACTATCGATTTCCATTCAAAACAAATGAAAAAAAAAAGAAGAAAAAAATAGGGGGGGGGCACATTTCAGTTGCCTACGACGTTAAATATTAAAATAAATTTGATTTCAGATAAAATATTTCACATAATGAGCGACAAAAACGCATTTTGGAGTAAACTTATGCGATTTTAGTATTGGTGAAAATTAAATATACAAATAAATACAACAATAAATAAATGAAATCAAATAAACGTTAAGTTCGATATATTTGTTATGGGGCATATTCCCTACCTAATTTCTACAGACATATTACAATACCAATCGTCACTAAATTTTGAGGGAAAATCACAATTAAACTCATTCATACATAGTATCAAAAAAATTCGCTCCTCACTGCAATATTGTTGGTGTATATTATAACCCATATTCAAGACTAAGGAGAGGCTCTTATCAGTAGAGAATAGATATAGATTATACCTGTCTAGACTACCACGGAGATAGTATATTAAACTATCCATAAATAACACTAATGTTCTCCCAAACAATAACAATAAAGATTATTAGTTGCCATCTCTCAAAAAATGCCTATTTGTAAGTCGGAGTTTCTCTTTGATTTCCGTCCAGTTTGAGAGATTGGTTTGAGTCATATTTCACCGAAATTTGATCTGAATTTATTGTGGCGATATATTTAACCTTTTAAAATAGCGTTTACTTCATTTTTTGGCCAAAAAGATCCGAACCGGTATTCATGGATAGATGCCATACTTTTTAATACAGTTTTTAAGGGCTACAACCATTAGCTTTGAGAAAATAACAGTTTTATGTTTATTTTTGTTTCACCAGGTACCCTTTAATTACAAACTTATCTGTAACGCATTGTATTTTTTTTCTTCCTGATAATAATTATGTAAGGGAATGTCACATGTAGAAGGAAAGATACATACAAATTAGAAGGGAGTTTTATTTTAAGTGCTGGTAAAACCCAAGAATTTAAATACAGTAAAATCTATAAATAAAAGCTAATATTAAATGTATCAAGAACCTACTCTGTAAAGCCAGAAGATGTAGTGAAATTTTGCTGAATAAATATTTCGTAATTTCTATTGTTTTATACAACTAGGCTCTAATCTAGATGTTATATCTAGCGACAATTTTAAGACCTTATATATAAAAACAACCGTAATATGTTTTGTCTATGATTTATGACTTCTCTTAACACTTTTACACAGTGACAGACGTAATTACAGTGCGATTTTTAAGTATAGAAACGTCTTTATTCTGCATAACTTAAGATACTTGAAAGCAGAAACAAATGCGGGTCTACATAATTTCAAAAGTTATACTTTTTTGTAAGTTCCAAATTTGTGTCCGCCATATTGAATCAATTTTTTTTTAAATAGTTAAGTGGGCATGTGACACATGATTTTCATGAAAATTTTGACAAGTAAAACGATACAAGTACACTTTCAAAAGTCCCTTACCACACTCGGGAATAAACAAAATAACAAAAAACAAACTTTTTGTCAAAAGTAAAATGTTTATTCCTATTAGACCCTTATAGCTATTACAACAACAAAGTTGTCATCTTCAGAGGGAATCTTAACAAAGACAAAAAGTTTGTTTTTTGTTATTTTGTTTATTCCCAAGTGTGGTAAGGGACTTTTGAAAGTGTACTTGTATATATTGTCACCACAGTGCTCTGGTCTTTGTTTAAGTAAAACAATGGTGAAAGCAGTTTTTCACTAAATGCCGTAGATTTTCAATTATAAGCATTCAAAGTTACAATGATGGACAAATAGCGTTAGCAATAAAATGGGGTCGAAACTTTTCTATTATATTTTTTTCTATAGAATACATCCAATAACGAACTTTAAACAGTATAATGATGATAATAAGAAACAATAACAACACAAATACAAATTTAATCTCAACTGAAATGATTTACTTTAAATATTACAAAATTTAAATAAATGTTTTCAATCATACATTAGGCCTACTAATACAATAAATTTCGAAAACATGCCATTCTACAATAAATGTTCAATGTGTTTCCCCTCTACAGATTGTCAATGCGCTAACCTCAAGTAATATCCGTTTATGAAAGTAGGAATTTTTAATCAGCTGTTAGTTTACATCTGCTGTTTGCATTACATTACAACAATGCAGCTTATTAACTACTCATTTCGCCTGAAATTTCAGTTAGTGTTTCAAAATTGTTTTCCGATTCGTTATTGGATGATGTCTGCAGGAAAAACACAATAGAAAAGTTTCGAAGGCGCATTTTACTCAGTTTTATTACTAACACAATTTTTCCGTCATTGCAACTTTGAATGTTTATAACTTAAAAACAAAATCATTTATCGACAAACGGCTTTCACTATTGTTTTTCTTATAAATCTTCCTATTTAACAAATAAAGTTTGATTCAACATGGCGGATCCAAGATGGCAGACAAAACTTAAAAAGATACAAAAAAAGTGTAATTTTTTAAACTCTGTATATCCGCATTTGTTTCTGCCTTCAAGTACCTCTGAGTTATGCAGTATAAACCCATTTTCATACTTAAAAATCACCCTGTATATTTACAAATTCGACAGGGTAATTTGGGGGTAAGTCAAGAATTTTAAATAGCAACCCCTATTGAGTGATACCTCATTAAAAAGGTCATTTAAAAATAAGAATAATGGCGCAAACTAGAGGTCTCTATGTTCATCCTACCAAACATAGCGACCTTTAAAAGACCTTTAAAATGAGGTATCACTCAATAGGGGTTGCTATTTACAATTCTTGACTTACCCCCTACAGTCTGTATGAAGTAACCTGTCTCCTGACCCTTCGACTACCTGGGACAGGCCCGGGCCATTCACGTCGCCCGCAGTTGTTTACCTAATTAGTCGCCTATAAGCTTCCCCACTAGCTTAAGTAACTTTTTTACCTAAATCATAATTTCCGAAATGTTATCAAATATTTGAAAAGTACATAAAAAAATAAGATCAACGATACTAAACAAGGGCAAATTTGATAAAAACTAACAATATAGAGGTAATAAGAAATATAGAAGTAGTCTGTTTAAATCTTGTAATAATAAAGTTGGTTTTATGTAACAATATGACAATGAAATTACAAATTTGCCCTTGTTTAGTATCGTTGAATGGCCCGGGCCTGTCCCAGGTAGTCGAAGGGTCAGGAGACAGGTTACTTCATACAGACTGTAACTACCCCATTTCGGGGGTAAGGGTTGAAAATTTTGATACTTCAAAACACTCCTCCTTTGGTTATCTAAACTTTCCCCATAACAAATCTGTCTATTTCCATTAATAAAAAAAATAATAGGGGGGGGGTGAGACTTTTGGGACACATAGTATAGATGTAATGTATGACCACTAATAAAGACGAGGGTCTTTTCGTATGTGTTATTTTTACTACTAACTTGACACAATGTTTTTTGTCATTAATCTTCACATTATACCAAAATTTAAACGAAATAAGCAGAACCAATTTTGAGAAGGTTTATAACAAGCCCAGACGATTGTTTGGTTGTTAACAGATAACTTGGAAAATATATTTTTGGGGAGATGGCGACCAATACACTGTTTTTGGCTCCTTATTTAAACAAAATTTTATAAAATCGTTTTCAGTTTTGGTTTTGAGATGTCGAACACAACTACAACAAATTTTTAGATGTCGAAAAACTGAAGAAGGAAGAAAAAAAGAAAAAGAAAAAAAACTAGATATTTCCACCATATGCCCACACATACAAATTTAATTCAAATTAGCACGCTGCAAATAACTTCACATCCATATTGTTTTGAGCTCAGGGACTTCTAAGTGTGAAAAACTCAACATTGCTTTCTTTACATATTAAATAACTTTTCTTACACTACGTATTTGTGAGAAGCTAAATATAAGAACGTTGAGAGAAGTTTATAAATTATGGACCTTAATGATCGCAATTTTTTTACGGTATAAAGTACGAATATGGGACGATGAGAACATTTGAGCAATTAATTAAGGCTTGACCCATGATAATATGAATATACAGAGGTTAAAACCGTAAAATTAGCATCAATTGAAGAATCGCCTACAGTCATAAGACAATGTGGTTCCAGATTAGATATATAAAATGATATTTAGTTATTGGGCAATTGATTGTTACAGCAGGGAGCAACTGAATTGACCGCTAAATGTGACAATGCCTAGAAAATAATCGGTATTTTACTTCTGTCAACCTTACTATTTTAGACATATAACGGCAAACTTTGAAGAATATGAAAAATGTAAATGGTACTTATAAAATCATTATGACGTTTGAGTGTTTTCACCTATTAAATTTTAAAGCAATGTTTAGCCTCACTCATGTATACGTTTTTCATTTATAACCTGTAGTTAAAACAATACTACCTCCCCCCCCCTACTTTTTTCACAACGTCATATTAATATTGGATCAAATGAAGTTCGTACATTTTCCTTCGTTTTTAGGTTTTATGGTTTTTATAATTTTTTATCGCCATCTTACGATCCAGGTTATTAAAAAAAAAAATGCAAGATGATCATATGGCACATGATAAACATTGTTTAACAATGCTGAAGTCAGTGGCATTTAAAATATATATATATTACTCTCCTTTCTCCAACTATTCATTTAGTATGAGATGTCAATGGTATTACACATCCTAAAAGCATAACGAGTTTAAGTTGAGAGGAAAAACAAACATGAACACTGTTAGGAAAAATCATACCTGTATTGACAAACTGTTGGATTGAAAGAAAAAGAGAATTTAGAAACAGTTTTAAGTAAATTAAATAACCAGTAGCCTACAACAAAATATAGGAAGCAAGGCTCGTTCAAACATTACTGTTGTAAAATAACGAGTACAATATTTCAAACGTTACTAGATCCGTCACTCTCACGTAACATAATTAAATATATGAGTTGTAACATGAAGATGATTCTATAGATCCGAAACTTACATATGTATTATATATATATAACATTAAAAACGCAAAGGAAAACAATGCGACCTACTTTTGGCAGAATCCTTTAAATCTACAAAATTATTCCAGTATCACTTTTATCAAAATAACAATGATGATTTAAACTTTTATGAACCATAAAAAATTTGAGGTAATTTAAAAACGCATCATTATACCGCTGCAAAATGAATCGTTATTCCAGGTTGCTTGTTATTTGCATCACAATATCGCTGCAAAATGAATCGTTATTCCAGGTTGCTTGTTATTTGCATCACAATATCGCTGCAAAATGAATCGTTATCCAGGTTGCTTGTTATTTGCATCACAATATCGCTGCAAAATGAATCGTTATTCCAGGTTGCTTGTCATTTGCATCACAATATCGCTGCAAAATGAATCGTTATTCCAGGTTGCTTGTCATTTTCATCACAATATCGCTGCAAAAATGAATCGTTATTCCAGGTTGCTTGTCATTTGCATCACAATATCGCTGCAAAATGAATCGTTATTCCAGGTTGCTTGTCATTTGCATCACAATATCGTTGCAAAATGAATCGTTATTCCAGGTTGCTTGTTATTTGCATCACAATATCGCTGCAAAATGAATCGTTATTCCAGGTTGCTTGTTATTTGCATCACAATATCGCTGCAAAATGAATCGTTATTCCAGGTTGCTTGTGATTTGCATCACAATATCGCTGCAAAATGAATCGTTATTCCAGGTTGCTTGTTATTGGTTTTTCTACATTTCTTGGAAGATTACGCTTCAAGTCGTTACCATAGCGACGTAGTTAATATTTGCCAACTCTCCAATCAAATACGGAACAATAGTTTGTATTAGAGTACGGACGTACCGTTCATTCTGTGTAACAAGCTTTAGTTGCAAATAAAGGTCGACTTTTTGATACTGTAATGCTGTTTTAACTTATAAAGCTTTACAAGATACAGAACGAGTAATAATTCATGATAAAGAAATGCGATTTCTTTCTAACTTAAGTCAGTTAAAAATCCTTTTTCATGAAATGGTGATCTACGCTGTTTAAATTGTAATGGAAGTGTTTACAGCAGCCCTAATGTCAGAGTTACGACCAAGGGATAACCAAAAGAACACGTTTTGAGCGACTGCGCGCGTGTGCAGTTAAAAATTTTGTTGGATTTTCTTCAAATTTAGCACAAATTTATTATTTTACAATAATGTGGATAAATTCGTTGGCCAAACAAACGGTTGACAAATAGTTCAAAATGGCCACCATTAGAAATGGTTTTCGGAAGTTTCTTATTACTTGGAGGTCCTAATTTAACGTATGGTATCTTAGGTTTGCACGTTTGGGCATAGTGATACCAACATCGATGACACAAACCGATCCAAAAATATAATTAATTAGAATACCAATTCATCTACATGGGGAGTTTTTCTTTTTATATCCATCTCGTCGCTAGGAACTACAATTGTCCTGGTGTAGTTAAAATTATTTCATACATTTGATCAACATTAAAACAACAGTTAGTTGACGCTATTCTAGGTTCTATTTCCTTTTTTCAATACGTAATTAACTTTGTATGGGTATAATGAAGAATATATTTTTCGTCATACTGCTTCAAAAACAGGTGTTTTCAATACGACCTTAAAAAAAATGTTAGTCTTACGACCTTAAAACATCAACTGAGATCGAGGTCATCAGCTGTTACTTCATTTATACGAATTAATTAACAATTAATTGTAAAGCATCTATAAAAACAACAGATACTCTCGATTGTAAATAACCGTTAAAACAGCTATTACCATCGATTTAAAGGTAAATAGGTTATAACATTTTAGTTTTTGTGAAATTGTTTTCTTATATTATTTGCAGTATAACGAAAAATATAGTTCATTACTTGGACCAAAAGAAGCTTTTCGATCCTCGCTCATTTTCCGGCCTCGGCCGTTAAACTTAAGTTTTTATTGAAAAGCTTCACTTTTGATCCTAGTGATGAAATATAGGCCTACTATTATTTTGTATATACCGGCTACTTTCAAGCGAGACTAAGTAATCTCCATAAATAAATAAATCTAAAAATGTGTTTTACTGGGAATACAATCCCATAAATATACTAATATTGAACGTCTATTTTACTGCACTAAAGTTCCTTAGTTATTTCGAGTCTGAACACGATAATATATCCATGTATCATTTAATAACTCGTTACCATAGCAACTCTAATTGAACAATTCACTTATCTCATTTAGGTTTCGCCACTTCGTCCAAAGTGAAAACAAAAATAGCAACAGTTATTATGTTCCCGAATGATTTACATAACAGTTTCAAAAGGGAGTTTGTTTACGACATTCGTTACACACAAGTATCGGAATGTTAACTGTTTTGCTTCAATAAGTAAGCAGAGATGAAACACGAACTGTTAACAATCGACTCATGTCTAAATGTATTCCATTCCATAGACAAATTCTGACCACAGAATTTTGTTTATGGAATACATTTAGACATGACGTTGCAATGGATACTCATATGATTTGTTTTATATCAACTCCGAGTTTGTTGATGTGTCAACGTAGAGTAAAGGGTACAATAAGTTTAAATTTGTAAAACTGAATATAAACATATCCCCCCCCCCCGCCTCTTACACTGTGAGTTTATAGAATACGAGATCGCTATCAAATGATAGACGAACGGTGTTTTCCTATAAGGGTCGCCACAGATCTTGACCGATGAATCGGCGCTACTAGCCATTCTGAAACAGCGAACCAGATCCAGCGGTCCGCGCATCAGGCTATAACGAAGTAATCCAGAGCGGTGAGCGCGTTGTCGTTTACACGAAAACTGGGGGAAGGCCACCCAATCCCATGTAGGTGGGTAACGGGCGCCGCCCCTAGTAGGTGAGTACGTGGGGGAGGGTATCGCGTAAGCGACCCAACGGTTACTCATCAAACGTGGCTTGAGAAATCTTGCCGACATGAGTGCCATGGGAGCATGCTCGGCCTGTCTGGAGGCTTCGGCTTCTGGGAGCGTGCGTTGAGGTATGGTTTCGTGGTGGCAGTGGGATGCTAGTAGTGAGATTGCACCCAGTTACTCTTTCTTGTGAGTGGGGGTAGGTGGTGAAGCCGAAAGGCATAGGTACGCCTGCCCTCCTAGCTCCAGTAGTTAGTTCCATTGAAACTCAAATCGAACCTGTCGTTTACACGTTCCTAGACATCTTGAGAATAATAAAACTAGAATGAAACTTATATATGCCTTTTCTGCATGCATTTCCACTTACAACGGTATAAATATATTTTAGTTTTAAAATTCTGTGTAACGTTTAATAATGAAAAATATTAGAAAGTTGAAACAAAATGACATGAAAAAGCCAGTAAGCGAGAACTTTTTTTTATTTTTGTGGTAGAAACAAACTTCCAGCGAGAAAGCTGGAGCAAATTAGATGATCTTAAAAATGTATTCGAAAATATTTTTGATAGAACTTCTAGTTTGTTCAATACTCCGATGTAAATAACCTCTAAGTTCAGTTCTACGCGCACCGCAGTATAAAAATTATGAAACCTGATAAAAATGTTTGTAAAGCACCCTACGCCATTGAAATTTGAAGCTGGTACGTTTAATAGGTATTTAGTAATAATCGTCTGAAGTTGAATAACTCAAAAATTGTGACATTGGAAAACCAATGTTTTTAGGAAAGTACCCGCACTCCTCCCCTCGCCTAACCCAGCGCTTGCCAAACCATCAGTCAAGATCCGTGGCGACCCTTATAGTTAAAATTTGAAGTCGTCAATAAGAACCAAAAACACTGTAATTGTTTTTACTTTCTCACAGAAAATGATTTTCTATTATTAATTTCCTAGTATGTAAAGAAAGTTATGTCATTTTTTTGCGGATTTTATCATCGATGTCACGTTTTTTTCCCAGTTTTGCTGTCTAAAGTCCAAAGAAAATGTTTTGACGATATCCATCTGTCATACAACAGTTCAATCGCGTGGACAGATTTTAATCAAAGCAGTATGTGGGCAAATTTTGCCCAAATCTTGGGTTTTAAATAAAAAATTTATAACCCCTAAATTTGGGGATAACTGCCACGAAAAAACAACATAAATTTACGGTTTTCTCACATTTGGATCAAATTTTGCGTCAAAAAACCCAAACAAAACTTTTTGGTCGCCATATTTACAGAAATACGTTCGTGAACTATCGGTAAAAACATTTAATTCAAAAATAGGCCACGAGACTGTTATAAAATATCGATTTCATTCAATGTTTATTGAAATGGGAATATTATTGACTCAAATCCGTGTGAAAAATAGCACATATTAAGTTCAAGTGTAATTGAAGGAAAAAGGAGAATTTGAAAGACTTTATTAAAAGTTTGATTTGATATTTACGATTGAAGCTTGAGGACAAGCAACACAAGTTTAGGGACTATCGTCAAGTTTCACTTCTTGATTAACAACTACTGAAATGACAGTCTTGGTGACGATTAGTCTGGGATAGTTTTCATTTGGTTTTTAGAGGTGGGTGATTGAGAAAGAGTGTTTAATGTTTTTGCAACGTTAATTATAGTCTAATGAGTCTAATTTTTCCTTGTGAAAGTTTATGTGAGACAGTTTTTCTGTAGTATCTAAAAGAGGTAACTTGTACACATTGACATGTATATACGTCACAACAGAAATTGTATATGTTATATAAATCTTCTGAGATTCTTTTTGATTAACCTAACCACAAATAAATTGAATGCTTATTCTAATTAAATCAGAAAAACACTCCTAACCACAAAATAAATAAATTGAATGCTCATTCTAATTAATCAGAAAAAAAACACTCCTAACCAAAAATAAATGAAATGCTTATTCTAAGCAAATCAGAAAAAACACTCCTATCCACAAATAAATTTAATTCTCATTCTATTTAAATAAGAAAAAACACTCCTAACCTAAAATAAATGAAATGCTTATTCTAATTAAATAAGAAAAAAACACTCATAACCAAAAATAAATTGCATGCTTATTCTAATCAAATCAGAAAAATACGCCTAACCACAAATAAATTTAATGCTCATTCTAATTAAATAAGAAAAAAACACTCCTAACCAAAAATAAATGAAATGCTTATTCTAAGCAAATCAGAAAAATACGCCTAACCACAAATAAATTTAATGCTCATTCTAATTAAATAAGAAAAAAACACTCCTATCCACAAATAAATTTAATGCTCATTCTAATTAAATAAGAAAAAAACACTCCTAACCAAAAATAAATGAAATGCTTATTCTAAGCAATTCAGAAAAAAACTCCTAACCACAAATAAATTGAATGCTCATTCTAATTAAATCAGAAAAAAACACTCCTAACCAAAAATAAATGAAATGCTTATTCTAATCAAATCAGAAAAACACTCCTAACCACAAATAAATTGATAACTTATTCTAATCAAATCAGAAAAACACTCCTAACCACAAATAAACTGAAGGCTTCTTCTAATCAAATCAGAAAAACACTCATAACCACAAATAAATTGAATGCTTATTCTAATCAAATCAGAAAAACACTCCCCGAATAAATTGAATACTTATTCTAATCAAATCAGAAAACACTCCTAACCAAAAATAAATGAAATGCTTATTCTAATCAAATCAGAAAAACACTCCTAACCACAAATAAATTGATAACTTATTCTAATCAAATCAGAAAAACACTCCTAACCACAAGTAAACTGAAGGCTTCTTCTAATCAAATCAGAAAAACACTCCTAACCACAAATAAATTGAATGCTTATTTTAATCAAATCAGAAAAATACGCCTAACCACAAATAAATTAAGTGCTTATTCTAATTAAATCAGAAAAACACTCATAACCACAAATAAATTGAATGCGTATTCTAATCAAATCAGAAAAACACTCTTAACCACAAATAAATTGTATACTTATTCTAATCAAATCAGAAAAACAATAAGTCCTAATTTTAACACCGGGGAAAAGTAAACATTTAATACATTAAATATTAACCTGGACTGATTTATCTAGATTGCTTATCTAGATATCTAACTCCACCTGGAGAGGGTGCAAAGCGCTCAGAAGGGTCGCATTAGTAGTAAATGGATTTCTACACTTTCGGTTCTGTGTTGCTCTGGAACATTCTTTTATCTAATCTTATCCATTCTTCCTGACTGTCCTCAAGGAACAAACGCGGCTTTGCGATTATCAAAAGGGATGAAAAATTCACGTTTGTTTCCCAGTGTATTGTTTCACGTTTTGCTTCAAAATAAATAGGACAGTAAAATAAAGCAAGCTTTATCGTCAACGTATAATATTACCCATCTACTTTTATTGAGGTCAAATCATTCTGCATTTCCTCAAATAAATTACGTATTTTGCGAAGCTGCAACATGCTCGTAAAGCTTGGGTATTTTTTAACTTTATTTCTTTCAGTTGGAATGGGGAATCCAAGGTAAAATAAGTAATAAAAGAATACCTAGGACAGCGATAGTAACCTTACAAAAGTCGTAAAATATACTGAATGCAACACATTTATTGTCTTGAAAAACACGTTAAATAGACTGCCTTCGTTTAGTTACGTATAAAAATGCATTTTGCGTATGACAAGTATATGATTACTTTGATTTATGAAGAAGATGAATTACCTTCATTTATTAATTAATTTAAATTTGTCAGGTGAGAAGTTAAGTTAAAAATGGAAACTGTAGGATTTTCTCAATTAGACTGTGTAATTTTATTGTGTGAACTTTAATTTGTTTGTTTTAATTTTTTTTCGTTACAACTAAATAGAAATAAAAGGTAACAAAAATATTACACTACCATTCTCACACACCACTCATCCTCAAAAATAAATACCGCAGTAATCAAAAATACTATTAATTTGGTCTCCTTAGAAATTTGTCTTAAAGGACAGGTAACATTGTGTACCTAAACCCACAAAACAAAAACTTTGTTTTTTCTTGTCGTTTAAAAGCAAAAAACCTCCATTGCCTTATAAAAAAAGGAATAATGTATATTTATAATATATATATATATACCTTGTTTCCGTCTTGCAATTTTTTTGTAGTGTAAAAAAAAAATAAAAAAAAAAAAAAAAATTGCAAGACGGAAACAAGGGATATATATTATTTAGTTGTTAAACTATTGCAATTGGAGACATAAAAATGAATGAATGAATGAAAAAAAGGAAGATTAATCCAAGACTACATGAAAAACAAGGTGTAAATCCAGTAGGTTCCCTCGGAATTGCCAAGCCTCACATTATCGTATCCTTTGATATTATCGTTATTTTTTGTAGATAGAGGTTTAATGATAGAACTTAATCACCTGTTACAAAATACTGCTTACAAGAATTGGTTGCTAACAAAAGAAAGTTTGTTATTATCTATAGGTAACCCCAACATATCTGTAATATCTCAGTCCAGTGTTTTAGTTATATACAAAATGTTATTAAAATCGGTTACGTCATTGTTGAGAAACGTCAGTGACAAACGAGATTCGAGTCGACGCTAACGAAGGTTCAAGAAAATGTCTTAACTCAGACGCTTCTAAACGACTATCTCTCATCATCCATTTAAGACTAAACACAAAAATAACGTTTCGTCAATATTATCAACATGAATTTACAACCAAAATTAAAATTTATCGGTGTTTAGTTGTTTAAGGGTTTAAAATATTAAGCGTAGATATTTCTGTCGTTTTTTTCCAATATGTGTGTTATTTTTTATTGATTAAATTTCAAATCATTAGTCAACTCAAATGAAGGTAATGCTAAAATAGGCTTACCTAATTCTACAAATAGTATAAAAAAATATAAATTTAAATTATATTTTGTGATTCTTTCTATCCCCCCCCCTTAGCCTAACATATTTTCTGCAGTGTATGAATGAGTGATATAATTGATTGAAGTGTGCATGGTAGTAGTGTCTGGCTTACACTATTGTAGTACTGAAAATTTTAAATAATTGAAAAGGACGTACACTTTTTGCTATTTTCAATAATATTGTATTGAATTTTCGTATGTATTTTGTCTATTTGTATTTTAATTTATCTAATATGAAGTGTAGAAAGTAGGAAGCAAATAATATGTAAAGTTTTTGTTTTTATGATTTTTGACAATTTTGGAGAGGAAATACTATTTTAGTTTTTACGTCAATATTGTTTAAATTGTGATTTTAATTAATTTCTATAATGAATGAAAATAATAAGCTCTATCTCTCTCTCTCTCTCTCTCTCTCTCTCTCTCTCTCTCTCTCTCTCTCTCTCTCTCTCTCTCTCTCTCTCTCTCTCTCTCTCTCTCTCTCTCTCTCTCTCTCTCTCTCTCTCTCTCTCTCTCTCTCTCTCTCTCTCTCTCTCTCTCTCTCTCTCTCTCTCTCTCTCTCTCTCTCTCTCTCTCTCTCTCTCCCCCTTCTCCCAAACGCACACATAAACACAAATTTAATAATTATAAATATACAAATAAAAAAAAACATTTAACACCATTCCGTGCAGTAGGCCTAAGTTTTTTTCTTTGTCTACAACTTAAATTTTGTGTCTTTGTCCCGGACAATTTGCATATAGACCTATGTAAACTATGACTGTATTGGCCAACTTGTCACAAAACAGACTTTGAAATCCTTCTTTATAGACTGAATACATGGATAGACTAAAACTTTACTTCTTTGATGTACGCAAAACAAACCAATTCTAATTTACTCCGTGGCTGTTTTCTTTGTTATTTGTCCCTTTACATTAGCTTTGACTACGTCTTTTTTGACGAATCACTTTTCATTTTTATTTCCTCCCATGTACGTAGTATAGCGAAAGTTATATGATCGTTTTCGAGTTTTTGTTGGAATTATCGGTTTTGAGGGCGCAGTAGGCAAAACAAAGTGTTTTTTTTTAAATGGTGTATGTTTGTCATCAGTGTTCTACAGACCAACGAGTGGGCTGGTTTTAAACAAATTTGTCATTTGGACATATTTCGATTCTATTTCGAGCCGTTTTTTAGGGTTTTTAGGTTAACGAAGAACACTTATATTTCACGCGTGTGTCTGTCCGTCTGTAAGTCGTAATCAGTCTACACAAGTTGCATTTATATTCTTTGTATTGTCCCTCATATAGAAAATCATAGGTGTAACAATAAAGAATGATTCTGGAGTAGTTAAGGGGCAAAAAATATCGAATTGAAAAATTTTATTTCTTATAATATTATTTGTGAGGTATCGAATAAAATTAAAAGTTATTCTGATTACGGCGTATTGTATGTTTATTTGAGGAAGCAATTAATACGTTGGCGCTTGGCCTTTTGTAAGAATTTCATTTTGCGAAGTATTTTAAAAGTTATGTAATACCTATTATTTGGTCTTGAATTTTTATATACAGATTTGACCCTGTATATCTGATCAAATATCAAGACCTAAAAATAAATGCTACTAAAAAAACAAAATATATGATTTTTTTAAATTTATGGAACCTTAAAAAGTATTTGAATTTCTAACTGAACTAATTATCTGCAGTTTTTTGGTTCCAACGTCCAGAAGAACAATGTTCGTGTGAATAAATTAATCGAATAAACTTCAGAACTTTATGTGCTAAATGTTTTTTAAAAGTTTAAAACTATATTATTTTTCGTTTTTTAATTTAATAGTTCTTTTTTTATTTAGCTCAAGATTGAAGATTGCCATTTTCCTGTCATTTATGTAAAGAAGAGAGAAATGTGAAATTAGACTACATTCCGCATTTAATTAACTTTCAATAGACTAATAATTTCGTATATATTAAGTGTAAACACAGTTGGTACTTTGTGAAAAGGTAAATAATAATTCACATGTAAAATTTCACAAATTAACGTATATGACAGCTGTTTCGCAATTAAGCATCTTCAGACAACTATGAACTAAAGTTTACTAAATCCAACTTATCTACCAACATCTATACTAAGGGCGACATCTTTCTTAGTAAAGTTAGGCCCTACTTAAGTTGGATTTTGTAAATTTTAATTCATAGTTGTCTGACGATGCTTAATTGCGAAACAGCTGTCACATTGATTTGTGAAATTTTACACGTGAGTTTCTTTTCCTTATTTTGTATACATATAATTTGACGAAATATAGTGGAAGCATATCAGCGCGGAATTTCCACGTTATACAAAATGTCTTTAAAGTAGTTTCACCACCGAGCAGAATAAAGCAACTATTAAAGGTATATACTAGTAAACGTTGTAAATACCTCATAGAGCAGCATGTGATTATTTTACAGTCTTAGTGGAAAATAAATGGAAACTGTGAATGTTTGAAAAAACATGTAAACAAAGGTAAGTTTACATTGTACTCATATGTAGGTCGAATCATATGGTTTTATTCTTATAACATTGAAAAATAACCCAGCTGGTTTTGTTTAATTGTCTGTGGTGTGTTAAACACCTTCCTAGTTAGGTTAATGATGACTACAAATGTAATATTTTGGAGTTTAAGAACGTTGAAACTGTTCGTAGAGAGTGTGAGGCAACATTTGGAGCAGAGCCACCGTCAAACCAAATCATCTATAAACACCGTTAAATATTTCAAAGAGGTTCTGTACACAAATGTAGTTGATCAGTTACTATAACGCCCGTTGTTCGCTATGAATAGAGATTCCAAGTATTTTATGAATTTGATTTCTTTAAAAGGTTCTTGCAGAGGTTTAAAGTCGTCTTGTTTTAAAGTTGTCGTACGAGAATCATCCATGGTTAACTATGACCGGCGTTTCACAGTTTTGTGAAATTTTAATAAACGAAGAAAAATGAGAAACTGTAGAAAAATAGTGCAGCCAGGAAAAGCTTCCTTTAATCTGTCCTGAGGTGTAAATCATCACAATTAGTTGAAGTGGGCGTGGTAGTGTCTGTTAAGCTACACTATTGTAGTTCTGTCTGATTAATGTTAAAAATTTTAATAATTGAAAAAGACGTAATAATACTGTATTTAGGTACTATTGAATTTTCGAACTTTCGTATGTATTTTATCTGTATTTTTATTTATGTAATATGAAGTGTAGAAAGTAGGGAGCAAATTAATTAATATGTAAAGTTTTTGTTTTTAAGATTTGTGACAATTTTGTAGAGGAAATTCTATTTTAGTTTTTACTTTGTTTTAATGTAAATATTGTTTAATGGGTCTTTTATATTATACGACCGCATGGCTCAAATTATTTTCTATACTAACAGAATGGATAATAAAGTAGGTTTTCTCACCTCAATTGATGAAATCATCTATAAAATAAATGGTTTTATTGTTTTTCACAAAACACACAAATATACAAAATAGAAAAACACATTAACACAAACTAATTACGTACATGTGAACGTTTTTATGACTTTTACACTTCTAGTTAGGTTAGGTTAGGTTTTACACTTCTAGTGGCCAAAATACTACAATATCTTTGATAACTGGACACTGATGTTTGCACGGCGCGGCGTGCAACTCGGAGTAACTGATTAGATAAGGAGACAATGCCCAGCCTGTGTATTGAACTTTTATTTTATCAAGAAACCAACCAATAAATAGCGAAAAATAGTCAAACAACTAGCATAAAAAATAATTTAAGCTATGCGGTCGTATAATAGAAAAGACCCTGTTTAATTTGTGAGTTTAATGAATTTCTTTAATGAATGAAAATAATAAGGTATTAGTTTTCTCTTCCTCTCCCCCACTCACTCTTTATGTTTACATGGATAAGATATGTAACCACTGATCACCAATTTAACGAATAGTGTGCAACAGTTTGGGGTAACCTTCCCGATAACGGTGTATTTAATCCCATTTTTTCAATGGGATGTCCTGATGTCTACAAGGACATGTTGAAGAACACTGTCATCCCTATTGGAGGGTAGTACAATGATATGGTAATCTTCCAATAAGATGGTCCAACATCGCTTTACAACGGAAAGAGGATTGGTCATCATCATTTGACTTTGATAACCATGGATATCTTCTTTTAAAATTTTGTTCAAGATAAAGTCTTCTTCCGCAACAGTATATCGCTGATATATACACTTATATTGACAACGATAGAAAACATCACCTACGTTAAGATAACAACACTTGTACAGTTAGATATACTTAAAGTCTTTTTGATAATAATGAGTGCTAAAAGAATAAAACAATTTTGTTTGAAAGTATAGAATCATTTACTGCAACTGTCAACCTACACGTGCGCACTCCTGCAATTCAACCTTAACCACATAAACTGTACAAAAACATTTCGAACACAAACTTTCCCACCCACCCACCCATCTCCAAAGTAAACCAAACTGATCGTCACCAAAAATATCATTTCGTTAGTTATGTGAAAATGAACCACGGACATCGTAGTTTAAATTAAGGTCTTAAACCGGCCACAACAGCTGTCTTCAGCATAAATCGAATTGTATAAAATCAGGCTCTTGAAGACAATGATCGAGGTCCATTTTTCGTTTTTGTCAATTACTTCAAAACGATATTTTCGTTTATATTCCAAAACTATATAAATTATTCCTTCAGATTTTGCAAGCGAATTGGGGTCATTAATTTTTATTGGGGGAGAGAGAGAGAGAGAGGGAGAGAGAGAGGGAGGGAGGGAGGGAGGGAGAGAGAGAGAGAGAGAGAAAGAGAGAGAGAGAGAGGGGGGGAGAGGGAGAGGGAGAGAGAGGGGGGAGAGGGAGATGGAGAGGGAGATGGAGAGGGAGAGGGAGAGAGAGAGAGGGAGAGAGGGAGTGAGAGAGGGAGAGAGAGAGGGAGAGAGAGAGGGAGAGAGGGAGGGAGAGAGGGAGGGAGAGAGAGAGAGATCTGAAATGAGATTTATTGAACGTTATAATACAGGGTTATTCAAAAAGAAATAAACATTTTTTAATTAACATAGTAAATAGTGTAATGGTTTTAATCAACAGAAAAAAAGTAGTAGCGTTACAAAGAGGACATTTTAAAGTTTTTGTACAGTGTTATAGGATGTTCTATATGAGCCGCACGGGTTTCACGGTAGACATCAATCGATAGTTAAGTTCTGACCAGACTCTCTATAGCTCTTTCTGTGTATCACAGTCCAGACTTGACCCCATGCGACTTCTTTCTGTGGGGTTACGTTAAAGATCAACTTATTCCCCTATTTCCATTGAGCCTCTTGGAATTAAGGCAGCGCATAACAAGAGCCATAGAGAGTGTTGACGTCGATACCCTTAACAGAGTCTGATCAGAACTTGACTATCGAATTGATATCTACCGAGTAACCTGTGGGGCTCTATAAAACATCCTATAACACTGTACAAAAAACTTTGAAATGTCCTCTTTGTAATTTAATATTTATTTTTATCTGTTGATTAAAACCATTTTACTATGATAATTAAAAAGTGTCTATTTCTTTTTGAATAACCCTACATATTATTTAGCTTACTTCATCAAATACTTCGCCATCACTCAAATTCAAAATTTTGTTTTGCAACTTTAAAACTCAATTAATAATAATTACACGTATGTTTAAAATGAACGAAAGTTGAGAAAGCGTAAATAAATTGTGAAACATTTCTCTCACAGCGCAATGCAGTTTTTACTGTATTATGAATGTGTTTTATTGATAATAATATTGGGATGTGTTATTAGTTACGAAAGTTAGTAGGAAAAATATATCGTTACAGAGTATAAATCTACGAAACTAGAAATAAAAACTATCTTTATATCAACTAACTTACTGGCGTATGTTTAAAAGGAGTGAACCGAAATTCCTTCACGCTAGCATGAACTGTTTCATATAACACAACCACGTACAAATTCAGCACGGCTGTGCTTCCATAATAAAACATGAATGACCATTTTCTTCAATGACAAAATATCACAATTTTACCTGTTTCACATAGAACTAAATAAAAGTGAACTATTTAAAAAAGAAGAAGAAAAACTAGACTACATTAGTATTGCTCTAACCTATAAAGGAACATGCCACACATAATTTACCGGTCATTAGTAATCGCGTTAATTATTCAAGCATTGTTCTTATGGATATGAATCCAAGATGGCGGTAAGGTCTGCAGAGCCTAAATCAATCTAAAAGTTAGTGCCGAGTCGGCAGAAAGTGTGGGAACAAACTATTGTTGTATTAGAATGTGCGGGCACTCGATATGAGCGAAGGGGGGAAAGTGACCAGAATAAGTTGAGGAAGGATGAGTCACTTGAGGAATACCACGTGAGAGAAATGCTAAACACCTATTATTTAAGGATAAAACAAAGCAATAAAGCTTAAAGTTTCAAAATATTTTAATAATATAAATGAACTACAATTGTTTCGCTTTGCGGCAACATCGGGCAACAATTATTTAATTGGTGTTTAAAAACACGATCACTTGATTTGAGTCATATAAATCTATTCTATATTTGATCAATACTCTAAATAATTAAAAATATTTTTACGATAATTATGTGAGCGTTTTTAGATCGTAATTAAAAAATGCGTATATTCTACTACATTTTATAAATAGAGCATAAACTTTAGCAAAGAATTGTCACGTTTAAGAATCTGTAAATGAGAAATTTATAACAGTAAAATTACACGATAGTTTAAGTATTGAGTGCTTTTATTTCCATAGTGCATAGATAATTCGTCTACTAACGTCCTCATTGACTATATATTATTTTATGGTTATATTAGACTTTGCTTTACGAGATATTAGTTCCCCACTAGGCCTACATTCTGTGCGTTGTACATTATTTGAAGGGTTTAGTCATTTTTCACGCTGCAAGTAGGTACTCTACAATAGACTTGTTTGGTCTTTTTTTAATGTCCTCGCTCCTGATAGACTAATAAAAGATGATGGAGTGGTTATAACACAGGGTAAACATGTGTAATCGGAATTGAACATGATGTTTAATCTGTTACAGTTCATTAGTTCCAACTGCGGCGAGATAACGCGCGCTCTTCCAACGGAGATACGACGTTCTCCTTGGACTATAGAACTGACACTGTATAGACCAAGTGCATTTGTGAATCTAACACTTACCCGCCATCACATGACATGATGTACCGCGTGATCTTAAGCTCAACTAAAATTCAAGTGGATTCTCACATCTGGTAGTTTAAATGTTTTACACTTCGACTATGTTTCAGTTGTGACAACTATCAGATACAGACGCGATGATGTACCAGTTAAGAGTATCAGATACACACGGATGATGTGAGATTACTTTGTAATACAAAGTATCTTGTTAATAATTAATTATAGACCTCTAACATGGATGGTAATTCTAGATGGTCGCTTTATTTTCTGCCACCAATAGTATATTTTCTAGATGGTCGCTTTATTTTCTGCCACCAATAGTATATTTTCTAGATGGTCGCCTTATTTTCTGCGACCAATAGTATATTTTCTAGATGGTCGCTTTATTTTCTGCCACCAATAGTATATTTTGTAGATGGTCGCCTTATTTTCTGCCACCAATAGTATATTTTCTAAGTTGTCGCCATATTTTCTGCCACCAATAGTATATTTTCTAAGTTGTCGCCATATTTTCTGCCACCAATAGTATTTTCTAGATGGTCGCTTTATTTTCTGCCACCAATAGTATATTTTCTAGATGGTCGCTTTATTTTCTGCCACCAATAGTATATTTTATAGATGGTCGCTTTATTTTCTGCCACCTATAGTATATTTTGTAGATGATCGCCTTTTTTTTCTGCCACCAATAGTATATTTTCTAGATGGTCGCTTTATTTTCTGCCACCTATAGTATATTTTGTAGATGATCGCCTTATTTTCTGCCACCAATAGTATATTTTCTAAGTTTTCGCCTTATTTTCTGCCACCAATAGTATATTTTCTAAGTTTTCGCCTTATTTTCTGCCACCAATAGTATATTTTCTAAGTTGTCACCTTATTTTCTGACACCAATAGTATTTTCTAGATGGTCGCTTTATTTTCTGCCACCAATAGTATATTTTCTAGATGGTCGCTTTATTTTCTGCCACCAATAGTATATTTTATAGATGGTCGCTTTATTTTCTGCCACCTATAGTATATTTTGTAGATGATCGCCTTTTTTTTCTGCCACCAATAGTATATTTTCTAGATGGTCGCTTTATTTTCTGCCACCTATAGTATATTTTGTAGATGATCGCCTTATTTTCTGCCACCAATAGTATATTTTCTAAGTTTTCGCCTTATTTTCTGCCACCAATAGTATATTTTCTAAGTTTTCGCCTTATTTTCTGCCACCAATAGTATATTTTCTAAGTTGTCACCTTATTTTCTGACACCAATAGTATATTCTCTAAGTTGTCGCCTTATTTTCTGCCACCAATTGTATATTTTCTAAGTTGTCGCCTTATTTTCTGCCACCAATAGTATATTTTCTAAGTTGTCGCCTTATTTTCTCTCACCAATAGTATATTTTCTAAGTTGTCGCCTTATTTTCTGTCACCAATAATATATTTTCTAAGTTGTCGCCTTATTTTCTGCCACCAATAGTATATTTTATATTAGTTTAGAATTGCTCAATTTTAAGTTTAGATAACTTACATATTTAAAATGGTAATCTTTTTGTTCAACATTTTGATCCGATTTTTAATTGTCCCATTTCTTGAAAATTATGTACACGATCTTATTATTAGTTTGTGTTAACCTGAAACAAAATTAAAATTTGCATACTTTTGCACCAGCAGTTCTTGAATTACAATTGTGTATTTCCGTATATCTTATAAAATGAAATCACAATCCCATATATCTCACCTGTCAACTCAATATTAAATTCATCACCAGATCGATCAAATGCAATTTCATTGCAAAGCTGACATGTAAGATGCATTATGTTTGGGAGGAAATGACAAGTCTAATGCTTTTAATAGACTATTAATATTGCACTTTATAGTATCTAAAGAACATTAGATAAAGGCAAAAATTTAGATATTGAATATTGCGTAGATATATCTGTTCATCCCATTGTAAATAATAATGTGTTTTTTTTTTTAAATATTGTCTGTTGTTTGTCTAGTTCCCTATAGTCCACACGAAAAAGGCAGATTTTGATTAAATCGTATGTTAACTAATTTTAATCGTATCTCGACCAATTTTTAATTAATTAAAAATTTGGATATATTTGCCAAAAGACCAAAACACAAATATGGTTATCAAAATCATAAGCTTTACCAAGGACATTGATCAAAATCGGTTTACCTGTTTGTGTTGTAACGTACTGTACGGAGTATATACAACCGTTGGAGGTACAAACATCATTCTAAAAAAAAAACCCAAATGTTTTAGAACTAAGAGGACCATAAAAGGTATAGTTTCTTGAAAAACTTAACTTCCAGATTTTTTACGTATTACTAAATTTTCCTTGCAATAGATCTAACATATGAGAAAACAAAACAAAACTTAGATTTTCTTAATATTGGTGCGAAATGTTTCACTTAAATTAAGTTAAAATGTAGCCCTAAATTTCTCTTTTAAAATATATCTCTTATACATACCAATTCCCCGGTAAAAATTGCTTAATACATTTTAAAACATTTGATTTTAATTTCGGAAACCATAGTTTAATTTTCCTTTTCTAACGATAAAGTCTTTTGAAAACTAAGAAGAGGTCTATAGCAGGTTTTCAACTTTGATCTTCGATCGGATACATAATGTTCTGCTTTTTCAAATTTATTGTTTCGACCATGGAAAGAGATAATTAGCTAGGAATATGGCACAACATCCTTGTCAGGGATATCAACAGAAAGGAAGTTAGGTTAGGTTAGGTTACACTATTGGGAGTAACGAATTTCCAGTGACTTTGAAAGAGTTTCCACCTACTACGAAATAATAATAATAATGCAAAAAATGAACCTTCGGGGGTAATATCTAAAATATTATTTTGATGATGTGCAGATACAACATGAGATCTGTTGTTCTGACCGCAAAGGTTTACGACTTAAACAATAAATAAAACATTACAGAGATTACGTCAAACGTTGTGGAGAAAATAGCTCCGTTTTTATTTCATAGGAATATAGGATTAAAAACGAGAGATAAATTACATAACATAAATTATACTTCTTTAGCTAATTGTCCTTCGTATGAAGTATCTATTAGAGAGGTCTAACCTTTGTAAATACATCCCAGAGGCGTGATCATCATTAAAAGTGCACCAATCTTGTTAACGAACATTATCCAAGGAGCCATTGAAACTGGTTTCATCTATGGGAAGTAAAGTGTGAAGTGCCAACATAACTTGTCATTGATTGATCGCCTCAAGATGGTCTTCGAATATAAATTATATTTCTAGGTTAAACCTGCAGGTTGTAGGTTTTTATTTTGAAGCTGCGTCAAAAGTTACCAACAGATTTTCGAAATTAAACTCTGCTCAACTTTCAGACAAGTGTAGTTTTCAAAAGGGTTTAACGTTTAAAAGTAAAATTAAACTATAGTTTCATAAATACAATGTCGACTGTTTTAATGTATTTGGGTAAAACTGGTGCAGTTTTTTAGACGAAATCAAAGTATCAACCTCCACTTAAAATAAAATAATGACTAGTAAGTCATTGAAAAATACTAAAACTAATCTTGTCTGACTTGTTAATTTATTTTTTCAATACTTAACTAAAAATGTATGCTTGACGACTCTTTTTATTTTGATTGATTCTTCATTACTTTTCTTGTTATAAGAATAAAAATTTCGCAAAGATTGCATTAATTTTTCTCGCACAAATATACAAAATCTAAGATTTAATCAAATAACAGTATTTATCTCCATTTTTTAAAACATGCCAATTTAATAACATGAGGTTTAAAAGTGATAATATGAACGCCTGTTTTAGAAGCTTGAATATTTCAAAATGGGCCCAACGTAGACAGATCAAATTTAGGTGAAGTGTGGAGGTTTATTATCCAAACGAATGTGCCAAAACGTATGTAAAAGAAAATTACGGTTATATAAATTTAAAAAAAACAAAGTTAATTTTACTCATTGGCAGTCAAGGTCCAGATTGGTTGTTCCCAATTTCCTTGCGAAAAACTATTTTCTTTTATATGCGAAATGAAGCAGTGGTCTAAGTCAAAAAACTTCACATTTAAACAAAATGTTATTGATATCGCTTTATGTGGTTTTAAGATTTTCATTTTTTTAAGAACGACTCTATGGTTAACGTTATTTTTTGACAGGAAACTCTCGAGCCTGTTTTTGAAGAATATAGCCATGAATGTCCTTTGCGTACTTCAATACAGACTATATTTTAAGAAAATTTAATCAAAATTTTAAGTTATCTAATAAAGATAAAAGAAAAGAGAAAGCCAAACACAACAAAAACCGGAGATAAGCATAAAAATCAGTATACTAGTTAACGCTTCCCCATAACCACATTTTTGAACTTTTAAGATTCTAAAAACAAATATTTCTATTAAAAACTCAACTCAACATTTTTTGACTCATCACGTAACTTACTCCTGATTGCGCAACCACGAGAAAGTAAAAGGCAATCACAGACTAGGATTTTGGAATAATTCTATGTAGCTCGGCAAATTCTTCGCTCTGGTTAAAACGAAACACAAACTTGGTACATGGTTAATGGTACTAAGACTTATAAAACTGAAAAACTTTGAACTAATTCCAAAACGTTTTTTCAGAACTGTCTAGCTATTATTTCTATATTTATGCAGCTTGACATTTTTTAAAATTTTTTAAATTTTCCACTCCTTTTATTACATTTAAATAAACAAAACATGATTTAGATTCAGAAAAAGACATTAAGATAAAAAATAAAGCTTTCCTTAACAACAAACTAAAACAAAACAAATAAATTGACATATGACATAATAATACATTACTTTAAATTAAAATACACAACAGGAAAGAAAAACCAAAACAATATTATTTCTAAATCCTAAACATAAACAAAGATAAACAATTAAAGATAAACAAAAAATATACTGTATGGAATAAAGCAGCCTGCATGGGTCTACCCGTTATGAGGCTGCATATCTCAAGTAAAAATAGAAAAAAGAAGAAATAACAGAATAACATTCTGTATATAATATCACTAGTTAATATTAGAAACAATGAATACGGGAATTTACGCTAAGAAATACAATTTTAACTATAACGAAGTAACGCTCTAGTAGCTTTCATTAAAATTTAACATTTTGCTGTATAACAGTCATCCATAGTGAGGCCATCCATTTCAATAGCAGCTATTGCTCGATAACGTTTAGGTGGCAATTTGTCATTGCGCTACTAACCAGTACGAATATATTAATTTGACATGTGTATATAGCCGTCTCGTTGATCGCAGGCAGTTTATGGAATATGTTTTTACAATGTACGCGGTGGTTTGGGTGGTGAAGAAAGGTACTTCCTTTCTGTAAGTTATTTTTCAATATACTAGTAATAGTGTTGCGGAAGTACATTGTCTGCTCGTTATTGAAGAATGTATATTATATGACAACGTACAAAGATAACAATATATTTGTGGTTCTGAGAGTAGTTCTAGCTCCTTGGATATTTTATTACATCCAGTAAATTGTCCTTACTAACTCAATGTGGCTAATGCTTGGCGTGCTACATTACAGTGCAATACTCAAAGACCACGAAGGAAAAAGATCACTCACACAGGAAAAATAAAAGTAAATACTTTATGGGTGGTTAGCTCCTTGTATTGTAATTGTAATTTACCATTTACAGGAGTGGTAGTAAGTGCTGTAACCCTGGAATGTTGATGGTCTTAACTGAAAAAGAATCTTTACCACCATTGCTGGTGGGGTTCGATCGCCCAATACTAACTTACATTGATGCATTTATACAAACAACAAAGTAGCCTGGTCAAGCCTAATGAGTTGGATCAATGCCATTGATTGAACTAGCCACAAGAAGGAGTGGGGGAAAGAACCACACTTACATAACTGTTAATAATATTTATACAATTAGTGTTTGTATAGTACTCAACATCTGAGGATGGTAACTATGTTACTAAATATACGTAAGGAAACACATCTGATTTTATTGAATTATGGTATTGAGTGTTTGATTTTAATCTTTTAAAGTTCGCCGCAGTGTGCTCAAATGTGTAGTATTCCAAAAGTTTTAGAAAAACGTTCAAATTTTATTTGGAGTTACTTTTGTACGGCAAATTAAAATATTATAATTAATACTTTGAGTACACGGTTTATTACAATTTGGAGCACCTATGTGACTTAAAACCAAGCAGTAACTCCTTTTAGTGTTCTATTAAAATGGAAAATAACTTAAAAAACCGTCTACATACAACCGTTAGGCTTTGTTTCAAAGACCGTAATTCTTAAATTCCATCAAAATTAGTCGTAACAAACACAACAATCAAACTTACAGATGAAATACCAAAAGGTGAAATTAAAACAGGGACCAAGAAGAACGTATCTATAAACCGCGTGACATCCTAAATCTATCATAAAATCTGAAATTTCTGAATAATATTTTATACAGTTTTTAGTCTCTTATTACTTTTAGAGATCAGCTTAAAACAAAACAAAATTCGGCATAACTGGACTAAAAGTAAACCAAAAAACATAATTTTAATAACTCTCAAGTTACACAGTAAGAAACGTGATGGCGTGAATTTGACGTTTTGAGACCTTAATACACATTTAGTTATTTCAAAACGCACAAAAGCTTCAAAATTATGAAATTTTCGAAGAAATTAAAATGGTATAGTACAAAGTCTGTGATTTACCCTTTTTGAATTATTGCATCACATAACAGCCGAGACCAGAAATCTAAGTTTCCCCCTCCCCCCCAATCTTCTTAAAATCATATAACGAAGCATTGGATAAATGCATTGAAAGTCTGAAGTTACATGGCAGCATAATGTGATGATACGAATTGGTAAAGTGTTCAAATCACGCTACTCCTGCGTCTCCATTTTGTTTGTAAGTACATAAATCAAACATATAAACTTTCTCTTAACTAATAACTTGTATTGTCGCTACAAATTTTTTTCATGAATTAAAGTACACTGTAAAATTAATATTCAAAAGACTGAACTGTATTCAATAGGTTACAAAAACAAATCACAAAAAAAGTTTCTTAAACTATTCATTACAAACGATCACACACACCAAATTTGTATTATTTTATTTAAATATCTAAACGTGCAGTTCTATTATAAAAAATCAAAGATATGAATGATGAAAGGATGTAGGATTGATTTATTATTAAAGTAAAGATACAACTAACCGAATCTCTATTCCAACTAAAAGAATAGTTTTCTGAAAAATTAGATCTACTATTAAGTGTTCTGTAAATGTTATAACCAAGAAACACTGTGTTCACACATAAGTATATAAAATGAAATAAGCTTTACTGACGCAATAAGAAAAAGGTAAAGTCATTCTGAATAAAAAGAGAAGGAACTTCTTTATAATTTTTTTTTTTTTTTTACAGATGAGCAGATGTAGCATGAGCTATGGCCTTTTTATGTGCAGTAATCAGAGAGTCAGTTGCTATGGTAGGAGAAACAGTCTGAAGTATACTCTTGTATCAAGAGATTTGCAGTATATGCATAGGTCTAAAAACCTTAAGCGGATTTTTCTGCAGTTTAGTGTAAATTTGATTTCCAATTATTACTGTTTTAAGCTAATCAGTTCTGTAAAATTGGGAAAAGAATTTCTAAATCTACCATTTGTAGCACATGTTTTTAGACACATATAGTAGCTAAATGAAAACAGAATTGAAGTGTTTGGCACAAGAAGAAAGTAGATAACCAATCATGGGAAGAAGAGAGTGTACCGGATGATAATAAACGACTACCCTTCCTAAAAATGTACGCCTGATGTGTTAGTGTTAACTCTTTTAAACAGATGGTCAATGTTTTTAGTTCATCAGATATGTCCTTGTCGCTGTGAGTGTTTAAAACACAAGCAGTGTCAATAAATCTACCGCACATATGTACGAACCTATTTGTTATGCATACCCCTTGCACAGCGTTGTATCTAATTTTAGCGGCAACTAAAGCTAAGAATTTATTAAATAAAACAATGTATTGTAAATGTAGATGTAATTATTAGCTGTTTGTAGCGGATGTTTTAGTTACAGATAGTAGTATTCTCTGCCAATATTGCAGTCCTCACACACTTCCCCAATCATAGTTAATGCTAAACCTGCTGTTATACTGTTCTAAAAAAACTTAATTATGACAAATGAATTTAGGTTTACTGACGCTATGATACAATTATAGGTAATGACGATGAACGAATATAAGCTTTTCTTACTTACTGGGATTCTTTGCAATCATAACAGAGCCCCTGGTGACTTCCGTCAGCGACTTCAGACCTACTTCCTGTAGATGAAACATCTCGTAAATGACAAGTCCATAGTCTAAAAACATATTATCTCCCCTGATGAGAGCTAAGTTGGGAAATAGTTGTCCTATTTTGCGTAATCCAGCCACACGATAAAACATCAAATATTGAGTAATTTCTCTTAATTCGGGGAAAGATAGACCCTCGTAGTCGGTTTCGTTAGCTCTGTCTATCAGCACAATACGGACATAACCTTCAACTGCTCGACAACCGCGTAACAAGTTGAAGTTGTCGGCGTTGTTACGTATGTCGACATTAGAACAGATTCTAGTCGCATTGTCGACACTTTCGTCTCCACGGGTTATGTTTAACACTAGAGTCATCACTAGATAAACTTTGAATAACATCATTTTACAAGAAACACTGTAGTTACACTTATAAACACCATGCTAGAATAAACACTGTTAAGTTTTAATAAACAATTATGTAAAATGTAAAGTGATCTGAAAACAGACAAAATATCATACTACACATTATAGCACACTGCGGCGAACTTAAAGATTAAAACCCAACACCCAATACCACAACTCAATAAAACATGATTTATTTCCTCATGTATATTTCAGTAACATAGTGTTTAATACAGTATAACAAACACAGAACACAATTCTCACACAAAAAAATACGCCTAAGTATCAGACGCGTTTCAACGACAAGACTATTTTCAATGGATACCCTAAAGAAATGATAAATAATATAATAAAAAAAGCTAAATTCAAGAAAATGAAGGAAGCAAGAAGTACCCTAGTAAGTATTAAGCCTCGGCAACGATGGATAAAAACTGCTTTTGCTCCTCCAATGTCAAATGTTGTGAAAAAATCACTAAATAAACATACAAATTTGAATGTAGCAATGTCTGCCGAAAATAATCTTTACAAGATCTTGGGAAATCCAAAAGACCGGATTCAGGAGCATGATAAGTCAGGAATTTATTGTATACATTTATGTAGGTAAGATACATTTATTGTAAGATATGTAGGTCAAACAAAACGGAGCATTAAAACAAGAACCAAGGAACATTTTTCTCATTTCAAATATAATAGGCCTGATAAACCAGCTATGGCTAAACATTGTTTAGATGAAGGGCATTATTTCAAAAAAGAAAGTTCCATATTGTTAAAGAATGTTACAAAATTAAATACTATGGATGCTTGGGAAACTTTTTATATTAATAGGCAGCTAAACGTACTGTAATTGTAAATAATGAACCAGGACCTATACAAAATTCTATATTAATGTAAAATATAATATATAATGTTAAATGTTGGGTTGGTTCGATTATCTTGATTTGGCTGTATGTTAAATCTTAGGTAGTTAAACTGACACGAGACGCGTACTATTGCCTTGGCAGTGTAAAATAATAAGCCACGGCCCCCTAAAAAAAAAAAAAACAAAAAAAAAAAACAGTTATAGTTTGATTGGTGTAGCTCATGTATCACTGAAGAGGACGACCTTGTCGTTGAAAGGCGTCTGATACTTAGGCGTATTTTTTTTGTGAGAATTGTGTTCTGTGTGTTTGTTATACTGTATAGTTTTTCTCATAAGTCAAGCTCAACATTTAATATAGTGTTTAATGTTCAACCTCTGAAGATGGTAACTATGTTACTGAAATGTGTAATTAATCTAGTTTTATTGAATTGTGGTAATGTGTGTTTGATTTAATACAATCATGTTCATCTAATAAATTATTCACAATATAAACAAATATATTTTTTATTCATTGAAATTTTAAATCGGTTATTTAATTTTTCGTTATCACACAAACAATAAGATTTCAGGTTTGTACGTTCATGTTCATCTCTACGATAACTTTCGAACGATCGGATGATTTGGATGAAATTTATTAAACAGCTTTATTTTGTCAGTATCTTAATATTACACAGTAAGATCGGTCAAACTGTTTCAACATGAGAACAGTTTTTAGTATTTTTTCATTCTAGGACTCGAATTTTCTGATTTTCACCAAAGTTGAAACACTTTCACTAATATTGAGTCTTATTATGGCTTAGAATGTCCCCTGTTAAAAATTGATACGTTTTTATTTGGATCTTTAGACACCCCATTTGAGCAACATTTCATCGAAATCATTAAAACCGATTTTGAGAAAATTACTTGTCGACAGACAGATATTATTAAAAAAAATATATTGGCCTTAGAGTCAACAACGAATATTTGACCCATCAAAAACGATATCTATATATTATGTGATAGAATAAATATTTCAAAGCTAAATCTGGTTATAATATAATTATTTTCGGATGAAAAATATAAAACATATAAAATAATTTTAGAATGAACTGTAAAGTAAATAATGAATTGTTAGAACGCCAATAGAAGTTGGAGTTGAAAGATCGTCTTCTAGCGAACGACGTGGGATGTAAACTAGGGAGCCTTGGACTGTCTCATTAACCCCCTCTCCCGTCCATGGTTTATTCGCCAATTGATACAGACTCTCTTAAATATTTATTTTTATTATGTAGGTTACATATATAACTGTCCATTTTATTTACATCTGTTGAATGTCTGATTCTGTTTGACCTTCAAATGTTTGTGTAGGAGAGAGTCATTATGTCCGTGATGTCTTTCTCTTTTCCTGCTTCTGATTCTCTTATCTCCCTCTTTCTTTATCTCCGAATAGTCAAAGGTGGCACAGAATTGATTATGCGAGAAAAATATCGTTAGTTAACGGTACACCAACTACTTTAAAAGTAAACCGTAGTAATTCTTGATTATATGTACGGATATTCGTAATTAAATTGATTTTTAATGAAAATATCAAAGCATGACAGCTTTAAATATACTAGACTTGACCTGTGGCTATGTAATTTTACAAAGAAAACAAAGACAGATTTGATGTCTCTTATAACACATCTTTCCAACAAACTTTCATAGGTCATATTATTTATTATATATAGGTCATATATTATTTTAATCTAATAAAATTACTAATTCAGTCTGGTTTAATAAATAGGGTGGCTGAAAATAAACCTACACCCCCTCAACGTTTTTGTTATTTGAGATGTTTGAAAGCGGTTTGCGCCATTCTATTTTGGAGGTAGGGGACACTTTTCATGACAAAATAATTTTCAAATTTGGGTCCCGGGACCCAAAGGGGGGAGGGGGTAACCCTGCAAAATATTCCAAATAGGACAGACATGTGATACGTCATTTTGTTCGTAATGAAAAGACGAGAAATAATCTGTAATTGAAATATCAATCCGATTATCCTAAACAAAATGGCGGCCCAAAAAGTAAAATGGCTGAAAAAAACCTGCACCCCTTAACTATTTTTTTAGATATTTAAATGTCTAATTGAATTATTTTGTCATGAAAAGTGTCCCCTACCTCCAAAATAGAATGGCGCAAACCGCTTTCAAATATCTCAAATAACAAAAACGTTGAGGGGGTGCAAGTTTCTTTTCAGCCACCCTGTATATACATTTAATATTAATTTTTATTTATTTCTATTGATATTATTAACGGAATTAGATTAGATAGGAATTCATTTGTTGAATTGATTGATGAGAACTTCAAGATCGTATTGTAGCGTGACGCACAGTACCAAATTCATGATCCTTACTCTCTTGTCTGTGGGTAGAAATCCTTGATGAATTATTCAAAAATTAAATTTAAAAAATACCTAAAAGTACACCGAAACTAAAAAATGCTCTTTCCTAAAATTTTCGTTAAAACAATTTGGGATCAAGAAATTTATACTTTTCCTCGTAATAGTTTTGTTTATAATTTTAGGCCGCCATATTGAATATGAGTCAATTTTTAAACGGAATATGTAAAACATTTTTACAACAGTTATCAGTGGCGCAATCGGTTTTATAAATAAATGTCTCCTATCTCTCGTTATTTACTGAAATCGTTGAATTTTACTTTATTAAAACCAGCCGAAGACATATTTAATGTTTTTAAACATTCGTGACAATTTTTGACTTATTTAAATTTAATTTATTCCCGATTCCTCGTACTACGCCGTAAGATGTTGAAATTTTTGTCCACCATTTTGGATTTTGAGCCCATAAAAACACTGATCTCACCCTTATAAACAATAGTATCATTTATAGAAAGTTACTGAAAATTCAAGATGGCGCAAAAAATTTAAACAACATACAATGTCGAAAGAGAGACAAGGTTTAATTCGTTCCATTTGTAATGACGAAAATTAGGATTGGCCACCTTTTAACCTACCGATATATTTGTAATCCCTTTTATTTTATTTTTAAATGAAACAAAAATATTGTATATATGTTTTTAAAGCTCTGCTCCAACTCCGCCATATTGTATTTTATCTGACATTAAAATCATGCTAAAATTCAAACTTTCATCTCAAAATTATCATACACGTCAAACTCTGGAGAACAAGCCGAGGCGAATGTTTTCCCGTTTTAGAAACTAGCTTTCACGTTATGAGCTAATGTTTTCTAAATACAATTTCAAGTAATTAGTATCACTGAATAAGCATTGGAATCGATAAAAAAAGATAACATATTCTATGTTTTATAATCTATTAAAAGAATTTAATAATTTTTATATTTTAGTTAATACATTAAACTAACACAAAGTTCCAATATGTTATGTATTTCCTGCTGGACGAAATGAAATAATTATAATTATAAATAATGTTTTCCTATGCGACTTGTGAAATATTTTGGCTTAGGTTTTCAACTAATTAACAATACGGATGGAATCAACTCGTAAAACAAAGAGATTCACTTATCTCAACTAAAATATTTTATTTTACTTCTGTAGAATCGTATGACTGCAGATCTAACTTCATTATTGAATTCAATGTACATAAGAACTATTTTAAACTTGTGAGCAGACTATTTTTTTAAACCTAGTAGTCATCATTGCCTTAAAAAAAAGAGCATAAAATAGAGACTACCTAGACCTCGAATACTCTAATAGCGCCAGGGTCGGAAGAGATCAAAAGTTGGTCAAGACTAGATGAAAGGTGTAGCTTGATTGCCACTCGTACTATAAGTGAGCCCCTAAAAGGTGTGATGGAATAATAATCAAAATTTATGTACATTAAAAAAAAATTAGAATAATAAGAATGTGGTAGTCATTTTATTATCGGTTTATTTTGACAGTTCAAATTAGGCAATTTGCCCATTTGTTTTTGTATTTTAAATATAGGTGATATTAAAAATATCACCACACTTGGAGTTTATTACTTTAAAAATTATATTATCACAAAAAGTCCGGATAGTTATAAATTTGGTTTATAGTGGAAGCATGTTAATACGGAATCTGAATGTAGTTAGATGTGAGAACTTATGTCATCTGAGAGAGTTCTAATTAGGGCAATTTAAATTATGACCACTTCTGCTGTTCCTTAAAGCTCTGCTCTACTTCGACAGTAGATTTATCAACCAATAATGGTGTTAAACAATAAGCATTATTACACCAGTGTCATTTTTTCACTTCAGAATTTTATTTATGTCGTTTTAAAGCGGTAGTACACATAAATGTATCACTTTAAAAAAATCGAATTTATTTATTTTTAGTAAAAAGTGGAAATTTAATAAAGCAAATTAAAATGTTGTTAATTATGCGTGAACGTTTGGTTATTTTAACGTTACATTCTCTTTTAAAGGAAAACATTCTATAGTTTGATAACCATTAAAATATAATTTTTCATTGCCTAACTTATAAAATGAGTCTTTTACAAGGATTACAATAATATACACCAAGAGAATTAAGCCGTGAAGCAAAGGAATCCGCTAACAACTCACAAATTTTAAATTTCCACTCTGCGAATCTATAACAAGAAAATTAATTCAAAGAAAAGCTAATTGACCTTTTACTTCCTGCGCTCTGGATATGTAGTCAGATTGCCTATGAAACGCCTAACATTGCTAACCTTCAAAACTTGTATTACTCTTAACAATATAAACATTTACAAAACAAAAAACATACGTAACATTTACCTGACAAAACAAGTTAACCAACATTTGAAATTATAATCAAATACTTTACAAAGTTTATAGTATAACCATTGTTAAGTAGGTTACTTATGAAAAGTAACTAGGTACTTATATAAGTAGCTTGCTAAATCAAAAAAGTTAGGTAAAAATGGAGCTAAAAATTAAAAAGTATGTTTTTTATTTCTCAATAAAAATGTAATGTTTATTATTCCAAAATATAAATACATCAACTTATACTGACTACAATATAAACGCAAGAGCTAAAATATTGCTTATTTATAAAGATTGGTCAATAAAACTGCCTTTAATTAGGACAAAGTTTATTTTTAAAATTGTTTAACTCTTTTTTTCTATAAACATAAAATAAAATAAATTACAGTTTCCCCCACCCCTCCAACTCATTAACTGAAGTAATTTAGGACAAATATGTATTTAGGCTTAGATAGATAAAATTGTTTTAAATATATTTCCTTGTAAACAGCCACATTTAGAGTATTCAGTTGCTGTACATGAACTGGTGTCAAGAGGCGTCGATTTCTGTGTTATCGTTAATGCGCACCAACTCGACCCTTTCCAGCCACCCTTTTATGCTGTTTTCTCAAAAACTTTATATAGTGAGTTTTTCTGAAAAGCTATACAGGGCAAAGAAAGTTATTACCGCACTAAGAATTTTGTTTTACCAAAGAACATTACGAAATTTATCAAGCTTATTTTCAGAGAGCTTGCCGATAAAAAAAACTTATTTTATCCTCAAGAAGGATAAAACGCAAAACTCTAACGAGTCCTTAAATAACGTAATCTGGAGATATTCCTAAGGGAAATTTTCCAGATTGAAGAACTCTGAAATTTGGATGGAATAATGGACGTATTACAAATTGTAAAATAATACAGTACTGTACACAAGGAAAACATCTAATGATTGGCATTGAAATATTGGATAGAAGACGGATTTGTACGGCAGAAAAGGCGCTAAAGAAACTTGAAAAAAAGACGAGGAAACGTATATTCAAAAGAAGATTAGAAGGTAACTTTGATCAAGAAGATGAAGAAACTTCTTGTAATCTGAATTAGACCTTCTTGTAAGGTAGGAATTATCATATATTAAAGTGTTGTATTTTTGACACTTATGTTACTTTTTCTCAGAAACCACCACAGATATTATTTTGAATTTTATTATGCATGTGAATATCTACCTACACTACTGGAACTGATAAAAAACAAGATCGAATGTAATGTAAAATATAAATGTAATATACATTTTTTTTAATAAAAGAAAAATATGTTAATTTTTGAATATCTTTAAAAAAATTGTTAATGAAAACATTTATTTTGGAAGTTCCACATATACAGAGGATATGTTTTATCAGAGGAAAAGAAAAGAAATGAGCTATTTAACACAGTTCCTGCGAAAAATTTACATAAGTAACATTGCTGGGATAGGGAAAAGTGGTTCCTCTTAAAGAAGCAACAAATTTGGTATCATCATTTTTTGTAAAATAAACCCTAACCATAATACTCGACATCAAATCATGGTTGGCATTTTTAATATATATATATATATATATAATTACAAATTTTAAAACAATCCTGTGATCTTGGACAAACTTCAGTTCAAAACTTGAAAATCATTTTATAATCCGTTCTCAAGATTTATGTTAACACAAAGAATAATTTTTTTTTTCGTACATATGTTCAAATATACATTACTGTTTGCTTTAATACACTGAAAAGGTCTCCCGGAAGTTATCCTGTCACTTATTCACGTCACACCCTGTATATATTCATTAGTAAGCAGATGTAAAGTGTACGTGTGTATTTTAGTAAATTCGAACATTAGAAATAAGATACGTGCCCGCAATACTACCCAAGTATGCTTCTTTACTCATATTTCGTATGGTTATTTTTACTATTATGGGGTTTGCTACTTTTTATTTTAAAACATTAAAAAACTTTTGTAATATAAAACAAATCTAGAAATCATTAGATTTACATTTTAAACCTGAACACAATGATCTACAGTATCCTTATAACCTGGGGGTGAGAAATTATTCCCGGAAGAAATTGTTTAAAACGGTCTCCATTTCTAATTTCTAAATCTTGTTTTAGCACTTAGGAAGATTCAAACGAAATTGTATATATGCTTATGGATCTATATAAATAACGATGATTCATGAAACATGCTCAAACGGAAATTTTGCTTTAAAACAATTTAGTTAAATTTAAAACGTCTATTGTTATGGAAAGATTTCATATAAAAAAAAGGGAAAAAAATATTCCAACATCTCCAAGGAGGTTTGGACTTTGGAGTAACTTTGAAATTTGAACATATACTGTAATGAGCTACACTTGTGGAAATTTCAATCACTAAATCAATGAAAACACAATTTTCCACAGTCCAGTGTTGTGTGAATGTAACAAGTGATGATGACTCGGTCATCGAAACGTCGTCTTGTTGCACAAATAAACTGGTGGTAAATTGTCTTTACATTCATTTAGTGATAGAAACCATATTGTTTGAGACATCATAAAGTGTTTGAATCTAAATCCATTAGAAAATTACATTTAGTTTTTATTCAAATGATAGTTTTGTGTTAGCCTAACGACTTTTTAATGTATTTTCATACTATTTAAAATATAAATGTTTTCCTCTCGTTTATTAAAAAAAAAAAAAAAAAAAGATAATTTTAGACATTTCTTCATTAAAATAAGAGTAGGCTAATTAGGTGCATCAGCTAATGATAATTGTTCAATCAAAATTGAATTTTTAAATGATTGGGAACAGTAACTCAATCTGCAAGAATGTTGTTTATTCCCTTATCTAAATTTATTCTATAGTCTATTAAATTCGATTACCAACCACCTCACGCCGTTATTTATCAGTACTCTGGGATAGTGATCAACCCATTTAGAGATCATAACTCTTACAGGTTTAATGGAGACAGTATACTTGATTTCACTAGCTTTGTTTTCCCTACTTAATACAAAAAGCCAAAAACTTGTATCAATTTGATGAAACCAGAAACGAAAGGAATGAACGTTCAGTTCGACAAACATTCCCACTTCAAGATATTCGAAGAAACAATTTGCATTGCGATTTGAAAGCATCGAATTCTTTAGAGTACAATTCAATGAACTACAAGGTTCACGGTCGTGTTCAATACAAATTCCGTCGCTTCATAACAGATAACGCTTGGTTTTGATAAATCGCTTTTTATTTTATCTTGGATTTAAGGTTCGTTTCAATTTTTTACAAATTAGTCATGAACAGTCATGGGTCGTAAACAATCACAATATATCAAAATCACTTTGTACGGTTTTGAGATATTAAAACTTGTAAGATATTGTTTATTGTTCTATTTTTTTAAGACTGCCATGAAGATTATCATAATGCTACAAAAACCCATTGTGAGAACAGTCAAGAAACTAAAATCGTATCCAGGAAACAGCAAAACACTACCAGTAATTTCTTTAGCTCCCATAAGATCAAAACAACAATATTGTGATTCTCAAAATTATCAAAACTGTTTTAGAAATAATTAAAATTTTGGTATTATAGCAGGTATACTAATATGTCATTAAAAAAATTCAAAATGTAGTGAGATATGGCCAAAATATGCCCACATACCAAAGATGATAAAAATCGATCAATTTTAGATAATAGACCACTCCACGGATGACGGACAAATATTCTTTTTAAAATCACTATTTTTTTTTTGGTTCATAGAACTTCAAATCGGATACTTGAAAAAAAAAACTCTATCAACTTGATTAAATTACGAAGATACATCATTTCAGAAAATAATTTTTGGAGTTCGGACCTGAAAACGGATATTTTCCTAAAAATCTCAATCTACGTTTTTAACCCACCACTCAACTCTCTCTACACTACAAATAGAAGGTCAAGGACATGATATCTAAGTTAAGCGATTACATAACCACGTGCTAAATTTATACAACACAACGCACAAATCACATGAAGGTGTTTAACCTCAGCATATTAACTACAAATAACCACACACTCAAAATATCTTACACAAATAAATCACAACCCAGACATTTTACAAACACTCCAGTCTGCTAAACCCGGATCACTGCACAAATATTTTGGGGAATCTCGTTTGCTCAGAGCTGTGTCTTTGACCTACTGTGAACCAATCAGAAAGCTTCAACAAACTGGTTTGTATGCAAACTGCAATCTGAATGGCATATGGTAAATAGGATATTAGCGAACACTTTTGGGGGAATATGTCATAATTTTATGGGAGTATTTTGTACATTATTACACGTGTCTCAGGAATGAAAATCTGACAATGTAATTTCACTTTTTTACATACTTGACGTAGTATAGCAAACTTTAGGGGGAAAAAATGATTTTTTTTAGCGGAAGTCTCCTGAGACAAAACCTGTGGTTTTTTAAATTATGTGTGTCGTCTGTGTTATACCCTACAGCTGAAATGAGTGGACCGATTTAGATTAAATTTGTTAAGTGGGCATATTTCTTAGCTCAAAATTTGCTTTACCTACCATAAGACATCAAAAAAACTCAAATGTAGCCTCTAAGGAATAACACACAGCATACCTATATTCCCCCAAAATACTGTTTCCGGAGTTATCGGTAAAAGGACAAAAAATCCTCTAAAGAACTATTTATAAAAAGATCTATTTTAAAAAAAAATGGACATGCAGATTTGGTTGATTTTGGTAAAATTATTGATGAGTCAAACCATTGTGCCAAATCACAAGTAAAAGAAAATAACGATTTAGAATTAACGTAAAAAAATAGATAAAGACCTAACCTTTTTAGGATAAGTTTATGCACTTTTGCTCTCTACATAATTTCTTTTTTTAATATAAAACAAATCTCATATAAAAAATAGCCGGGTGAAAAATCAGTAATAATGAAATTACATTTATTCCTTACAAATGAACCATATGAAAAAATATGTTATATGAGCAAAGTAGATGGTAGAAAGTTATCTTATCAATATTTTATACAAATAGTGTAAAAATCAAAAATGTGGTTCCTTGGTGCATAACACCAAGGAAGCGAGTAGTAAAATTCGGTTCTGGTCTATAGAGGCAGTATTTCAACACATTTTTTATAGATTTAGTATTACATAAATTGTTCTGAAACGAATAGATATCTAGTATTTTGAGAATTTTAAAATGAATGGTTCATGACGGTCTGGTTTCATTTCAGTTTCTCCCAATTTGGTCGAAATCAGTAGTTTCTTTTAAAAGTGCCAGAGGAACCATAAACCATCAGAATTTGATTGAATTCACTTTGCCAATTAAAAACAGTGTACGGGTATCATTTTAAATTTTGGACCAATTACAGAAACAGAAATTGTAAAGAAATTTCGACCCGTATTCGTTTTGTTATGAATCATAGTCAATACTATGAAAAATGCATTGAACATGGTCCCTGACGTCAATAGAAGTTATAATGTTTTAACACAATTCACAGAACACGTGTATATATATATGTATATATATATATATAAAACAAAATCTTGGGGATCTGGAAGGGAGGGGGAGTTCTTATGCTTAATTAATAACTAAATTACATTTGGATGGTACTGGTTCAACTTAACCAGAAGTGAATCATTCTGCCCAATCAGTCACAGCACAACAATTGTCTCAAAATTGAACTTATGTCTCTAAACCACCTGTTCGTTAAACTATCAACAATTAATTCACGACAGATTCACAAGTTTAATTACAAAAAAGACATCGTGGTCAAATCACTACGCGGCCACGTTCAGCCCACAATCGCGTAATTAATTATGATTTCGAATAATTCACAGGACGAAAATTAACGTGGTTACCTCGGGGTCATTGACCCGTCTAAAAATGACCTTAGCCTACCTTAGTACTAATTTAAAATAGAGAGGGGGGAGGAAACATACAGGAAAAGTTACCAACGGAAAAGTTAGAATATATTCCATATAGATTACGTTTTCCCAATAGCCCTCTCTTTCAAGTAAGTCTTGAACTTGTTATTTTCTTAGCCTAACTGTATTAGGGTATTCGAGGGCTAGTTCTGTATTTTAAGTTCTTTTCTTTCTTTTTATTATAAGGTTACGCCTACGGAGAGGTTTTTCGCTTTTTAACAAAGAAACCGTTTTTGATTCAGCGACATTAGTTTATTTCTACCAGTTATTATTTTTTTAAATGACGTTTTAACAATAAACATTTTTTTAATTGCTCCGATTTTGAGAGGTCGATCACAAATGACCATTATTCTATTTTTTTCCCTTTTTTTGCCCCATTCCTTTTATTACATTTAGATAAACAAAACATGATTTAGATTGGGAAAAAGATATTAAGATAAAAAATAAAGCTTTCCTTAACAACAAACTAAAACAAAACATATTACATACGACATAATAATACATTACTTTAAATTAAAATACACAACAGTAAAGAAAAACCAAAACAATATTACTTCTAAATCCTAAACAAAAACAAAGATAAACAATTTAAGATAAACAAAAAATATACGGAATGGAATAAAGCAGCCTCCATGGGTCTACCCGTTTTGAGGCTGCATATCTCAAGTAAAAATAGAAAAAAAGAGGAAATAACAGAATTCAAGAGACCATCGGGAGCAGTTAAACTATTAATAAATTTAAATTTAATTTAATATTTAAACTATTTGCATCTATTAAACCTATACAGGCCCTATACTCAATTGTACAAAGTTACAAAGATGTCCCCAAACGTTTGCTCTATCCTAAGTAAATGAAATAAAACTACTTTTGCAATATGTATGACTTTGCAAACTCAACTTCTACTAATTTAAATAAATTCTAACACATAATCGACAAGTGAAACAAGGAATCAATTCAGTGTAATGATTTCAACAGTTTTGAAATTTTCCGACAAAGAATATAATAACATTTTTTATAATAACTATTTCAATATCGCAAAAAGTAGTTTTTAATTTATTTTTATATAAAACTGTTGATTTTTATAACATTATAAGTTATACAATAAAGATAGTAACGGTGATAATTTGTTATGTATCCTCTCGAGCGGTACAATTGACTGATTTTCAGCAAATTTTAAGACATTGATTCGTTTTTGAAATGGCTTTAATAATTTAAAGGTTGCTTAGCTCAATTACCACTTACCGATTAAAAAAAAGTAAAATCCTTATAAACGTAAATACATACAAAACAGTTTAAAAACAACTTTATAATAATTATCTTATTTTCAATTTGAGTTTTTGTCTTATGACAACTACTCTGAATTTTAAAGTTATCGAAAAGAATACGGATATATGACTAAAATATGTCCATACAAACAATTTGATATAAATAACTTCACACATTACATCTGCCTAGTACTTGCACAGATGACAAACACAATTCCAAAAAGAACATTTTTTTAACTCAAAACAGACATAGTCTACCACAAAAACTCATCATCGATATTTTTAACCCATCAACTCTAAATTCAAATTCCATCACGCCAGCATATTATCACGGGACAAAGACACTGCCAAATTTATTTGTTCACACACTCGCGACAGTCATTCATAAAAAGCCACTATCGTAACACAAACCACGTAGTCTTTATTTAGTCTATTCCCGTATCACTTTAGACTTTAGTGTGACCTCGTTCTAAAATAACCTCCCGCCATTACATAGTTCCGGATGTTGAAGACTGTGTCCTGTGAGGGTCATTTTGGGGAGTGAGTAATTGTCATGAATGAGTGAATATTTCGTGACCGTCAAAATATAAAATTTTGAAATACTGTACGTCAAAATACCTCCTTATATCATTGATTTTTTTAAGTAGTTCTTGATAAACCCATAAAAACTGCAACGTTGTCAGAGTTCCTTAATTTATCACTTACGGTAACTTGGAAACCAGCTTTGACGAGTACTCTTCGGTCAGACATTCTGAGTTCACCAGAAAATTATTACTATACCAGGGTTACATTCGTGTTTTGTTCGCTGTGAACAGGTCGTTGCAAAGTTGCAACCACGTGGCAATAACAAAATAACAAAAGGGTGTGGCCATACTGGATGCATAATGGCGTCGGGAAGTGAAGATGATATGTTATTGAAGAAATTATAAATATTTTATACGATGCCTAAAACCTAGAGGAGTAATTTTCCATATTTTTTTGACATATCGAAAACCTATAGCCTAGATACAAAATGGTTGAAATGAAACTTGCAGCTCCTTCAATTTAGTTACTAATTACGATAACTATAATTATATATAAATTGCTGTAGGATCGGGCGAGTGCGGTGTGGGAACAAGGAATGGGAGCGTTGTTGCCATATTGTGCGCTATCCAAGGAAATACAAGTAATTTCCACATAAACAATTCCCCACGTAGTTATTTTAGCTGTTTCTCATGTTTATATATCGTGTCTTTCCTGTACCTACAATTTTTTTGTAGAAAAAAAGTGTACTCGAGTATATTTCCAAATATTAGGTCTAAAAGAAGACGAGTTAAAAATTTTTTAAAAAATTTTAATGTTTTTTTTTAGCGTTTGTAATTTTGAAGAGCCGCCTTCGGAGACTTTCTCTCTTTTTTTTTCCACTTTGCAGATGTAACAACGGTATTTTTATTTATCTGTAAAGCAGATTAGGTTATATTCTTTCCCCCCCCCTTTTTTTTAGTGGGAGCAGTGGACCTTCATTCTCGCTTACTACATCAAACTACACCCCTGCATTAAAAACAAGCTCACGAGCCAAATTTTCTGTTGGGAAATCTCTTGTTATCCCGATGAATACGAGGACGGCCAGATTTCTTGCGAGTTCCTCCTTCGGACATCATGTAATTGTAGTAAAATAAGTAAAGTAGGCTAATATAAGTTCTAGTCTTTGACAACACTAGTCTAGCACACACAGAATACACACGCTCGGATGACTCAAACTTTACCCAGAGTAAAAGAACCACAGTTTACGTGTTTGTGAATGACAGATGACAGACAACTACTTCTGACAACATGCTGTGCACCCCTGTTGCTATGACAACTGGCCCTTCCTGATTAACCTAGCACGGGGGGGGAGCCTCCACATCCCACCACGGCCTCTCGGTTCCCAACCTTAAACCAGTTTAAATCGAGCTATAAACACGTCGCGGAAATACTCTCCATCAGCTGTAATTTAGATTTACCGGGGTAGAAGGGCTGGGGAAATAAACATCTTCTAATGTGGCTTATGGTCAGGTGATCCATTATTTATTATTTTTAAGGGTTTGATGAGAGAAGGAAAAAGATAAGAAGACCACCGTCAACTAAAATGGGAGCGGTTAATGCGATCGTATTAAAATAGCTAAGAAGAAATTTGCAGCGCTCCACCTTAACTTGATTGTTGTTTGAGATATTCGAATATATTTGAAGAAGCTATCGTACTACCCTTCTTAAGTACTAATTTTGGGTTTACCATGGGTTGAATGATAAAGGTAAGGCTACCTTATCTTTTCTTTTGAATGTTAAGTTATACCTAAGTAAACAGTAGGCTACATGGTACAAGATCTTTAACTGTATTTGAACAGAATAAAGTATAAAATAAAATAAAATGAAAGAGAGAGAGAGAGAGAGAGAGAGAGAGATTTTGTAACCGCTTAAATTTAGTATAAAGGTTTGGTTTTAAGATTCGTTGGGCACATTTGTTAAACAGAAAATCTAAGTACAGAACACACTTGTATGGAGCTGTAAAATTTGCATCTGTTGGTATCCAAATATGTTATCTACGATTTATAACTAAAAACAAAATATAACCTCAAAATTTTTTTAAAAATCATCAAAAATTATCGTGGTTTTCCCTGAAAAATATTTATTAAGATTTTAATAGTTATTACCATACTAATTTTTGTTTTCTTTCTTTGTGTATTCTGACAACACACCCCGTCTTATCTGAACTGATGTTACACCGAGTAAAGGCGAAGTATACACACATAAATGCGACTGGGTCTGTCTTATAGTGAAACTAAGTTCTATTTAAAGTGTAGACTATGTATCAAAAAATCTTTAAAAGAAATGTCGTTTTTTAAAGGACAGAACAATAATGAATCTTTTAATATTTTTTCTTACATAAAGTTTATGCAGACAACTCAAGGTTACATAGGGAATTTCAATTAAACATTTAAGAGGAATTCAATTAATTTTAAAATGCAATTATTTCTAATCAATTCAAATAACGAGTGGCGAGTAAAATCTGCGTTGTATTGTTCGCGCTCAATTTCCAAGTAGTAGATGTTTTATCTGGCGTCATATACGAAACTATTCACTAGGAACGCGGAAAAGTTCTGTCCAGCTCAGTAACAAAATATCTATAATGTTTCAGTTTAAATCTCATAAGATGATACAATGTTCTGTTTTTATGGTATTTCTGGATCAACAAAAATGTGTTTATTTTCCAATCTCAATAGGGATAAAGATAAACCACAGGGATGCTTGCTTATTATTCCAGGTTTACATAACAAAATTCTTTCTTTTCTTCTGCAATACAAGTATCCAATATATGGATCAAATATCCTTTAATAAAACTTATTGTTTGTCAATGATGTAAGAGAGAGAATGGGACAAAAAGACCAAGAACTATATTTATTGAACGACAAAGGTAGGAAAATACTTTAAGTCACCGTATCTTCGACCTAATAACACATATTATATAATATACACAATCTAATTAAGTGTGAATGAGTAATTCTGACAGGTTCGTAAAATTTATTTTGAAAACACTCAAAATTTGGTTGAAACTGAGTAAATCTACAGTTTTCAGCTGAGAGAAAACGATGTGACCGTCTCGACTTCGGGAAGTCATCTAGGAGGTTAAATAAACAAATCGTAAAACTTTAAAACAACGTTTCACGTTTAATTGTGGCGATGTAATGGTTATTTCTTCTGCGAAAACTTTAAAAAATCTACTCTTCTGAAGACCAACAAAACGTTTCACGATTTAGATTTTGTGGTTACTTTCTTCCATAGAATGTATGTCCATTATCCATTAACAATAAACGGCACCATCATGGTACTTACCCAGCCTGATCATACAATGTAACCTCTAAATATAGTAGTCCTTAACGTTGGTTTCCTGGGCTTTGTAAGAAATGTGAAATTGTACTGAGAGCAAGGAGGCCTAATCGAACACAAGTTGTTCTTTTTAGTCCTAGGAAATAAAAACATCAGCTGAAGTCGAAGTCATCAGCTGTTACTTCGTTTATACGAATTAATTAACTATTGTAAAACATCTATAAAAACAATCGATTGTAAATAACCGTTAAAACAGCTGTTACCATCGATTTGAAGGTAAATAGGTTATAACATTTTAGTTTTTGTGAAATTGTTTTCTTATAGACTATTATTTGCAGTATAACGAAAAAATATAGTTCATCACTTGGACCAGAAGAAGCTTTTCGATCCTCGCTTATTTTCCGAGTTAAACTTGAGCTTGTATTAAAAAGCTTCACTTTTGGTCCTAGTGATGAAATATACTATTTTTACAATACCGTTTTTAATAACTGTCATCGTACCGGAATTGAATTTGTATTTCCAGAATTTTCTCCAAATTTGTACCTAATTTAGTGTGTTATAAGTTGAATAACACACAGGATATGTACAAAAATTGTTTATAATGCCAGCCATTTTGAGATTTTAAAATTATGTGAATTTCAATTGGGTTCTGCATGAGCACAATCCTCTATAATAAATTTCATTTTCCCATCTTAATTTTTGTGACCGCTATCGTTCTTATCTACAGATGACAGTGGAAACGACGACGGACGACATAAAAAGTTAATATCGTTCAAAAACAGAGGTCGACAATTTTATAATTAACAAACTCCGTATGCTGGATAAGTAAAAAAAAACAAATAATGTTAATCAACGAAAATATTTATCCAAGTGTTATGAAAGTTTTCGAAGTTATGATCTTTCACCTCTCGATCATAACGTAACTTGTATTTACTATTTTAAAAAAATCATGCATAAATTGATTACACCAAGTGGCATTCCGTATACAGTATACAGACATTGTGAATCAGAGGATTCCATTTGGTTGTGTAGTGTACAGAAAGTTGTCATACAAAAATATGTTTTTTAATTCAGGGAGAACAGTTAGTTTCCTTTCGTACGTAAATATGGTAAAATTAAAAATAAACAAATGACTAACGTAACGATTATTTGTATACAAGGACAAATAAATACGAGAGTTATCATGTCCCGAAATTTCTTATCCGTTGATAAGGTTATCACATCCAGAGTTATTCAGATTGCTGTAAGGTCATTGTAAGTTGACTGTTATTAGCTTACATCCAGTTTGACCAAATAAATTCATCAAAAAATAAACTAAATCCTCGACACTGCAAACTTAACACAAAATAAACTAAACCCTCAATACTGCAAACTTAACACAAAATAAACTAAACCCTCGATACTGCAAACTTAAAACAAAATAAACTAAACCCTCGATACTGCAAACTTAAAACAAAATAAACTAAACCCTCGATACTGTAAACTGAACACAAAATAAACTAAACCCCCATACTGCAAACTTAACACAAAATAAACTAAACCCTCGATACTGTAAACTTAACACAAAATAAACGAAACCCCCGATACTGTAAACTTAACACAAAATAAACTAAACCCTCGATACTGTAAACTTAACACAAAATAAACGAAACCCCCGATACTGCAAACTTAACACAAAATAAACTAAACCCTCGATACTGCAAACTTAACACAAAATAAACTAAACCCTCGATACTGCAAACTTAACACAAAATAAACTAAACCCTCGATACTGCAAACTTAACACTAAATAAACTAAACCCTCGATACTGTAAACTTAACACAAAATAAACTAAAACCTCGATACTGCAAACTTAACACAAAATAAACTAAACCCTCGATACTGCAAACTTAACACAAAATAAACTAAACCCTCGATACTGCAAACTTAACACTAAATAAATAAACTAAACCCTCGATACTGTAAACTTAACACAAAATAAACTAAACCCCCGATACTGCAAACTTAACACAAAATAAACTAAACCCTCGATACTGCAAACTTAAAACAAAATAAACTAAACCCTCGATACTGCAAACTTAACACAAAATAAACGATGCACTTTTTTCGACATATACACAAGAAACCAAAAGTCTAAAAAAATAAATATAAATGTGTTTGTAACAATTCCCCCCAAAAATATATACTTTTCCTTGCAAGAAGTGTTAATGAACAACGAACCCCGACTTATAAAGTTTAATATTTAAAAATGATGCAAATCAATTTCAATAAAAGTTTGATAAAATGTAACCAATATGCCAAGTCGTATGTAAATAGATGATAATCTGATTCCGATTAATTTCTCTTATAAGAAATTCCTTGAAATCCCAAAAGCTACAATGTCTACATAGGGTATAAATAACACCCAAGTAAGCCTTAAAATACCCGTATCTTAAATGCAATTTAATAAACAATGACATGGGAAGCGCAGGATAAACACGCAGCCAGGGGATGGGTTCAAAGGGTGAAGCAATATAACAGGTTTAGTTCGTGAGATTTACTTAAAAAAAACATTTCCACGAGGAAATATATTTAAACCTTAGCAATTTAGACGTACTAGAAGTAAATGAACCGAACAAAAACTTCTATCTGAAAACCACCCAACATTTTACTCTCCCAGTCTTATTAAAGTTCATTCGTCATCAAACAAATGTTTTTAAATATCGCAGTTTTCTTCCTAGTTTCTCGTAATTTGGAAAAGAATTAAGAGAAAACCAAGTTTTTCCAAGTTTTACACAAAATTTCGATATTATTTGATATGTTAAACGTAACAAATTTTCTTCAGAGCTTAATTTCGTAGATTGTTTTTCTGTTAATATTTTTTCTTCTTTTAATTTGAGTAAACAATATGATACAAACAAGTTTTTCTAAGTTTTACCAATGACTACATAAATACTATAGGACACGACATGGCCATGTTAAATATTCTACGCTTATTCTTGAGTTGACCAATACCCACTAGGTGGCGTTGATGTGACCAATCTGAAGTTGATGTGACTGGCGCTAGGTGGCTCTACGGTCAAACAATGTTTCAGGCGGGTAAGAGAAAACGCACTGTTGCCACATATGGGACCAGAGATGCGAGGGAAGGTCGAGAATCGCTTATCTCAGCGCACGAACTGACAACACTGACTAGTGATGTGCGAGTTCGAATTAAAATACTCGGTGATTCCGAGTATCAAAATCCTCGGAAGAGTCCGAGTATTAAAATCCTCGGTTTCGAATTAAAATACTCGGTCAAAATCCTCGTAACTTGGAACAAGGAGGAAGTAATGTGCGAGTCATAGCGAGTATCCTCGGTCTGCGAGTATCCTCGGTGTGCGGCGAGTATCCTCGGACAACTGTATTCGTTAGTGTTGTGTCAATTCCAAACAAAATACTCGGTGTTTCTACTTTGGTTACATTTGTTTCTAAGCTGATTTTTCACTACACATTAATTAAACATTACGATTTTGAGTTATAATGGTTTAGATTCGGTAACAAGTTCAATTTAAAATAACAATAATATTAATTTATTTCCACATTAACAAAAAGTAAATTAAATGATTATTTAATTGTTATTACTGTACTTATATTTAAATAAATATTATTAGGTTACCATCTTTATAAAAAATATAGTAAATTAACTTATTTTAAATAATAACTAAATTATTAATGTTGTAGTCTGTAAACAGAGACAGACATATTATTGACAGGTTGTAAACATTGTATCATAATAAATCTTTGACCTTGGTTATTCTACTATAGTTTCAAAAAACATTCGGTTATATTAAACGCATACGTGAAGGTTTATCTAAACCGATCTGATTATTCTGATTGGTAAAACTGAGTTCGATGCGCATAATCATTCTGCGCAGATACTCGATGTCGAATTAATAATACGAGTATTGAAATAATTCGAAGCCGAGTATTGCGAGTATCTATTTCACCCGAGTATCAACATCGCTAACACTGACTATGCTGACGGAAGTAAGTGAGAAGGTTTGTGAGAGAGAGGTCAACAGTTGTACAGTCTCAACCAAGTGGGATGCGTACAGTCAAGCACCTGCTGCTAGCGCTTTCTGGTAGCTGTGTGTCAAACTTGTGACGAACAGCACCCGTAAAGCGTAGACTATTTCCCTATCCTATGTCGTGTCTTATAGTATTTATGTAGTCATTGGTTTTACACAAAAACGAGATAGTATTTACACGTTTTATTCGAAATTCGCAGTAAAAGTTTTCTCTGGAAATTTTACATAGGCAGTCTTTGTAATTTGTTCTTAAATTTAATAACTTTAATCATTGCCACGAAATTACAATTTGAAAAATGTTTTTCTTTTGAAATTTAGAAACAATTTTCCATAAATAAGACTTAATCATTGAGTTAAATATTGATCCACGAGTGTAAAAGCAATATTTTATTGAAGGGGAAGAGTGAGATTTAAACCACATCTCAGCGGGTGTATATAAATGTAAATATTTGGAAAACTCCATCGAGTTGATTCCGCTGAGTAACTTCAAAACCACGAGTCTGAATCATGACATACTATTTACTGTAATAACTAATACCTCCAAGGGATCTATTTCAACATCAACAAATTAATATTGTCGGCGATGACAGCGTATACATAACGTGATTTGCAACAGTTAGTCGTGTGTCACTAATTACTTGTTATTGATATACAAACAATAAACAACTTCACTGACAAGATAACCACTCAATACTGTTTGGTCAGTTCATGAATGCTTCATGTTTTATCTGTGAGAATAATACGATAACTGTTATTGATAGCGGTTATTTGTTTTTGTGAAATAACTAAGATATCGTGGAAAAGTTGAACCTTAGAGTCCATATGAATGTCTTGAGACCATTTTTGACTAAATTTAAAAAATACGCGTTTGTAAATGTTCTGAATGTTGAACTTTTAGAGTTCAAATTCAGATACAAGTTGCCGGAGAAGTTGTTTAATGGGGGAAAAACAGTTGTTATATCAGAATGGCGTTTTTCGTAGAAAACGTTTTACATGTATTGCTCATGAACAAGGAAAACCCCAAAGCATAAAATAACAACTACACAAAACTGTGTAATGCGTTTATATTACCTTATGTACATTTCGATAGCTCTGCTATCATCTTCAGAGATACCTTATATCTGAAGATGATAGCAGAGCTATCGAAATGTACATAAGGTAATATAAACGCATTATACAGTTTTGTGTAGTTGTGTTATTTTGTGGTTTGGGGTTTTTCATTGTTCATATACAATCACCACAGTGTTCTAGTGATTTATTTATGTATTGCTCATTTGGTACAGCTTTAAAATCCGAATCAAATTATCTAGAAATTTGTCTTCTATGATAAAAGATAAGAGCTTATAATTACAATAAAAAATTGTTTAAAACATAACCTAAAATTTAGAAAATAAATGGTGCAAAAAAATTACATAAACTTTCTCACTCGACCATCCCCAAAACCAAATAAAAACGATACAAAACTAATCGTCAACAAAATTGTCAGTTCGGTAGTTGAAAATTAAAAAGTGAAAAGTTCCTGTTTAGAAAAATATGTAAACCTTGGGTGAGAAAAATAAAATAAAATTTACTTTTTAATACAATCGAAGTTTTATAGATACCCAGGCAGGCAGAGAGAGAGGCTATAAAAATATACTGTTTTATAATAATAATTACTTCCACAATATACTTTAATGAGCCGTGTCGACCAAGGTTTCGCCAACTACGGCTTTGTCAAAAACAAACGGCAATGTACAAGAATTTTACAACATAATAGGCTAAGAGAAAGTTGCCCAAAATTACTGTTAGGTTAAAATATTTTGTGGAAGTACAAATTGCCTTTTATTTAACTATTAATAATGGAATTCCGCCATGTAACTACGGTAGGTAGTATAAGTTATTTACTATGTTCTTAAAAATGATATTTATAAGTATTGAATTTATTGTACCAGTTTCCTCGCCTAATTTTGAATCTTGACTACAATCTGAGAATATTTGGGAACAGTAAATATTAATTAAAAAATGTCTACTTCAAATGATAATTTAGAGGCTATATATAAATAATATTTCTTAAATGTTTCACTAAACGACCTTGGGATTTGATACGTTTTTGCAATATACATTCATTTCTTCTCCTCTACAATTTTAAAGAAAAACATTCTTAAAACTTTTTTGTTGTTTAAAGACAGAAAACCTCTCGGTCATCATTAAAAAAAGAAGAAAATAAGACCCGTAGTCGTTAATTATTCTAATAGCGTCAAGGTCGAAGAATACAAGATTTGGTCAAGAGAGACCTGATAAATAAGAAAGAGAAGGATCTCACCCCTACATGTAAAAGGGTGTAGATTCAGCCAGAGTCCTAACATGTAGTTGGGGGGCACGGTAAAATTCAAAGGGTCACAAAAAGTGAAAACAATGTGCGTCAACTCTTAAAATAGAATGACTCTTAACGCTTAACCATTTTATTTTGCACAGCTATTAAAGGCATAATGTTGAAATGTAAGTCCCCTCCCCAACACATGATCGTATACTACAGCCTTGAATCAAGAAAGTCAAAATAAATAGTGTACAAAATTGATATTGAAGTCAAATACATAATGAAGCGACCTTAAAAACGAAATTGATAATGCTCTCAGTACAATATGAAATTTCCATCTGAGTTTACCATAAAAAGTCACCCAAACTTTTTACATTACATATATTTCTATATCTTTTAATCTCAAGATTATAAACATTAATTAAAACAAATTGTACATGATACTCAGTTTATATATTAGTGAACATTTCATGCTCGTGCGGATGTTTTCCTTTCTGTGAAGGAGTCGCAATAGATAAAACTTCTCTATTCACTAAAGAAACCGGGGGGGGGGGGGGTGTTAATTGAAACAAAACTACCAAACCTCAAATTTCAACAATGGAATTTAGGGTTGTAATATCAATCAGCTGTTAGATTGAAAGAAAGAAACAATCTCGCAGACTCGGATCTTCTTTTTTTTTTGTTGACAACATCTGTTTTCGTTATTTTTTTAGCATTTCCTGTACGATCTCATAAAAACGTTTGACAAATTTATTTTGACAAGCGAGGGTCTTCTTCTCTACCGAATTTATAAATTTTAAATTAACATTATAGAGACAGATAAAAACGAGTTTAATGAATACACAAAATCACAATATTATATAATTAGGATGAAAACTTGTTTTGATAAATTTAATGAAGCAGCTGCCAATGAAAAGGGCATTGACTGATTCATTCATACTCATTTTTAAATGCAAAATATTATCTACAAATGTCCCTTCTTTTGAAAGGTTAGTAAATTGAAAAATAACCCGTTTTGGGTATATAAAATACTGTACTATCAGACAGCATTTGTTGTTTTTTGTTATTTTTAAAACATCTTCTGTGCGATGTTTATGTGTATGTCTGTATACATATATTGTTGAAAATTGGTTCTAAGAGTAGGGATCAGTGCTCATTTTATAGACTGGTGTGTCGGTGATTAAATAAGAGAGATCGCATTAGCTAGATTAGAAACTCACTTATAGGCATTTGAAAAACGTTGTACAAAATAATAACCAACCACAATTGTTATCTACTTTTTGCGGTCTTGTTTCAGCATGTAAATATGTTTTGACCTATAGGAAGGCATTGTTCATGGCCTACTTTGAACCCCTCCTTTTTTTCGGCAGTTGTCGCAGCTGTTGAATTTGTATTATTGTTACGAAACCTAGGCGATGCCGATGGTCAGATAATATGCCAAGGTTCCACAACACCTGTCCTAAACTAGAAACAAAGCTAGCTAACAAAGTACTTTTTTTTTAAATGCGCGAGCTACAAACTTCAAAATGTGCACAAGTCTCTCCGATTCATTAATCAGAATATTTTACCTTTTCTGGACACGATAAAAACTTGAAAGTCGATTAGGAGCTATGATGTATCGTGAGACGTCAACTGTTAAAATTATTGTGACGTGATAATTCTGCACACGTGAAGGGGGTGAAATTTGTTTCCAGAAAAAGACACTTTTATTAAGCAATTTCAAATTCGCACTATTCACTTTTTTGTTTAAAAGATCTGTTTTAGAGATGTACAGGTTCAATTTTAATTCTCACATATTCGTTGGCTATAAATAAAGTTGGCTCAAAAAGACAATTTAAGGTATTTCGGTGATGTTTAGGTATTTTTGGAGTGATGTTTGTCCGTTTTATCTACAGCCCAAACGAGTAGACAAATTTTAATCAATTTTTATATGTTTACATGTATTGGTCATATTTCATTACAGTAGTTTTCATTACGTCATTTATTCGATTACTCGTAATTTGGGGATAGATAGACTACCAAAACTAAAGATTCCGACATTATCAACTTCCTGTTTGGGCATTTTTTGGAGTTACAAATTGAAGGAAAATTTGGTTGGTACAGTTTAAAATGACAGCACTTTAATAGTGTTCGTTTAGTTTCTACTTATCTTGATCATGAGCCAATAATAGGTAATTTTATGCAACCTTGAGATCTGCATATATTAATACAAAGTTCGAAGCCTTCAATCGAGCAGATACATAAAATACAAACATCAAAAGAATTTCATGTCTTACCAAGGTATCAACTGCGTGATATTTTTTTCCCCTTTGGGATCGCAACCCCCAACTAGCTTTTTTACTACAAGATATATATGACCCGACTAGAATTCCTCCTAGACCTAATGAGTAGCTTAGGATTAGCACGCCTAGACTTCAGGTCCTTCAAGGGATTCAATGTACGCTCGTCGCTTGCCGTAAGTATTATCTCAGTGTCAGTGTTCAGGCAGAAAATTACTGCCCATCGTACGTCATGTCCGCTTAGTACGAGATACTTTGTCGCTTGACCTGCAACATTTCGCATAGGGTCATTTGAGCTAACCGCCCTTAATTGAATCTTGTGATGGCCCTACACTCATGCACATTGAATATTTAATTTTGGCCCTTGACGAATCCACTCTTCAGAATATCCTTTTGCTATTGCTTCGGAATCAGATAAAATCAACTACACAGATATACCAAGATATTAGATGTGCTAAAAGATATCCCACCACAACTATCAGGGTTTCACTGAACTACGCAGGGATAATATCTATTGAGCAGGAATCTAATTTCGGAATATAGAACCCTAAACAGGTAGTTTAGAAACGTTAAATGACCGAGTTATTTTCACAGTAAAAAATTTAAACGCAATTCTCCGTGGACTGTCTCTGGAAAATATAAAACATCCTCGCACAATGTCTAACACTGCTTGGTCGTCCTACGTGCTTTATACAGAGTGTCCCATAAGTAAAGTGCCAAACTCTGGGAAAAGGTGACATGGGTCAAAATAAAGAGAAAATCACGAATAATTTTTTTTCCAAAAACGCTTCGTTTACCAGATATCCGCCATTTTGTATTTTTTACAAAATAATTGTTATCTTCAAATTTTTTCAACCGATCTTTATAAAACTCGGTAAGTATTAATAAATAAAAGAGACCTACTGTAGAAAAAAATTCAACTTGGTCCAATTTAAAATTTCAAAATGGCGGCCATTTTAAACTTTTAATCTAAAATGGCGGGAAAACGGTAAAAAATACAAAAATTTACTAAGAACAATTATTTTTATAAAATTTTATTTCCAATCTGTCAACACCAAAAACATGAGAATCGAACAAAACATAACCGAGATACATTAAAATGTGTGTTAAGAGGCAGCAAAAAATCCATTTGTTGTAAATAGCCCCAACAATTTTTTGCTAAAATACAAAATTTGGTAAACGAAACGGTTTTCGAAAGAATTTTATTCGTGATTTTCTCTTTATTTTGACCCATGTAACCTTTTCCCAGAGTTTGGCACTTTACTTATGGGACACCCTGTATAGGGATTGTAAGGATTTGTCGCTCGAGTAAAGAACGACGAGAGTATAAATGTAATTGAAACGACCAGACCAGATGGAAGACAGAGGCGTAAATTTATCGGACGTAAATATCAATGTATACGATCATGTTGTTACATTTAACATGACGCAACAGTCTGAGCTTAGTGGTGTTTGACGTGATGACCTATTTCCAAATTTGAGTTCTTACGTAACACTTTCTTGTTTTAATGGTAATTTTATTTAACAGATATAAAAGCATAAGGTTTCCATTTTAGATGGAAAATAAAAGGCAGGGAAGATTATCAACCCAGAATTTCGTAAAGACAAAATAGATTTAAATTATTTCAAAGCAAAAATTAATCTGTAGCTGTAAATCGGTTTACTGATTCTACCCACTTAAATAATTTGGCGACATTTTCGCTAGTTTTTGGCTCATACATTGTCTGTGTATGTGTTAGTAAGCATTCAACGGGTCGAAAATGTGATCCAATTTTACTACAAAATGTAAAAGTCGGGCTTAGATTCATTAATTAACAAAAAAAACTTTTAGTAAACGATAATTTAGAACGCTTTGTCTTACGAGATCCAAAAATAGCTCACTTTGTGTAGCTTTTAAAAGCTACACCTGATGATATCCACCCAAGCTAATTTTTTTAAGTTTAAAAAAATAATAATAATAAGAGTGCTATTATTAAAAACAAAATTGTTGCAAAAATAACCTAAATAAATACAAGATAATAGTAATATCTCTAGTAGTCAGTTTTTGTTAAAATTTGTAAAATTTAGCGTTCACTAGATTATATCATTCTTTTAAAACAAATGAAAAAATGGTTTCAACATTTCAAAAATGGCAGATTGATATACGAGTTTTCAGTACATTTGTTTATCTATGAGCCTGTATTAGCTCAATTTAGCAACTGGGATTTGCATATTGTAATTCTAAAATGAATCATTACAAACGAGGATTTATGGAGAGAAACAGGTCAAATTCGGGTCAAACTGCAGATTCGAGAGAGGAAGTGGAGGTGGTTAGGACACACACTGAGGAAGCCAGACGGAACTATTGAGAAAGAGGCCCTAGATTGGAACCCGCAAGGTGTCAGAAGAAGAGGTCGACCCCGAGAAATCTGGAAGAGGACCGTTATTAAAGAAGCAAAAGAGGTTAATAAGACTTGGAGAGAAGTGAAGGCACTTGCTGGAGACAGGGACAGATGGAGAGCTCTTCTGGACGCCCTATGCTCCAATAGGAGATAAAAGGAAATATGTCAAGTAACTCAAGAAGTCTAAAATGAAGGTCCGGTAAAGAAGTGCATCAACATCTTGAGACGGTTCCGTTCTTGGTGGGTCGTCTGGGAGGAACTACTTCCCAACAATCTCTCCACACCTTCCCCTCCTGCACCTTATAGGTCGTTGAAGATAGGAAACGACAAAATAGGGAAATTCCTGATGTGTGGGTAAAGTACAATGAGGGACAACCTGTATCCTACAACTGTTACGATACCTGTGAAGACTTTACAGGAACTCTGAAGAGTGACACGTAACTGATGATGTTACTACACGTCTAGCAAGACAATATTGGATTTATAAATAGCTTTCAATATTAAAAATAAGTAATTCACATGCTATTACCGGTGTATGCTGAGTATTGTTTATTCCTTTCTATTATTGTACAGATGGTTTATTTACAAATTGTATAAATTTTCTATAATATTTATTGTATTGAAGAGTACAACTGTATTTATTGATTGTCAATATTGTAGAGGCTGGGGTGTGACTCATTTACTTCAAGTTTACAATATCACGGAGCTTAAACAATGATGGATGATGATGATGACTTGGTTAATGAAACGTGACATTGTTGGTGAAAAAGTGTTTATGAAATTTTCCCGTTCATTTATTGATATTCAACGTTTCATATTTGACAGAACTTTACGTCCCTCCAATGAAAATCATAGCTACATTCAAGCCACTATTCTAGCATCAAGGATTTAAACTGATATTTGTTTGTATCAACCTTCGTTTTCTATTTAGTTTAAATATTGTAACACATGTTTATTAAAACAATTTAACAGCTGTTCTGACACCTTTCTAATTGTTACAGTAAATAACGTTCTGCAAGTTGTCAGCTGTTTTTGCGCACATAAGATATAGGATAATAATTTGTGTTATGAAAATTGGGTCAATTATTTATAAAGATGAGCAAGACAAAAGACTGACGATTAATGTTTTCACCCGGAAGATTAAATATAATTATTTTACAGCAAGCCCTACATTAATCTATGATCAGTTTTATTTCTAAATACAAAACTATTCTTAATGTGTTATACGCAAAGAGTCTGGGATTTTCATTTTAAAATTATTATATACCGACAAAAATTGCTCTCAGACAAGCACACTTAAACACTCTATGCTGTCAATATTAAACCATTCAAATATATTTTCAAACAATGAAGATTCCGTTTTAACTGTATCATCTATTCCTATACAATACTTTTTTTTTACATGATGTTTGTATATATTTTTTGTAACTGACCTTCAATAAAATTTTAACGAAATTGTTAGAGACGATTTCTAATAAACATAAATATTAATGAAAATGATTACGGTACACATTTTTCTGTTTTTTTATTAATAACTCCCCGATAGAAATTATCAGAACGAGTAATTTGATCAAATTTTTCAGGCCCTTTTAAGGTCATGTGAAATTTTGTATGACAATATTTAAACGAGAATGACGAAACCGGATTTTAAGTTTATGGGTGCTAAAATCAGGACAAACAAATCCAAACATTCATCTATACTCTGACCATTTTATTATCAAAATGTAAGGATATCCGTATGTAATGTGCAGGAATTTGTTCTTAAAAGTCCAAATAATCACTTGTAAATAAACAAAAAATTGCGTACTGTCAATTTATTGATATTTATATATGAATAGCAAGGAAAACACTGTCTGAAATAGTGAAAAGCCAATAGTCGTAATGATTATGTATTAACAGATTAAATTAGAGTTTTCTTCAAAATTTGCCATTGGATACGTGTTTTAAAATTTAAAAAAGAAAGGCATTGCAATATCGAATACAAAATCATACAGATGTAACCTCCATGGATGTGCGTAATCTTAAGTTAATCATTTACATAAATCTTTAAATAAGATATTGAGAAAACCGTATTTATCTTTCCACCCTTAAATTTTAAGTCCAAAAGAGTGCAAATAAATCTCTCAAAAGTCCATTGTCTTAACATATACTAAATGTAACAATACCCGAAAATATATAATAAACATTTCAAGATTTTTGAAAGGAGCTATTAAAAAAATTGATAATTTATCGTGAAATATTTAGAATATATTAAAATTGTGTCGTAAAACGTATAGTTTTCAACAATTTAAAAATATCCAACAAGTGCCACAAAATGTATGGCCCTGGATTAATTATAAGAAATCTCATAAAATCAGTTTAGTATACACCACGTGGTGCAGAAAATAAACAAACAAGCTATAATTATTATTCTAAACCACATTTTAAACTTTTTTCAAAACTGAACTGCAAATTTCTCGCCAATATATAACATTTTCTTACTACGGACATGCAAGAAATAAATTTCAAATTTTACTCAAACGCTAAACCTTAGAAACTAAAATGTAATAAAAACCAAGTTATGCAGCGTTTCATATTAGAGTACTAATATGTAAGATCATACTTCGGCCCACCTTACGTTTAACACATGTATTAAACACCAAATTTTAAAGAAAACTCCAATAAAAACTGTAGAAAACAGAAAATCATTTTCAACCACTTCAACTTGAATTAGTCGTTTCATATATAAATATCATTAGATAATAATGAAAATATAAAATTGTTGTTTCCTGCAAATGATAGTTTGAACTTTTATGAATAACAAGACTCCTGCCATATCAGTTTATCTTAATATTTGGATAAGAAAATAGTAAGATCAGAAGCTGTATGGATCAGTTTCTTACTAATACTAACACTACAATTTAAACATATATTTCATTTTTAAATTCACTATAAAACCTTCTAAATTTTCACTTTCTCTTCACTCAATACACTTATAAACACGCCACACTACATTGTTACTTAATACAACCGACCTCATCGCTGGTGAAACGAATACTAAACAAATTTAAACCACGAGAGTAGAGATAGGCGATGAAAAAAATAAAGTTTTACTAATTAGTACACATCACATGTGTGTCCAACTGCGTTGTTCATTATTCAAACTTTATCGGTTAACTTTAACTAATCCATTGTTTAACTGATAACACCGTTTGGTCCACTTAAGATAATTGTTTTTAAAGTTGTTTCAGTTATAACTAGATTCTTACGTGATAAGTTTGTTTTGTATTTTGTATTGTATGACAATAATTGGCAAAATAGCGATCACGTGACTTTAAAATCGATTACAAAAACTTAGGTAGGCAGATAATATAAATTTCATAAAAATCGGAAATGTTTTGGAGAAATTTGCGGTGTCTGGACACAAGGGTCTTGTATAAAACTATTATTAGTTTCATAAAAATTGTATTTAATATTTATTATGTAATGTTATTATGATGATGTGTTCAGGGACATGTAAACCCAAGTAAATTCGAATTCAGCACTCCAAAGGACGCACATTATGAGTTTATTTATGATGGGTTTATTTGTGTTTTTATTCCGTTTTGTAGGTTTCAGTGTCCAGGTATGTATAAATCTATATCAAAACGAACTCAGAATTCCAGTATACAAACAAATTTCAGTTTCATAAAAATCGGTCGATAATTTATTTATTTAAATTTGTTTATTGGGGCTTTCCGGGTTCCAGATACGTACAGACCAATATTCAAATTCGAATTCAGCTATATAAAAAAAAATACAAAGATATTATAAGTTTCATATACATTATTTAATATTTTATGTTTTTTGAAAGTCTTTTTGTGATCCGTTGTCCAGTTACACATAGTTAAATCAGTCCTTCAAAATAGATAAATAATACGATTATCATCTAAATCTGTACATGAACACACACTTTTATAAATTTTAAATTACTACCCCACCCCTTAAATACTTTAAAACTAATTGCCCTACCTCACCACAAATTGCGAAATTTGAAGCTGTCAGTTTTTCAAATATTGGTTGACAATAATTTTTTACCCCCAACAAATTTTCATCCCAACCTTTAAGCAATTTGGTAAAAAACGTCATTGCATAAAACTTTTAATACCAATTGAACCACGCGATCAAGCGAAAGCGAAGGGAAAATATTCTACAGAAGTGACGGTTGGACAAATAGATAGAGTTACATCATTTGGAATATGATCTGAATGTTTCTGCTTTTTACTAGACATCTCATTCATTTCTTTTAGACCACACACAAATAGAATGACAAGCGAAAAACGACAAGCTAATAATTTTGAATCACCTTGTTGTGCATTTATGTTATTTTAATATAATATTTCAGAAACCGTGGGATTTTTTTTATAAGTGAGCTACCATTTCTATCTATCTGTTAAAGATCAAAAATCTTTCAAATAGAGAAAATTTCTTACTTTTTTGTTATAAATAAAATTGTGGTAAAAGAGTACATAAATTGTTTATTTTTATTTCAAATACGCGGATACAATTTGAAAAAAAAATGATAACCTATATTTTTGATATTTCGTGTTGACTAATTAAAAATAAATTTGAAAAGAACGTAAATTCGGAATGATTCACTTGTCGCCTAATTATCCTACTTCTATGTAAAGGATTAATAACGACTCAAAATTCCGTATTTATGCTGGAATAATATTTTTCAACGTGTCCACGTAACATTATGATTTTCAAAAGGACGTCCATTCAAAATAATTGAACCCGGATAACTTTGAAGGAGTTAACTTTAAAAAAACACACACAAACATGATATTTTGTTCCATTAAAAGAAAACACATTTCTATTTATTGTAGATCAAATTTGATATGTTGGTATATTTTGGTCATATCGCAACATATTTTCCAACCATTTTTTTCGATAACTCAATATTTACGTGAAAAAATTCCTATTTCCTTAAATACTGCTCCAACGATTTTGATCAAATTATTCTAAAATGTAGCAACTACAGACACAAACTAAATTGGCCGCCATCTTTTTTAAAATACCGGTTCAGGAGTTATCGGTAATTAACAAAAAAATCAACCATGGGGCTGCTATAAAATACTTAATTCCTCAAAAATGGCTCGCTGCTATCGTTCAAAATGTGAAGATGTTTACATAAAAAATTACAATTCAGTTATAATTGGCAAAAACGAAAATGAACTTTACCAGCGTCGATAGAAACTCTATTTTATCAATCTCTATTAAAAATATATAAATATCTTTAAACAATTTTTTTTAATCGCATAAAGTTGGTAAAGGAAAAACTCGGCAAAAAGAAATTTTTTCTTTCCTCACATATGGTACACACATTTTTGGGGAGATAAGACGAAAATATTTTGTTTCGCTTTGTCGATGGATGTATGAGAAAGTTGGTGAAATATGCTTGCACCGTTAATTTGCGAAATTAATATAAACCGTTGTAAATGAATTTGTTGTTACTAAATTTGGTGATAATTGAGTAAGAATTGCTACCGGCAGAACGAAAAATCTATTAATATCAGACAATAAAACCAATTAAGCGATACGATGTGTCTTAAACGTCGCCTGTTTATCGTTCAGAATAATGTGTTTTAGTGTCGTGCACAAATGTTTTACATATGGTTACCTAACGATATCATCAATGCATGACGAAACAACTGTAGCTTGATAACAGAAAGGTATTTATATAAATAAATTTATTTGAGTTTCACTTTCTGTCATTCCTAGCTACATCATAATATAATGAAAAGTGGAGACTCTATTCCTGCACATAGGAAGGAAATCTAACGAACAAGTTAAAATGACATAAATAGATTGTATTCTGTGTGATTACTCAGGTGGGCCAAAACGTACCCCTTCTATTTCCCAATATGTTTTGCTATGTTTTAGGGCAAAATGCAATTTATACCTGGCCTACGTTAAATGTTTTACAATGTTTTAACCGCCACCATGTGTCTGAAATTTCAAAAAAATAATAATATGTTATGCGACACATGATTAAAAATTATTTTCCATTGCTGAAATTAGAGGCAGGTTTATTATTTTTAATATCCACCTTTCACCAGTTATTCACGAAAAACAAAAATTTGTGAAATTTTAATAGAAGTCAGAGGATTATAATTTGTACATTTACACTGAAGTAAGTCAATTTATTGTTTTAAAAAATTATTTGTCATTAATATTGTGTAAAATGGCCTTGGTTTGTTATTTTTACAACAGCATTAAACCATTTTGAAATTATTATCTTAAGATGTTATCAACTTGAAAGTTGTAAATAAATAATAGACGTAGATAATGAAAACCAGGTTCCACCATTCAAATGAACACGAAAATCTTACGCAGTACCATACATTACAAATAGTAATAAATTGGTAAATTAAAAAAAAAGAAAGGAAAAAAAAGGGGAAAAAAGAACAAATTTCACGGATTGCAAATAGTTTTTTGCCGTACATAGCTAGAGACAGGATTCAGATATTAAAAAAAAAAAAAAAAAAAAGATTATGCTTGAAAACTCCATTTTCAATCATGTATCACACGAGAGCTTCTGGTTCTTCAAATCCCCTTAGGAAAAACAAAAAATTACGGTGTTGAGACAACATTGTGGGGGCAAAGTGAGGAGATACAGTTGGTAATCAATCCTGATTACAAAAGCTAGAATTACAGCGATGGGCATTCAATATGCTGACCACCATCATCCGGTGAAAAGGTGTCTAGACCCTTAACAGGCTGTTGCGCCCAAATGGTGGACAAAAATGTTAACATCATAAAAACGTAATACGAGGGATAAGATATAAATTATATTTAGCCCCAAATCAATATGACGAAAATTATACAAAAAAGTAGCGGTGAGTAACTGGGTGTATAACATAATTACACATACATTATCACCACTCGGTAGAACGTGTTCAAGTTACCATGATCAAGGCACATTTCATAGCTCTGATTTTAAGATGATAATGACAACATGAAATCAGTCTTCAATTTGAAAATATCGCGCCGTAACAAGGAACGGTTATGCAACTAATGCAACAGGTGGGTACGGACTGCAGTATCACACGGATAATCCAGCGCAATGATGTATCGTTTTTACGCTAGAAAATAACGTGTTCGAATTTAAGATCTTACACAATATTATTATTAATTTTAGAAAACTTTGCTTTATAATTTGTAGATACGATAAAATCATTTGATTGTTTTAAAAACTATTTTTTCCCAAGTAGTGTTTTCTCTCCTATTCATGTGAGAAAACTTTTATTATATATTTACAATAATCATATATTCCCCAAATTAAAATATCCCTACTCGACTAGGCAACCTCAGACTGATTAAGTGCGCGCCCCAAAATTAAATAAAACATATTCAAGTACTAATTCTCGGTATACCTTTCATATTTTATTTAACAACATGCCAGAACAATTAAAAGATAATTTATCACATTCTGTGATTTTATATTTTTTAAATGTTATACTAAGTTGGAAGACGTTGAACATGTTATTAAATCTAAATATAAGAGACATTCCACTCTATCGCCCACTTTTGGAATTTCAGATATTCGAGCATCAACTCGTACCTTGAACTTTATCATTATATTCATGTTGGTTTGATCAGTGTTTTTTGAAGTCATCATATTTAAAAAAAATTTTAGATTACTTCATTTTATATTGTAGGAATTGCATGACGGTGCATATTACAATTTTTCCTGCAAACATTTAAGCGGAACCATTACCACTCATTCCTTTATTTAAAAAATATAAATATAAAAATGTATTTTCCTAGGAAATAAATAAAACGAAACACCAAAGAAAACCAAAATTGATATCGTTTAATAAACTAAAAGTAAACTCCGAGGCGCAACTATCCATGAAGAGCTGGCCTCTTCGGCGACTTTTCAGTCGTATTCACACGTGGATTGAACCCGAAGGATACCTTCAAAACGAGGATTACTGGAGGCTAACGTTCGAATTTTGTTACTTGTGCATTTCGGCGCCAAAGAGCGAAATATTTGATTTTTAAATTAAAATTTTGGTTTTTCTTCGTGTAAATAATTATTTTAAAAGACGAAAGAGTAAATAATAAATTATTTTTTTTGATTAAGTGATCAAATAAAAGTGTCGCAACTAAGTATGAAGTTTTTGGCCGCTATATCAGTTAGGGTTGTCTTATCGAACTTTTCTTTACGTTATTTTTCTCGTCTAAATATAAACTTTTCAATGAGGTGTCACTCGATAGGGATTACTATTTAAAAATTTTGAGTTGGCCCATCAAAAATTCATCTTTATTTAAAAATTGTAGATTACAAACCCCAAAACATATCCTGAAAATTTCAAGTTTTATTTCTAACAGTTAATTACTTCCAATAATATCACGGGACATTTTGGACGCCAAACATATACAGTAAACAATAAACTTGTATACAGAGTATTCACAATTTAGTTATATAAAAGGAACGTTTATTTTTGAACCGTGTTTGAATCAAATGAATTGATCGATACAGCAAAAACAGTAATACTTGAAGTTTTGTTGAGATATTACAAAAAATGTTCAATATGAGTTTATTTGTTCTATGTATAGATTCAATAATGCAATCAAACCATGTGTTCTAAAAACACTAGTGCTTCTAGCGGATGCAAGGAACACGAGTGTTTTGGAAGATATGTTGATTATTGTATTAGATTTTGTTAATGTTTATATTTTATCAGCACAATTGAGTAGTAAGCTATTTATGGTTTACGTATCGCAAACTCCCAAATATCAAAAGAAATCATCTTAAGTAAAGACAGTCCAGTACAATCTTTTTCTTGAAACTGGCTGGGAGATAAAGAGGCCAGGATAGATCTTGAGTTTCAAGAGTGCGTCAAGCCTATTTTTGTAGCCCAAAGAACTCAATAACCGTGCACAATATTCCCTAAAAACTGTGTTGAATGCTAAAAAAAAAAGTCTGCTAATGAAGGTCTACAGATTACAGTTGGTACACATTTTAATTTGTAGGACAAGGAAAGTTGTAGTGTAATAATTTAGAGAATGGATAACGAACGATAAATTGAGGCTATTTTACATCTTGGTGGCAAGGAGATAATGTGAGAATATGATCTGTTGAAAATTCAGTGGAACATGAAAGAGACCCACTAGACTAAACTTTTGTAATTCTATTTTTTCGAGGTTTAGTAGAAGAGGTTTAATGGAACCTGATGGTTCTAACTCCAGCCTAAAATATAAAGTAATTATCTATCTGCTATTAATATTGTCCATCATTTTTTATGTGGAGAACAATATTTATCTGATTATATTGGTAAACTATTAGCTCATGCTTCATATAAAATGAGTAGAAATTATTAGGAAATTTTTCAAATTTGACATGATTTTAGATTTAGGTGTTTAGATTTTGGAGAAAGCAAGCTGTGCCGTTCGCGTCACAATTTCATACAGTATTAACAGGTAGGATCTAATTTTAACAAGATGGTGTAACTTTACATTTTTATTTCGAGGTTACATCATTCATCATGATCTTGGATTGGACGTGGTTCCACGATTTCCTAATTAATATAGCCCTAGAATATCTGTATGTGGGGCTACAGGTGAACCATATTCTCTTTTATTTCTATTCATAATGAGGCCATGACTAGAGAGATGCTGTGAATATGGGATTGGCCCGGATATACAGTATAAATGAAGGAAGATTAACTAAAAGAGTTAGCAGATCTAGGCATCTCTAAGATTATAAGCGTGGTTGAGACACACGCAACAAAACACAATTATTAGCATGGTTGTGTGGCTAAAAGACACAAGTAGAAAAGTAGTAATAGGGAATAAGAAGAGCAGGGTATTTCAAATTACTTCTGGTAACTTAACCTATGAGTGATAATTCTACAGAATGCATCAGATGGAAGCTTATGGTGACGATGCCGATGCGATGATTGTGGTCACATTATGAGAAAAATCTCTGGCTCTGTTAGTGTTGAGAAGGAAGGCACACAACTACGAACTTGAAAAACTCATGGATAAATAGTAAGAATTATAAAGTCAAGGAGGTTAAGGGTGGATAGGATATGTAATAATCCAAATGCACAACGGTAGAATATCAAAGAACGTGCAGGATGGCAAAAGAAGAACGTTACATGCAGTTAATAGAAGGTAATAATAATAAGGAAGGAGTCCTAATAGAAGGAGTCGACCATGGAAACTGGCTGCAGGATGTTGAGAGAACTTTAGGCGTTTCAGTGTCCGGAATTGTGTGGCGGATTGCACACGGAATAGGGACGGATTGATCGGAGAACAAGGCTCTTTGTGAGCTGTAGCGCCAAAGGGTAAAAGTGAAGAAAAGGATAGGTTTTTGTTAAGTTCTTCTTGCCAAATTAACTACGATTTCGGATAACAAAAGCAGTTGACACTATAGACTGTGGAATGATTATTAGGGTATGGATTAGATATCAAATAAATAACAAGAGTAACGTATGGATATGTAACCAGAGGAATCCATATTTTACATTTAAAACACCTGTAAACAAAACGTCTATATTACTTAATTTTACTTAGTTTAAATTTTTTAAAATAAATGTTACTAATTTGTGAATAACCTGTACATGAATTTCAATGACCATTCAAACGCATTCTAGGGATTATGACTGGTGCTCAACTGATGTTTTCGTATCTCAACTGTTTCCATTAGCGTGCTGCAATAACGACATTTTCAAAGAAAATCGTTCAAAAAAAGAAGGCATAGTTGACACAATTTTTTATGTACAAGAAATTGTTTTGTTTTGTTTTGTTTTGCTAATTGGAAGAGCAACGTGCAACGTGTGTGACTTGGACAACATCTGTTACAGCGAACAATTACCCACGCCCAGGAAATACTTGCAATAAAAAGTCAAGACAAGCGGGAGGATAGGTCGGGTAACCTTGCAAAGTCAAAAGTCCAAGTTAAGCTCTGCAGATGTAACCGCCATCTGGGAGTTTTAACAAGCAGATCACTGGAATAATAATGATCAGAATATTAAGTGAATCATGTTATTTTAAAGGTTAGAGCCTAACAGATGTGGTAATTTCTTTACATTAAAAAAAATGGATTATTTTGACAAAAGTGTAAGTTTAATATTTGGCAAATTTTCTTTTTATTATAATATTATTATTTTTGTTTTAATTTTAAATATTGAAGATACAGAAACTTGTATAAAGATCACCCTTTCGGAATCTAGTTATATTTTAAACAATACAAGTTCCAATAAATTTAGATAAAAGAAAAAAAAACAATATAACCTCAAATTAAATTTGTTTCTTCATTAAACAAGTGTGTTTATTAAAACGCTCTAGAGATGGGGGTTTTTGTTCAAATTTGTTATATAGACTGGGTTTTACGAATCGTTACATAAGATCGTTAACTAGAAAAAATTCGTTTGATAAATTTCAAAATGATGGCCGGTTTTCACGTTTCAAAAATCGTTTGTGGATTATAATTTGGTATATTCTATATAGTTTGGCAACAATTTCTTTCACCCTGCTCTAAAATCAGCAACTAATAAACTCCAAGCGTACTTTCAACGACGAAAATTAAGAAGGTCATAATTAGAAATCAAAATGATTAAAAACCACAAAATTAGAAAGAAATATAAACGTGAGTAAAGAGCTTTAAATCTACTACTGCCCCGTTGTTGGCGGATACAGCTTCAACAGTTTCTGAAATAGGTCAGTATAATTGTACAACTTCTCTTATTTAAAAAGCTGTTTTTGAAGTTGTTTTACGATGTAATAAAGTTTTACAACGTTCGATTGAGGTGAAAATCAACGTCTAGTGCATTAACATGCACATCGCACAATTAAAACACTGAATGTGCAGTAATCGAAAAAAGTCATATTATATAAGTTTTTTAAGGTTTTTCGTTAATAACTGGAGATAAGTGAGATATATACATAAAAAAAAGTATAAAACTCAGGGTTGAAAAACGATGCTCAATTATGTATTAAAACACCATGTTGCCATTTTAAAAATTTAACTCAAATCCAACATGGTGGAAGATATTTTTAATACATCACAAAATGTAGTAATAAACTTCATTTATTCCGCAATTATTGCGATAAAAATGTGGGAAAAGTAGGTAGGGCGTTATAGCCACGCTCTGACATTTTCATCTTTTAACTAAACTTTTTAATCACCTTTAGGGGCCTAATGTAATAGCAGATATTTCTTGTTGAAACTCCATATTCAGTAACCTTATTTCAACTAAATGTAATCGTAAAGTTGCCTTTTATTGTACAAAAAATCTAGGGGAAATGTTGGTCAATAATAAAGATAAAAAAGAAATGTTAGAAAATAGTGGAGTTTATAAAATATCTTGTCAAGATTGTGACTCTGAGTACATAGGTCAATCAGTTAGATCTATAAAACTTAGAATTAAAGAACATGTAAATAGCTGGAAACATGGCTATAGAAACTCTAACTTTGCTAACCACCTTTTGGACTCGGATCATAGTTTTGATCCGAAATTGAATGTTAAACTCTTACATATAGAAAATAAAAGCAATAGATTAAATCATTTAGAATGTTTAGAAATAAATAGATCTATTTCACTTAGGCCTATTCTCAACTTAAATGACCAAACTGTATTAAATTCGTCACCCCTTCTAAAACCCATCCCTAACATAGTTCATTACCCTTTATCTACCTGCTAGGTCATCCCCCTACCTTTCCCGATTTCTCTATTGTATTTCAGTTTCCTGTTACTTATGTTTAAATAGTTCTATACCTGTAAATTATCATTTGCCCGTTGATGCCGCAAAGCGAAACAATTGTAGCTCATTTATATTATTATAATATTTGAAACTTTAAGCTTTTTTGCTTTATTTTAAACTTTTTAATCTAATCGTATATTACTTGTTCAGTTGAACAATTCAAATAAGTAATTGAAAGCGGTGAATCGTATATTACTAAGAATTTGGCTCTAATTGAATCATAATCAAAGTAGTAATGGTTAATATCTTATCATTAAAAATGGTAAAGAGATTGTCTCACGAAGAAAGTACTCGATACGCAGCTTTCATCAATATATACAGATTTCAAATGACACTGAATACATTTTTCCGGGACATTAAAAGACTAATAAATGAGAAGTTACTAGGAAGAAACATCTTAAAATGAACGCCATTTAAATAATTTACCACCCTCAGGAGCTCATTATAGTGAGTACGGGCCTGGCAAACTCAAGGATCTAGCTGGATTTATACATGTTTCATATAGTCTTGGTTTAGATGACTCTCATTCATCTTCACTACCACGTCTCTTTGGAACAACTCTTATTCCCTTACGACACCTCTCCTATTTGAGTATTCGAAAGCTATGGGGATCTCTGTTTTACACACTTTTATTTATTTATTTTTTAAATAAGGTGATGATAACAGAGAGGTGTTTTGCATTTAAACAGAAAAGAAAAAAACAATTTTTCGCTACCAATATCGTTACTAAACCATTATAAAATAATGTCACCTTTCAAATTTGAAAAAAATCCGGGAAAATCCATTGTTTGGTATAGTATTTCTAAAATGGGTTGCATGATCTATAACTATTACCATTATTTGATATATTTCAATTCTAAATAATTTAAACAATGGTTCTATTACCATATTTTAGAGAAATATATCGAGTTTTTTTTAAAAAAGTTAAAATTTACCTATTGATTTCTCTTGTATAAAAATAATAGGGGTTTTCTGAAATATAATAATTGTATTGTGATTATCTTTATAAGAGCTCCCCCTCCCCTCATCCTCTTTCCAAGAATATAATTTAATCAACTTATTTAAAATAATAAAATTAAATCAGCGAATATTTTTGGAATAAATATTGACAACAATAAAAATAAGGGGGAAAAAAGTGAAAATATAGGAGGATGTTGGTAGGGGTACGTGAAGTTACCCCCTCACACTTTGACCTTAAGCAAAAAAAATTCTTCAGTAGTATTTTTTGTAGAAAAGTTAAACAAAAGAGATGAAATCTAAGAACGTTGAGGGGGTGGAGGAACACGTGAATGTTAGCTCCAAAATTAACCTTAAGAATTATGATTCCTAAGCGGTTCTTTTTTGGAGAAACAATACTGGGTGGAAACTTTTGAGGTGAAAACATTTAAAAGAATTAATTGTGTTAAAAAAGGAACAAGTTGGGGGGGAGGGGGCTACGTAGTTAGCCCGACACTATGGCGTTTAAAAAAGTGGTTTCTTCAGTGGTTTCTTTTGAGAGAACGCTTTAAAAAATTTTTGCATCGGAGAAAGCGAGGGATTACGTGCAAATTAGTCCTTACACTTTGAAGTCAAGTACCTTACTGGTTTTCCGAAGTACCGGATGGTATTCGTTGGAGAGAACAGGTGCTTAATTTCTAAAATTTTAGGTATGGGAACGCTCATTTATTCTTATAAACCACCCTCTCTATTTTCTAATAAAGCCTAGTTAAACATTCCCTCACTCCCACCCCCCGTTAATATCTCGGTGCCTACTGCCTACTCTAAATCTCTCTATTATATAAAAAAGTTTAAGGCACCGTGTGCCGTTCCGTACTACTTAGTGGCTAAAAATAAAATGAGGAACGCTCAGACCAAGAATTACGAATATCTGTCGCCGACTACCGATATCACTTCCATAGAATGGAAAACTTTTGTAGACGGCAAAGATGTTTTAATGGTATAAATCCATACAGTGTAGAAAGTAGAGGAGAAAAGATGTATATAAAAATGAATATCACGACATTGATTCATGTACAATTATGTTTGTATTATGTTTAAAGTTTCAATAAAAATGTAACATAAAAATTCAATAATTTTTTTCTTCTTGATGATAGAGAAGAAATAAAGTTGAATGGGGGCCCCCGAAGATCGCTGAGCGATCGAGGACGTGGCGGGGGTTGGCGAGAGAAGCGAGCAGGGGGCAAAAGCCCCCTAGTTTCCTATAAACTTGTTTTGATTTGCACCAACCATTTTATATGAAGCCCACAACAACCAATATACTTTTTTTTAATGAATGGTAAAATAAAAACAAATAAAGCCTTCTTTACATTTTTATTTGTATACAGTACAGTAGCATTAATACATATCAATACGTAAACAGATGTTTTTGATAATTTTCTGAAAAAACTAGTAAGACTAAATGTTTAAAATCTATTTTTAATGTCACAGCTTGAATTGTAATTTTTTTATATTTTACAAAAACATTTCGCTTATCCTAAGGCTGCGGCGCAGAACAATTTTTATACCGTCAAAATAAACCCACTCCTTTAAAAAAGAAAGGAAATGATTTATGACAACAGGCAGAAAAATAAAAAGGTTTAATAGCCTAAACTAAATATTAAATTAAACCATTAAATTGTTGCTAGTAGCAGTAAAACTGTTTTATTTTAAAAATTTAATGAAATTTTAAAAAGTTAAGGTTTTTATATTTGCTGATTTTTAAGTAGGTGTACGGTTTTGTAATCTAATATTTATATTGTAAGACAATGCCTAGACTGTTGGTAAAATTAGTTGTTTGTTAATTTTTAAAAGTGGAAACTACAAAACAACAATACAAAACTAACTGTAAATAAATAAAAAAATTTAAAAAAGGGACATTTTTTTTTCACAACACAACTACAAGTAGGCTAATGTTTTTGAAAACTTAGTGTTCTAAAAACCTAAAAGATATTAAAAGAGAACGAGTTTTAGAAAAAAAGTTCCCAAATTGCAATGCTTCGCTAGGTCGTACATTAACGCCAGGTTGTGTACAAAAGTTGTAGATGACAATGTACTACAAAGCCCTTTGTAAGTCGAACGTTGTTTCGAGTCCCGTTGCTTGTCTTCAGATGCTTCTAAAAAATGATTGTACAAAGCTTTAAAATCTGTCCATACTGCTTTCACCGCCATTAAGCTGGAGGCTACCCAACGAGTATCTAAAACACGGCCGATTTTCAAAATCTGTTCCTCTAGTCCTTTAGCAGCTTCTGCCAACTCCCTGCTATTTTTCGGAGAGCAACTAAACATGTTTCTAATTTTATCCATGAATATCTTGAAATAATTGATTCCAGCTACTTCTTCTACCGAATCGTGCACGGCAAGCTCTAAACGATGGTTTAAACAATGCCAAATGAACAGGTTGGGAAATGTTTCATTAAGCTGCATAGCAAGGCCAGATTGTTTGCCTAGTAGCACTGACGCACCGTCACAAGTTAGAGCAATCATATGGTCTTTCATGAATTCAAAGCTTAGACCTAATGCTTGTAACTGATTTAAAAGTTCTTGTAAAATACCAGCTGATGTTGTGGTATTTAGCTCAAAAAGTGTTAAGAAAATTGTCATAGGGTTTTTCATTCCTTTTAAAACAGTTCTGATATAAACCACCAAAGCATTTTTGTTCGAAACTGAAGTAGCCTCATCCAAAAGCAGTGAAAATTTAGAGTCTGACTTGATTTGACCATTTATCAAGTCTGATTTCATTTCATCAAAAATATGATGAACTATGTTGGAGCAAGCAACATTTGAATGGAGTATTCGGCCCATATCCAAACCATTGATTATTTGAAGATCGATTTCTGTTTCAAACTCAAAAAATGGCCTATTTAGTTTGGCCTGCTTATAAGCCGTGCGGAAAATGCGCTCAGTAACAATCTGCTCCTCCTGATGCATAGAAGCAACAGCTTTTTTCATTGTATCTTTCTTTGCTTCATTGAGTATTTTTTCAGCTAAAGAGTGAGCTCGAGACCCACGGTGTAAAAACATCTGTTTTCTAAGAGAGGATTGTTGGTCTTTTTTATTGTTTCCATAAGCGGTAACAGTTCTTAAAACCCACTCCTCACTAATTTTTAGGCCCTTCGTTTTCTCAGCACCTAGAGTACTCACGCTTCTGCAAATATTACCACCTAGTTCTTTGTTCACAATTAACCATGGATTTTTTGCTTTAAATTCAACAATTTGTTCAAGAGACCAACAAACTGGGTGTTCACCTCCATTAACATAAAATCACTATCTTTATTACTAATCTTAGCTTCGTCTAAACTAGATCCCAATCCCACCAACCTGGATACTTCTTTGTCCGAACCCGACGAGGACGTTGAAGGGTAATCATCCTCCTTGATTCCGATTGCGTCTTCTTTTGTATCTTGATCAACAATTGAAGTCGTAGTCGATGCTTCCGAACTGCAGTTCTCATTATTCACAGTAACTTTTTGTTTTTTAGGGTTAGGTTTAAAGAAATCAACAATTTTTCTGGTAGTCATAACTATAACTCGAGTAGTAAACTTTTGTAGCTGCACTAGCACTAGTAAGCATAAACAAACACGAACAACGAACTGCGATTCAACGAACTGATTACAAAACTGTGATGATGGGATGCAATGCAACTTGTGACTGAAACGCCTCAAGTAAGTCATCTATGCTGTGATCAGTGTTGCCACTGCCACTGTGATGTGTGTGCGGTGGCGCGGGAAGGAATGGAGGGAGGGAGGCAGAGGAGAATTGTTTTGTTATTGTGTGGCGCGGACGAGATGACTAACTACCCTCCCTGATTCCGAGAATGACTCATCACAGCTCACAATCCCTTGTTAGGGCACTTATTATCTGCTTACGAGCCGCTCGCTAGCAAAGCCTAAAATTGATCCTACCTACAATTTTAAAAAAATTGTAGTTTTAGAGTTACTTGCGTTCCCTTGCGTTCCGGCACCCTTGGGAGGTAAGGGAACGCCGTTCCCTTGCGTTCCCACTGAAATTAACCATTGGAGAGAACACTTTAAAAAAAAATTGTGGTGACATGAAGAAAGTGGCGGGGGGGACTATGTGAAAATAAAACTTTGACATTAAAAAATGTGGGTCTTTAGGTGGTATTTTTTCGGCGAAAAAGTACCGGGTCCATATGAGGGGAACACTTTAAAAACAATTGCGTTGAAATCGGACCAAGTAGGGGGAGCTAATTCATGTTACCCTCCATTAACAGTCGAACTACTGAGGGTAAAACATTGTTTTCTAATGGTAATTTTGTGTTACATTATTTCAGACAAAATAAAAACAATTCGGAAAATTGGGGAGGGGAGCAAAGTTACAGACATGCTCGTTATGTAATTATTTTAATAAAACATTCAAACTTTGAGAATCTTACTTTGGTTACAGACTATACTTTATATAAATATATACTGTAATAACTTGTGCTTAAGCCAACACAAAATAATATATGGTAATGTGGGTTCAGCTAATCAAAAATATAGTCCGGTCAAATTTTAAAACAGAGGTCTAGAAAAACATTTTACACATAAGTTGGAGAGCAGTTATTATTGTGGTACTTTTGTATTATTGCTAGTTTTGGAGTAGTTACGATGATGATTTGGAAGTCATAATGATTATAAAGTCATAATTGATTTTTTACAATTGCTGATTTCATAGACAAATAGGGTTTATTTAATGAAACCAAATTGTAGTTTGCTCTACGTGCTCGATTTTCATCAACAGGATCGATAATTTACGTATTTTTTTACCGCTCTAAAACGTATTTTTTTACCACTCAAAGATTTTTTTTTTTTTTTTTATACCACTTTTGAAGACTATTTTTTAGCACTCTAATACATATTTTTACTCATTTGTTTACCGCTTTAAGACGCACTTTAAGACATATTTTTACGTATTTTCCTAAGACCTTTTAAACATGGTAGAATTTCTGAGATAACATTGTACATCGTAAAATACTCCAAAAAGAACAATAAATCCCGATAATCTGTTTAATTAAATCTGTTCTGCGTCTTACTTGGAAAATACATTAGGAGAGTTCAGTTTAAAATTAACAGGTCGCCATTTTGGATTATCTCAACGAAATTAAGTTTTCTTCCGTCATTTTATGGAGTTCTTTAAGGAATATAACACGCGCCCCTTATTACCTTTAAATATATTTGAGCCCCCCTCAGCTTTCCGCAAAAGAGGATACAACAAATGTATAGCAAAATTAGAGTCATTACCCAAACAAAGATTGTATTCTTTTTATTCCAATTATCAAAAGGAGAGTGTGAGTTTGAGGCTGGAACTTTAATAATACCCATTTTTAATATTTGCAAACAAGCTGATATTCAATAAATGCCGAAAAACATTCTCGCCGCGGATACGCTGTACGACATGTGTGAGAGGTTGATTCTGTGTCCGACTGCTTTCAATAATGAAGCAAACCAAATACTACTAAATTGCCGGTAAGAATTTTCCTGTTGGTAACGAAAAGATATCAAGACATCTAGTGCTCAATTCAGTCGATAGAGAGCAGCAGCTTACATAATTTTAAAGTATGGTTCACCAGCTGAACCTGCAATTTCTGAGGATGAGGACCCATTTGGCCTTACATATACTCCAGACAAACAATTTAGAACAAATTTTTTGAGCATAAGAGCAGTGGCGGTTTACTCATAAGGACTCTCGGACGCCGCCCCCCCCAATGATAATATCATTTTAATAATGCAAATACCTATATGTATTTAATTCTTTGGAGATAAATGAATTATGAATTGCCGCTATGGATTTCACCATCATTTGTAGTGGAAGTTTTACAATATAAAATATTTGACGAATGTATTCTGGAGTTCGGACGGTGGCCAGAGCGTGTCAGTTTCATTGCATTTAGTCATAAGGGGCAAGCAGCAGACAGAGCTGAGGGTGGCGTGACGTCATTTACACAGCGTGTAATGGGCTTCTAGGGCAGAGTCCGAAACTGCGCGCGCAGACATCAGTCAGTGAAGCCACCATAAATTAGATGTTCCGCATCACTAAAAACCTTGTTTTCGATGAGCAAAATAAGTTGGCGCAACTGTTCTAAATAGTGTCTCGCCACTCACACGAGTTGTTTGTTTATGTTTTTAAGTTTAACCCTTTGTGATTGTGAATGTTAAGTGAATGATAACATGCCTTCCCTTACGTGTATAAAATAAAACAGAGCCCTCCCATTGCCCTTAACCATCGGCCGCTACTGCATAAGAGTTAATGTACACAAGAGTGCTTAGGTTTGTATTAGGTATAGTAAGCGAATGTACACAAGAGTGCTTGGTAACCATGCACAAAGACTTACACATTCCGTTTATTAAACAACACACAACATTTGGCTGCAAGAGGAATCACATAGCCTACTTTCCCTCGATGCTAATTCTAATGTAAATTAATTTCAAATTAAGAATGCAGTAAGAACGTAATTACGGAGAGCCAGCTGCAGTCTGACCAGAATCATCAGGCGCTGACATGACAATGTGTGGCATGCACTTCGTAGGCGATCAGTTATTTTGTTTCTACTCGGTATATATATACATCCTGTGGTGTCATTGGGTATGGTTAAAATGTTATAGTCAGACCAATAAAGGCGGTCTATTGTGATTGAGAGTGACTTTACACGGATTTACTCATTTTGTCGTTAGAATGTCCAGATCAAAGTTGAAAACAGTTTATTGAGGAGCAAATTAATAATTTGTTTGATAATAACAAAGTGGGAGTAGAAGTTTGTTCCTGCGATAAGGAGACTCGACAATCACTCCAATCGCTAATTATTATAGATGGTCTAATAGGTTATCCTGATGACGATATACAGTTGATACCGCAATTATTAATTGCGAAATCTATAGTAATGACTACATAAATACTATAAGACACGACATAGGATAGGGAAATAGTCTACGCTTTACGGGTGCTGTTCGTCACAAGTTTGACACACTGCTATCAGAAAGCGCTAGCAGCAGGTGCTTGACTGTACGCATCCCACTTGGTTGAGACTGTACAACTGTTGACCTCTCTCTCACAAACCTTCTCACTTACTTCCGTCAGCATAGTCAGTGTTGTCAGTTCGTGCGCTGAGATAAGCGATTCTCGACCTTCCCTCGCATCTCTGGTCCCATATGTGGCATCAGTGCGTTTTCTCTTACCCGCCTGAAACATTGTTTGACAGTAGAGCCACCTAGCGCCAGTCACATCAACTTCAGATTCTCTAGCAGAGCGACTTAGCGGGTATTGGAGAACTCAAGAATAAGCGTAGAATATTTAACATGGCCATGTCGTGTCTTATAGTATTTATGTAGTCATTGCCTAGTAAAGCCTTACATAGAAAGTAATGTGATGATGAGTCAAAAACAAATTGATGTCAAGTTTTTTGAGGATTTTATTTGATATTTTTAAAATGAAAAACACCTCGATCATCATTCCCCTGCTGATATATCTGTTATGAGATTAAATCGGAATTTTTTTTTAAATTTTGTCGATACCTCTAAATTTGTGTGTCTGCCAAAAGTTGAGCCTATATAAATTTACGATTTTCTCAAATATTTCAATAAATTTAGCTCTAAGGACTACAAAACCTATTGGTTTCTAAAAATACCAATTCTTGAGTTATGGATAAAAACAAAAACAATTTCTACAATGTGGGTGTTAAGAACGTATTTTTTTTTAAAATCAGCTCTACCGATTCAGTTCATATTTTGGAGATATGTGAGGATTAATGAACTTAACCCGTGTGCAAAACTGCAATTAGAAACATATTACAGTTCCTTCAGAATAACAGCAAAATACCAAAATGAACGTTGACAGCATTTTAAAAAGCTCGATTATAAACAAATACGATTTAACTTGAGGACGTGTAACCCATTTTGACTGACGATTGGTTGGGTTTATTTGGTTTTGGGGATGGGCGAGTGAGATAGTTTGTGCAGTACTTTGTATATATCTTGAAATTTTATAATTTACAACTGTTTATATTTCAAAATTATATTAAACTAAATTAACTTAAATTTGTGAGCAACTCTACGTGTACTGATATTGGAATACAAAAACCAAAATAGCGTCAAAAGTCTAAGAGTTCATTTATAAATCAATGTTAATAAAATGTGTAAACATATGTTATTTAATTACTTTAGTTTGAATATTACATTGGTTTCTACGTTTACAGGATGTTTGGAAAGTCAGGAAACTGCTTAATATCTCAAAATCTACGAATCTTAGGAGATAGAAATAAATACAGTTAACCACTTTTTCACGAGTTTGAAATTTTTGTCCGCCATTTTGAAATTAACTTCTTTTTTTTAAATAAGAAGGTAGTCGTGTGATACACGATTTTAATATAAAATTTGACGAAATAAACGATGGTCAAATCCGTTTTTAAGTTATAGTCAGTCAAATAAGCGAAAACGCAAAATCGTGGGTCAAAATATTCAAAGAAAAAACGCAACGCATTTTACAATAATTCTTTTACAACTTTTTAAAATGTGATTAAAAAATACTAATTGTAATTAACGACCTAAACTCTGTTAATTAACATTATTAGAGCAATGAAATAACTTTGACAAAATAAGCAACATCAGACTGAAAAACAAGTTTGCAAGCCAACAAATAATTAAGATGATTTATTTTTGAAATAATAGTTCAAAACAGTTACAGTATTAACAAAAAATAAAATGACCAAGACGAAGGAAATGACTTATTTGAAGTGAAATCACTTCTAAACAAAATCAGCTGTATTAATTCAACATTTATTGTAGAATATCTAGTCTATCTATTGTAGAATATCTTTAGAATACAAAACTTCCTCCATCACTGTTTTAAGCAATATTGTGTTAACTTTTTTTTTCGTCATACTGCTTCAAAAACAGCTGTTTTAATACATGCATTGAGATGCTAAAGTTGATCTTTTTAGTCCTATGACCTAAAAACATCAGCTGAGGTCGAGGTCATCAGCTGTTACGTCGTTTTACGAATTAATTAACGATTGTAAAGCATCTATAAAATATCTTTAGGTAGACTGTAGTCTCTCTATCTAGAATCTATTGGTATCTTTTCAAACACCCTGTATAATTACTGATTCCATTAATTTTTTTACATATTTACTTATAAGTAGATTTTAATGACATTAATATTTATGAGGTTACGAGACAGTTAGGGCCTACGACATATAGAGTACCTCACGGAGAAACGGAGATAATGTTACGACCTGTTCTATGTATAAAAATAAAGAAGAAAGTTCATTTAAGCATTTTTAATAAAATGGTATGTTTTCTATTTAGCCGCCATTTTGTTTCATCTTTTAAATCAGCTAATGATACAGAGTTGAAATTATGCATACTACTTTGGTGTTATAAAGACCCAATCTGAGAGAATTATCAACCGATTTACTTTATTAATTTAAAAATGGCGGCCATTTAAAAGTTTAAACATCTAATATCTCAAAAACCTTAAATTTCACAAAACATTTACAAGAGACAAAAAGTTTCCTCTTTTTAACGATAAATAAAATATTTGTTTTGATTTTTTCTGTAAAAAGGATAATCGAGTTGTCAATATAAAACTGAAAACATAATTTCTTGGTACAGTAGTTGTCTACAATACTGAAGATTAGCCAAGAACGATTTTTTTTTTAAAGTTCGGCAATTTTTTATATAAAAGTTACAAATATTCAACATTTTAAAAAATAGACTGTAATGTGGCTCAAAAAAGTTTTAAAATTTTAATCCAAAATGAGATTAATTTCAATATTATAAGGTACAGTATCTACTTAACAACAAAATCAATTCATAAATAAAAACATTACAAACTTGCTATTACAATAAAATTCTTCTAAACTTCTTTCATCACTGTTGCAATATTGTGTTAACTTTTTTTTTCGTCATACTGCTTCAAAAAAGGCTGTTTTCAATACATGCATTGAGATGCTAAAGTTGTTCTTTTTTAGTCTTAGGACCTAAAAACATCAGCTGAGGTCGAAGTCTTCAGCCGTTACTTCGTTTATACGAATTAATTAACGATTGTAAAGCATCTATAAAAACAACCGATACTCTCGCTTGTAAATAACCGTTAAAACAGCTGTTACCATCGATTTGAAACTAAATAGGTTATAAAATTTTAATTTTTTGAAATTCTTTTTTTATATTGCTTGCAGTAAGCTACAACGAAAAATATAGTTCATCACTTGGATCAAAAGAAGCTTTTCGATCCTCGCTCATTTTCCGTTAAACTTGAGCTTGTATCGAAAAGCTTCACCTTTGGTCCTAGTGATGAAATATTCTATATATAACACTAAGTAGCATGAAAAATATATAATTTTTAATTTCAAAACACAAAGTGGCGGCTAGATATAAAAGCAACCATTTTACGGCGTAACATGTTCACGAAAACTTTTAATTTTTATGAATAGAACACGCACTAATATTATTTCTGTTCCTCTCTGAGACACGCTGTAGAGATAAAACTTTAGCCAGCAATAGCAGGAAGTGAATTGTTTTAATTTTTCAGGTGTTGGGAGGATTAAATTTCCTGTTTCCCACGGAAGCACACAAGAGTAACGTATTCCACGGTTTTTCAGTTCTCAAATTTCATTTTTGTATTATCTCATATTATTCAAAGAAAATGATGTTCTTAAGTAAGTTATCTACAAGAGGGTGTTTTATTACTAAGGAGTTTAGAGTTATTACTAAGAGATTAATATATAGGTTTATTTCATAACTACAGTGTAAATCGCTTATTACGTCACGACGTATAGATTTTAGCGACTAAATGTGAACTTCTATAAGACCTATATCTAAAAAGTTTAAAGCGAGTAGACAACATTTAAAAAAAAAAAAATTAAAAAACTAGTTAGAACTTTTAGTTTCAAGAACAAATTCACAAAATATGAGGATGTATCATCTCTAGAGTCTAAACGACAAAATCAATTTCACGGAATTTCTCCGTTCTATTTTTTAGTTGTGAACTACAAAGCCGAAGTTTGAATTTTGTTTTGAATCCCAAATTATATATATATATATATATATATATATATATATATATATATATACAGTATATATAAAACCCTCAAAACATTTCACAGAAAGTTTATATAGCAGAAGTAGACTTTACTACACCTAATTTTCTTCTATAAGAATTGCATGTGTTTTTTTTTTTCCCCCTGATAAAACTTGCTATAACTACTCTGAAGATATTTAGTAATATTTTTTCGATTTTCATATTCTCACACATACGTAGTATAGATAAAGTTAAATCGATGTTGGGTCTTTTGTAGATATATCCATTTTGACGCCCCTTGAGCTCAACAAAGTGTTTTTGACATTAAAGATGTGTAAAATTGTGTAATAACCAAACGCAGTGAAATGATTTCGATCAAATTTGATATGTATGCATATTTCTGTCTGTTTTTCAAAGTTGTTATAGCTGCTATAAGACAAAAACATAAATTCCGATTTTCTTAAAACTATTTTGATCATATTTTGTCATAAAGTAGCTTCCAAGAATACAAAGAAGTATTAACGATATCTTTTTTAAAATTCCGGTTAGTGAGTTATCGATTTAAAGACCCAAAATCAATCATAAAGCCGTTACGTTATTTTTCAAAATCAGTTCTACAGATTTCGTTTAAATTTTAGGATTAAACGACTGAAACCCGTGTACCAAACCGAAAATAAACCTTTGCCGTCTTCATTAAAAATTCGATTTCAATCAAATACGCTTTATTCTTATGTTTATAATAATAATAATAATAAATATATATATATATATATATAACGAGTACTGTATATAGTATTACATAGAGTAGTCTACATGGTGAAAACTCGGTACTACAGTAATTTCCCTCGCGTAATTTTCCAAAATATTTTTGGGAAGATGGCTAGAAATATTGTTTTTGGTTAGTATTATTTTTTTTTTTAGATGGGTGTGTGAGAAAGTTAGTGCAATCGATTTGATGTTGGAAAATAGAGCAGCATCAGTACACTCCTGTCTTGTTATATAGTAACTTTAAAATACCAGGACTAACAAAATGGTAACGTACAACATGATATGTTTTCCTTCTTTCCAAAATTATTAATGACAGTTAAAAAATTTGATTCTTGCTGGGTACTGTACGCCATTATCAATGCTGACTTGAATAGCGGAAACGGCTGAGTCATCGAGTTTGACAGGAAATGTACATTCAGTCAGTAACACTTAAGATAATCCAATCAGTATTGCGTTTTCTTGTTTATAAACTATAAATCAATCGATTATAAGTTGTGATCAATTTAGTGTCAATTTATAGTCCCCTTGACACAAAGTGTTTTCCTTGACTTTGAATCATGCGAAATTCTTCCGTTATAGGCCTTGAACAATCTTATAGATTTATGATATTTAAAATAAAATATAAATTTACTACAATATGTAACCTACGTATTCACATAATACCATATAAGCTATACTAACTAGCTGATGGCCTCCAATTTCACCTGGGGATAGTTTGAGACAGTTTTATAAAGACGTTTTTTTAACACAACCCTAATGGTGGTTATATGGAAATAAATTATGGCCAAATACAGCAACACACCAATTTTGTTCAAAATCGACCCATAAATAATAAAGATATGATACCTGTTTTAGGGGTAAAACACCCTTGGAGTGGAACATTTTCAAAACCCTTTCTTAGTACCCGTCTACAGACCTACCCTAAACCATGTTAAAAAATTCATAGCTCTAGGCTTCTTGGATCTAGAGATATGTTTTGGGATAAAAAACACCCTTGGAGTGAAACATTTTCAAAACCATTTCTTAGTAGCCGTCTACAGACCTACCCTAAACCATGTTAAAAAATTCATAGCTCTAGGCTTCTTGGATCCAGAGATGTGTTTTGGGATAAAAACACCCTTGGAGTGAAACATTTTCAAAACCCTTTCTTAGTATGCGTCTACAGACCTAGGCTACCCCAAACCACGTTACAAAATTCATAGCTCTACGCTTCTTGGATCCAGAGATATGTTTTGGGATAAAAAACACCCTTGGAGTGAAACATTTTCAAAACCCTTTCTTAGTATGCGTCTACAGACCTAGGCTACCCCAAACCACGTTACAAAATTCATAGCTCTACGCTTCTTGGATCCAGAGATATGTTTTGGGATAAAAAACACCCTTGGAGTGAAACATTTTCAAAACCATTTCTTAGTAGCCGTCTACAGACCTACCCTAAACCATGTTAAAAAATTCATAGCTCTAGGCTTCTTGGATCCAGAGATGTGTTTTGGGATAAAAACACCCTTGGAGTGAAACATTTTCAAAACCCTTTCTTAGTATGCGTCTACAGACCTAGGCTACCCCAAACCACGTTACAAAATTCATAGCTCTACGCTTCTTGGATCCAGAGATATGTTTTGGGATAAAAAACACCCTTGGAGTGAAACATTTTCAAAACCCTTTCTTAGTATGCGTCTACAGACCTACCCTAAACCATGTTAAAAAATTCATAGCTCTACGCTTCTTGGATCCAGAGATATGTTTTGGGATAAAAAACACCCTTGGAGTGAAACATTAACAAAACCCTTTCTTAGCACACGTCTACAGACCTACCCCAAACCATGTTAAAAAATTCATAGCTCTAGGCTTCTTGGATCCAGAGATAATGTGATAAGTCGGTGGGTTTTGACTTTTATACTGTATAAAGATTAGTACCGGTAGTATACAAAATTGTTATTTCAAAATAATGCCCAGTTCTTATACCTAAACCACAATTATACTGAGTGAATACCAAATGATGACCAATATTTTGACAGATGTTCCTTGCATAGTTTTAATAAAACTAGTACAGTATCTACAAATTTATTTCCAAAAACTGTTCGGTTTCCTTTTGTGGGTCTGTTTGTGATTCTTAAAAAAAATATATACCGTAGCTATGGAAATGGAAATAGTTAAATACTTATGGAAATTAATATAGTACTTAACATGGTGGGAAATTGGTCAATAAATAAAACTCCATTCTGTATTCATGGAGTCATTTACTACATTCTAAAAAAAAAAATCTTCAAATTTCCCAGTTCACGTTCACCGTCTTGTCGAAAATATTGTTATCGTTCAACTTTATCTAACCTAAACCATTCTTCCGTTTCTGCCACCCTGATAATAGAACTATTTTATACATGTAAATGATAAATAAAAATTACATTATTTTGTTCAGTGGAAGGCTGGGCTTCTTCTGATAGGGCGAGCGCCATCCCTCTCCTCCTACCGCCCCCGACCCCTCTATCTTATTCCGGAGGTATTAGGCAGTCGCTTACTATTTTAGTGTTTAGTGTAAACTATTTCAAGTCGAATTTAACAACATCTTGTAGAGTATGGTTGGATATGGCATGGGCGTCATCATCAGTTCATTATTGGGGGGGGGGGGGGCATATGCCGGGGGTCTGGTGGTATGGAATTTTTTTAAATTAAACTTCTCAAAACACCCTTTTTATGCATTTATTTTAATATTTTGTCAGCAAATGAAGTACTCAAAAACACTAATCTAATTATTATAACTTTTTTAAGCTGAGCGGAGAAACAAACCTTCTGCGCAATGAGTCAGATCAGATTCAAGACGAGACGACGATACTCCACACCGACAAACTAACTACCATCATTCTGGGGCTTTATTGCATACAACTTATCAAAATTAATTCTATTTGCGTTTGTAAGACAAAGCCCGATGTTTACCTTTTAAGGTTTTATGTAAATCATTCGTTTTTAGCAAAAATATTTTTATTTACATCTCAAATATTGGGGGGGATGCGTCCCCCTGTCCCCCCCGGCGATGACGCCCATGGGATGTGGAATAACTAAGGTAATGAAATTTAAACCCACAAAATTACTACACACCCTATATATAGTTCAGCACACAATTAACATTTTTACCATTCAATATTTTAAATAGCCACTATTTTGAAAGAGTTAAACTGAATACTTGTTTATAACCTAACAATACATGATAATTAGGAATGCACAAGATAGATACTAAATTTTAATTGAGTTTTGTTTTTCGTCTCGTTTCTATATGCCCAGTTGGTCTTGTGCCACAAAATCTCATGCCAGTCTCTAATTTTATTGGAAGAAGGAATCGGCAGTTAACAAAACTTATCACGTCTTCTTCACACAAACGAATTCCCCCTTCTGCCAGCATCCTTTTACCACCGTAACTACGCCAAAACTACGCTTACAAAACGTGTACAAACTTTTGTTGTACACACAAACACAATGAATTACAAACACTAAATTATTTCACGAGTCAACTAAAAACAATGGGGTTGTGCCAAAGGGGTAATTTTATCTAATGGTTTTTGGGAGTGAACTACTGTCCTGCTTAGAGTTTACAAATGGAATTATTCAAAAGAAAACAATTTTGTCCATAAATTTAGTATATTTTTAGGGGGAAAAAATCTTTATTACGAAAGGAACAAATAAGAGTAGATTTCATTAAAGGGTGAGAATAGTAATTTTCAATTTCGCCTTGTTAAATTTAAATATCGTATCATTCAGTTGTCATTGAAGTCTATAGCAAAAACAGCACTATGGATGGTTTAATACTTTTTCGTTACGTATTCATTCATTATAATATTTTAAAATTGATTATAGAATCAATAACACTGCACTTTAACTATTTCGCCTAGTTTGACTCAGTAGGTGTTACTTCATCAATACGTACTATGTTGTTATGGTAACGGGATGACGTAGTGTATACATACACTTCTCCCCGCTCCATACATTTTTTCTATAACGTCTCTTTCAGGACTCCATCTTTTGTTCTTTTCCGATTCTGCCACTATGAGAGTATTCGAGAGTTAGAGATCTTTTATTCTTCGCTCTCCCCTTTTTTTATAAGCCATCGATGAACGAGATGTTTTCGCTTTTAAGGTGAAAAAAAATTAAATCGCCACTACTTAGTTACATATTATCTTAAGTCGGACATTTCCCAGCTTTTTGTTTACCTGGCCAAGACAAACATGTAGAAATCCCGACTTGTAGGGTTTTATCGGAGGCTTGGTAAGCTTTTACTACTATAGAGTCCATAATCAACAATGTTTGCTACAAAATTGATGACAGCATGATGACTAATAAAATGTGAATAAACTTTATAGCATAACTTTATCGAAAAATATGTTCTTTTATATTTTAATGAAACAAAGGAGCACAATATTAATAATAATATAAAACATAATTTGTACTTTCTTACTTACATTTTGATAAGCTGTATATGAATAAATATCTATTAAAACAGTAATATTGACATTTACACAATTTATTTTTGTAAATTTAACATTTACTCATCTAAGCAACAGTAATACAGAGAATAATGTTGAAAAACAGCAAAAAATTCCCTACTAATATATATTTTTTTTCGATAAAGATATACGACAGTGTTGTTTATTCACACTTATTAGTCGTCATCACACAGTCAGTCGTTTTGTAGCAAACATTGTTGATTTTGAGCTTTCATTCAGTAAATTATAATCAACTGTTTAAAAGACTGTATGAAATGAGTTCTCCTTTGTCTGATTGCACCAAGGAAGAAATGCGAGCAGCGATACGTTTCCTCAATTCAGAAGATGTGAAACCAGCAGAGATTATTCGTCGAATGCAGCAGCAATATGAAGATTGAAGAGAGTTGTTCAAGTGGAAGCAAGATCTACGAATGGAATGATCGCTTTCAAAGTGGTAGGATTTCTCTGTGTGATGAACAACGGCGTGGTAGGTCTTCCACTTCAGACTAATGACAATATTGAAGCGGTTAAACAAATGATTCTCGATAATCGACGAATTAAAGTTGATGAAATTGCAAGTGAGTTACATGTAAGTTATGGCTCAGCATATTCAATCACCCACGATTCTTTAGAAACGACTGTACTCACTGGGTTCCACGTCAATTGACCAGCATCCACAAAGACAATTGTTTGAAAATTTCCCAGACGCATTTGGAACGTTATGCAGGAGAAGGACTCATTTCTTAAACGAATAATAACTGTTGATGAAACATGGATCCATCATTTTGAACCAGAGAGTAAGCGTCAAAGTTTGGTGTGGAAACATCCTTCATCTCCGACAGCAAAAAAGTTCAAAACTCAGATATCTACAGGAAAGGTTATGATGTCGATATTCTGGGATATGGAAGGTCCAATTTTGGTTGACTTCAAACCTAAAAGAGAAACAATAAAAATAGTGACAACTACTGTTAGCTACTGCGTTTATTGAAGCCAAAAATCAAATCCAAAAAACGTGGTAAACATTCAAAATGCGAGATTTTGCTTCAGGATAACGCTCGACCCCCCATACATCTAAAAATCTTGGTTTTCAGCTGTTGGACCATCCTCCATATAGTCCGGACCTGGCTCCAAGCGATTTTGATAAAAGAATAGTTGCAAGAGAAACATATCGATCTGATGAAGAGGCCATTGAAGCAGTGAACAATTTTCTGAACACGAGACCAAAAACCTTCTTCCAGAAAAGAATTAAAATGTTCCTTAAAATATGGACTAAGTGCATAGAAGTAAGAGGGCATTATGTTGAAAAGTAATGCTACTATTATTTATGTAAATACAATAAATATATAGATTTTATTACTTATTGACTTAACCTGGTACATAGAATATAATACTGTAGTTACTTATTTCAACAATAATACAAAACGCAATTATAATTGTATTACTTATTTATTATTTTGTTAGAGTTAACTACCATATAATTGTTAGTCGTGTTTGTTTTAATATCTATATTTTATAACAAGACTATTAAACAATTTTAAAGATTATTTTAATATTTTCTACAAAAAGTAATCGTATTTTTGCGAACGATGGTAGGGATATTTTATACACAAATGGTACATTTCAATGCAGAATACCGGCTACTTTTTTTTTAATATGACAATAGTTATTCACGTCCCTAGAGCAGTATGAGCTTCATTAGAGAAGGTGTTATGGATTTCGTAGCACGAGATTGTTAAATACCCGAAAGCTATAATGAAGCAATACTACTCCAGGGGTGTACACTATTGTATTTACTTCCACCTTATAAAAATTGTTTTAATACAAGAAAAAATTTATTTTTAATTAAAATATTAAGCAATTATATGCTACAATTACTTTCAATAGATAATACTGGTATTTATAGATTGAAAATATTCTGATTTTCTTTTTAAAAATACAGTTAAATTAATGTACTTCTTTATCTCAACATCGATATATAAATCGATTTTATCATTGATTAAAACCCCGAAAGGCTAGATGGATTGTAATGTTTTAACTAATTACTAAAATAGACTAACAGCACCTTCTCATTCCTATGATTTTCAATTCCGTTACTTTGGCAGCAGGTCTCATATTTATAAAGTATTTCTTCATATTTGTTTTTTAGAATTTCAGGCAAGAAAATATTAACAGCTTTAAAAGGTAATTCTTCAATATATGATGGTAATGTTTCACCGGAATAACTACACTGTAGATAACAACATTTATAAGAATAGGTTATGAGCTAAGGCAACCAACAAAATAACATACAACAGCTGTTTAAGAAAAACATTGTAATTGTCTTGAAAAAACATAGACAGCTGTTATTAAATATTCAAGAGGTAACGCTCGCTAGATAGGGAAGTTTAACTGTGGGGTACGCGTGCAATTTTATTACCTAAATTGGTTAAGTTGCATAAAAAATTAATCCCTATTTGGAAATGACGTAATTTGGTATCTTTTTTACACTCATCCTACGAGAAACTAAACTATGAAAACAATTTTTCATTACTATTTTACAAAATTGCTTTCAACAAAGGTGATTTGCCAGGAAAAAAAAATCAACTCTGTGTAAACCTCTAGGAGAGAATAATGAAGTCCTTACAACAGTCGACTAAAAAAATATTACATTATCTCATACGGGGAGTTCAATTTTATTGCTTAATTGTTTCTTAGGGATTTTACACAAATTAAGTCCCTATTTGAAGGTGAGTATAATTTGATATTAACCCTTCCCACGCGGCAACGAGTATAGCCGCAATGGTAGACTTTGACCTTGACCCAAACGCGGATTACGATTAAAGTCGGAATAATATATTTTAGCCTATGGTTAGTTAATTAGTTCAGCAAAGTTCCGGTAGAATGCAGAGGCATATCCGCTGTCTATTCAGGAATAGAAAAACGTTTTGTTGAAAGTTCTACGCCTCGAGGCAGTGGAGAGGGACGCTATTTTGTCTGGAATTGCCCGGCGGCGCACGCATTCTATACTATTCTATAGGTTCTACAGAGCGGATAACGTCTATACTCGCAGTCTCATTAGTCTGATAGGCGACGGCCTCCGTGTTTGCATTTGAGCATTGTTTTTTTTTGTTTTTTTTAACATTACCTTCTATTTTTTATATATTATTTCACAATATAACTGTTCCAATTTACAAAAATTTATAAAACTAAAATTTTTTTGCAATTTTTTACTATTTTGTTGTACAGTCATAAAAAAATGTTAAATGCAGCCGAAAACCAATGATGAAATTTTTTTTAAAATTAACCTTTCACATACAAAACGAAAACAAAAATTAACTTTGAAAAAAAAACAAAAGATTTTTAAAGTTATTTCAGCGTTGAGATGAAATAAGGCAAATTTTATTCAGCGTGCGAAGGGTTAATAATTTAAGTTAAAAAATTATAACTATATTTAATTTGTTTTATGTTGAAAACCAGTGTATCAAATTGCAAGAAAAGAAAATGGAGGTTTTGGAAAAATCTACAAAAATCGAAAAATGAATCTTGACCAACGTCATTAAAAACACGATTTCAATCAAATACAAATTACGCAAGCAAGTTGCTCTATTTAAACAAATACATAAAAATCTTTCAATAAATGATATAAGAAGGAGGTCAACTTTTCTCTTGAGGAAAACTCGGTAATGAAGAAAATGTCATCATTAGGACATTTAGGGGGGGGGGGGGGTTGACGACGAACATTATCTTTTGTGGACAACGTTTTTGCACTATATTTTTATAAGATATCTGTTTAAAAAAAAACAGGTTTGGGGCTCATTTTCCAATAATAAAATACAAATTTAATACAGTATATGTGTATACACCTCATTTTTTGGTGTATTGTTCCTTCTAATTTCTACTTATTGTGTACTCTCGCTAGTTGCTATGACAACAGCTAGACTGATAGACATGGTTGCCTATTGCAAATGACATTCAAATTTAATACAATCTATGTTGAAATTAATTGAGAAAAATATTGGATTAATCTTACGTAACAAAATTAATAAGTATTTAATTACGTAATTGGAATACTCCCCAAATAAGATGCATAATTAGGTCCGGGAATATAGAAATTCAAACTGCCAACGTTTAAAATGTGTATTATTGCATTGCGACGCAATTTTAGTCCGATTATACTATTATATACTTCAATTTATGTACACTCAAATTGATACCACCATTAAAAAAAAAAAAAAAAAAAAAACTCAATAGCAAATAATTTCAATTTGGTTTGAAGCTATTTGAATATTGAAGCGCTATCACGTCTTATGCAATATCAATTGTTACAAATAGTTTAATGAGAATATTAAAAGAAAGCCAAGCATCCGAAATTTTAATTCAATTGTATTTAATGCCTAGAGATAACAGACAGATATCGGAAAACCGATTGTACCGCTGTACTAAGCGTTGAAAAACAAAGTTTAACCATGTGTCCCATGGCCATCTTATCATATAAAAAAAAACTAACTCATATAAGATGGTGGATCCACAACTGGAAAAAGTTTTAACATCGTAAAATGTAGTACAAGGAATCAGGAAAAAAATTCGTTAAGACGAAAATTATCTGGAGAGGGGGGGAAGGACATTTTTAGCCTTCCAGTAAGTGTGGGGTTATTCTGTGAGGAGAATAGTGATTTTAAGGATTCCTAAGAAGTTAAGAAACCACCTTTCGTTCAGATTTACTCTTCTCTTTATACTAGCTCACTTTATTAAGTACAGATTTGGCAATCCCGAGGGATTTCATGTAGTCTTGGGTTAGATCCCTCTGTTTCAACTCTAGAGAACTAGGGGTCTTTATTTTATCTTCTTCTTTTTTTATATAAAGCGAAGATAATCAAGAGGTCATTTCCCTACAAATAAGGAAAATAAAAGTTAAAGTAGTTGGTACTTCGCGGATATTCTATACAATTCGTTTAACATTACTTGTAAACTTAACTTCAAAATAAAGTAATAAATTATTAATATAACAAGTGATCAGCTTGAAACATCTGCTGTAATTGTACATTGGTAAAAACACGTTTTTGAATCGTTCTAAAAATATAAACTTCTTACGGTACTATAAAACCATTAACATTAAGCTTATATTGTAAATTAAATAAACTTCCTATACTGTAAGTCACTAAAAGGCAATTTATTATTATAGCAACATTTATTTGTACTCCTTGTAGCATATATTTGTCAATTTATTCATCAAGTTAGAAACAGTGTCTATATATAGATAGATTTTTTTTAAAATACTTAATAAAAACGTGTACTTACATGGGTTCTTCTCAATACGAACAGCGCCTCTCAAAATGTCAGTGAGGGCTTTAAGTCCAATCAGTTCCAAATGAAACGCTTCGTAAATAACCAAAGCATAATCCTCAAACACCCGATCACCTCTTATCAAAGCCAAATTTGGAAACAGCTGCGATATATTTCTCAATCCCGTCACGCGGTAGAACATCAGATACTGAGTAATTTCTCTCAACTCTGGAAACGAGTACTGATCGTAGTCCGTACTGTTGGCTTTATCGATTAATACTACGCGCACATATCCTTCTACTACGCGACAACCGCGTAAGGATTCCAAGTTTCTTGGAGAGTTCCGGGTATCGACACTTTTACAGATCCGTGTACCGGAATCGAAATTCTGAGCGTACACGCAGATCATCATTGTGAAAACGTATATGTATAATACTGATTTTTGTAATTTCACAGCCTGCATTTTCCAAAATTCACCACCGTTAAGCCATCACTTGTTTTAGTATCATGCCTCACTGGAAAAGAAATAGTTTGAATTATTTATTATAAATGTAACGAAAAAACAAATTATATTACATTTATAAAGGTGAATTGAACAGAAAATAGTAATAATTTGTACATTTGTTGACAGACTGAAATAAACCAAATTTTCTACAGAACATGCGTAAAAAAAACATAACTCCAGAAACACGTAAGATATTGAGTTCAGATTTGGTATAAGCATTTGGTATGTTACGTTTTATAAGTGTGACAAAGATTTCATATATTTTTTAATGGTTGCCATTTAAACTTTTAACGTCGAATATTTCCAAAACTGTTAACTTTAAATATATATCAGACTTTGCATTTATATTCTTTGAACTGTCTCACATAATGGAAAAATATAGATGTAACAAAAAAATGACCTTAGGGTATTTATGGCCACAAAATATTTTCGGAAATATTATGTATAGGGTATCAAATAAAACTAGATGTTTGTTTGATTAAGAATATGTATGTTTATTTGACGGAAAAAAATAATATGTTGGCGTCTCATTCATATTCAGTAACCAGGTCTTTAACATAAAAAAAATAATTAAACATTGCCTGACCGGCAATGAATTTCCGGAACATGAATTTCGTTCAGCACTGTTAGTCTTTTCCTTAAAAAATAAAATTTTCTAAGGAAAGGAACTGGATACCGAGTTAAAATTTTATATACAGGTTTGAATCATGATGGCCAACATGCGTACAGAAAATTATAAATGGTCCAAAATCGTTTCTTTGGTTTTGATACCCTCAATTTTTCAAAAAATCTACAACAAAATATGTTGCTATTTCAACACTGAACATGATGACATCTTTTTGTTGTAACTTCAGGCAGTTGAGATTTTAGAAGCTTCAATAAAATATTGATCAGACAGGCTTTCGATTGGGAAACCCGTTTTACATATTTGAACAAAAATGAGTTCAATCGCCTGTAAGGAACTTGTATTCTAATGCCGCTGTTTTTGGAAATCTTTGAAATTGAAGCCTATTAAAGATAGCCTTCAACGAAACTATAAAATGAAACAGGAGCAATAGAACAAGTTCTATTGTATGTCATTACTATATATGTAACTATACTTTATTTAACTATAACAGTTATCAAATTAAATAAGAATGGGAGAAGTGTTATATCTTCTAAAGTATTTATAAATGCAACAGTTTTCGAGTAATTTAACATTCAACATTTCATATCGACGCCATTATGAAAGTGTATAAATCAAATTTATAATTTTGTGTACACATTTTAACCATCTTTTTATAAAAGTTTTACTCGATATCTAAAAATTTCCCATAGAAATTGCATTAAAAACATAATTAGACGGACACATACCAAAGGTAGCATATTCGAAAGACATGTTCATTGGGATGTATTCATTTAGACAGCAGGAACATTTATACTAATATTCCCAGTTACCCCTGAATCCATTTATTATACCATTTATAGAGATGTACACAAAATGCTGCTTGTTTTTATCAATTGAACCTGATATTTAGTAGCGTGTTACATTGCTGTTACTGTTTGTTGTTATTTAGGTCTATATAATACTGTGTGCTGCTAATAATATAACTGAAATTGCTAAACGAGTATACACAGGAAAATGTACTCATATTACCGAGAAATGATCTACAAATGTTTAGAAAAAGAACTTCAAAATTGTGAAGATATTTTTTAATCACAGATTGCTATGAAAATTTAGTGAAGATCTCTGTGTGTATTTTGAGATGAAAGTCGTAACTGATTTGATGTAGTTTTGGGGTAACCATTATCAGAGTTAATTTTTGGGACAACCTTCTTTAGAATAATCATTTACTTGCGAAAACCGTTTCAAAACTGTTCATGCTCACTCTCCTTTGGATGATATGCTATTTTATCCTTATTCTATCCTTCCATTCAGGAAGATCATATTGGAATCGTGACAACAAATCACATCCCCAACTATAATGTTTGAAGTCCCAACTGTTATGTAGATTTTCCGCTTTTATTTTTATCAACATTTGAACTAATTATAAATTGTCCGTTCATTAAAAATTTCTTTTCTGAAATTAAAGATAATTTAGATTATTATATTAAAATTAATAATTTAAATTTGGGAGAATATTAAATTCATATATTTACCACAATCTTAATTCATCTATTCTGAATTACGTATATTATAGATGGCACCAGCATTTTGAATGCGTTTCAGTTTTGGAAAACTTGCAAGAAAAATACCACTGAAACCTGAAACAAATATAAAGGATTTAAAATTAGAAACGATGACATAAGAACACAAAATATTGTATGCATGATAAACATGTTATGCACTTAAAATATAAAATATGCATAATTTCTTATTTAGTAGTTTTGATAAAAGAAAATTTATCAAAATACTTGGAGCCGATTTCGTTAATTGTTTTTACTTGCAACAACAGTTGGCAACGCTGGGTTGACTTGAATATGAGATACGATCACCCAGGTTGGGAATTATATAACAGTAACAGGGCGCTGTCTCTGAACAGACATAACTAAGAAGGGTGACACTAGGCGCGGAGAGATTGAAGGTTTATTGAATGCGTGTTCTGGCTATGGGCGCAATTGGTGGAAGATGTTTGGAGCTATAAACCGATATATAAAGATCTTAAGAGCAAGGAAATACTGGACTTGGTGAAGTTTGGGGGAAGATAACTGATCCAAACAAGACAGGCCGTATGGTGATCTAATAAAACGTAATTATCTGCCACAAAGTATTAATAACAGCTGGTAATTCAAGATTTAAAATTGCCCGAAAGATTGGAAAAGAATTGTGGTTATATCACCAAATTCAAGTGTTTATGTTACAGCTCTGTGCACAGAGACACGATAGAATTAATCGAACACTTGTTTGCAGTCAAAACGGGCATAGCTCAAAGTCGATTTTTTTCGCCATCGTTATACTTTATACATATAAAAATCAGAAACTATAGAGTTTCCTGATACTTCTTAACTGCAAGGGTTTCAGAAAACAATGTCAAAACTCTAGACAACCGAAGTTAAGCTTCAAAATTTTAAATATTTTCTCGCACTGATTTCATTTTGGCCCACTCTACTAGAGGAGATCTGGGAGTTACCATAATACATAGCTGATTGATTTATATAGAGGTCATTTGGTATGTAGTGGCGCTTGACCTTCATCGGGCAAACAGGTTCCCGTCACTTTTTAGTGGTGGGGGAAGCGAGTGAGTTAGTGTTCCGCCGTCCTTTCGTCAGTACGTTACTAGACAGTGTATTACAAATAACCTCCCCACTCCAAGCCAAACCGCCCTCCCTCCAAACGCCACCACATAAAAAATGACTTATAATCAGCTGGCTAGCTGAAAGTCCTACATATAATTTATCAGTCGTTACATGAAAGTTTGTATACTCCTCCTTTTTTGAAAACATCTGCAGCGGTTCTAGACCTATTTTAATTTATTATATTTTGAAGTTTATTATTAGTATGGTATGATATAGAGTATTCCTGCTTGAGGAAGATATTATTCGAGTCTTCAAGTTGGCTATTGTAATTTATAGTTATATATTTTTTGGATTCTATGGGTCTGATGATGCAAGTTGTTTTTCTAATATGAGTTTTTTCTCTTTCTTTTCCCTTTGTTTATGGATGCATTTATCAACGATAGAATGGTTGTATCCATTGGCAGTTGCAATACGTTTGATCAAATTTATCTCTTTGATAAATTAATTACGTTCCATAGGTATGTTCAGTGGTCTATGTACAAAACTATTGTAAACTGCTAATTTATGTGTAACAGATTGATTACAAGTTATTGGATAGTGTGGTCTGTTTGAGTAGGTTTTCTGTTTTCGCTATTATCTTGCATGATGGTAACATCTTTGTAGTTCAACTCGTTATTGTTTTCTGTTTAAGCTGTCTGTATCAGTGGATGGATATTATCAAGAATTTTTTTAAATCGTTTCAGTACAATTAAATAAGCATATCATCTACGTATCTGCGGTAATATATAATTTATTTGTGATAAATTTGTTTTAGATTTCGTTAAGAAAGATATCAGCTAAGAATTCACAACATTAATTCTTTCCAAGAATTACAAACCACACGAAAATAGATTTCACTAACCAAGAGACAGAACTAATAAAAACAAAGGTCTTATTGTATTTCTGGTAAACAAGATAACATTCAGTCAACATTCGTGAATGATGAAATAGCCCTACAGCAATTGCCTAAAGATTTATATTTTCACTATACAGTAGGTGCTGTTTGGTCGACAGTATTGGCTTCCACAGGTGTAGCACTCGACACTTAAATACTAGACATAACAATACTGAACATTATTAAATTAACCGAGACTCGCTCTTCGCGAATATGTTTAATAAAATTGTTGTTCGGATGTGGCCACATGGTTGTGAGCTTAATCCTACCAAACGAAGACTGAAAAACAATTCCGATCGAAGTAGAATATATATAAAATGCATACTTTAACTAAATATTTATTTACAAATCTTATAATAATATTTTGCTTATTTTGAAAACACAAAAGGCGTCATAAATTGGGGGTGTTAACATTTTAAGAACAATAATCACGTACACGGCCTTTAAAAACAATTAAAATATTGATGACAATTACACGGCTTTGAGTAAAAGATAAAGGAATTTAGACGACACAAATCCCATCCTCGGTAAACCATTGAGGTCAAACCTGTTCAGTGAATATTGCTTCACATCCTTTTAAAGTTAAACCACTTAAAGGGACATATTGACGTCCTTTAAACAATTAGGGAAAAACATAACTGGAGCAAAAGTTGTTCTCCCCAGATCTTACGGTAACGGTGACATTGAAGTGTGTAAGGTGTATCTGTATAAAGACGAACATAATACGATTGCGGCAATGTGAACATAGCTTCTCATTGAGATCATTTTGGATCCATAGGGTGAATGTACAGCCATTGTGCGAGTGACGCAAGGGATTTTAACTAGCCTTAACCGTACCCTTTTCAAAAATAAAAAAAACATGACACTTAATACATCTGGCTTCTCAAAAGTTAATCACAGGGATTTTTATGATAAATTGATTTATTGTTCCTGAAATTTTTGGAAGCAGCATTACTTCGAACTAAATTGAAGAAGGAAAGGATCAATAATGTAACCTGGATATATTTCCAGATAAAACCGATTTCTTTATCTTATATGTAGGCTACATTCCGCCACTGGACCTCTCAGTGGCTCATAGTGAGTACGGGTGTGACAATGCCGACGTCCCCATCTGGATCTACATATTTCTTCATATGGGTCTTTTTATCAGGTCTCTCTTGACCAACTCTTGTTCTCTTCCGATCTCTGGCGCTATTAGAATACTCGAAGGCTCTATGAAATGCTCTCTATGTTAAACTTTTTTCCCTTCCTATTTTCTAATTAAGGCGATGATAAACAAGAGGTTTTTCGCCTTTTAAACAATAAGGGAAAACATGTTGTTCTCTCAAGATCCTACGGTAACTGCATAAAACGCTTCAAGGTCAAGTTATTATCGAACAAATACAGTTTTAACCACTTGTCCCCGGATCTGTAATGTTCGCTGTCCGTGCTCGTCGTCTTTCACGATCAACAGCGAGCGGGACAATAATTCGTCACTTATTTGAATACACATATACAGAATTGTATGATAGACAGATCCAAACTTGCATGATAATATCCATCTTTAAAGCTGTTGTGAAGGATAGCTCTATCACACTATGACTGTGATACGACGCAAATTTCTATTGTTCTTTAGGGGTAAAACACACCCATGGAATGGAATATTTTCAAAACCCTATCTTACTACGTGTCTACAGACCTACTCCAAACCATGTTAAAAAATTCATAGCTCTAGGCTTCTTGGATCCAGAGATATGCTTTAAGGGTAAAAGACACCCTTGGAGTGGAACATTTTCAAAACCCTTTCTTAGTACGTGTCTACAGACCTACCCCAAACCATGTTAAAAAATTCATAGTTCTAGGCTTCTTGGATCCAGAGATATGCTTTAAGGGTAAAAGACACCCTTGGAGTGGAACATTTTCAAAACCCTTTCTTAGTACGTGTCTACAGACCTACCCCAAACCATGTTTAAAATAATCATAGCTCTAGGCTTTTTGGATCCAGAGATATGCTTTAAGGGTAAAAGACACCCTTGGAGTGAAACATTTTCAAAACCCTTTCTTAGAACGTGTCTACAGACCTACCCCAAACCATGACAAAAAATTCATAGCTCTAGGCTTCTTGGATCCAGAGATATGCTTTAAGGGTAAAATACACCCTTGGAGTGAAACATTTTCAAAACCCTTTCTTAGTACTGTCTACAGACCTACCCCAAACCATGACAAAAAATTCATAGCTCTAGGCTTCTTGGATCCAGAGATATGCTTTAAGGGTAAAAGACACCCTTGGAGTGAAACATTTTCAAAACCCTTTCTTAGTACAGTATGTGTCTACAGACCTACCCTAAACCATGATAAAAAATTCATAGCTCTAGGCTTCAAGGATCCAGAGATAAGCTTTAAGGGTAAAAGACACCCTTGGAGTGGAGCATTTTCAAAACCCTTTCTTAGTACGTGTCTACAGACCTACCCCAAACCATGTTTAAAAATAATCATAGCTCTAGGCTTTTTGGATCCAGAGATATGCTTTAAGGGTAAAAGACACCCTTGGAGTGAAACATTTTCAAAACCCTTTCTTAGAACGTGTCTACAGACCTACCCCAAACCATGACAAAAAATGCATAGCTCTAGGCTTCTTGGATCCAGAGATATGCTTTAAGGGTAAAATACACCCTTGGAGTGAAACATTTTCAAAACCCTTTCTTAGTACTGTCTACAGACCTACCCCAAACCATGACAAAAAATTCATAGCTCTAGGCTTCTTGGATCCAGAGATATGCTTTAAGGGTAAAAGACACCCTTGGAGTGAAACATTTTCAAAACCCTTTCTTAGTACTGTCTACAGACCTACCCCAAACCATGACAAAAAATTCATAGCTCTAGGCTTCTTGGATCCAGAGATATGCTTTAAGGGTAAAAGACACCCTTGGAGTGAAACATTTTCAAAACCCTTTCTTAGTACTGTCTACAGACCTACCCCAAACCATGACAAAAAATTCATAGCTCTAGGCTTCTTGGATCCAGAGATATGCTTTAAGGGTAAAAGACACCCTTGGAGTGGAGCATTTTCAAAACCCTTTCTTAGTACGTGTCTACAGACCTACCCCAAACCATGACAAAAAATTCATAGCTCTAGGCTTCTTGGATCCAGAGATATGCTTTAAGGGTAAAATACACCCTTGGAGTGAAACATTTTCAAAACCCTTTCTTAGTACTGTCTACAGACCTACCCCAAACCATGACAAAAAATTCATAGCTCTAGGCTTCTTGGATCCAGAGATATGCTTTAAGGGTAAAAGACACCCTTGGAGTGGAGCATTTTCAAAACCCTTTCTTAGTACGTGTCTACAGACCTACCCCAAACCATGTTTAAAATAATCATAGCTCTAGGCTTTTTGGATCCAGAGATATGCTTTAAGGGTAAAAGACACCCTTGGAGTGAAACATTTTCAAAACCCTTTCTTAGTACGTGTCTACAGACCTACCCCAAACCATGATAAAAATTCATAGCTCTAGGCTTCTTGGAACCAGAGATATGCTTTAAAGGTAAAAGACACCATTGGAGTGGAACATTTTCAAACCCTTTCTTAGTACAAGTCTACAGACCTACCCCAAACCATGTTAAAAAAATTCATAGTTCTAGGCTTCTTGGATCCAGAGATATGCTTTAAGGGTAAAAGACACCCTTGGAGTGAAACATTTTCAAAACCCTTTCGTAGTATGTGTCTACAGACCTACCCTAAACCATGATAAAAAATGCATAGCTCTAGGCTTCTTGGGTTCAGAGATTTCGTGAGTCGGTGGGTTTGACATATGACCAATATTTTGACAGATGTTAATTGCATAATTTTAAATAAAACCAGTTTCTACAAACTTATTTCCTAAAACTCTTAGTTTTTCTTTTGTGGGTCTGTTTGTGATTCTAAAAAATTCCTAGCTCTAGGCTTCTTGGATCCAGAGATTTCGTGATCAGTAAGTGGGTTTTGATTATATATATATATATATATATATATATATATATATATATATATATATATATATATTCACAGGACATGGAAATCTTACAAGAGTTGACCAAGAGAGACCCGATATGTAAGATTAAAGAGGGATCTAACCCAAGAGTACATGAAATAGTTAACAATATATTTTGTCTTGGAAATTAAGTGGAATTCAAGTAGCATTAATGCAATAAGTAACGAGCGAAATAATCACTTTAACTCTTTTTCGCCAACTCGTAAAGCAGTGTGTACAAGTTACAGAGAAAAACATTAGGCGTAAAGCTGTACAAGGGATCTCTGACATATCTATGGGGAACCTGTGATTTTATACGCATAGCTGTTTATTGTTCTCCAATGTTAATCAATAATTCTACTGACCTAAAAACATTGGTATTTAAAATAAAACTTCCATGATTGGTTTTGTTAATTTATTTAAATATAAGAATTTGTTGTTGGATAAATCATGATTATTATAGTAAGGTCCACATCACTTGTGAATCAAGCCTAACACATTCATCCTCATTGTTATTTTGTTTTGTCGTTGAAAAAACCTTTCAGTCATCATCGCCTTATAAAAAAAACCTAAAATATTGACCCCTAGTCCTCGAATAATTTAATAACTTCAGGTGTTGTGGTTTTGTGAAATACTATTCAAGATCACTTAGCCTGATTCTACAAGTCCAAAAAACAAAATTTCGTTCCACTATCCCAGAATAAATATTAACTTTAAATTATAATTTAATTAAAGAACTAAACTTTCCAGAGGCTAATGGATTTTGTATGTCTTTTTAAACGAATAGAAGATTTAATTAGTGGTCGCTAATTGAAAAGTTGTCAGTCTCTAGGCACTAAATGTTTAAGAGAATTAGGTTGTTCATAGAAAAAAAAACAATTCTATAATGTTGTATGCAATGTTCACGCCTCGACAAAATTCATTAACGTTTTCGGTTAGCGTCAAAAATATTTGTTTTCCTCTCCCGACATATATCTCTTTATTTATTATTATTTTATTTATTTTTTGTGGTTTTAAGGAGAAAACCCATTGCGGTCATTATCCCCTTTACAAAATAATAATCTTTAAAAAAAAAATCTCTGAATTAAAAACAACTACAAATGAAACTAAAAACAATTTATTAAATTTAAACAACAAAAACACACTAAAACTAGTTAATAAACATATAAGGCTGTAAAGATGCCCTGCAATAAATTAACAATTATATACCATGCTAAATAAAATTAACAACAAATTGAGCAGGACTGTAAAAGGGGATTTGCAATGAGTTGACAATGATAAAATTTTAATTTACAACTAGACATAATACAGGGTGTTTCAAAAAGGACGCAACTCTATTTTTGATGACGTGAATTTATAACTTTAAAAAAATAATATAACATAATATAATTGTGCAATATTCAAATTACCATTAATCTTTTATAATAAATGTTCAAAATGATTTTCTCCGTTTGCAATGCAAGTTCGGACACGTTTCATAACATTTGCAACCACTTTTCGTAATGTTTGCTCAATAATGTTTGAAATCTCATTTTAAATGCTATCCTTCAATTCGTCAAATGTATGAGGATTGTTTGTAAGGGTCATAATATAAGAGTGTTTATCTCAATAAATCCTCAGATTTTTTTCTGATAAGCTTAAATTGGGAGAACAATTTATTATAAAAATATGAATATGTAAACAAGATCGAAATCTAAACTCTTGAAAGTTAGGAAAAAAGTTTGTTTACTCCGATAAATATTTAGGACAACTTTCTCTTGGCTCCATCCCTTACAATCAGTTACTTTATGTAGTAGAGTAGGTCTGTGTGTTGTGGTTTGATCTGATTACGTTTGTATTTAATGTTAGCTTAGATTTAGTCTTGCACGAGTACATTAAAATATAACTTTAAAAACTTCCAAAATATCTACTTCATATTTTATACTCTTTAGTATCCATAAACTGTCTAAATATAAATAAATATTACATTACCAATATTACATATAATAATAATACATAATATCTTTTAGTGGTATTAACTAAGTGGTATTAACTAAGTGGTATTAACTAAGTGGTATTAACTAAGTGGTATTAAATTGCATATTTACTAAAGTGATATTTTACTGTTACATGTAAAGCTTTGTTCAGATAAAATGGTTGCCATTATGTATGATTGTTGAATTTAACGTTAAAGACCCCGGTGATTGATCAGTTGTAGAAGTACTTTTACTCATGTGACACAAAATTAGTCTCATTATTCACCAGTCGATAAAATGAGTGTCCTATACTGGACTAGCTGAAAAATTAGTACCTTATCATTTTCGAGATGAAAGCACGTTTATGTTAATGTTTTTGTTTTATATATGTTATTTCTTTGTTAATAATAATTAGATTACTCTTTACAAAACAAAATACCCTCTTTATTGTTTACTTTCGTAGACGAAACTGTAAAAATTATGAATTCGTCTGTATTGAACCACTATTTCTATTAAACTAATTTTGTACTTATTAAATTTCTAAATAACCTGTAATAACAAATTAGTTTTATTTTTTTAAATTGTGTATTCAATACTCTACGATAGGACATAGGCTTAATACTTGTGCCATAAACGCGTCTTCAGCCCAAATCTTTTTTCTTTCTATTTGTTTAAAGAAAAAACCTTTAAATCAGCATCAACTTGTAAAACAAAAATAAGAAAAGAGCATAAAATAAAAACCCCTAGCCCTCGAATACTCTAAAAGCTTCAGAGTCGGACGAGAACAAGAGTTGGTAGAACGACCTGAGGGAAAACGAAAGCAAGAGATCTAACCCAAGACTAGATGAAGAAAGGTTGATATATATATATATATATATATATATATATATATATATATATATCAATAAATAAACTTAATGAAAGTGAATATTTAAAACATAAGACATTAAAACTGCTGACAGGTAAAAATTTGATTGATTGAAATAATTATATGTCTTTATGACATATAGTGTAAGATAATAGTGAATGAATTATGATCAGAAATAAATATACAAGTAATTACGAGATATGCAACAGAAATTGGCAACTGCACTTTTTTTCGGTATCCGGCACAACAACCAAAACCGGTAATGTCCGGTAACATGCCACCACATCAGACTTGACGATGGATGTTTTGAGTGTATTTTGTTTTTATTGTAATTTAATATTTTGCTGATGCCTGGAGATGAATGTAGTTGGAAAGTTTATGTTATTTCTCAGCTTATCTAGGAGCACCGGACAAGCTTTTAAGTTCTTATTAACTGTCTCGTGGTTAGAAAAAAAGAGATCCTATGGCTCCAAGAACTTAAAGATGAAGACGCTTTTGAATGGTGATTATATATGCAGTATTACATCGCAAACGAAAGATAATTCATTCGTTCGGTATATGCAAAGGGTTTTTGTCTTGTAAAAAAGCCATAAGGCTTAAAACAGGTCTAAAGAAGGCTGAGTCATGTAGGGTTGCGTTTAAAGATCTTGGAGTTCTTACACTTCCGAGTATATATAAACTTGAGGTGATACTTAATTTAAATTCAAATGTGACCAGATCCAAAATAAAGATATACACAGTTTAACTAACAGGTAACCTTATAATTTTATTATCGTGTTAGACAGCACAGGCTGAATCTATACAGCAAACTTCCTTCCCAAGCTGGTGCTAGACTGCTCCCACAGAGCATTAAAACTTGCAGGATATTTTACAGACTTAGACAGCTACTGTTGTCTAGATCTTTCTACTCTGTGGAGAAGTTCTGTGAACTCTGATCATGGATATGTTCTCCAATTTTAATACGAATTAAACACATTGTTAGGGTCTATCATTATTTTCAATTGTTTGTTTGAATTTGTTATATGTTGTTAAATTGTTCAAATTTTGAAACTGTCTCACTTTTGTATGTTATATTTGTTTTAAAATTGTTGTATGTTGTAGCATTTTTAAAATAATTATTCTATTTAAATTATGATCAATTCTTATTGATTATTGTACAATTTAAAGTTAAATTGCATTTTAAATTTTTAATACTTGTCCCCCCCCTTAATAGTTATGATTTCTTATCTTTGTTCAAGTTGTATTGTATTTGGATTTGGGAATTTTTAATGTTAAGTTAAATTGCATGTAGCTTATGCATATGTATTTATATCAATAAATAAAAATAAATTTGCGTAACGATAAAAATAACATTAAATCGTTATCTGTTGATTAGTATGTAAATTACTACGATATATCTAAGTCGATGACGCGTTAACAAAGGACATTGACCCTGGTTCTATTGTGCATTTTTCCTTGCACTATTTATAAAACTCCAACTTAATAGATGCACCACGCTAA